>JABSTQ010010918.1:192500-792500 GCA_013358835.2 Ixodes persulcatus | reverse complement strand
AACCAAGGAAGAACAGAGAAGGAAGAAGAAAGAGAGAAAGTGAAAAGAAAAAGGAGAGAGGAGAAGAAAAGGAAGACAAGGGAATAAAATACAAAATGAAGAAAAGAAAAGGAAAACGAAAGAGGAAGGCAGCAATTCCGACCACAGCAAAAGTCACTAGGGAGGTTTTCCTAAATACTCTAACTCTTTTTGGGATAAGGTAATCGACGGGGTACTAACACATAATCCATCCAGCATCCCTATGCTAGCGGCTTCGATAATTTCTCTAGTCAGTTTGTTCTTGCTTCGTCCCAGTGCCGTGCAATTGTTTAGAAGGGGGGGGGGGGGGGGGGGCATCCACAATATCTGCAATGAATGCCCAGGTGACTTGAGTTAGCATTAATGACATTGTCGTTATGTTCTCGAAGTCGGTCATTAAGACAGTGACCCGTCTGCCCGACGGTACGATTCCCACAGGTAAGAGGGAAGGAATAAATAACTCCTTCTGCAAAGGAAACGAACTTGGTCTTGTGGTTTTTGTTGCAGTACACTGGTAGAATAGATGGCCCTTTCACCCGCTTGCATAGGCTGGAAAGTTTTTGCGGAGCAGAAAAGACCACGTCAGTGTTGACTCTATTGGCTACTTTCTTAAGCTTGTGGGAAAGGTTGTGAAAATAAGCACTATGACAGGCCTTATAGTGCGTTCTCTTGCTCTGCGGTTAGTGGCTTCTGCTTACTGGACCTCCTTAAGTAGGCATTCAGAGACTGAAATTAATAACGGCAAAGGGTATCCTGCTTAAACCAATCGAGATATTTGCGTTTTGAAGCTCATATGGGTCATTTGCACGCATGATGTTTTGAGAGGGCTTTTTAAGTAATGTTTAGCAATGCCTCTTTTAACACGTTTTGAGTGTGCGGAGCTATGATTAAGTGGTGGCTTCTTGTCCTCGGTTCGTAAAAACAGCAGATGGGACTGCTTTAAAAAAAACAATAAAAACCACTCGAAGGTCTAAGAATCGTATCGAACACTCGACTGGAAGTTCATGGGTAAGTTTTAACGGATCAAGGCATTTTTGGAAGTTAGAAAGAACATCGGCCACCAAGGTGAGGAAGGTGCTCTCGTTAGTGTCAATGAAAACCAAGTAGTCATCCACGTACCGAAACACAGGAACTATTTTTTAATTGTCAAGGTTTTGCTGTAAAATTCTGTTGCGGCAGGCCAGAAAGAACTCACCGAGGACGGGAACTATGGAAGACCCTATACATACTCCATTTTGTTTTTGTAAATACGTTAAGCCATTCCAGGTGTCAAAAGTAGAATGCAAGTAGGTGGATATTACGTCCAGGAAACCCCTGATAGACACCTCTGCTACACTTTGAAAGGCTACGACACCAAGGGAGACAGCATTGTCCTCTATGCACACCAGGAGACGATCTTGAGGTAGGGCTTAATAGAGATCCTTAACGTCAATAGAAAAGGCCATGAGCCTTCTGTCCTTGGGTTCTTGGAGAAATTACAAGACCCGATCTGAGCTCCTAATCAAGTAGGGATTTTTAATGTCAAGAAGATTGGTTTTCTTGGTAGGAACACAGCGATGGACTTTTTGCCACATGCCTCTTTCAGACTCAATTACCCACAGGGGACAATCGGTTTTATATGTTTTTGCATTGAAAAAAAAATCTAAAGTTTAGACAGTTTACTTCGGTCAATGAATAAACCAAATTGCTTCAGGTCAAGCGAATTACATAATTTCTTGGGTCGGCTTTTGAGTTTACTTAAGGAAATGTCATGATGGCACTAGAAAACGGACTCTAGGGCTGCACAGGCTTTAGTGTCAAACAAGTCTTTATACATTAGCGCAAAACCGGCTTCTTTGCCCGCAGGCAGGGAAGATAAGCTATGCTCTCTTAAGCAGATCTCAACTTTTTTAATGGGAAGAGGTATGACCTGGTTTTTATGATGTGAAAGAATGTCGACTCCTTCTGAAATGCACCGATCAATGTCAGTGAGGGAAGCTCGCTGAGTAACTTGCCTGACTAGAGATAACAAACAGCTCAGGCGCCGGCTCGCGGGGTTCAACCGCAAACTTCGGGGCAAAGCTGAGTACCTTTCGCACTCCTGGAGGGAGGGAGAAGTCAAAAATTACATACACAGGTAAGCTTTGGGTGCTTGTCTTGCGCGGAGTGATAGATCTAAGATGCTTCAATGTGAGTCGCCACAGAGACTCAGTTGTACGATCCGTGAGGATGGAGTAATCACGCCACGCTCGAGTAGTTACGCAAAATCACGTACAAACTGTTCCTGTAAAGTCTTGTCTGTCGCTACCACTGCGCTTGTAGAATCTTGCAGAGCCTTCTGCCGTGGCCTACAAAAGGAGTGAAAACTCGAAACAGGATCTTGACTTCTGGGGGTAGAGGGTGAACTCGGAGGCAATAACTGAAAGTCTGCACTTGGCAAATACCAATAGCAATAAGGGTTACAAGGACCGTGGACGTTGGGGTCTAAATTTAAGAACTGAACGGAGCCCGATGTACTAGAAATAAACTATGTCAACACTCTAGATTGGGCGAGTTGGCGAATCATGATAACACTTCACAGCGCACAAGAACAACACGCTATATAAATACATACACACAAAGAAATAACTCTCACGCAGCGCTGACTGTCAACTCTGGGTAGAGTTCCTGTATAGGCTCCCTACGGGAGCCCGAGTTGCGCGTTCATGCATGGCATGTGGATTCAGCTCCTCACGTGACTGAATTCGGCGAATAGCAGCGCCGCGCGCTCAAAAGCCGGGGAACGTACGCCGGGGCGCGTGCAACGTCTGCTTTGCTGCACAACACTTGATACGGCTCCTCACGTGATCGGATCTCGGCGAATAGCGGCAAGGGCGGCACGCGGCACGTGGAATCAAACGCGCAACTCTGGCTCCCGTAGGGAGACTATAGACCTTTCCAAAAACGAGCTTTTGGCCGGTGCCATTTTGAGCGTTCGTGCGTATGGCGCGTGCTTTGCTCGCTTTCCGAAGCGACGAACACGCACGTGCTGGGCTGTGAAGATCGCACGCTGGACTGTGATTTTGTAAACATTGGAAAGGTCTATAGACCAACTCAACTTGCTGACGTCATACGATCGCGGTGGCGCTGCTGTCGGTACTGCGCATGCGCTAACGCTTCATTCCTCCCAAATTTGGCTCCTGCGCATGCGCAGTGCCCACACCTGTTGTGGGCAAAGCGGGCTTGTTTGTAAACAGTGTGTTGGTTTATACAGGAACTCTAACTCTGGGATATGTTAAACATCATCTTCGTTATCTTCTTCTTCTTAGTGCGTAAGAGTAAAAGATAACGAAGACGATGTTTAATATATCCCAGAGTTGACAGTCAGCGCTGCGTGAGATTTATTTCTTTGTGTGCATGCTTTTTTTTTATAGTGTGTGCGCTGTGAAGTGTTAGCAGCCTAAAGGACGGCTCTCAAATTCAGCGACGCGCTGATGTAGCGCTGCTCACGTGTCATCAGCTACTTATCGTCTGCCATGAGCAACAGTTTTGACGGAGTGATACAAAGCTGGTGAACGCTACCGTCGGCACGCGCTTCAATTCAATTCAATTCGTTTATTTTCACAACAAGTTGTTGGGGGTCCCCAGAAACAAAGCTCTCAAAGACAGCTTGAGGGTGTCTGGAGGCCCATACAAGCAGTAGCAGCATTTTATGAAAAAAAAAAGTAAAACTACAAAAAAAACAACACAACTTTGACATTTTAACAGAAAATACGGAAAAATGAGTGAACAGTAATACAGAATGTACTATCGGAAACAATATGAGCGTGAACGCGCCTCCGCGTGTCGCCGCTACCTAAGGCGCCGCCCTGCGGCGCCGTTGTGAAGTTTTGCGCATGCGTGTAAAATTCCTGTCGCTGTTCTCGCTTTGACTGTTAACCCCCGTCTTTCGTCTGCTATGCGCGCTGGCGGTCGCTCGCGCTGTCGTCTGCTATGCGGCTCGTGTATTTCCGTCGCCACTTAGACAAACGACTTAAAGACCGACCTACGGAAGCATTTTCCGCAAGGTAGGAAAATGCCCCTCGCGCCCCTCCTCTTCTCACCCTCTCTCAAAAGTCACGTGATGGCAGGGGCTTCTTTCGTAAAGGAAGCCCCTGCCATCACGTGACTTTTGGGAGAGGGTGAGAAGAGGAGGGGCGCGAAGGGCATTTTCCTACCTTGCGGAAAATGCTTCCGTAGGTCGGTCTTTAACATGATTCAGGAGTTTCCTGTGCGATAACGCAATGCCCACAATTGATACGTGATAAGTAGCTGGCTTCTTTCATCGGGTCGAGATACAGCGATAACATGCAAATATATTCGAGACAATATCTGCAAAGCTTAGCGTTCAACTACGGTGAGCCCGGAAAAGATCCAGTTGAGTGAAAAGGGGCTAGAGCTCCTGACGACAAACTGGTCAACATAGTTCAGCCCCCCCCCCCCCCCCTCTCCCTTCCGATTATTGAAGAGAAGGTCTCCCCAAACAGGGCAGACCTCAACATTATAGAGAATGTCTGGGGGCTCATGAAGGCAGCCATGGCGCGGCGTCCTCTTCACAGGGCCACAGCTGACGAATTGTGGCGCTTCGTCCTGAAAGAATGGAAAAAGAACGAGCGGAATTTTGTTTCCGCTTTGTTCAGCTCCCTTCCTGCCAGGATGAGAGCCGTCGTCGATGCTCGAGGCGAGATGACATCGTACAAATGTTCTGTTCTTTTTTTTTTTTTTTTAAATTTGATTGCCGAGAGAAGCAAAAATGCAACCTCCTACTGACATTTTTGTGAAAGCCAGCGTTGGTTCTGTCCAGAAAGGACAGTGTGAGTCTTCAATAGTTCTCTCTTTTTTCTTTTAAATCAGTTTTGGTTGTGTTTAGAAAAGACACAGTATGAGCACTCTACTAATAAGCCTCGAGCCCATAGCCCACGGCATAACAGATGTTTTCACGTGTTAGGGACACGTTTTCAGAGAATAAAAGCATTATGTTTCACTGAAGACTTTCGTGCAAATCAACACCATTAAAGCAGTCCAGGGCAAACACAATTCGCGTAGGAAGCGCGGGTGTCCGCCGGAGCGCGCAATGTTGTGCGGCAGACGACAGCTCGAGCGGCCGCCAACGCAAACACGAGTCGCATAGGAGACGACAGAGTGAGCGGTCGCCAGCGCACGCACGAGTCGCATAGAAGGCGACAGCACGAGCGGCCGCCAGCGCACGCGGGAGTCGTATAGCGGACGACAGCACGAGCGGCCGCCAGCGCACCCAGGAGTCGCATAGCAGACGACAGCACGAGCGGCCGCCAGCGCGCGCATAGCAGACGACAGACGGGGGTTAACAGTCAAAGCGAGAACAGCGACAGGATTTTTACACGCATGCGCAAAACTTCACAACGGCGCCGCAGGGCGGCCGCCTCAGGTAGCGGCGGCAAGCGGAGGCGCGTTCACGCTCATATTGTTTCCGATAGTACGTCGACATAGCACAAAAATAGACAATAAAAGGCATATACATTCAAGTACATGAGATGAAAAGAAAAATAATTGCAGATAACCACCATAGCTCATTTCCCTTTTTTTTAGTAAGTGGATTCACATGACAAAAAGATATATGTGATATGATACAAGAAATTGCAATTCTATGTGTTTTCCACAAATAACTTCCTAAATTCCTTGCGAGAAAAATTGTTAATAATAATGTTTTGTTTGTCATATTTATTTAGTAAAAACCGCACTTCACATGTTAGCGACTGTATAAAGTATTCCGCTCGCCGGCGTACTATTAGCCACCTCTCAGTCTTACAGCTGCGAGTGTGAGAGTCCACTTTTTAGCGCGAGGTCAGCGCCATGCTTGTAGCGCTCCGCTGCATGCATGTGTGAACAGGCCTTGAGAGTGTTACAGAAAAACCTTACAGCTTGGTTCACGCTGCTCATACTACATACAAAAGACAGTATGCGCACAGATTCAAGCTGAGAGTCACCGCGAGATCCGTGCATCCAATGCCGCATGACAATGAGTTCAAGGAGAAGCTTGGCTCGCGGCATTCAAACCACGGATATTGCGGTGCCTCGTGTTTGCAGACTGTCTTTTGTATAACTCATGAGCATGTGTGACCCCGGCTTTAGACTGGTGGTAAAAAAAAAAAAAAGGATGCTGGCGTTTGTATAAAAACCCTTTACTATTTTTTTTTTTTTGCGGGCATTAGTTTACTAGGTAACAAGCACCACAGCCGTTCTCACATAAGGTTATGATTTGAGCCCGTTTTCGTTTCGACACTGTCATTTATGACCTTCTCAAGAGGACCATCCTCAAAACGTCCTTCTCGTTTGAACCCGCCGCATTTGGCCCGTTCTCGTTACATCCTTTGCGTTTGATCCTCAAAGAAAACAACAATTAAATGGGGCCTTTCGAGATGCTTGTGTTGTGGCTTGGCCACAGCATTTTCCCGAAGAAGCTTCGTCCCTCACCACCTCTTCTACACGCACGCGCTCCTATACACATACACACACACGTGCTTTGGTCCCCCGGTTTGGTTCCTGGAAAACGTCCGTTCTAATCTTGAAATATGCAGCGAAGGTCGGGACCGGCTCGTTGGGTTGTCCGAAGTGGTCGCCGGCGCTAGGCAACGAAACACGAAAATGCGACTTTGCGTCAAAGCGCGGCATCTATGTCCACTTTTTCCTTGGCTGCGGTATAGTTGCATTCGGGATGGCTTCTCTCTCGACTCCATACTCTATTCTCCTTCAAATGAAATGAAGCGGATGGTACGAGCCGTGCGAGCCAATCCAGAAATGAGAACGTACCACGTGCCATTCGGTCCTAATGCGAACGGTCGAAATGAAAAGGGTCCAAATGCGAATGGGACGTTTTGAGATACACCGTGTCACAGAAGCGGCAAGCGTGGAAGCAGTGATGCACGCATCAGAGAGGTGACCGTCCCCGCAGTTCCAAAGGTTACGAATATGTTGCTTTTTTGTCGTCAGTATCACGTAAAGGTTAATATATCAAACTGTAAGCGATGTATCTTCAAGTAAAAAGAACTGGTTAAAAAAAAAGAAGTATCCGACACAGTCGCAAAAGCAGTGGCGTCACGAGGGTCAGCGGCACCCGGGGCGGTAGCCCGCCACGATACCCCCCCCCCCCCCCCCCCCCGAGCCCTGCACCCGGGGTGGCCCCCCCCCCCCCCCCCCTTTTGTGACGCCACTGCGCAAAAGAGTCTCCGCTAAAGCTGTTTTTGAAACCCTTCAAGATGGTATCAATTTACTGCACACACAGGCAGGCGCAGGCATTAAAGAGGGAGAAAAAGCTGTTACATGCTAGATTTTGTTCTCTCGTCTTTTCTCCCAAGCCCCTCCTTTCATAATAAAGGTGACCTAGTAGGCATCTGGTTGCAAAAAAAGAAACATCAACGTTCACTTCAGTGTTTTGTTAAAGACACTATAAAGTTTGAGAGACACGTAATAAAACCTAAAGAAATATTTACACTTGCGATGAGACAACGCTTCTTTTACATAAATAAAATGCTCTTGAATGCCAACGTTGAAATTGTAATACCATTCGGTCGTCTTTCCGAAGGCCCACTGCATATTTGAGAATTATTTCTTTCGGCCGAATATTGCCTTGCTTATACTAGCAAATCTCAGTGCTGCTTTTATTCATCATCTTCCTTTCTTTTTTTGTTTTGTTTTGATAGCACTGCGGCTTTCGTTGCTAGATGATGCACCCTGATAGCGCAAAACACGTTTTCAAAGCACACGCAGTTTTTTTTTGTTTTTTTTTCGCCACGGATATGTTTGGTGAGTTTCTCGTGCTGCCATCATCGAGAGCACGTATGCAACAACGAGCCCTCGGACCCGGCGTTCCAGAGCAGGCGCAACCACGGCGTCCTGCAATCGGGGCAATCTCCTAAGCAGAGCCCAACACACCTCTCGCGAGCACGCGCAGCAGCGCACGCCGCCACCACGTTCGATAGCCGCGGGGCGTTCGCACTCTCGAATCAGGGATGGCGAGCCCGGCACGCCAAAGGTCGCCGCCGTGGGCGCATTCGGATAGACGGACGCTGCAGGCTGCCGACGAGCACGCTCGTTCCCTATCTCCTCGGCGCTATATAAACTAGGCGAGTCGCCATTCGCATGCAAATCGTAACTGATTAACTACATTTGCACCCGACGCGCGTCCCGAAACGCCTGTGCCTCTTCCTCCTCGTCCCTTGCCTCTTCCCTACTCTCTCTTTCCTGCTGCCAATTTCCCCATTCCCTTTATCGCCCACCCCTTTGTTCCCCATCGAGGGACGTTAAGGTAGCAACGTCTGCGTTTCCGCTGTTGACGAAATCTGGACGGCGCATTAGGTCGGCCCGGCGCGCTGCCGTAATTCTAGTGACGAGCGGTAATTTAATGTCGCTTTTACTCTCTCTATAGTGTCTGTCACGTCCCTTTTTGGATGCCCTACGCGAACGCCGATGTCTGTTTATTGAGAAAAAGTGGAAGGTGTTCAAAATCGACGTATATATAAAGTTTTTGTTGTTAATTAATGCGGAGCGTTTTTATGGGCCGGTTTCTAAGTCTAGAGCCGCGGAAAGGTTTTACGAAAACTTAATAACCCGGCCACGTGCATGACGTGACCACTATGGGCGTCACGTGATCCAACAGAGTTATATGATCCCGTTAGCCATAGTGACACGATCACATGACCACTTAAAATACCACGTGGTTCAGCAGCGTTCCGTTATCAGGTGACTTACCAACGCCACTGTTACAAAGGGGTGTCATGTGACACCTCAACGTGACACTGTGTCGTTACGGGAACCACTGCCCGCTAAGTTTAGCGGTGAAAGTATTCTGCGTACTTCTTACTTTATACGTAGCATCATTTTTTGTTTCTCAATTCTTTGTTGCTTTGTGTCGGAAGTCTGGAAGGGTGCAAGTCCGCATTAATTAAGGGTATGGAAGCCTGGAGGGAGTCTCTGCATCTTGTAAACGCTGTGCAACACTTAGCAACAGCACTGTCCTCAGAATAGACATGTCAAAATGTGGGCACTTACAAACCTCAAGACTCTCGAAGAACGAACCAAACATGAAAATCTAAACAGTGCTCCTCTCGCAATCGAGCGTAGTTTTAAAAACAATATATTTTTGTTGTCAATTAGGCCCGTAAATAAAAACAATAAATATACCCCTCCCCCCTCTCCCCGCAAAAAAACAAAACAAAACAAACGAAAACCATATCAATTGAAACGAACTGAAAAGCACAAAAAACCTAAGTCGTACTTTTCTTACAGCCAATCATAGTTTTTAAGTTATGTTCGTTTCAGTGACTTGTGCCTGCAAAAAATGAAAGAAACACAAGCAAAAAAAGAAGACAAATCTTTTACTGTGTACCCGCATATGAAGGACAAAAAAAAAAACACACAAAAAACAAGGACTAACGATAAGACCAATTCAGCCGTGGCATACAGGAATGTGGCAGGATGAATGTCTTAACCTGAAGTAAATTATGTAATGAGAATGATCTAATAAACAAAATAAAAGAAGTAATCACCTTACAAAACGAGCCTGCAAACATACACATATGATCGCCGATAAAAAGATGATATGAATTAATGAATAAATGCTTCATTTAATCTCATCTTCCCATCGAAACCGCGCCGTGGGTAGTAAAAAAAAAAAAAAAATAACAACTATACAGTTTTTTTATGCTTAACATATTCGTTAAAAAAAAAAGTAGTGAAAGCTACACTTATGCGTTTTGTGCAGGTGAGTTATACGGCCAGGAGGACATAGTATAGGGGGGGGGGGCGATCCTAACGATCAGTCGGCTAAATAAGTACAATTTAATAATTAACTTCAATTAGTGAACATAGACATGTATATGGAGTGTAATGACTCTGTAAACAAAAGCATGGCAAGAAATTAGTGACAAACTTCTCGCACGCGCAATACATGAACCAGAAAACCAAATCATAAAAGTAACTGGAAACGGCAATAAGATATTTAAAGATATGCCAAACATTCAGTTATAGACGCAGAAAAGGAGGTGTCTAAAACCCAAAGGCTGGTAAATTGGGCTTTCATACAAACTGAACACTTATAAAATAGCAAGCAAGTATGTCATAGATACTACACACAGTTGTCAAATATTGAAATGGAATTGCTTTGACGCCTTCCACAAACCTGCAGTAATTGGGTAACACGTGAATACTTCATTTTAAGTACGTAATTGCATTTTAGTCACACTTCAAAAACTTTTTATTGTTCCCATTCCAAATAAAAAAGACCCCCCAGCGTGCGCGCGCGCGCGGGCAAACACACACACGCACACGCACACGCACACGCACACGCACACGCGCACGCGCACGCGCACGCACACGCGCGCACGCACACACGCACACACACACACACACACACACACACACACACACACACACACACACGCACACGCACACGCACACACACACACACACACACACACACAAGAAAGAAAAGCTTTAATTATTGGACATTTATTTTTGCAAATAATCTAGTCCATATAAGTTTTCTATTTCGCGGAGCTTGACGCCTTTTAACGTCACTACCTTTTATATCTTACTTTTCTGGCATTCATAATTTTTTTACATTAAATATAACACGAGGATATGGGAGGCTGACCGATTCGCATATTTATTTGCCGATAACGTCAGAGTATAATCGGGTGGTTAGGTTTGACTAAAACCGATTTGCATACTAACGGTGCTTCGAGCGGCTGTGAAACTCAAAGCGTGATTTGCGGAATTACCTCAAATAATTGTGTTCAACTACTACCCCACTACGCTTGACGTTCAGTGTTGCGTTGGCCAATATATTTTGAAAGTAAATCAGTTCAGCCGCCAGGAACGTCATTCTGTCCTTCAGCCAATGGCTAATATTGTGGGAAATGAATTTTCGTAAATAAACGTAATTGATCTGATGCGAATTTGTCATCGATATCACGAATCCAACATGTCTTAAACACGAAGTTTTGCAACATTGATATTTTGGTACAACCTTGCCTTTTTGTAAGCACGTGTGTGGTATGAATTTTAAGCATGTACATTTGTGTTGAATATGTATGTCATGTTTTGTGCTTTACCACAGAGATCTCCGGGCTGTTGGTAAGCACCTGAAAATAGGCATTGAATTGAATTGATTTGTGTTTTACCGCAAAGGCCTTTGGGCTGTTGGCATGCACATGAAAATAAACACTGAATTGCATTGAATTGAAAACTCAATTCATTAGTGAGTGATGAATCGTAAAGATATCGGGCATCGAGCAAAATGAAAGCACTTGTGTTGAACTTTGATAGTAATAGCTTTAATTTATTCCAGAAGGATCGTGCACTCATGGGCACTGCATTTAAAAATCATTGCATACTGTAAAAATGTGTTCTATAAAACATCTACAACTATAATTGTTTGTATTTCAGTCAGTCAGTAAATATTTTTATAGGTGGATAAAATCGGGGCTGCTTGATGAATATTGCCTAGCCTTTTGTTAGTATTTATTGAAGTGCAGATTGAAATACCGTCAGAAATAGTAAAATCATAAATAAAAGAAATACATCTTTTCATTCACCGAATCGTTAAGAATCAATCACACAAGTGATAAGTTTTTCGAATTTTTTTATTTTTCCCCACAGGCAATTCAAAGTTGAAAATTACCTGAAAATTATAACGTCAAAACTTTTTCATCTGTTTGTTTTATTCAAGCGCATAACAACATATTTCCTGAGACTGCTTTTTGAGCCTTTGTATCTTGTGTACATATTTAAACCGCAGTATCGCTCAAATAAGAATAATTGTCTTATTTTTACAATAATAGTCACGGAATTCAAAAAGAAACAAAGCCCTGAATATTTGTAATTGTTAAGAAAAAATGTTATGAGATCTGCCTAAAAAAAAAAAAAGTTGCTGACGTGACGAGACGACATACACCGAGCGAGTATAACAAACCGCGTCCCTTCATGCAATAAGGAGGAAGCGGTTACGTGTTTGACAAAACTCCGCTCCCGCAGCTCGTAGCACCTCGGCCGTGAGTTTCTCGTTCCTTCTAGCACGTCTGGTAGCTCGTAGTCGACAAAAGTAACGGTCCCCTTTTAACTATTTATTCTCCCTTTTCTACAAAGCAACGTTATTATTTGTAAAGAGCAAGGAGATCTCATAGAGAGATAGAAAAGGAAAGACAGTCATTTCTAGGACTAGCAAACGACGCCGAAGTTCGGCGTCTGAACGCCTGACCCTGAGCCATTGCTCCCTCTCCGCAAGGAGCAGACGCAAAACTTGGTCGCTCTGATTTGTAAAATTTAAACTATTTCCTGCCCTTTCATCAACAACCAAATCCTTGTTCGCAAAAAAAAGTGGATTTTATAAAGCGGTACAAAAGGTTCAAAGGCCAGTGCTAGAACTATAGGAGACGCCGCCGAAGTTCGGCGTCCGAACGCCTGACCCTGACGCTATTGCTTCCTCTGCGCAAGGACCAGACGCCGTACTTGCTCGCTCTAATCGTAAAACTTAAACTATATCCTCTTTTTTTCTCGAAAACCAAGTTCTTGTTCGTAAAAAAATAAAACAAGTGGATCTCATAGAGCGGTACGAAAGGTAAGACAGCCATTGCTAGGACTAGAAGGCGACGCCGAAGTTCGGCGTCCGAACGCCTGACCCTGACTCCACGTCTTCCTCTGCGCAAGGTCCAGACGCCGAACTTGCTCGCTCTGATTCGTAAACTTTAAACTATATATCCTTTCTTTTTCTCGAAAACCAAGCTCTTGTTCGTAAAAAAATAAAACAACTGGATCTCGTAGAGCGGTATGAAAGGTAAGACAGCCATTGCTAGGACTAGAAGGCGACGCCGAAGTTCGGCGTCCGAACGCCTGACCTTGACGCCATGGCTCCCTCTGCGCAAGGAGCAGACGCCGTACTCGCTCGCCCTGATTTGTGGAACTCAAACTATTTCCTCTCCTTGTCTTCGTAAAAAAAAAAAAAGTGTATCTCATGGGATGGTACAAAAGGTAAGTCGGCCATTGCTGCTTGTACTAGGAGACGACGCCGAAGTTCCGCGTCCGAAAGCCTGGCCCTGACGCCACTGCTCCCTCTGCGCAAGAAGAAGACGCCGAACTTGCTCGCTTTGATTTCTAGAATTTGAACTATTCCCTCTCATTCTCTCAAAAGCCAAGTCCTTGTTCGAAAAAACAAAACAAAAAACAAGGGGATCTCATAGAGCGGTACAAAAGGTAAGACGGCCATTGCTAGGACTAGAAGTTCGGCGTCCGAACGCCTATCCCTGATGCAATTGCTCCCTCTGCGCATGAAGCAGGCGCCGAACTTGCTCGCTCTGATTCGGAGAATATAAGAATGGATAGAGACAAGGACAGTTAGTCTGTGTCTACCCACTCTAGTCTTACCATCAGTGTTCGGCGCTGTGATGTCACTGTACCCTCTACGGAAGAAGCAACCGAACTTGCTCGACGTATAGAGAGGAGAATCGTTGTTCGAGACAATAAAGAAGCCACGCTGTAAACGGGGTAAAGGTACGACAGAGGGGAAAAAAAAAACAAGAAACAAACAATGTACTATCGCGGACAATATGAGCTTAAACAGCCCTTCATGCTTCTTTGGCGTACCTGCCATATTTTGAGAGGGCTGTTGTCGGCACTAAATGGAATGCGAAATAGAGGTCCCATGTTCTGGACTATTTGAGAAATTGAGAGATAATAGGACATGTGAGGACCGCACACGCATAAAAAGACTGGATTTGGTGTTTCAGCTTGTACTGTCCGCGGGAATACGCGACAAGGTCAGTGTGTCCCGACTGTGAAAGCGGCGCCTGTCCTAGCGTTTATGGAGTGATCGCGAGTAACCAGGAAGCCGGCGTTCCTTCGTGAGCCGGTGGTTACCGTGTCAGACTCGCTTTGAGATGAAGATGAATTTTGTCAAATTCTTGCGCAGCTCGTTCAATTTCACCAGCCAACGTTCTCCACTGCGCAAGTTGGTACTGAGGTGTTAGCTGCACTGAGACAAGAATGGACAGGACCGCGATAACGTGTTGACCAGCACGCGTCTGCATGATGTCGCGTCGCGGAGGGAGCATCATTGACGGCAAGTGGCTTGCGCAGACGCTTTACCTGTGGCGGAGATGCTTGCTGTGCACGATATCCTCCCATTGAACGAAAAATCGGAGTAAATGGCTATAAAAACGCGATTGCGCTGCACGCGCCGCTCAATCTTATACTCAAGGACGACGCTGTCCTTGGCGTCGTCCTTGCGATCGTCCTAGAAGCCGTCCTATACCTCTAGGACGACGTCACTTGTCACAGTACCTGAAAAACAAGCGTCGTCGTCAGCGTTGTGCCCGAAAGACGGCCGTAAAAATATGTCATCAAGCGTCATCAGCGTGATGTCATCAAGCGTCATCATTACGATGGCTGCGCTCGAGGCAGCGCTGGCTTCCACGACGTGCTGGAATAGTGGCCGTGGTTCTTATAAAGTCAGGTCCAACCCTTTAACATGCACCATCCTACAATATTTTATGCCACGATTGTGTGTGGATACCTCCCCCTGCGTTTCGAAACAGTAAGTACGTCGCGAATGTGCGCTAACGTCGGCCATCGGCGATGCAGCAGATGACGCCATCTTGTCCTCGCCCACCTCATGACGAGCCCCTAGCCCACCTCAATATGGCGGAAACATTACGCGGAGCCAGCATCGCTCCCAAGGGCAGCGCACAGGAGTCTTTCTTGCAAACGGGTATAAGATAGCCTTTGCTGGCGTTGCAGACGACTATAGACGATGGTGGAATAGCAGACAATGCCGGAGGCTGCCGCGCGTCTGCTCGCACGACTCGCAGGTGGTGTCAGACGCCAGTCTAGTTGCACCGGACGTCGCGACAGGGAGACACTAGGCGTGCGAGCATGTTCAGCCGAGCAGTCAAGCCAATCCAGTAGGTGTGCGGGGCTTAGAGCGGGCTCTGACTTCCACCCCAAATTACGTCTAACGGTGTAAATATTGCGCAAAAAAGTAGTAAAATTTACTGATTCAGGGGTTTTCGATGACTCTCAGCAAGTTTCTAATTGGTTTCATATGCTTATTTTTACTTACTAAAATCGAAATAGTCAATATTAGTGAATCATTTAGCTAATTAGTATGTTTTTGCAATCCTTAACGTCTGCCGTAACCGGTAATTCGTTTCTGAATCTTTTTTTTCTTGACCATCCTATATTGGTATGAATTTTGAAAGTCTAATGGTGAATTCCACTCGTAGATCCGGAACGCTTTCCAAAATCTGCGAGGGAGGCGAAATTCCGCTCCATGGGACCCGCTCCAAATCGACGAGGGGAAGATAAACTCGTTTTTTATTTGCAGCGACCTCTCCCACACCCCTCCCCCCCGCTTCCCCCTCCGCTGTTCAAAATGGCCGCTGCTCGAACTTGACAAACCCACCAGCGCCTCAGCCGACTGATCTTTCCGACGACCAGTGACAACAGTCACTGCTTAGCTGCAGAAATAACACGCGACACAGGCCGGGCGAAATTATACGTACCACGGCGCCCATGTCACAAATAACGAAGACGTCCGCGTTCGGCACCGTAACATTCCTTTCGTCCGCCTCGAAGCGGCGGGGCACGGACAGCGATTGCCATCGGTGGAGTTCAGATTTCTGGTACGACTTTAATAAACACAGAGGTAACAAACCATCACTTGCACGGTCGCTGCCTAATCCGTTCTTGCTTTATTGCACGAGAAAACGCCGGCGGCATACAGTGTAGAAAGGTAAACAATCATTGGCTGCAGAATGAACTGGCCTAGCCTTGCGACTGCCTCCGGCTTTTCTGTCGTTCTTCCTCTCACGATCACAGATGTCAGTGCTTACGATTTACCACGCTTCACAGTCCCGGCTTTGTATCCCTGACCTACGCGAGGTAGAAGCGTTCGAGCCGTCACAATCCCACGTAAACAACCGACGCACCCGAACAGCACTCAAAAAAAAAATGGAGGAAAAAAGTAGCAACGGCGCGTCTTCCTCCCTTCTACTGACGCGCCCTCAAGCGGACACGAGAAGGAGGGAGGAACGAGACATTTTCCTCCTTCTCCAGGCAGACTGGAGAAAGCTTTCGCCCTCCCGACTCAACTTCTTTCGGTTTCGTTTTCGAGCAGGTCGCGCACGTTGTTTAATAAATGCTGTTGAGTTGATTGAGCTTCAGCGGCAGCGAAGGCCGCCTGTAATTCCGTCTTCTAGTCCAAACGTGCAGAGCATTTCGGTTGCATTGACGTTTTTATCACTAATTTTATGAAACGAGCAAACGAAGCCGCTAGAAACGGCGAAGTTCCGGAGCAGTGCCAGCAGCGCCACGTACACTGGGAAAGATGGCCGTCTCCGAATTGCGGGGCTCACGCGGAACTACAGTAGCGAAACCAGCGAAACCACGCGGAACTGTGTCGACGTTCTCGACGTTATGAAAATCGCAGGAACTGCGTCCAAGACAGGCAGGTTTTGCTGCCGGCTGCCTGGGCGCCTTTCTTGCTGAGTTCGGTTCTGTTTTCCGATGCCGAGTGCGACCGGCGTTCAACGTGGTTCTGTATTTGTGCGTGTCAGCAACATAGCAGCAACATCCTGATGGCAGTGTTGTGGGTTGTGAACAGAAGACTGGAATTATCGCCGATGTGACCGTGTGTTCGCGTATCAGTGGTGTAACAAGATGAGATGACGTAAACTGTCGGGCATTGATGCCGCTGGTCGGGCTGTGATCGGACGGGGTGGGGTGTTGCAGGTTGACATTCCGCTTTACATTAAAAAGTTTAATACCACTTGAGGGGTTAGGTGCAATCGATCGACGTGCGGATAGTCATGTTGGAACGCTGGTCTGAACAGTAAGCTCCTATCGTACAGTGGCCAATGTGACTGTCGGTTGTCTCGTGCCCGAGAGCGATTGCGCTCTGGGGAAAGGACTGAACAGTAAGAAATCATGACGGAAAGTAGGTATATTTACAGTGTGGAATTTTAGCATAAAAAAAAAAATAGTAGGTAAAATCGAAAAAAAAAAGCTACCCTTTATTTCGCTGTTTAAATATACTACGGTCCCTGGAGAAACTGCCCTCAAAGTGGCGCGCTGGGATGCTCGCAAGAAGTTTTCGAGCTCGCCACGGCGTAGCTCCGTACACTTAACACCTGCCGCAAGTCGCGGCTTTGACTGCATTCAAGTTGATCGAAAAGCGATCTCTCAGCCCGTGAAGCATCACTTCCAGCTGAGTGAATATCCGCTCTACAGAGATTAATTCAAGACGGCAATTGCAGCCTTGCGCGAACAGCACAAATAGAAAAACAAACACTACAATAGAAATAGAGGCTACGACGTGCCGCGCGGGGAAACAAAATCATGGCTTCGAACCGCATTGGAGCGGCTTGATTTATTGGATTTCAAATATTTACGGCATGATCGAGCGTTCGCTTTTTAATAAGAGATTCATCCCTTGAGTCATTCAAAATACTGTCAAAGGTATAACATTGCTAGAAAAAAATCAACATGCTGGGAATATTTTTTATTGCTTATTCAGTCACCGAAAAATTCCGTACGTTCAAAACGACCAGTATAAAAGACGGAAAAGCAGAGCTCGGGTGTAGCGTTCGGGTTAGTGTGCCGTTGAATTGATGTTTGTATGTGCAGTGTACGTGCTCAGTGTATGTTCACGTGGTGCTTGTAGTATGTGTAATGTGAGTAAAGGAGAGGTTCCCGAAGATCTGGAAGCGCAATGGTGGGCTGAAGAAATAAAAGTATTTTTTTTGTAGAACATGAATTGGGCAGTACCTAGCGTCACCTAGCCTAGCTACTTGCAATTACTCTGCTTGACCCTGCCATCTAGTGGCAAGCGATTGAACCTTTCACGCTACGCGATAAACAGTGGCTTCGACTTCGAGTTAGTTCTTTTGAGAGCGGCTTTTGGTTTCGCGGATTGGGTTTGCCGTTCCTCCGTGATGTGCGGTTGACGAAGTAATAGTGACTCGAGGAACACCAAAGGTAAGACGTAAAGTGCGCGAAGTAACTGGGTGTCGGTTGTCTCCGTTTAACATCGCAGTGCTGTCGACGAGAAGACTGAGTAACTGCTTTCGAAACGCAAGTTTCTGTACCTGTGGGGGGAATCTGGCTTCGGAAATAAACACAGTTTGCGAAAAGCTCGTGTTACGCTTTTATTTGCTGCTCCTCTCGTCCCGTACGAGAGACGTAGCGTCCTTGTTAAGCTTTTTTGAGCTCGATTTGCTCGATTCAGGGCCGCCATAATGAGATGCAGGCGACGGAGGAACTTTGCTCCCCTGCTTCAGGGACGAAAGTTCCTCTCTTTCTGAAGGAACATAGGTTACAAGACCGTTCCTCCCCTAAGGGAGGACTATCGATACCCTTTTTTCTAAGAGTGAGATCCAACTCGACGACCCGGCCGTGGCCCGACCGGCCCGCCGACCCCACCAACCTCGCCGCGCATGCGCACTGCCAATTTAGGAGGAAATGACGCAGGCGCTCTGTCAACTTCCGGAAAGATCTGTGAAATCCCGCAGAGCAAGTTCGGCGGGGTTTGAGGCGCTCCGTGGAGCGGGCGTTGCCAGAGATCAACGAGGGGAAGATGACCAGCTCGAGCCAGATCTGCGAGCGGAATATGCGCGCTCCAAATGGAGCGCTTTTGGAGCGCTCGAGATCTGCAAGCGGAATTCACCATTAGCAAAGAGGAAAATAAAAAGTACATTCCCTGCATAGTTGTTATCTGACACTGAAACATTTTAATGTGCGTGTGTGTATTTGTGCACGCCTGCATATATGATTGCATGATTTGTAGCTTCCATTTATTGGGTTTCGTAAGCACTTGCTTACATTTGTACGTATTTTTTTATTTTTCACCCTCCCACTTGGGCCGATCACTGGCCTATTGTATGTTCTATATAAAATACTCCAGGCCAGTGGCAAGTGAGGGAAGTATATATTATTCCCTGACCTTTTTACAGCGAAGCTCTTTATGGCTATAGAGTTCCGTGGATTTTTCGTGTGCGGTTACTAAACACTCTACGCTCGCACCGCCGCACGCACCGCACACACACGACTTCCCCATATAAAAGATTCGAAGTAATAACCGAAATAAAGCGTTGACGAACGCGCGTGCAAGGTGCCATTTGTTGAGGCTTCTGGTTTAGAACAGTTACTGATGCAGACGCCGGCACGTGCGGCGCGTGGAACACCATTCCCTGCATTCGCCTTGATGCTTGAGGGTAATGTAGCAATAGGTCCATTTAGTGTACCAGTTATCAATAGGCACCATTTTCAAGATCAGTAGACTCTGAGGTAGAAAATAAAGGTTTCTCGAAGATTTGCGGCTGTGCGACCCTCGTCGGCCATGTCTACGCTCGCACCGCCCTCTCTTTGTCGTCGTTCCAAGCGCTTGCGTGCCTAGTTTCCTTTCCTTCCGCTCTCCCGGGGTGGCGGTCCCGTCGCGCGTGTCTACTTTCCTCCGGCTCCTCGGGGCGGGTCTGCGTCGTGTGCTAAACAGCTTCGCTGGTCATCCACCCTAACAGAGTGGAATGTATATTTTTTTTCTTTCCCCAAATTGGATGTCCGTGATGAGTTTCGGCTAGAACAGGTCGCAACGAGGAGATAATCTTGATTAAAACAGAAAGAAAACAATGTCATGAGTTCGGGGGATTAACGAGCAAACACTGCATTTTTCACATTCATCATAACAAAGAATTGAAGAAAACAATGAGCGAGTGTGCGAGAATGTGGGGCCCGAATATGCGAGGTACACAATCACCAGGGTGTGTATCTAAGGTTTTAATATATAGATTTACAATAAAAAACAAAACAAAAAAAAAAAACGTAAAAAATGACAGCAAGTCATGAAGTTTTCCAATATAAGTAGAACAAATAAATAAATAGCGAGTCATACGAGAAATGATACGAGGGGGGGGGGGGGGGGGGCGGCAGCCGGGAAGGTTCCACGAACGTGGGGCAAACCCACATAATGCCGATTCAAGTGCACCTTCATCTCCCACCGTCTCTCCCCTTCCCCTTCTCCTCTCGATTTCTCCTTCCACCGTTGCCTCTCTCCCTCCATTCCTCCCGGAGCAAATTGGTCCGAACGCTGTCACATTCGTTCGCGGCGGTTGCGCTCTTCGACCGAGAACCACCGAATCGGCGGCGACCGGAGGCGACGCCGGGACGTCTCGTATGCCGAACGCTACCGAAACTGAGCGATGAAGTGGTTTGTCCATCCATCGAGTGGCGCGGGCCCACTCGAGAAGGATCCTCCACTCCTCCCCGTCGTATGAACCGCTACGGACATACGCGACGGCGCAGGGACCGTAAAGGCGAGCTATATATTCCGTTTCACTTTGCCACGGACCGCAGTCGACACTACGATTCATCCGAGCCAATCCAACGGCGAGTGAGTGTCACGTGACTTGCGGGAGGGAACCCAGCAATGTGTGGAGCGCTTAGTCGCAAGATCCGTGCATAGCGACCGGGATCGGACAGCTTGGCACGTGTGGGTCCCCTGCGGCCCACCGAAGTAAAACGGTGTACAGACGAGGATACGCAGTCTGCGCTGGAGAGCCACTTAGCCCCCCTTCCCCCCCCCCCCCCCTCCTTTCTTCCTAGATAGGGCAAGGAGGAAGGAGCGAACCCGAGAAGGCAGGCTTCGCCTCTAGGGTAAATATACGGACGAGGGCCGGGGTTAGCGCCTGTGAGGCTGGGGTTCGTATCCAAGGGTTCGGGCAGAGGGGGGGGGGGGGGGGGGGGGGGGGGGGGGGGGACAGAAACGAACTGCACGGGTGCGATTCCAAAAGGAAGTGGAGAGCGAGTGCTAACTTGTATGCGCATATATATGACACATCTTAGCCAGATGCGTTCGGATTGGTTTCACGGCTGCTGTGGCGAGTCTTTCATTCGAGTCGCTTTTGGTCCGTATTTTGCCTTCTTCTCTCGGGGGGAGATGTGCAGCGTCGATTGCTTGCTGCTTTCTTGCTCCAATGAAGATTGCCCCGATTTAAATTGCGGGGGACCGTCTGTCGGCCTGTTGCTTCTGAAGTGTGTGTATTGAGCGAGATGTGCAACGGTCTTAAGTGTGAAATGATGACGATGGAGGAAGAAAAACCGAGCGATCCGTTCGGATTTCTACGCAGCGGTTAAAAAAGGGGGAAAAAAAGTGCGTCTTATATATATATATATATTCACGAAGAGAAGCGGTGAATTAATCGGGGCCTCTGTGCATGGTGTGGGGAGTTCGAACATTTGTGCTTCTACGACCTTTTCCTGAATTTGAGCGATATGTGCACTTCAGTGGCGCCGCGTGGTTGGCGAAGGGGCTCGGGAGATATAAGGCGCGTTTGAACTTTGAAGTCAGCATATCTGGGATCCACATTTTCTTTAGACTCTTTTCAGTAGACTTTGGAAATATGGGTTATTCGGCTGTGCTGTCGTAGTTTATACCGATCTCGGCATGATTTAATAATTATAATAAAAAATGAACATACATTATCTTTTGCTATTCTCATGGAGGCGCTGGTGGAAATATTCATTTTAGGGAGACACGCGCCAGGGGATTTTTTTTAAATTAATATTTACGACATCGAAATTATATTTTTACAGTTTATGGTGCAAAATCTTTTCTTTATAAATCTGGTTAGATTTGATATAGCTTGTTTTTTTTAGGTACTCGATGCAATGCACATGCAGAAAAAAGAACAAAAAGCATGTTCTTGTGCGAACGTGAGGCGTGGCAACACACTTAAAAAAAGTCCAGTAAAATAATCTAATTCGTTCCTTTTAAGCCACTCAGTGCAAAGAACAAAAAATAATCTGTGCGATGCCTCTTTCATTTTAGAATTATAAAAAAAAAGAAATAGCAAAAAGGCTATTTTAAGGGGCTAACAAACGTTTCCCTAAAATTTTCATAAATATAAAAAAATTATAATTCTATCCAAACCTAATTAGTTACATTCTAAATATTCGAATGTATATGCATGCCAAATTTGGTTATGATAGGGCACTGTTAAAAACAGAAATTCTGGCGCACGAACTGTGAAGATACCCCGAAATTACATAAAAAGAAAAACACGTTCGAATGTTACAATAGATGTGCAACTACAGTATTTCACGGTGCGGGACATTTTTTTTTGTTAATAAATTTCCATAAGAAATTCAAGTTGCAGAATACTGCAATGGAGAGAAGATGGCAAGGCCTTCTTATCAAAGTAAATGTGCACCGCAAACTACGTCACAACTTGAAGAACCAGGCAGGGAAAAGTTGCTCAAATTTATTCCGTTCTGGGTTGCCTGGAGGTCTTGAAATGCGTATTTGACTAATTTCACGATCATAACCGGCACTAAGCATTTTTACACATGAAATGTAAAAACAAAACAAAAACACCATAACAACCAAAAGTTTTTTTGTTTTTGTTTTTCCTGAATGTTGTTGGTTTTTGATCCGAATCTCTTCTTAATCGTCTGTGCTGTGTTCAGTGACCCTAACATCCCAGTTCATTAAGACAGAAGAAATAAAAGAAATTAAGTACCTTATTTCGGCAACTGTGATGATTCCATCAACACATTGGTGGTTCAGTAAAAACAAAACAAAAAACAACAACAACAAACATTTGGAAGTGTTAAAATCATTAAAGAAATCATGAAGCAAATAATTATTCAGATAAAACGTCCCAACTGCCTACAGAACCACTCTTGCATTTTTAATCTAAGAAGGCTTAAACCCTCACGTTGCCATAACACATTTCTTTTTGTACCTTAGATTGAAGAAGGTTTTTTACTCGTATATTTTCACATTCAGCAAAATGGACCACCTAGCAGTAGATGCTTTTCGCGCATCAGTTACCCGAGCCACCATCAGTCGGCGCACCCTCCGAGCCACCATTGCTGGCCTCCAAATTTTATTGCTAACCTGCCCTTGCAGCCTACAGGGCCATCGTTAGCGGCCGTTAGCATGCAGTATAGGTGACTGCAATGGGACGCGCAGACTGCGTCGCGCGGGCAAAATGTACTCAGTGGTAGCCTGCAAAGACTGCTGTGACGACGTTAAGCCGGTGTCGCACTGCTCATACATGAGACAAAAGTCAGTCTGCAAACACGAGTCACCACAATATCTATGGTTTGAATGCCGTGTGCCAAGTTTCTGCTCGAACTGACTGCCACGCGGCATTCAAAGCGCGGATCTCGCTGTGACTCGCGTTCGAATCTGTATGCAGACTGTCTTTTGTAGGACGTATGAGTAGTGTGACCCCGTCTTTAAAGGGGTACGGAAACAAAATGACGTGGCCGCGAGCTCTCGGCCCCTCGCTTCAAAGTCGATCAGCGAGAAGCGGAATGCGCATCGCGCTGGTGACGTCCATAGTTCCTGCACTGCCATGGGTACCGTAGTTGCGAGCGTTGCCACTTGGTGGCGCCCACGCGTGACAATCTCACCTATACTTCGTTTCACTTTATCTGCGAGCGAAGCCAAAGCTAGAAGCGCGAGACCAGCGCTTTTTGCATTTCTCCCCAGCTCGCGCGCTCGAGCAAAGCCTGAATGCACGGAGCTTCCGTGCTCGCGCTTCCAGTTTTGCCTTCGCTCTCACATAAGGTGAAACGAAGTATAGAAGTAAAATCCAAGGACTGTACGCCCTACGGTCTACATATAGCTTGCCCGTAACGTCATTCGCAGGCCATGCCGGTATTTTATGTGCCGTTAGGGTTCGAACGGTTCAGCGCGTTTATTTCACACTGCAGAAGTAGGGGCGCGAGGGAACCAGTAAGCAGAAATAACCGTCAGTACCCAGCATGGGCGATACCTCCACGCTATGTGTTGTTAGGGTTTAATTCGTTCAACAGAGCTTTTCCTTGCGCAAGACAACCGAGTCCATCCGATCCCTTACTCCAGTTCCATCTCTTCTACCGTGATCCCGTGGCTCGATCTCTTGACACTCTTGCGCCCCTGCGTCGTCGGGTGTCGTGGTGCTCGGTCCGTGGCGTAGCCCCCTCCTCGAAGTATGGTATTCACTGAGTGCCGTATATTTGAGCGCGCTATTCACAGCGCATTAGGGAGAAGGGGGGGGGGGGGGGGATTTGGTCTGGAAGAGGTCTCCACATCCTCAGATCAAGCTCCTACCTGACGTCTGCAAAGAACGGAGATCTTAGTGGTGTGGAATGCACGTTGCGGAAGCACTGTGGAAGCTTTAATATATACAACGTAGTAAATGCGTTAGCGTTCTCCGCCGAGTCACATTCAGATTCAGGACTAAGTAACTCCACGAGCGAGCCATACCTCCTCGAACTGGCGCTGCTTCTCAGGAACTCATGACCTGGCAGAATTCCAACGGAGCTTCACAGACCGCCACCAGGCCCAATTTTGAAATCTCTTAATTCGTCTTAAAATTAATTTTCTTGACTTTTTTTTTCCTTTTTTTTGCTGGCAGCCCAGGAACATCTAAACTAAAGTCCCTAGATAAGAGCTTCCTACAAGTAGCGACATTCTTTGAAGCGCCGACCGCGTGACGGTGCAGGTTTTAGGAAGCAAATGGCGGCGCACAGCAGAGGTTTGAACTGAATGCCGCCATTTTGTTCCAGCGGAATGTGCTTTGTCATTTGTATTGGCTGTCGTTACTTGTAAAAGAAGTATCAAGGGACTTTAGTCTAGACTAGTGTTTCTGGGCTGCCGGCACATCATAAACCACATCTAAACAAAGAAAGAAATGCAAATACGGTGCACTTAACAAGCCTTGCTAGCGCGTAGCGCCCATGGACTGTCCATGTTTAGAGCCGGTTTCAATGTCCGCATTCCCGAATGAAACGAAGAATGGTGGTGGCACTGGTCGCGTTGAATTTTTTTACGGCTGTTGCATAAAAAAGAAAAAAAAACGCTACTTGGATACTACAATGGCGTCAGTTAATTGCGGACGGTATGTTTAATTTACACACTTTACGATAACGTCCTCGATCAGCATGATTTTTACAATCGCAATGAATCGTTTACGCAAAGAAAACGTCACGCAAGTTTCAGGAAGTACATGGGCTAACTTTAATTGCAAGCGCGTGCCACTTGCGCATGAACATAGCTTTGGCAAGCTTGCAATTGCTCGAGCTTGTCCGCACGAGCAGAGACATGGCGGCGGCCAGTCGCTTTATTTGCAATCGTGCAATTACTCGCAATTACTTGCAACTCGCGCCCTCCTATGGTTCCCTCTCTGACGTCATTACCTTCTGAACAACAAGATGGATGGTGTATGTAATGAGCATGGTGGAAGCTTGAAATCATTGTGCTCTGAAAGCAACGCTGCAAACATCGTCAAAATTGAAGTTCTTACATTAGTCTTATTTTCTTCAATGTGGAATCGTTTACTGACGTCATAGTCAGCATTCGGCCAATCTTGGCCGACCGACCACAGCGGCTCTACCAATCGCTCACGTCGCCAATAGAGTGTATTCACTGGAGGCCATAGCCAATACCACCTAGGAGACAAGGCCTGCGCGTTCCCTTCTCTAAACGTCACCACTAGTAGATCCCCTCAGCGCACTCTAGGTAGCCCGAATGAGCACCATCGCCTGCTACATCGTCTGCTTCGGTGTCATGCTCAGAACGACCTCACATGAATATGCTGCTGAGACCGGCACTCTTGATAGTGTGGAATGCACTTGCAAAAGAATTGTGGAATCTCGCCATCAGCACGCACACAGAGGATGATAACTGTAAGTTTATACTTCAACGTAACGTCGACGGGCGCGGCGTAGCGCAGCGCACACTCATACTGATTGGTCACAGATATCGAGTTCCTGGTCGCCGGCCAATGAAAGGCGCGCGTTCTGCGCTACGCTGCGTTCACTGCGCTCAACGTCGGAGTATAAACAGCCCTTAAGACGTCTCTTTCGAACTCCAGCACGCGCACACTGCCTTCTGCCGTTCTTTGGCTGCGCGTGCACGCTTGAAGCCCACGAGACACCGAAGCGTGGTCGAATGTAGAAGCTCTCGCGCTGAAGGTGCGACAGCGGACATGTCGTTTGCATCCTGTCAGAGACTCGAAGGAGTTTCCACGTCGAGCTAAGCCGCGCGAACAAATGGGAATATACCCAAGATCACAGATTCGTAAACATCGTCGCCGCGCGGGTAGACTGCTCGTCTGCCTCAGCCCGAACACTTGACCGGTCGCTCTCATAATTGGCACAGATTAGAATGGTGCGATTGTGGCGCCATTTGCACCAACTTGCTTACTCTGCTACACATAAAAAAAAACAGTTTTTAAAATGTTTTTTGACGCTCCAAGAACTCTTTCAGCTCGTGAAGAACGGTTTTGCGTCAAGCACTAGCGCCCCCTGGCGCACTAGAAAGGCAACTGGGCGATGAAGAACCATTCCGCATAAAAAAAGGAGCTTAAAAGAACCCCTTATAGGGTTTTACGAAAAACCCTTTTATAAGGTGCTTAAAATAACTCTTTAGGGTGCAAAACTATGGACAAACCGAAGAACCCTATAGGAGTTCTTTTACGACCAGATTTTGTTTTAGAGTATACATCCCGCTAAATTTCAACGAAATGGGAAAAATTTGCGCCCTTTTCACTAATTTTCACTTATTTTCACTTTATAAATACAGAAACTTATAGCAGCTCAGGGGTCGCTATACGGCCGGATCGTTACTGTAACCCGATGGAAATTTTTGAATCCTTCGACCATTGCTTATAATTACGTATTATTCTGGCCATATATTTGTGTCCTTGACTTATTCGCAGTATGATAGTATTTGGTAAATTAAAACAAAAGCAGAAAAACACTACATATGTTCAAAAATAAAATGAAATGATTAACCCGCGAGGCACAAAATACAGCACCAATATACTATAAAAGCTACGTAATGTTAACGTAGATATAAACAATAAACCCGGAACGAAAGTTCCGGTGGCGGTGGGCACAGCAGAAAATACACTTAACTGGCGAGAAACTGGATGGCAGCTATGACCGCAGGGTCATGTGATAGTAAGATGGCTGCACCCACGCAAAGCTGCCGTAAAGCGTCTATACTTTCGTCGTATGTCTGTGCCGAAACTTGTTAAACTGACTTTTAAGATTTTCCTAAATTGATCCGGATTTATTTGGACCACGCTGTATATCTGTCTTCGTCAATGGACCTTTTTCCAGGAAGTTTCCGCGCATGCGTACACCCTGCCCCCTGGCCTTCCGCCCCGCTATCAGCATTTTCGGAGGGCACCGTCCCGCACGACCGACAATAGCCGCACCTATCTCTGGGCGTATTCCGTCTGTTTGGACGAATCTTCTTTTAGCATTGGTAGTATCAGTATAGTAAGAAGAAACGAAAACCGGTATACAACGGCGGCATGCCAATGCGTTCATTTGTAGTTCCGCGACTACCCCCCAGACGGTGCTTGTTTCTGGAAAAAGGTCCATCGCTTCAGGCCTCAGACTGTCCGTCCAACTGAATGGACGAGTTCTTCTACGAGCACCATATTTCTGGGGAGACTTCGCGGAACTGTTTTACCAACATGATGCGGAACACCGGATCCCGCTTCAATGAGAAGGACTGCCACTTAATTCAATGCGAGCCACATTCAAGAACATCAGGCAATCAGTCTTGTCCCGCCAATGCAGGCGGCGGCGCACCCGAAACAGTCGTACGCGGCATAAAGCGAACGACTCCCCCGCAAACGCGGGGGAGATTCAGACATCGTGTGCTTAGGCCGTCCACCTATCGTGTGCCAAGGCTGGAGCCGCTTCGCCGTTGGGCTAGCTGGCAGTCAGGTCACGAACAAAGCACCGCGCGTTCGGTCCTGTCCTGTAACAACGTGGAGCTTCGTCAAAACAGCGTTCCGGGATCCTGGCTCGCGTAGAGGGCTCGTGTTCGTGAATAGACAAGTATATGGGCGAGGGGGCTTCGCGAAACAGCGGGGACAGCGAAGAGGGAAACTAGCGTGTCAACGCCATTCCCCGTCTTTCGCTCGTTTTCAACCATAGACCGAATTTCGTTTTTTTGCTATTTTGTACAGAGATATATACACAAAGAGAAATAGCTCTTTGCCACGTATTCACCGATGTGAGTTATAATGCTGCAGGCTTCCTTTTTTTTATTATATAAACGCGTTTTTTTTTGTAATATTATTTTGCATTGCACAGTTGCCGAATGAGAACTGGAGGATGTTCTCGCATCAGGATGGGTTGATTTTCTTTGCGTGTTGGTTAGTAGTTTGGAGTCATCCACACGTCGAGAGATCCAGG
This sequence comes from Ixodes persulcatus, assembly GCA_013358835.2. NCBI lineage: Eukaryota > Metazoa > Arthropoda > Arachnida > Ixodida > Ixodidae > Ixodes > Ixodes persulcatus. Next base: position 764,252 of record JABSTQ010010918.1, on the reverse strand, counting down.
CGGCGCTCTCCAAGCGCGTTTCTGATTTCGCATGCAGGAGCTTATGCATGCCTGAAGGTTTTTGAATTCGCGGCACCATGTACACGGGTTTACATTGTGACCAAATGTCAGTCAGAACTGGATGATTCACGACAACAGGTGTTACAATGACGCTAATTGCAAAGTTGACAGGTCGGTTATGTGGGAACGAGCGTTACGGAGTCCATGGTCGTGGCCAACGGCTCTCGGGCCGCATGCGGCTCTTCGCGGGTCCAAGTGCAGCTCATGGCTAAACTTAAAAAAAAAAAAAGAGCTCACAGTCTTGGCAACCTTGAACTACCCTAGGTACGTACAGCTGAACTGCTTTTTTGACGCATAGATGTGTCCGGTAACCCTGTTTCCTTTATTATTCTAGAATGCATTTCCAACCGATACGCATAACGGGCGCTAGGGGCAGAGGCTGGCTTGCGAACCATGCATTAATTTTTGCTTAGCGGTTGAAGAGACGTTCTGCTGACTACTGTCATTTCTTGTAGTCGACAATCAGTTATTCTTGTCTTCTTGGGAAAGGACGTTTCCCTCCATACCGTTTCTTGCTGAAAGTAGCCTCCCCCCCTTAATGTTTCCTGCGGCTCTCAGAAGTTTTGTCTGCGGCTCTAACGCCATGTCAGTTGGCCACCCCTGGTTTACACTAGAGTCTAGACCGATTTCTGGCTAGGTACTAACGGGCTTTTCATCTGATTGCATCATAGATGCGTCTTCCGAATGTTATTTCTGTTTAGCGCCAAACTTTATGGTATGACGCGTGAGCGTGAGTTCACAAACACGACTGCGCATGTTTATTGTAGTTAGTATGATTCGATTTCCATAGGGAAAATAACAAACAAAAAACCTTGGAAACCGAGATGGAGCAAAACTACGAAACAAGAAATGCGTCACTGGAAGAAACGATATTAAATTATTTTAAGTCGTAAAGCATAGCACAGTTCACAATATTGCACTATTTTGTACCAATAACATGAACATATCGAGACATTCACTTTGTGTAAAGAAGTCTTTAGCAGTAATTTACCGAAGGAATGGTAATACTGTCTTTCCTTGTAGGGCTGGGCAATTGATCGATTAACTTACCGATTAATCGATTAATGCTTTAATCGCGATTAATTTGTTTAACCGGTTAATCGGTAAAATTTTGACGAACCAAAATTAAATAAAAATGAATTGCTTTCACCATGCAAACATGGACGAGCACACCTATATGAAGTGAAAAAATTAGGTGAAGTATTAACTTAAGATAAACTCTGAGGGGGTGATTTGTAACTTGAGACATGTGCAGAAGGTTACACATGTCCTCGCGACTTCAACGCCGTGCGAGTGTCCGTTTAGCGCAGCAGAGACTACTGTGAGCAATCAAAGGAGGTCGCCCTTCTCGGAGAATATCAACGAACATTTTTGCCTCATGAAGCTGAAGTAATAACGTGTGAGTGTGAGTGTTTTTACACTGTTCTCAACTGTATATCGAAGCTGATTCATAATTAAAATTATTGCGTCGTTGAACACAAATTCAGCAAAAAAATATAGATGCAATTTTTATTTTTAATCAATATTATTATGCATGGAAATGAACGAGACCGATTAATCGATTAATTAATCGATTAAAGGGTGGCGATTAATCAGCTCCCTGTGATCAGTATCGACACAGTATTACGCGTCACATTATTGCGTACTCCAGCCACAATAACCGAAAACACAGCCACAAAACAATCCAATCCTATCTCCAAACAAAAAAAAGAAAGAAAAAAGCTGCAAAATAAAAGAAAAAAAATCCACGAAGAAAAGGTTAGATAAAAAATAAGGTTTTCATTAAGGTAAACGCAAAAAAAGAGCGAAAAAAAAAACACAAAGATAGGATAAACAAGATACGGAGAGCGAAACGCAGGGAGTGAAACAGAATATTGCATTTGCATTTAGATGGACGGGGGTGCGAGAAGAAAGGAGGAAAAAGAGAGAGAGAGAGAGAAGAGAAAGAGCGAGAGAAAGGGAAAGCAAACTGCGCGGAGCTTGGAATGACTGCTGAATCGCGACGCCAGGAATTTTGGGGAGCCCGCGATTTTAGGGACAGAGAGGGATATTAGGAAGAGGAAAAGAAGAAAAAGAAGGGGACCAGACTGCGACAGATGATGAGGAACAGGGCGGCGAGGTGCTGTGCTGGACGGCTGAACGGATGGATGGACGGACGGATAGGCGGACGCACGGCTGGCTGGATGGATGGTGGATGGATGGTTGGACGGACGGATAGATGGACGGTAGATAGATCGACGGCATGGACGCTTGGTTGAACGCCGCGTCTTCTTCTTGTTTTCGCAATAATTTTTATCCGCCTGGTTGCGACGTCAGAAACCAAATCGACAGAAGATCTTCGGTTGAGCACGAGACTCGGACGGAAGCCGAAGAGATGGATGGATGGATGGATCTGGATGGATCAGGAGCGTGTTTGTGGCAGTTTAAAAACACGCATCGTATCGTACGACCAAAGATTTTGAGAAGCGACGAGGACAAAACTGAGCCGTAGGATACCAGAAAGCGCACGAGAGCGAGGGCGAGAAGAGCAAGCGAGAGAGAGAAAGAGAGAGACAGGGAGAGAAAGGGAGGGAATGAAAGACACAAAATGAGGAAGTGACGCTCCCTTCTCTCCTCGCCCCGCGATTTCACGGGTGTGAATCACGTGGGTGATAAAAAGCGGGCGTGTTTGGAATTTTTAAACGAGGGGGGGGGGGGGGGGTCTTTAAAAGTGCCACAGCAATACTACAACCGAAGTGATGGGCAGGTTGGGATTTTAGATATATGCATATAAAATACTGAAGCTGTAAAAAAAAAAAAAAAAAGTGGCGTGTGAAGGGGACGTTGTTTCAAGCAGGCGTCACTGTGTCACGCGCAGGAGTATATTACATTTTCTTCGAAAGATTCGTGCGAACGTTTATTCGAGAGTTAACTTAGAAAGTTGGCAGAGTGAGATAATTTATTTGAAGATGCTTCGAATTGTTTTCTCTGCCAAAAATGAATGACGGTCTCATTCAGAGTATACATCTGATGTCCTGACTGATATGAGACAGATTTGTTATCCCTCACCTACGCACCATTCAGATAATTGCCTCCTGCGTGCTGCCATTTTTCCCTGCTGGCTTCTGCTGGCTTTCTGAACATGCATCCGAAGTAGCTGCCATCTGCCGAATATCAGGCTGTGCGCGTGCGTCCACAGCCCAGTCACACGCCATTTTGCGCTTGGGCAATAAACGTTGGACAGGTGTCATCATTTCTTTGATGATCCCTAATTCACGCGACTAACATTTTACTCACCTAACTGCAACAAAATCATACGAAAGATGAATATCCGAAAAAAAAGTAAGAAAGCACATCTTTGCTAACCATCATCTTTTTCGTTTTGCGTATTTTTACGCATGAATTGTTTCGTTCCTTAGAGAAGAAGCGGTTCGGTTGTCCCTACCACTGACGCCCGAGATAACTTTCCCTCGCGCAGCAACTGTCCGCTCGATAAGAGATATTTTATTTTACGTCCCCCGTTACCTCATCAAATAGACATAGACCTCTATTAAAAGTACGCGCCATCTCGTAGCTACTGCGCCAATTATCAAAGTCCGCCACACTTTGATCCCGCACTCTGAGCATGTATTGCACACGTGGGCCGCACCAGGGTTCGGCGACGACTCAGATCCAATCGTACGCTTCGTGCCCGGGATGGATGGATGCTAACGGCTGTACCTTTCATAACGGGCGCTAGCTTGCGTCACCTAGCCTAGAAATTAAGAACCAAAAAGTATGATTTCTTTTCTTCGCCAATTCGCTTACCCTCCGCAATTTCGTATCACCAGGTGGTGTGGGATATCACCAGGATGACTAAGTAATGGCGATCGCCAATGTTGCTCGGTGGGGACACAAGAAGCGGTCTATTGGCTTAATTGGCAATTAACCACGAACGAATGCACTCAGCAAAAGTAACACGCGTGCGGTGTAAAAGAAAAACGGATTACAGCGAAAGCTTAAATACAGCGCCGGAGCCAAATGACCAATCGAAACAAGCAACGCCGGGTTCGCCACGACAGCCCTCGAAGCCGTCAAAGCGAGCTCACGTGTGTCAGCCTATCCACGGCGTCAAAGAGCGTAACCCAACGTCGACAAACGGAGCGGCACCTAACGATGAATCCGGCTCACGGCTGCTGAAACGGCTCGCCGAGTCGGCGGCTGCGCAGCCATGCACTCGTGCATAATTAATACCCAAATGAACAGCCCCGGCCGGGAAGCGAGCGACTGGACTGACCACCACCCGGCTCGCCGGCAGCTTGATTTCGGGACAAGATGGACCGAAGAAAAGGCCGCCCCCCCCCCCGCCTCCCGCGTCACCCCAAAACTGCCGTGTCATCACCTATTTGTAAAACGCGATTGGTGGAACGGTCCGTATAGAAAAATGGTGTACGAGGGCGCGTGCTCCGGCAGTTCGATGGTCTTTCTGGCTCAAGAAGCCAGTGACGCAATTCCTTCGAAGTACCTGATTGGATCGGGTGCAATGTAGTTTTCGCTTCGGTTCATCTTGTGGGCAGGCACGCCGATGCTAGCGCGGCGTGGTTGAACGCGATGCCGCCAAATGACGCTTGGTTGTTTTACACGCTCCGATGAAGTCGAGTTCTTGCGTGCGGAGAAGCACGTTTCTTTTCTTTGTAGTCATTGATTTTCTCGGCTTTGCTTTGTGCGCATTGTTTTACTTCTCCTGGTGCGCGGGTACGTGTGCACATGTCTGGGCGCGCACGTCTGTGCGTAGGGTCGAGGAGAGGTGAACTCGTTCGACGAGGCCGGTCATGCATTTGGTGATGTTATGTCTAACTTTCATTTTATATTTTTGTTTTTATGGGAAAAAACTGTAATTGGCCGGCTTCTTTGTTTTTCTGGTATTTTCTAGCAAAGTACTAATATGGGAATTGAAGCCAATGTTGGATGATGTTTTATGCATTACGTCCTGTGATTGTGTTGTAAGAAACATTGCCTGTCACTTCAGCGGGTGACAGTAAAATTTCTCTCGTTTTTTCCGTACATTTTGGTAGACGTTTTCACTATGCTTTCAGTGAAAGCCGTTCTGGTGCGTACTGCTTTGGCTTAATTATCTTCGGCTAGTGCTGCCGACAGTGAGGTGTTGATTATGCCGAGTGAGACGAAATTTTTTGTGTCCACGGTCCGTGCCATTCCGACGAATGAGCAGCACGTGCAATATTTACTACGTTCTTTTCGTCTCAATTCGTCATGCTCCGTTGCTATCCTTGTCGGTTTGTTTCCTGGTTAAAAAATACATTGGCGCATCGCTGACATACAATTTTTAAGCATTATGTCATTTCCTTAACGAGGTGACTCGTTAAAAAATGGTAGAACGAAAAACAAAAGTGCAACCGATGAACGTGTGATTGCGTGCTATAAAATTAACTGTTTATCACTCATTTATAACTCTTCAATTTGACGCAAAAGTGAGTTTGGGTTCAGCATATTTAGTGATATAGTTTGAAACGACGAAGTAATTACTGCTTCCAAGTCCATGCTAGTTAATGATTCACAAAAAGAAACGTTATAATAATCCACTCACCTTTTGTCAACTGGGAGAGGCTTCCGGAGTCATAGCGTTTCCATTTGGCCTCTAGTACCTCTGAAGGTTTGTGAGCTCCTAACGCAAACAAGGCGCGGAGCGTTGTGTGATTCAGTTTTGTCTCTTTGACGTGCCACAAAGATGTCTATCGAGAACCTTATGTTACAGTAAACTCGTAGTCGTAAGCACGGGTTTGACCACCCGGTCCTCGTATGAAATAACTAACCAAGGTGAGTCTCTATGACTCACCTTGGTTAGTCAGAATGAAATTATTGTTTAAACCAAAATTTTATGCAAAACTAAAACAAGAACTACAATCCTCAAGCAAGCAATAAAAGAGCCCTTAAGATTGGAACTCCACGAAAAAGTTTAGGAAGTAAAATTCACAAGCAGACATTGAAATGCATCCCCAACTTTCTTGGGCATCCCTCTCTCGGCACTTCTGTGCCAGATGCTGTAAACTGAGAATTTCAACTGACCAACAACGAACATCGAAATGTTCCCCGGGAATATTTTAGATGACAGTCATAAAATATCAATAAGCAGTTATTAAACCTTTGGACGCGTATAGATTTTATTCCACTGCTCCGCAAGGTGGCTGGTCTTTGCAAAGTATGTGTGTCTAGGCAAGAGGGGGGAGGAGGAGAGGAGGAGGAGAGGGGAAGGAGAGGTGGAGACATTGAACGATCGTCTGAGTCCAGTGCTCTCAAATACTAGAGGTTTGACCCGTTCCTCTTTCCTTTCATAATACGTATCTGGTCAAATAGGAAAATTAGAAGTTGAAAAATAAACATTAACTACAAGATCCCCCCGAGAGGGGTTGCCGACATCCGTTCTGAGATAATTGCCTATATTCCCTCTGAACGGCCTAAAATAATTTTTTTTCTTCCACAAAACTACTAATTTTCTAGTGCATTAAAAATTTTACGAAGTAGATATATATTTTTTTCTCTCTCTAACAGCAGCCGTGCAGTTCCATACGTTAATTGAAATTTATAGATAAATAGCCTAAGGCCCGAACACCGACTTACCACTATTTTTGCTGGTCCCAAATTGAGACCTTGTGTGCCCTCGTTTATTCGCCACGTCTGCCTGACATGCCCTTTCACTTTCTGTTATGTGCATCGTTAGACGCGTAATTCAACCACCTCAAGTTCAAAATATCGCGCCTTTAAAGCAGAATATGGTTATGTCCTCATTTCCACGTAAAATTGTAACGCTCGACCGGCACGTTCCACAGTTGCATGTAGGCTCAAATTACACGTACAAGCATAAAGGCCTAAAGAGGCCATCATTAAGACATGAATAGGAAACGACTACCGATGGGGATTGAACTTGGGAGCGAGTGACACCCAGCCGGATATACTATACCGGCCGAGCTGAGTAGAGCAGACGCGTGGGGATAGCACACAGTTGGGGTTTATAAAGCCAATATTTTTCACTAGCTAGATCGTGCTGACACCAACTTGGGTCAACGAAATCTGTTGAGTTGGGAGCTAGTTAGCATACACAGTGCGTGGTTGCCCTAACCACGCACGCATCAGCCCCACCCCAATCCCACACGGTCAACACGACTATTCCCCACCCTTCATTCTTACGTAGCTCAACCGATTCTCTGTTCCCGCGTCCTTATCGTCTTGATCATGCTAGTGTAATTTTTGTTAGGCATTTCAGTTCGTTTATAGTCACCTTTAAATGAGATTCTAGAGAGCAAGGCAACCGTGATCAATGAAACCGTCGAGGACTGTTGGGGCTAATGGTGCGCGGGGCAATAGGCAGCAGACAACGAGGAGATAATGTCATCGGGTGCGCGATGTTGCGTGTCGAAGCACGGAACAAGCCAACGTGCATGTCCTTAATGGCCGCCGTGAGCACGGGGTCGTTGCAAACGCCGCCGTGGCGTCGCGACAGAGGGCATGGCGGGTGTACTCCGTTCGCACCCTAAACTGGCAGTGTGGTGGAAGCAGTGTTGGACAAAATACTCTATAAAAGTATTTAAGTTAAGTTACTAAATACCTGCGTCATAAAGTATTTAAAATACTACTTAAGTTACTTTCACTGTAAAGTATCTTGAGTAGAGTACAGATACTTAGAAATGTATTTCAGTTACTTTTGAAGATACTTCCGCATTGCTTAATTTGTATCGACGTCATTGACAACGAAAGTTATTTAGCTACGCAAATCAGGGTTACCAGAATGATTTTTAGCACGCAACAACAACTTTATGCAGTCCGACTATAAAGAGCAAAATATTGTCACGAATGATAAATGATGACGCAGCGAATAACTGAGGAAACTAAACGCTTAATGGGGCGAACTTGTTCCCAAAACAAAAGAGAGAAAGGCTAGCGTCGCAGGCGTCGATGTCAGCGAAACAGCAGGATCGACCGCTGGGACGAGACTGACTCCGGACCGCCACTCGGAGCACCTTTTGTACCCGCGTGGGTTTCTGGAACATTCGGCGTAGAAAGTTCGGCGCGTAGAACTTTCGTAACTCAATCAGTCGACAAAATTCTCGAACTTACCAGAATGTCAAGTTGAAGGAATAAATAAAAGAGAAGTCCGCTTTCTGGTATCGAACCCGGAGCCTCCGCGCGAGAGCCAAGCGCGGTAACCATCCGGTCACGCGCTCGCTAGGCGACGCGCGTGGCAGTATCACTGATAGATATTACAAAACATTTCTGGGACAACAAGAAAGAGGTCGCTTTAGCTATTGGGGAGGAGATCAGACCGTGGCACCCCAAGCGGTTAACTTTAGAACTAGATGGATGAGGACAACAAATACAATGGCTCAGCGCTCGGCTGACTTAACCGAACGCGGCGTCAGCGTTCGGCTGGAGTTCGTGTTCTCCGGTGAGGGGGAGGAGGGGCTCTTTTGTTACCATTCCGGCCTGCATGAACGATGCAGCATGCACGGTCCTCAGCTAAGCACAAAAGCCAAAGTGGGTCAAACTCGCATCCTCTGAAGACTGCTTTCGGGACAGATCCGGCACCTAACGTCATGGACATTCCCACAAGGCCTGTAAGCACGTGCACAGGCCTTGTGTTGGGTAAACACTGAGGTGTGGGGACAACAAACGGGATAGAGCGCCTCGCCGATAGTGACATCGCTGAATATCACATCCTGCGGCGCACCTTAGACGCATCGTTTAACTACAATCCATATTCCCTATACGGGGAGTTCACTATAAACGAACTTCAGACACGGATATGAGTGAATGAATAACAAAGAGAACCCGCATAATAGCCACGGCACGTCACCCTGCACGCAGTTAGTTTCCTGTCCTGTTCTCTGCTTATCAATGTTCGCTTACAGACAGTGTTCGCGAGAGCAATAAGCGCCAAACTGACAACAGAAAGAAAAAAAAACCTTGACGTTTTGCCCTGGCGGGGTCAAATATACAAAAAGCAAAACAAAAATGTCTACTTTTTTGTGTGTCCACTTCTCATTTTCTTCTATTTGTTATGTCTTGACACTTAAGTCTGCATTGTTCTCGTAGGTCGTTTCCCGGTCTGCTTGCGCCTCCGGGTGGCATCTCTACTTCCGTAAAACCACACCTTTGGTTTGAGGATTTTTTGGGGCGCCTTTGGGAAGGCGAGGGGAGAAGCTTCATTGTACGAACTTTCGGCTGAAATATGAGTCACAGTCGGCAAGAAAGCGATATTTTCACGAGCTCAATCTAAGTCACCGTAGCTAATCGGAGCTAGCAACAGGATTCGGTTGCTCGAAAGAATGTTCACGTTTCCTCGTGCCACGCCCACCCCACTTCATACCGAAAAACTCGGAAAATGGCGGAATGTCAAAATGTATTTAAGATAATGAGTACAAGATACTCGGAATTGTAATTAAGATAGAGTATTAAATACTCTCTATCAAAGGTATTTGCAAGATTCCAAGATACTCCAAAAAGTATTTAAGATAAAGTATCTTGAGTAGAGTATTTGAGATAGGCACAAGTCTGGGTGGAAGCTACGTGCTCGTTGAACCTGTCCTACGCCTATATCACGTGGCCTATATTTCGCCGTGTGATCGCGCCCCTGCCCACTGCCTCGCGCAGAGGAGAGGGCCAGGTGACGAAAGGGCGACATTGATTGGTCCGCGGCGAGCGCGTAACTCCAACCGGACTATCAGCTTAGCGGTGAACGTCGTGTAGCTGCTAATTGTAAGCGCTTCTGCCAGAGTTGATGGTGGACGCCGTGTTGCGGAAAAGGCCGACGGGTAACGAAACACGTTAGCGGGAAAGTTCGCACCAGCAGTGATAAAAAGATATAGTGCCTACAGAGATGTTCGAGTTGAATAAAAACGATCCTGAACTTGGTTGCATTTGAAACTCGCATGCTGCCGTATGTTTTTTTTTTTTGTCGCGAAAGAAACATGCAAGAACTTGAAAAAAAAAAAAAAAAAGACGAAAGTGGGAGTGCGCGGGCTGTATAGGTGTGTACTGCTTCCCACTTCCCCTTTCTTAAAGGGGCGGTGCAACGATATTTAATTGGAATGTTTTTCACTTTACACGAGCTTACTGGCACAAGTGGGACTCAAGGATACTCGCGCGCAACGCCACTGGCCAAGAAACTTCTTTCTTGCGGTGTAATTTCAAGGACAAAAACAATCATTTTTCATTCAATCTCTCCTTTGCATAATTTGATGACGTAACGTGGGGATCGCAGTACACCCCAATGACGATATTTGAATGCGGTTCATAGATTGGACCCGAGCATTGCGTGGGTACTCGATTTGGGCTCGTGATAATTACTAGCTCGAGGAGCATTCGGCTAGTGGCCCGCAGGGGCGGATCCAGAACTCCGTTTTTTGGGGGGGGGGGGGGGGGCGGAAAATTTGTAAGGATGTCAAGTGAATAGGAGTCACGCCGTGTTCTTGGTTTTACGTTTCACGCAACACCGGGGAAGTGGGACGAAACTGGCTTCGCAAAGATCGGTTCCTACCCGGTACGCTGTGTGGCGGCCTTAAATGTGAGGCACACACACACACACACACACACCGTCACTGGGACTCGTTGTCTAAGTGAGACAGACCCAAGGGCTAAATAATAAACATACATTTCATAAAAAGAAATGAAATGAGCTCACACTCGGCAACTACAGAGATTAAAAGGCAGCAATGACCACAATTGGCTGGCAACAGCAGAGGGTTTTAGTGGGTACTGTTTTCATGCAACGCTATTTGTTACGGGAGCTCGCGCTGCCACTTCGAAGCATGCTCTGAAGCGCGCGCCTGGATCGATAGCGGGTCTCTGAAAACAATATAAACCCGGCAAAAGTACTAACCTTTCGGCATCAACGATTCAGAGGCAGCGAGACGAGTCGCGTCACGGGTGCACAGTTCATTCACAGTCGCGTAGGTGTTCTCTCCCTGGTTAGCTCGAGGATAGCATGCAGAGTTCATACGACGACCGATGACCACCCAATGACTCTTCTTTCCCTAAAGGTCCCACGACGAGTTGCTCCGCTTGGCGGGAAAAGGACTCGCTGAAATGACGCCCCCTCCGGAACAAGATAACGCAGTCTCTTGCGATCCCGACCAGAGTCACGGCCGCCCGCCACCATTCATGGTGGCATTTAATTTCCAACTGTTTCTCCTTCCTCCCGTAATGTCTCCTCTCTCTCTCTCTTTCTCTTTTAAGCGCGCGCTTTTTCTTCCGGGTCCATATCACATGAGCGAATACATTTTAGCGAACAGCGACATTTGAGCGAATTAACGTTTTAGCGAATAACGGGGGCGCGCGTTAACCCATCCGCCGCGCTGCGCTTACGCCGCTTCGCGGCGACAGTCTTTGTCGGCTCATTACAAAAATGTGAACCCATTTGGCCCACCCGAAAACGCCGCTTCGCGGCGTCCGACTATTCGCTAAAGTGTCATTCGGTGAAACGTGGGCGTTCGCTCAAACGTCATTCGATCAAGTGAGTGCCTCCCTTTTCTTCCATAGTTGACAAGGAGGCAAGATACAGACCAACACGCAAAGACTGGGAAAAACCGTTATATAAAAAAAAAAAAAAAAGATCGAAGAAAGGAATAAACAAAAACAGTGCAAGGTTGTCTCGATGTTCCGTTTTTCTTTTTGACTCAATTAAGAACAAAGAGAAAAGACAGCGGCAAATAAACTACGGGCACGCGACCCCTGGGAGAGGAAAGACGGCCACAAGAAACGTAAAGGAAGCCTGGAGACTCGCTTCCCAGCAAGTGCTTCGCAGCGGCACGTGTAAAAGAAATGTATTCTCGTCCCTTCGTCCGACACTGAACGCAAACCGCTCGTCGTTTGTGTCGCTTTGCAAAGGCGCAGAGGAGGCGGCGGTGTTTGAGATGATCGGGATGGGCGAAGACGGGGCGAGAGCGTCTAAAAAGAAACATGACCTCGTTTTGTTTTCCGCTATACTTCTTTATTTCTTCCGACGCACCCGTCTTCACCGCAAAGAGACAAAGCCGACTCCCGGAGACGCGGTGAACCTTGCTCGCGCGGAGGCGGACGGCACATCTTTGATACGCGCCGCTATAAGGCACCTGCTCGGAGTCTGGCGGGCCTCGATGTCTCCTTCGCAGGTTTTCTTCTTTCTTTTTTTTTTGACAGTCATTCTAACCGTAACTAACTAGTATACTCTTCTAAAGTAGCATAAACAGGACTCCGGTTGTGCCTTTTGTTTTACCCGCCGCAGAACCACACTGCGCCGACGGCCCCTAGATGTGCGCCGCTGCGCCGACTTATTGACTGCAAACCGTGCTTTGAAACCGCCGCCGCGAATTCAGTCTCGGTTGAAGCGACGGAGTGGCTCTCCAAGTTCAGAGTACAAGTGTGCCTGCTAGGGTGCGACCTACCCTATTTCGAACCCTCGTCCTTGAGTACCGAGCCTTCTACCACCTGGCAGGCCGGTTGTTGGTTTTATTTCGGGTGGGGTCCACCCATATCAAATTGCCCTCCGAGACGGGGGGGGGGGGTCGACTTCGTATGGGGGGGCGGCCGCCGCCGTCGCCCCCCCTTGGATCCGCGCCTGGGCCCGTGTCCAATCGCTGCAACGACGACAATAACCGAGCCATAACAATGTCTGGAACTCAGCGCGTGTCCTGTGCTTTGCCAACCCCAGCGCGTGGCTATGATCAACATGGGCGGCCTAAAATCGGCTCAAGATCACGTGGCCGCTTGTTCTGGCAGCGAATTGAGGGGGTGAACGCTGCTCGTTTTCCTTTATTTTCTTTTTCTGGGACTTTTATTACGTGGGGTAAAAAACGAACGTGTGTATCATAGGTCATTAACGTCAGGGATCCGTTCTTAACGGTATTTGCGCAAAGTGCAAAAAGTTTAGCATTGCCCCTTTAACGTGGAAACAGACAGCCACCTTTTTACTCTGGTTCTTTGCCCATGAAAGGATGGGATGCGTTATATAACGAAAGCCTCCACTCCCGGAAATTTGTCCATTCGTGCGTTTGTGCATATTCGTGACACGTGGCGTCACACGACGTCACGGTGTCACGTGACGTGACGTCGCGTAACATGAATCGCGACGAATGACGTCACGGTCACAAGACGTCCCGTCACGCCACGTTACGTGACGCAGTGTCTTGTGACATCTCGACTTGACACTATACCGTCTTGTGACGTTTAAGGTGTCCTAAACACATTTAAATTATCTCGCCTTAGATACTGCATTCCATAAATGATAGAACTTTAGAGATAATCACCGCCAGTTTTGATTAAATTACTTATTCTTTTTTTCATTTTTCGTCACGCCAACACTTTATTTTTCTGAGAAACTAACATCATACCCTGATTTTGTTTGGCTTTTTTTATTACAAAGTACGCCGTTACAGGAACCTGGAATGAGAAAATTTAGTAATGCTGGGGCAATAGGGCGACCTTCTCATTGTCAATGGGCTTTAGATGGGTGATCCACCACGAAGACATATCAGAAAAAAATCGTGGAAGAAAGAAGATGCGTGAGGAATAGCGCGGTTTTTCGGAAGGGCTGAAGATGGGCGTGAGCCTAGCTCGGACTGGAGAGACGAAGCTGCGAACAGCTGTTCGGACCTCCGTAGACGAGACCAGGTGTCAGAGGCCCGACTCTGTCACCGCCTTCTCTCGTCGTCAAGGCGCCGACCTGCCTGAGGCCGAATGGACTACGTGAGGCGCGGAGGACAACTCCAGCGACCGGGTTCACCGACATCTCCGAGAACCAGACGCTCCAGGATCACAACTACCGCCGAGCCCGTCAATGACAAGCCCTCCACCATCCTCCTTCAAAGCCACCCCTCAATGTGACCAGGACAAAACTGTGAGACGACAACTTAGAATGTACATTCTTTAAAATAGCCCCGATGTAAATATCTTTTTTTCCTTCCTGATGTCTATATTGCAATAGCGAAAAATTCCCTAATTGCATTCTGTGTCTTCCGGACTTCTATTAACACCTTAAACACACGAACCGTACCATCACCATCGCAGCCTTGTCCCCATATCCAAAAAAAACACGTATTCGCCGTCGCGCCACATACAATACCTTCCTTGTTTTAAGCGTCAACACCGGCAATGTTTTCTTTCTTCTTTTTTTTTTTAATTTTTCGCAGCTGGCATTGCAGGAGACCGTTTAAGTCACGGAAAGTGACTGAATAATTGTGATATATTCTGTCGATTGCCTCCTGTGTAGATCGCAAGGTTCGCAGTATTTCATAAATCAATAAATTTCTGCCTTCTTTGATAACCAACAAAAATAAACAAGAAAAAACAAAAGAAACATGCAGTCGGCCAGACAGACAGATAGAAGAAATCAGGCAAATGAATGCATGAATTCAGACTTCGGATGGCTACCATCTTTCTCCACAATGCAAAGGAAAAGTACTAAAAAACAGATACACGCAACCAGAGTATTATCCAGAGTAGACCACCGTGATAAGAATAAAACAAGCAGTGAACGCAATAAAATACAAAGAGACAAAAACAAAAACGAAGTGTAGCGCGCGGATAAAAAACGGACGCGAAAAACAACAATAACATAGAGGTGGCGCCCGTGTGCACAGACATTGACGAATAAAAATTTCAGGAGGAACGGAAGGGGTGAAGTAATGGGCGCATATGTCCATACACGTGCGGCCGAGAGTGGCGCGGAACATTTGCATTTGAGGCGTGAATCCAGCAACGGTGCCCCATCCAAGAACCAGGTTCGGAGGGCTACGCGCTGCACGCTGTTGACTGGCACGAAACTAAAGTATAAGAATAAGCTACGGACACAATGGCGGCGCTACAATCGGATACGTAGATAAAACGAAAAGAGGAATCCCGAAGGAATTTCCATACGAAAGAGACGAGTGGGCGCGAAATGGCAGCGGGGAAGAAAAGGAGGCCCATTGGGTACGCAACAATGAAAAAAAAAAAAAAAAACAATCCCAAAAGGAAAACGGAAAAGTGAAATATAGACGAACCAAGCTTCTATCGAATGAAGGTTGTAGTATTGGAGCCGAAAGAACATAATGTTTTCCAAAAGAAACCAATAGAAATATATGCAAAAAAGAATCAATAAGAACAAACAGAGACAAAAGGATCGAGGTGAACTTTCGCAGAAGGGTGGAAACTCGGAGCGAGACGAAAGAAATACGACTCTACACACGCGCCAAACAGAAAGGGGAAAAAATGGGGATCGAAGTAAGACAAGGGAAGAGCCAAAGAAGAACGAGTGAAGGAAGGAAGGCCCAAGAAAGAGATGAGAAACCAGAAGAAGTGAGCGAGGACGCGTCGCAGGTTCCCGCGCCCTGTCGCCTTGGGGGGGAACCTTCGACCCTTTTGCCCGTTCCACCTGCGAGAGGAGGAAATTAATGGACCGGATTCAAGTCGTAAATTCGATTTTTCTTCTTTTACTCTTTCCCTACGTGCCTTCCGTTCTTTTTCTATGTTATTACTTTCGTTTAGTGTTCTACGCTGCGAGCCATCCCAATTTATGGCCCCCGTTTCCCGTACATACACTCTTCCACCTTGTCTGGCTTTCCGACGATGCATTCGGTTTCTTTTAACATAAATGATATCCTTGCTTTTTTAAGACTGTCTTTAGTTACATCCGCGCGTGCGTGTAAGGTGCGTCTCTTCTCCTTTATTGGCGTTCTTATTTCGTTCCGCTGGCTCGAAACGTGTTTCAAAACTTAATTTGAAAGAAGCGCTTGTTGTTGTCATTAAAAATGATAGACAGTTTCATAGTTCGGTCGACTGGACGATCGGTGCGAAAATTCGGTGACAACTTAGTCTCGGGCGGATATTTAGGAACGTAATTGAGGAAAATAGCCCGGGAAAAGGAAAACAGTGTCATTCAGAATACGTTTACATTTTGCGCGATGTGTGCTCCCATAAAGGAAAATCAAATTTATAACCTAACCTTAGCTCCTGGTAGCGAAGCGAGAACTGTCAAACATCTTCCCGGCATTGTATCAAACGCAGCCGATCGCCACTTGGTGTGCAGCTTAACATTCTTGAGAACAGTCATTTTATTTTTTACCTGTAAGTAAAGTACTAGGACGAGGCTCACTATCATCGAGTACAAACGCGCACTCTAACGCGGTTTAATTAACGCAAGATGAAGAGATTGTCAGTAACTATTCTAATTAATTTGGGGCACTAAAGAAACGCAGTATAACACAAATGATTTCATCTCTGTAGATGTGACTTCTGCGAAAAACGTGGCGAAAACCTTTACAGAGAGCAACGATTTCGTCTTCCGTTCGACTGAAAGCAGCAAATTTTGGTATATGAAGCTTAATGTGTATGCTTAGGTAAGATGGCAAAGCTGCTTACACTGGTAGAACATGTAAGTAATTCAGGTGTCTAAAAGCCTGAAGGCAACATGCAGAGGAAGATTATGTGTGTATGTGTGTGTTATGACGTATAATCTGCGAGAGCTTGTTTTGTATTACCTTCACAACCATTTCCTTATCTTAATAGCTCAAACATTGATGGGACAGTTGGATACCTTTCCCGTGGTTAACAGTTTTATTATTCTTTTCACATGAGGATAAGACGAACACACAGCGACCCCGTCAACATGTGAGCTCGTTGACGCACTAGCGGTGCGAAAGGTTCTTGGGTCACACTGGGTCACGCTGTTCGTACAAACGACAGTCTGCCTACAAGAGTCACCGCAATATCCGTGGTTCGAATGCCGCGTGCCAAGTTTTCTCCTTGAACCCATTGCCACGCAGCATTCGAAGCACGGATCTCGCGGTGACTCGCGTTCGAATCTGTTTGCAGACTGTCTTTTGTACGATGCATAAGCAGTGTGACCCCGGCTTTACGCTTGAGTCGTTTTCGTTTTCGGGAGATTTGTTGCTAAGCAACAACCGCGTGGCTAAATATTTATGAAGGTCTGCCGATGTGTCTTCATCATAGTTGTCCGTCTGCACCATCTGCATCACGAAGAATGCAACCGGGGATTCCGGTTGCATTCTTTTTACCAAATAGGTGCATGGAATTCTCGTTTCTTTACAACTACAGCCGTGTCCTTTTAGTATGGACACCTAATTAGGGTAAACCACCATATAGACAATATTCACGAGGACGGACTATACTCTGTTTCACCTTGTGTTGTACCGCAGCGAAGGCTACAAGCGCGAGCTCCTTGCTCTATGGCACACCTCGGCGGCACAAGCTCTCGTGCACCAAGGGCAGCTGCCAACGCTATGAGCTCGCGCTTCTAGCCTTCGCTGCGGTACAACATAAGGTGAAACGGAGTATAGGTGATTACATCCATTTTGGTCGCGTTATCATAAACGACTTACATTAAATAT
The DNA here is from genome assembly GCA_013358835.2 of Ixodes persulcatus. Classification (NCBI taxonomy): domain Eukaryota; kingdom Metazoa; phylum Arthropoda; class Arachnida; order Ixodida; family Ixodidae; genus Ixodes; species Ixodes persulcatus. The sequence goes on along the minus strand of JABSTQ010010918.1, from coordinate 746,859 downwards.
TATTCTTTTTTTGGAGGGGGCATGTGTAGTATTTAAATTCTTTATTCTCGTATAGCCACTGGTATTTTATTTATGATTAACAATTATTTTTGCTTCACCGCAATGGACAAAGGCCATTGTGTAAAGTCAAACATTGTGTCTAATCTTACGGAATTGATGCAAGAATAGCTTACATAAACATTTGAGAGTAGCTCTGAGAGTAGTACTGCTAGAAAAAAAGAAGTACGCAGGCCAGCAAGCTGGGAAAGTACATAATGTAAACAGGCGAAAGACAACAACAACAACAACAACAACAAACGAACAACACGACACAGTGTGTCAAATCCCTGTTGCGGTTTTGTTCCTTCTTATTTTCTCACCCTCGGGATTCAAACTCTGGTGCCAGGTATTGACGTCATTTCTTATTTATGCCGGCTATTTCCGTTTTGATTCCCGAAAAGGAGATCAAAAGAAGGCCATTCGATCCGATGCCAGCCGCGTCGCAAGCGATCCGTCACCTTTCGGATCGGCGGTTTATCATTTGCTTCATAACCATCGATCAAGGCAGCAATATCCGCTTGGGAAAGATGGCAGCCTGCGGCGACATCGACATGTGGTGTATTCATACTCACTTTACGGTAACTGTATTATAAGAACGGAAGAGCTTCGTGATCTGGGAGTGTACTTACTTCGACACTGCTCTTTCATGTCAATATTGCCTGTTTCGCATTTAGGTTATGTGGAATGATACTCGTTTAACTAGAAATTTTGTCGGCTCTGCTATAGTCGGTTACAAGTTAAGAGGGTAGGAGAAGCTCCTCCCACAAGCGTGGTGTGCCGGTTTCAAATCCCTCCGCAATCGAAAGAAGAGTTCACTGGAAACGCTCCTTGTTCCACTTCAATGGATAGATAATGGCCACAGAGTGCCAACTTGTCTCCGACCCCCACTTTTTAAGAAAGCGACCTTTGTATTCATCGGAGAAGCAACCGAGCCCCTGAAAGCAGCCTTTGTATCAATCGGAGGGGGAAGCTAATCCCCGAAAGTCGTCTTTGTTTCCACCGGAGGGGAAAGACTCTAATCTCCCTCTCGTGGCTTCTACAATGCTAAGTCAAAGTCGAAAGATAAAGCAAATATGTACAGAAAGGCAAGACCCTCCTCGCGCGTTGGCCGCAACGTCACGGAAACGATGGGACGCTATTGGATGCGGAGGTGGCGGAGGGATATATGATTCCCTTTGAGGGGCATTTGCCGCTACCTTCTTGACTTGTAACCTGCTATAGCTTGCTTCGTTTATTTTGTTCTATTATCAGACCAAGACCAGATTGTGACTCTGTGGTGTGCAATTCGCTGAGTGCACATGACGCAGCAAAATTAGAGTCAGTTTTACGACGCCTTGTGCGTTTAGGAGGGGTCAAGGAGAAAGGGAGGGGTCAGGGAGCAATTGCTCATTTCACGGGCCAAGATGGCGACCATACAAGGAGCTTGGCGCTACTTTCCCAGGATCCAGTGACTTTAGGTGTCCCCACAGCCGAAGTGTACCGCTAGAGGCGTGCCGCTAGAGGCGTCACTGTTCGATCTCGTCCCCGGTCGAAGGTGACTGAAACGCAGGGCGTGCTTGTTGGGTTACGCTTCTTGCTCGTTGAATCGTTCCTTGGCGTTCTCATCTGCCACGTTCTCATGGGCTGCAGAGTGGTATTAGGACGTTCTGGACTGTCCCCGCGTTTGTTAAGCTGGTCAGCGATAAGACATAATACCACAGATGCGCAGGCTAAAAACACAAAATTGCGATGTATTATCTAAGGTTGATCTGTTTAGCCACTCGTATCACACGCCCAGAAAGGCGACAAAATCGGTGCTACTATTGCGCTTATGGCGCCACTTGATTGAGCTGCTCGTAGCTCCGGCTGCGCTCTGACCTATAGGTGAACTGGGTTTATAGACGCCTTGCAGCAGCTGTGCATGGGCGCCGCAACAACCAACCTTCAGTTCCCGTTTTCTCTTATTCCGCTTACATAATGCACTTCACGATTACCATAGCAGGCCAGGTTATGGCCATTGAAGATTCTATCGGGTCCTTCTCCCCAGCGTTGGCCCATGTGGAGGCTCGTCAGCACTCGTTTCGGTGGCTCGGTATTAACACGAGAGATGGTCAGCAATGGCGGCTGTGATCTGGCGCGTGTGTAAAGCGGCTATGCAGAGCGCAAGTTCGTCTCCTTCTTGCTCAAGGGTTCCGATAATGTCAGAAAGCCAAGCTCTTATTGGCGTATTGAAAAAAGAAATAGTGGGTAGACCTCAAGGCATCAGCACTGAGGTCTCCCCACTATCCTTCCAATCAAAGGCGATCGGAACTCGGCTTCGTTCTGACGTTACTGCAACACCTGGCAAGAAGCAGACGACTTGCTCTCCGCATAGCTTCACCCGCGTCCCGCCAACACCCCCTGGATGAGAAGGCCTGTGCTCTTTTTCCCCTGACGTCATCACTAATAGACCCACCCAGCGTTGCTTACCTTGCGTCAGCGTCGACGTCAGCGCCGCTCGCAGCGTCTCGCGAAGAGCGCGACGCTAACCGCGGCGTCGCCCAGAAGGACACGTCTGCTGTTTCGCGGCGACTCTCGTGGACCTTCAGCGTGTTTACCGCAGGTCGGGGGTTCCAGTAACGATGACGTCACGCGCAGGCTTTGTCTCCTAGGCGGTATGGGCCAGGCGAAGCCCAGCCGCCGGAGTTCCCTGAAAGAACCCGGCTGCAAGAGCGTACACGTGACGCGTGCTTCAATGTCAAAGCTATATAATGCAGAAAAAAAACATCGAAGAGAGGCGGCAAAAAAGTAACGGGGCCACCCGCAAGCTCGGGACCAGAGTCGGGCGGGGCGGATATGTCACCCGAGGCGTCCGAAATCGGTCTCCTAAATTCGTCCGCCAGACGCGCGGCGGGTGGAGGCTGCACGTGCACGCCGTCACGTGATACAGTCTCCACTGTCGTCCGGTCGCCAGCTCAACGTCTCGCTCCATTGGTCCCAAGAAGAGATAATAATAACCGAGCGAATACGAAGAGCCTAACGGAACGAGCAAAGAAACGAAGGAAATGCAGAACCCCCTAAAAAAAAAGAAAAGAAGATGACTATGCGCCGCTTGGCATGCCGCCTGACACCCGGTCGTCCGAACTAAAAATGTCTTCCTGTCTTTACAACGCGCCCGAATTGTGCGCACGCTCTCTCCGCCCGGCCTAAACAATTTGGGGCGATAACTACGTCGGTCGCCGCCGTAGATAGCCACGTGACACCATCATGTCACGTGACCGAAGGTACGAACTCTCCAGTGATTCCTGGGACATAAAGCTGCCGCGCGATGAAAAGCTGATACGCGCAAATTGATAAAGAAAACGTCAGGGGCCACGAGTGTTCGCGTGACGTGTTATTGTCACGTGACTGGACTACGAGACACTGGGAAAAAGAAGGGGGGGGGGGTGTTGTGGACGTGACAGGTCGGAAAAAATGTACTAGATATAAAAGTGAACAAGGTTTGGAAGGGGCCATATTTGTGTGTTCCGGAAGTGACGTACGTACGCGACAGTTCAGAGTCTCGACAAAAGGAGCTCCCGCGCGGTAGGTCACGTGTTTCGAGTCGAGCTGAAAGTGGAGGGTACGCCTCCAAAATGCTTCCTACCCTCCCCCCCTTCCCCCCCCCCCCTCCCCACACTTTCACCAAACACCTCTTCTGTTTCCCCCTCTCTTTATTTAGATCTCTCCCTCCATCCCTTCTCCTCTTTCCCCCGATCACAAAATGACGCGCGGTGTGTGAAAGCGACTGGCATTCAGTCGGTCGCACCGACCAATAATACTCCGTTTCGCATCACGGCGGGTATGGCTCGCAGTTGAAGCTATACGAGCCATCCCAGCCAGTCCAGAGCCGTGAACATTATCACGTGATTAAAGTACCCCGCGCGTCGCCATGTGCCATCAAAGTGCACGTGACACTCGCACCGCAATAGATTGGTGTGGATGGCCCATGGCGTCCTCTAGGATCCACCGTACGGGGAACCCAAGTAGAAAAGAAGAGAAGAGCGGGACACCCGAACGATGACGATGACTCACAGCGGGATCAAAGTGTGAGAAATGATTTCGAGGCGCGCGCCTCGCTTCTCATGAATGGCGGCGGGGGAAACGGACCGCGAAATTCGTCGTCGACATTCGTTCTCCGCTTTGGCGAGTGGAAAGAACGCCATACAATAATAATAACTAAAAAAAAAAAAAAAGACTTAGCTTGCAAAGACAGACATTGCGTCGAGTTGTCCTCCGACTGCGTTTAGGGGGATGAGGAAGGGTTGAAAAGAAACCGGCGTAAAGGGGATTTTAAAAGAGCGAGGGACTTGTGGCTTCCATCATTCAACAGTGCCGAACCACGTTTCCTTTTAACGTTTGCCACTAATCTGCCAGTCATGCGTTCGTAATTGGGTCATATCTGACGCTCGGGTTAAAAGATGGCGTCGTTCGTGATGCTTTATTTTTCTTTAGTAATTTTTCCTTTAGGCGTCTTTTTTCTCTCACCATGCAACCTTGCAGGGTGGGTGAAAAGTTTTAATAGACTATTTGTTCTGGTGCTTCTCTTTGTATTCGCCCGCAGGCTCATCGTAAAAAGCAATTGTATTCCGACTGAAATGAACTTCTTTATGATTGGCTGACCTGAAACGCGGGAAAAGTGGATGTTTATTCACGTAATCAGGTTACTACTTTTTAAAATTCGTTACAGAATTTTGGTACTCTAACGATTTATACGCTCGTACGAAACCTGCTACAACTTACAAGTAACATCCGTTACCTGTAGCTCGTTACTTTTTTTTCGTAAAGATTGCACGGTTTCGTTGCCTTTGTAGAACAGAAACGAGTAACGCAGTTTGCGACACAGTTGAGCAACGGTACTTTGGCACTGTTTCCGATGAACTTGTGCAACATCAACTCGCGCTCTAGTCGCGTCGCGACCCCGAAGTTCTGAAAGGGTAAACAAGAACTTATGCACAATGCAAGGAGAATCATCACGAGTTATACATCCCGAGATAAGGAAATAAATTAACGAACAAAGCGACATTTTCCTGCCTCAGGGTTTAGGTTATGATGTTTCGTAATCAGCTCGGTCGCGAATATACAAATTTTTCTTTTTGATGACGGAATGCTGCTATATGGAAACGCACTTCTAGCTAAACATCTCAACTACCCCGTTGTTTTTAAATATTGACTCTCCCTCGCAAGCTTGAAAACGGGCGTAATCAACGGAGTTACTTCGGTTGACCTTTTAGCAATTTGTTTTTCTCTGTGTTTCTTATACATTCTGTAGTTGACCTTAAGATTTCTTTAGACCAGGGGCGGATTTATGGGTCAGGCTTGGGGGTGGGGTGTAGGCATTTCGTTGGGGGGGAGGTCGGGGAGGGGGGAAGTTTGCTGGGATATGACGTTATGGCCGAAACGTTGCCCAGATATATCTTGTTGACCTTATATTTGCTATGTCACCAAATACTGAACTTTATCGTGGTGTATGAAAATTAACCTTGAGAGACTTAAAGGGAGCTATCGCCCCCCCCCCCCCCCCTCCCTCCCTCCTAAATGTGCAACTGCTTTAGACCGGCCATCCGCCGTCGGAACTTTAATTCGGGGTGCGTTTTTCTATTGCGAATTCGGTGCAACGATGAACCGCGCATGCAAAATTTCGCATTCCTTTTCACAGTTTCTCAAGACAAATGAAATTTTCTGTATTTGCGGAGACTATGGTTTTAGTTTTATGTTTCAAGTTTATAGGGTGTGCAAATAGTGGATAGAATTGCCCAGAGTTTTTTTATAGCCTACACTGTGCTAGGGAAGCACGTCACGTACCGGTTCTCGTTTCGGTGTTAAAGCCATGACGCTCACTATTCGATTGGTAGCCCTATTCACACATCCCTTGTTATTTATTTTAAAACAGGAAAAATTAGGAGAAAAAACAAAACAAAACAATACAAGTCTGCTTCACAAAAAACAGGAATCAGCACAAACAAGAGGGGGTAAAAAAAGGATAAAAACATTTACATACGCAATCAACTTTCGGAAGATAGCATGACGTTGACTGTGAATATCGTCTGGCGCAATGCCCACTAATATAAAAAAGCAATGCACAACCTTAGACTTCTGCAGTTGGTTCTGTAGTGCAGAACCATCCAAACATCGGCATGGCGAATTCAGACAAAGTCCTCGAACCGTAGTAAAAGAAATGTACGGATTATCGCGGAGCATTACTAATTTCCCTCTTTACGTGGTTAATTGGCGCCTCAAAAATTAGCAATATTATTTCATCCAGTCGTACACGTTTAGAACGCCAAAAGCATGGTTTCTTCCGCTCAAAACCAACACTTGTCACAACTATTCCGCGCAGGGTACGAACACTGCGGAAACTTTTTATTTTCTTGATGTGACGAGTATAGGTTGTTCAAGACTGCTTTGCATAGTAGAACAATTTCACGATCATAGAAGAATCTTAATGGGACTAAACCCTATTAAACAATCATGAAACCCACCAGGATTTCTAAAATGTTTGAACCTACTCTTCAAAATATTTGGGGAGTTTGAGATGTTTGTCGAAGTTTTCTAAAGGGCCTTACGTAGCCTTCAAGAATTTCTAAAGGGTGTGAAGAGACCCATCATAGTTTTTTGACCCAGTCTTTTCCGTAAAAGCACGACACCCATCAAAATTGTTTTAACGGGTCTATGGGAGATATCACGTGACCCTTCAGTATATATACGTTGGGAAAGCCGCTTGGCCTTTTTATATCGGGCGGCCGCAACGAGCGGATGCTCAATGTCGGCCTCCCTTCCCATGCGTGGGGCCTATCTTTTAGAGCAGCTCAGTGTGCAGATCAAGGAGAAGGTCCTTCAGCGCCCTGTTTCTTGCGTCTTTTCGGCCGTTCGGCTTTAAAAGCTCATCCAGCGAGCGAAAAAGACGCCGTGGACGTCGCCACGGCGGCACCAGGGACGACACCGTGATTGAGCTCAGGATTTCTCAACGGCGGTGAACGTTGGTTTCGCGTTCGTGGTTTACACTAAACGTGCCACTGATAGTTTGTGTGCATGCGTGTAGTGCACCTCCTCGGTTTTATTAGTTGAACTGCAGGACATCTCAGGAATCTATCCAGCGGCATTGTGAGTACATCAAAATATATTTTTTTTGCGACAAAGAACTCGGTCGTCCCAATTTGGTCTGATCGCTTTTGGCTACAACTGCTTACGCCCGGGTTTGAGTACACGTTGGTTTTTAAGGTCTCTTTGAGTTACAACAGTCGTGTAAATCTCAATGTCTGAAATAAACTTCCTATAACTTTTGAAACTGCATTTTTGGTTTATGGTTCAGAGTCATTCGATCGTCTAAAGGGTTGAAGGGCTTAGGGGTCTGAAAGGTTTAAGGGTCTGAAAGGGTTTCAAGGGCTCGGAGGGTCCCATGACACGTCAGGACTGAAGTTTTATTTTCAGTAGAGTACCTCATTATGATAATTTTATATGGGTCAAATCACTTTTTTCTGCAACCAGGGCTGGGCAGAGATGCTTCAAAAAGTATTCCGCAATAAAATTGAATACTGCTATACGTGTATTTTAAGGCCAGAATACAAATACTGAGACACATTTCTCTTTTACGAAATAGGATATCCCTGACATACGTCTGCAAAAACGGCTAAGAAATATCCGGAAGTACGGATAAAGATACATACAGAGATACATTTTTATCTCGAACGGCGGTAGGTGCGGATGAGTGAAGTTTGCACCGAACGCAAATTGTTGTGCTTATGTTCCAGTCTTTGTGTCAGTTTACGCATCTCCCCTTAACTCAAACTTTTCATATATTCACAGCCCATATACCGCATGCCGTTAAAACAGCAACAACAACGAAACACTAATCGGCCTCAGAGAACCCCGTAGGTACTGGAAGCAGACGACTGCTTGCCATACTTGACTGCCCAAAACGAACCGTGTTTTGCCGAGAGGGTGCTCTATACTTTTGTCTCGAGTGCTTGTGAGTCACATAGGCTGTGAAAATTCGGACAACGGAGTCAGACCTGTCTGTACTGCGTGCTATCCACCCCAAGCTGCTTGGAACATGTTGCAACACAAGAAGAACATAAGCCCATTCTACAAATCAGTTACTGTCCATGACTGGCAGTTTTCCTCTCGCCACTCGCATTCTTCGGCCTTGCCGAAGGAGCATATCCTGCTAACCATTTCAACGATCTTTCCGGGAAGCATTTTTCACTTCTATTTTTTTTTCTTAGCTTTATTGACTGTTGAAATTGCCCCCCCCCCCCCCCCTCCCCCGGTAAATGGTTATGTGCCAGTTCTTACAAACTTTGCCATCCCTCGCTCCGAAAACGTGATTTTCAGTTTATTTCTTTTATTTTAGAATACTGACCTCTGCACGGAGCTGTTGTAAAAGTCGTTTCCTAAATACCAAAAAGAAAAAAAAAACAGAAAAAGAATAGCGGTATATCAAAACAAGGACTAATCAAAGTGTATCTCAGTAGCCTCTACAAAGTTATCGAAATTTTTTCAAACGTCACAATGTAATTTGTTCAATTATTACAATCTTGAATTGCCCGAGGGAAGAAAAAGAATCTAAAATGGTCGATTTTATATCCGTAGTGTTTTAAACCTTGGCAATGATTTAACCGCGCGGACGCGGGTAGTGGTGGTTTTAAATAATCATAGCCATTTATATGAATGGAGCCCTTTATTATATTATAAAGAGTCTTCAATCTATCAGTTATAGCTTTTAACTCTAATGTCGGAAGTTGAGATCTAAATGGTAAAAATAAAGCGAGCAGCTACCTTTTGAATGCATTTTACTTTGTTAATTCCATTCTTGGTGAAAAGCCACCACAGTGAGCTCGAGCAATTGAAAAAAGATGTAACAAAACTTTTGTAGGCAACGAACAAATTCGGATTTCCTTTGCGGTGAAACCAAAGTGCCTCTGGGTTTGTTAACTGCTTTTTTTTCTAAATGTTGGTTGCAGCTTAGTTTAGTATTAAACAAAAGTCCTAAATATTTGTACTCGTTTACACGGTTTGCAGTTTGCCAATCATGTAAATAATTACGGTGAATGGTATTTTTTTACATGATATATTAATCAGAGATGTTTTATTATATATTTATTTCCATTTGCGGAATTCCAAGGAGGGGGGGGGGGGGGGGACTAGGACATTTGGACCCCCAGGGGCGGGTGCGGGAATTTCCTGAGGGGGGGGGGGGGGGGTCAGGTGTTGGTCAGCGTACCATATGTTTAGGAACCCCCTCCCCCTCTCCTTCGTTTTACGCCCTAAATTTTACACATGCAGAAATCAAAAGGGGGGTCAGGACATCCGGACCCCCCCTCTAAATCCGCCCCTGTGGACCCCCTGGGAATGTATGCGTTGCTGTGGTTACTATGGACACCGTGAGGTATTGGACGATCCGCGTTTTTGGTTGTCGCCGCAGGAGCTGTGTCGTGAAAGAAGTTCAGCAGCTGGTGGGGCTTCGAATATTTGATAATCGCACCGCAATTACCCTTGTGCATCACAAGCGACAGCGCAATAAAGGTATATTACGGATTTGATTGACAATACAAGTAGAGGCAAGGCGGTGCAGGATACGATAACGATTGAGCCGATAATGGCGGAGTGTCGCCACACATGCGGTGCTCACTGGCCGCGCGTCGCCGGCAGCCACAGCGCACCAATAGGAGCGCGTTCGCAATCGGCGGCGCGTCGCCTGCAGCCACCACGGACCAATAGGAGCGCGTTCGCAATCGGCCGCGCGTCGCCGGCAGCCACATAGGACCAATAGGAGCGCGTTCGCAATCGGCGTCGCGTCGCCGGTAGCCTCGGTACACCGATTGTGGCGCTCACGCCCGGATGTGGGATATACCAGGAAAGTCGTTGGCATCCAATAGGAGTACCCGTGGCACAATCCAAGGATGGCGGTAGTTAGGTGCGTCGGAATATCCAGCGCTACACGTCGCAACCGCGAATCCACGAGTAAAGTCTCACCATATATGAACGAGACTAACAGCCACTTTGCTGGAATCGCCAGCACTTCCAAAAACGCATTCATTCGATACTCAGTCTGTTTCAAACAAAAATAACGGACTCACTCACTCGTAAAAAAAAGTTTTACTGCGAAAGGAGCCAGCGCAGAGTAAAATGTAATGAGTACTCATCGTACAACAACGTGTAGATACTGTATACACAAACGCAGTCCTAAAAACTGGTATTTTGTTGCAAAACAAAAAACAAACAAAACAAAACCTATACACATAATCTTTAATAAAATAGAAAAAAAATGAGCAAAAAAAGAATGTCATTGAGAGGAAACAGCCATAAAGCTGGCAAAACAAAAGCCTTCTCGAGCGCGTCTTCGACTCACGAGGAGCTTCAAGCTGCTAACAATGAATTCCTCGGCAAATATCAGGCGCGGGGGAAAACACACAGAGAGAAAAGCGACGAAGACTCCGATACCGCGGAACGCATTTGCAGAAGGGAGACTTTCGATGGGAGCCTCCAAAGACTCGCGAGTAAAATCACCAATGCAGCGAGAGAAACACGGAGCCTCGAAAATCCCATCAGAGGGGAAAAAAGATGAATCCTCGAAAGCGGCGGGCGCGGCACATACCAGTAGCGTAACGGTGCGAGAAGAAGAGATGGGGCGTGCGGAAGATGCGGTAGCTAATAAAAACCCATAAAGGCGTTCAAATGCGATGCAAAGCCATTTAGAAAATGTCTCCTCTTTTTCCTGGCCGTCCGCAAAACCCATTTTTCGCACTTTCGCAGTTAGCTTTTTCGTTCCGCATCCCTCGCGTTCTTCCACTCTCGTCCCGTAACTCCATTTCTTTTTAAAACTTTTTCTTGTTTTATGTTTTTTTTTTTTTTTTAGTGCTAGGGCACCTACTCTTACCCAGAAGGACGAGCAGGTACGCAAAAACGCTTGAAAGTGAATGACGATAAGAAAACCACGAGAAAAAAAAAAAAAAGACGAAAAAAGAATCTCTTAAATTTAAAAGTTTTCCAAACTGCAGCATAGCGTAAAAAAAAAAAAGTTTTTTGTTCGAAATGGCGAAAACAGCAACAGCAACAGCAACTGCAACAACGCACAAACCTTTCGTGGGTGTTAGGGGAACGTTGTGTTGCCCAAACACAACGTTTCCCTAACATCTGCGACAGGTTTGAAAGGTAATTTGTATTTTTTACATTTTTTTAAGCAGTAATTTGCTTAGAAAAGTGACAACCAGGAAAGAGAGTGGTTATCTCTATTAGTTTTTCATGTTTTCTTTAATATAAATATATAAGTTTACATTAATATATTTACAACGCTCTCACAACAATCAGTCGGTAATCTCTACAGCTCTGACTTCACCGCTTATCTCGCGATCATATTCATGAGGATGATGAACTACTGCGTTGTCGATCTAGTAAGTGTTAGATGTGAATATTAGTCTGTTTTTCTGACGTTACTAAGAAATTTAATAAAGGCTGCGTTTAGTACAGGAAACGTAATGCCTATATTTATTTCGGTCCTATTAGGAAATTTGGCAATATTTTAGAGTCGCCGCGATGATCAAGCTATTCACACAAGGGCTCATCCAGACGTCGTGCGCGGTGGTCGATTGCCCGCAATAGAACATTCCAACAATTGCCCATTGGCTACCATCTTTGTCTCTTGGGCTGTGCGAGCTAGACCCGAACAAGCGCAGTGGTAGGCAAGGGAGAATAAAAATCAACATTATTCAAATAGCGATTTAGATCACGCCGTTTTGCTACGATGATTTATGTCAAACATTTCCCCGCGCAAAATATTTCCAGAAAGGTCCTTACAAAATCTATGCGTATGATATGATGTTGTCTTTGTGCATTTGTTTTGCACCTAAAAATATAAAAAAGTAATTAAGCAACGAAGATGTATATACAGCTGAACGCAAGCAAAACTCGGTGCTCTTCTGAGAAAACTAGAGCGTTGAAGTTACGTACTTCTACGTTTCACTTTCTTTTGTCAGTTACATCACGTCTCACCGCATGTAAATTCAAAATGCGAAGAAAACATTTAGTCAGGAAAAAACATTTTTATTGCAAGCAAATAAAAACTCGAAAGAAAGAAAATGAAAACAAATATTGTAATTTGTATTGCACGCACATCAAAAAACAAATAAAAACAAAACAAACAAATACAGATTTTTTTTATTAACTGAAAAATGAAGATGCGGGGTTAGTCGTAATTCACCTGTTAGACTTAGTCATTTTTTCACCTCGTTTTCAGCGACCGAACGGATTGATGAATCATTCTGCTATTTTTAAAATATATCTACTGGTAACGAATGGCTATTTTCTAGCTACAGTGACTAAGATAAGATAAATTTGATTTAAACAAAAGAAATCTAGTGTAAACAAAAAAAGATATTAAAAACAAGCAATGAAAACAACCTAATTTACTTAATAAACAAAAATTTGATTTTTTCCACTCTTGCAGTAGGTGTTTTCTGCGGACTATCTTCTTTAGCCAAATAAGTTGAAGAACTGCAAAATAATCTTAGACTTTTGTATAATGCTGTTATCAGAATCAGTTTGTTTAGAGCAGTGGTCTCAAACTCGTTTGAGTGTGGGGGCCAGATATCCCACACCGGAAAGGTCGAGGGCCAACGTAAAACGGGGGGGGGGGGGGGGGGGGGCGGCTTCGTGCTTTATGTTTTTTTTTTTTTTTTGTAAAATTAGAGTCTTGCCAGTAACATCTTTAGATTTGATTTGTTTATAGACTGCTTTGGGCCCTGACCTGATTTGATAAGAATTAAAATGACACCGCCCCGCCAACGTGCTGGCGTTTTTATTAAAGGAACATTTTTAATAGAACAAATACGGCATTTTAATAGAACAAGCACACTCTCGTTCCCGTTGCTCAATTCACGCAGGAATTAAATAAGCTCTACATGTCTCTAAAAAAACTATCAGTTAATATGAAAGTTGCTGCTCTCCTGACTATTTTTGACGATTTAATGGTGACATCTTTTCTAAGGCGAGAATCCCGAGCTCGTAGATTTATCTTCGGCAGTTGCTCCTGCTGAACGAAACTTCGCGCAGCCGAGATGCATCCTTCAACAAATAGCTTGCGCTTGCAGCCTATTGTAGCGGAATTGTTGTACGTTACAAAAACCGGGGAAGGGAAATATAAATAAAAACAAAGGGCAAATGAACACAGATGTGAATACGTTAAAAGACTATGTGAATACGTTAAAAGAGTACAGTTACTTTTCGAGCGAAAATTAACCGACGAGATGAGATGACTATAGCGCATGCCATTTCTAGCGCTCGAGACATGGGAACCGGGACTCGTAGCCGGTTGCCTGCGGGCCGCGTGTTTGAGACCTCTGGTTTAGAGCTTCGTGATATAGGTGCAGCTTAGTATGTTCGATTACACATGACCCTTGATTCCTGGCATCCTAAAAAAAAAAATTACAAAATTGATAAAAAATAAGTATGAGGTCGACTGAAGATTAAACGGTCAAACGTGAAGGACAGCGGGAAGATACATAAGCATTCTATAAACGACGCCAACATACAATATCCCGTTCGGACAGAATAGAGGTACCGGACCGTAATACTAAAAATCACTGAAATAATCGTGTTGGGGGGCAGCTCACGAGAAGATCAAAATGAACCGACGAGTGGAGAGGAAAAACAAATAAAGTCATAACTCAATTACGTAAGAGGAGAACTTAACTCCGCCAGCTAACCCCGTGAAAGCCAACTTTAAATGAGACGGCCGAGTCATCATGGCCTTTAATCCCGGCAGCGGAGGCTAATCGGGCCAAATCCCGCCGGATTACCCTTCCGCATGACGCGCCCACCTCGTCTGGGGCCACGCTGACGCCTTCCCCCCGTCGCCGTCCTCTCCGGTCTGACGTTTAAGCTGGTTTCAATTCATTTCATTAAAGACAAACAGGCGATCGATCACGTGATTCACGCCTCGGTCCCCTTACTCCCCCTCCACCTTTCTTTGATCATCCCTCTCCCGATGTCCCCTTTGGGGAGACGCAGGCACGCAGCTGCAGCGTGTCGGCTCTACCTCGAGCTCGGGACTCCGAAGCAATGCGATAGGCCTTGGAATATCGGCGTGGACCGTCGAGGGTGGTTCCGAGAAATGCCTTTTCACTTGATGATAATGATAGGGATAGTACTTTATTGCACTTAAAAGTTTGTGGTTCCGTTCGGTGTGCAGGTGAGGAGGGAAAGGCATGCGCCCATACACCTACATTGTGTCCCTTTCACAAACCGGACGTTGATTAACAGCGTCGGTCACTTTCCCCGCTGGTTCGCACGCACACACGCGCTTAATTATTGACGTCGCTTTTCGTGCTGGCGCATAGACTCGTCCATACTCACAAAGCCTGGCATTTCGACGACGGAGCCATAGAGTGCCCGGTTGCAGATTTTGAGCGCGAGGATCTGGTAGCCTAGAGCGTTTGTTCGGGTTGCCTGTAGTCAGCGCACAGCTTTTGCAGCGGCGAGGACCCGAAACATGGTTTTCAAACCCGACGAGGAAAGAAGCGATAGCGCGAGTAACGCGAGGAACACGAGCGGACATTCCATCGCTCGGGACAAGTGTGTTTCGGCGTCTCGCCGCAGCGGGGCGCCCGTTACATAACTCTCCTCTCATCCGTTGTGTACCGCTCTACCTTTTCACTTTTGGCGGCCGCGTCTCGTAGCGATCTGCAAGGCTTTGTCCGTATATAGAGCAGGCTATGGCTGGTGAAACGCACGAGCAGGGAGAGTGGCTCCGTCAACGACAGAATCAACTAAATATACGACCGGGTCGTATGATATTTGGATCACATAAACCCACGCCGACTTCGCTTTTTCTTTTTCTTTTTTCTCTTCGGAGTGGTTTTCGCGGCATCTACCGGAACCCTTTTAGCCGTGGGCGCGGTCGACTTCTGGATCGCCGGTTAGGCTTACCACCGAGCAATGACCGGTAAGTATAGAAATCGAGTTCCAGTCAATGCTCCTTCACGACTACACTGGCAGGCGACGCGAAGGAACTCGAACGAGCCAGAAAAACATTGCCTCCGCGCGAACAAAAGTTTATGAACTGGCACCCGTCGATATTTCGGACTGAAAGAACGTCAGCGGGTTGACCTGTCAATTGATAGGTCAACACGCTGTTCACAAACAAGACAGCATTTTCCTGCACTACTCACCCTAGCATGGACAAACCGCGAAGGCTGTGCTAGCGCTAGAGGCCAGCCTTGACGGCCTTGACTAGAGTGCTTGCTGCACGAGCGCTCGTGCAGTCGTCGCGGCTTCATTCAAAGCGACTAACTCGCGCTTTTACCACGCGCGGCTAACAATAGTCCATACTAAGGTGAGACGAAGTATAGGTGTGGCCACTGCGCGTGCCTAGAAAAAAGATTCTGGTCAAGTGAGTCGTTCGCGCATGTGCCCTACCGACAGCACTGCAGCGGCAAAATGTTAGGGCCGCGCGTTGGTCTATAGACTCTGTACACGCTGGTTCCGCTCCATTGGATCGACTACTGCAACATGGAACCCAGTAAGGTATCGAAGTAGAGGGTCTATTCTGTTTCAGCTTAAATGAATCGATGCAAAACTCAACGCGCCAATTTCACCTCCATTCAAAATGGCTAATCTTTTTTCTTTTTTTTTTTTTTTCCAGAACGATCATTGATATATTAGTCATTCCTGCCATAAAGTTATTATAATTTACGCTAGAGGTTCAACCGGCGAGAGTGTCTATACCACTTTCGAGATACAAATTTCGGCAGACAACAACCAGTCCACTTTTGCGGTGCTCCTGTATGTACATTCCTATGAGAAAACGCGCGTGCATTTTGCACCTTTGCCGCTATTTGATTGGCTCTGTCGTTTTGTAGCGTACGCTGCACTCGGACTTAAGGTGAAACGGAGTATAACAGTCTATTTCTGTATCACACCTGCTGCGCTCATACTGGTTTACGAACGCATATTAGGCAGTTTTAGCGAGTCGTTTTTCAAGCACACGGTTCCGAAATCACGAACGGTACAGCTGGTCCGTTCCGTGAAACCGTACGTGAAATTTGACATACTTTAGCGAATCGTGAAAGTTGCGCGACCGTGTAAACGATGATGATGATAGTACTTAACGGTGGCGCCATCTTCTAGTAAACATGTGAAACATTCTGCAACGTGTAAATCCGTGGCGGACACCGTGGTGGCGGCTCGTGTTTCCGGCGTACGACTGATGTAAACAAGACGGCCGATGTAACATTTGCCGGTCGGATTTCAAGAACTACGAAGCTATATGGAGTAAAAAGTATCTAAACGACCGTAAAGGTATGTGGTGTGTCTCCGTCATCCTGAACTTGAACGATCGTTCACGTTGTGTGCCGTCGAACCAAATCATTTCGTCTGCTCGCGGTCGCCACGGCAGCAGTCTGCCCGCAGATCGCAAATATTTACTAGCATGCGTAGTTTACAGCATTCACGATCGCTTACCACTGTGAGCAGTCCTCGAAATGATTTGGTTCAACCTCTGAAATGAAGCAGACTAAAAGGACGGCAAATCTCCTCCCGCTTTCCTAAGCCTAACGCTCGGCTGGGTCGGCGAAGGCAGTCGCCGAACCGACCGCCATCTTTTTTTTACCCGAGTCGTGAACGGTGCTGGCGGCGTTGCGGTGACGACTCCAGCGGCCGGAATGGAGAAACGAACGAGAAGAGCCTCCCGACTTCCCGAACGACTCGCGCGCGCATGCGCAGTGGCGTCGCCGATGCGTTCGAGGGCGAACCGTTCGTGTGGAAACGACCTGCTAAAACTCCCTATTGTTAAAGATGCATTGCGAAATCCTGTTTCTGAAAAAGAAAAAAAAGAAAAAAAAAAAAACGTAGACAGGGTTAAGGCCCTAATGACTCTGCAATCTGCCCCAATAAAAATCGCCGGTTTAAAATGAGTTTGAGACCAGTTCGCTAGGGCGAGGGTACCAGACGAGCAGCACTGTGGCATCGCCTGCTCTGCGCCTAGCAGACGACAAAGCGAGGGTGTGCTCGCAAACGGGAAGAGCGAGTCCACCACACGGCGCATGCGCGGAGTTTCGGATGGCGCCTGCTATGAGGCGCTGGGGGTACGGGCAATACCACCTAGAACACAAGGCCTGCGCGTTTCCTCCTCTAAACGTCATCACTAGTAGATCCCCTCAGTGCCCCCTAGGTAGCCCGGATGAGCACCATCGTCTGCTACGTCGTCTGCAACATCGTCTGCTCCATCGCCTGCTTCAGTGGTTTGCGTAGCTGATAATGAAACAGATGCTCACGTCGAGTGTCTGTTGCTATAGCATACGATGAAGTTAGACGTTCACGTGGAGCGTCAAATGCATGAGTGAAATTGCCTTACTGCTTTGCGAAGGGCTGCAAAGCCCTTCGCTGGACGCTGGACGCTAGCACTGGACGCCATTTTCGAGGGCGCTTTTTATATTCTCAGTCGCTGCTTTGAAGCGTTCTTCCGCAGAACGAGCGCGCGCGCTAGAAATGCCCGTCTCAAAGCCAGGAGCGCGTGCTAGCTCGCGCTCCTGGCCGAGGGAGTGTTCGCGTGCACGTTGCAAATGAACTGGAAGCTCGCTATCAGCTCGCGCTCAGCTGTCACGCACACAGCTGTGGCCGCAAGCGAATGCGACGTAGTTGGGACGCGGCCCATACTCTCGTCAAGCTTCGGGGTGTTTGCCGCTTGGGGCGGGTCGGGGATCTACTAACGAAACGTCATGCGCAGGCCTTGTCTTCTAGGTGGTATTGGTACGGGACGGCCGCCGCTGCCGTGTTATAGCTAACAGTGTCCACGATAGTTGTCACAGGTTCGAATGTTACAGATCCCATTTAAACAAACAAATTTGGAATTTGACTTGGACCGCTGTCCAGGTGTTAGGACCACACCTTGGCGATAGACTTCCTGAGAGGCGGAAGGAAGTGAGAGCAAAGCATGCCGACATTTCGAACAGTATTTTATACAAAATAATTCAAAAGTGATAGAAAGGCGCACCGGACGTACACACAGTTGAAAGAAGGAAAGAAAAAGAAAATCAAAAGTCAAATCGAGGTTGTCATACAGTTTTGGAGGGGGAGAGCCGAGTCAGGGTCCCAAGATGCCGGTGGGCGTCAGGTTCGTTGCGCCGCCAGTCGGGGTCGAGAAGTCGTGGTGGCTTGGGTGTTGTAGTGACGCACAGCACTCACTCACAAGCACTCACAAACCCCCGTCGAATACTTCTCGGTGGTCGAACAACCATACCCCCGCGGACCTGCTCAGCGCCGAACATTCCACACCGACGCCGCCTTGCTCCGGCGTTCCAACGTTCTACTCCCCGCGCGCGCCCGGGATCTCCTCTCCGCCGGGACACGCGCCGGGGCACGCGCTCCTGTCCTCAGCGCTCGCGCACCCCACTCGCAAACACGAAAACGAACAACACAATAACCATTGAAGGACAAAAATAGTTATTGAATTCTGTGACACTACCCCTTATTTCAAAAAATATTCACGCAGGAATATTTAAAAAAAAAACATCACAAAATTCAATGCGCACTATCTCTTCACGTTTTACCACTGCTATTCCTCAAGAACGTCCTGAAACGATGCAATCAGTAACAGCAATTCATCCAACCATTCAAAATATATTCATAGTCCCATCTGCGTTGCTTACGGCAGGTTAACAGGTTCTTACTGTACCTCATTCTCTTTCTAGTGTAATTCTACAATCGACTGAGGTAGTCTGCCCCAACATTTTCGTTGCCCTTAATGTGGCGTACGCAGAAATCGTACTCCTGGAGCTGAAGGCTCCAACGCATCACGCGAGCGTTAGAATGTCGGGTACGGTTAATATACATCAGAGGCTGGTGATCCGTTTCCAGCACGAAGGGTCTCCCATATAGGTAGGTATGGAATTTCCGTATTCCCCAGATCAACGCTAGCCCTTCCTTCTCAACGGTTGCGTAAGCTAGTTCCCTCTGCAGGAGTTTCCGGCTCGCGTACGCGATCGGATGTAGGACCCCACTGTGCTCCTGGAGCAGGACGGCCCCAACGCTGTGATCTGAAGCATCCGTCCTTAGCACGAAGGGCTTTTGGAGGTCCGGCAGTCTAAGGATCGGCGTACTTGTCAGCCGGCGCTTCAGCTCGCGGAAAGCGTCCTCGTGTTCTTGCTTCCAGTCTACTCGGTTGCTGCCCCCCTTCCGAGTGAGGCTGGTCAAGGGAGCCGACACCTCAGCATAATTGGCAATAAACTCCCGGTAATACCCCGCTAGCCCTAGGAAGGAGCGCACCTGCCGCTTCGTCTCTGGACGTTGGGCCGCTTGGATCTTCTCGACGAGTCCAACGAGTGGCGTCAGTTCGCCTTTACCGACCCGGTGTCCCAGGAAAGTTATCTCCTCTCTTCCGATTTCACACTTCGGGGGTCTGATTGTTAACCCCGCTGCCTTGATTCTCTGCAAGACTTCTCTGAGCGTCGCCAGGTGCTGCTCCCAGGTTTCGCCCGTCACCAAGACATCATCATAGTAGTAGAGAACTCCGGGAATCTGTCCTAAAAGTCTTCTCATGAGCTTCGTAAAAATCGCGGGCGCGGTCTTGACCCCGAACGGTAAGAACCGGAACTGGTACAGTCCTGTGTCTGTCGAGAAAGCGGTTTTCGCCTTTGATTCCTCGGAGAGCGGGATCTGCCAATACCCTTTAATGAAGTCCAACTTCGAGAAAAATCGTTTGGTTCCCACCTCCGAGAACAAGGTGTCCACCCGGGGAATAGGTTCGGCGTCAGCGGTTAGCACATCGTTTAGTGCCCGGAAGTCAATGCACAGTCGATGGGTGCCGTCGGCCTTCTTTACGACGAGGATGGGGGAGTTATACGCAGAGTCAGACCGTTCGATGATTCCCATCTCCAACATCTTTCTCACCTCGTCTTCCACGACCTGGCGCACGGAGTGCGGAAGCGGGTATTGCTTGGTGTGGACCGGACTGGTGGTCGAGAGCTCTAGCCGGCACTCCACCAGATCCGTACGTCCAGGAACGTCCGAGAAAACCGCGTCAAATTCGTTGACCAGACTTTGCGCTTGTCGTTTTTGTCGTGTCGTCAGATCGTCAGCTATTGTCACGTCCCGGCTGTCTTCCGATCTTTGAAGGCTCAACATCGGTAGCTTGTCCTCTCCCCCCTCTCCGTCAGTGGTTGTAGCAGCACACTGGAGCTCATCGGTATCTGGGGTCTTGGCCTCCCTTTCTTCGTATCTTTTGAGCATATTCACATGAAATATTTTTGTTGCGTGCCCCAGGTCCACAGCATAGTCGACTTCGCCTTTCCTTGCAGTCACTGGGTAGGGCCCTCGCCACTGCATAAGTAACTTATTCTTGTCCGTAGGGAGGAGAATCAGTACTCTGTCACCCACGCTCAGTTCTCGGTTGCGGGCCTTCTGGTCGTAGTATCGCTTGTACCGAGCGCCCGATTTCTCTAGTGTTTCATGGGCCACCCGACAGGTAGCCTCCAGTCGGTTCCTAAGCTCAAACACGTACTCGTAGGTGGTACGAACGTCCGGCTCTAGAGCCTCGTTCGTCCACAGTTCTCTTAGAACTGAGAGCGGTCCCCGCACGTGGCGTCCATAAAGCAGTTCGAACGGGGAAAAACCCAGACTCGCTTGTGGTACTTCTCGGTACGCAAAAAGCAGAGGTGCGAGGTACCGGTCCCAGTCTTGAGGCTTCTCTTGGCACATGCGTCGTAACATCATCTTGATGGTGCCGTTAAACTTCTCCACCAAACCATTCCCCATGGGGTGGTATGGCGTGGTGTGAAGTTGCGTCATGGAGAGGAGGCGGCTCACCTCCCTCATTACTTCGGAAGTAAAGTTCGTTCCACGGTCACTCACGATCTCGTTTGGAACACCGGTACGGGTAAACATGCCGACAAGACCCTCGGCCACTCGTTCTGTGGTTATGTCCGGTAGTGCCACAGCGTCAGGATAACGGGTGGCATAGTCCACCATGGTAAGAATGTACCTATTGCCGCTCGACGTCGCTGGTGCGATGGGTCCCACGATGTCCACCGCGACCCTTTGAAAAGGGGTATCGATCAACGGCATCTTCCCGAGGGTTGCCTTCGTCACCTTCCCTTTTGGAGTCGTCCGCTGGCACTTGTCACAGGATCTGACAAATCGTTTGACGTCCGCCTGGAGTCCGGGCCAGTAAAACTCGCTGAGGATACGGAGTGCGGTTTTCTCTGCCCCTTGGTGTCCAGCCAAAATGCCGTCATGAGCCATACGAAGCACTCCGTTTCGTAAGTTCCTAGGGAGAACCAACTGGTAGAACTCCCGCTCTGATGTCCGAAAAACTCGGTGCAACAGTCCCCGGTGCATGACAAACTCTTCTGTGTCCTCCGAGTTTCTGCAGTTGTATATCTTTCCGACACGGTCGAAGAGCCCCTTTAGACTGCTGTCTTTTTTTTGTAGTGTCGCAAGTTCCTCGGGCTTCTCAGGTGCACCCTCAATTATGGGCACTCTCAGCGGGGTGGCGTTCTTTGCCGCCTGTCTCTGGGACCTTGTCTCCATGGCTGCGGTGGCACGAACCTCTACATCTTGCTTCTCATCGTGAGGCAAACCCCCTTCATTTTTCTCCGGTCTAATCCAGCCAGCTTTCGGTTCGCTGGGAGCGCGCACGTCCGGGAGGTTACCCAAAATCAGGTCATATAAAGGGTTTTCCATACACTTAGCCACGACGTTCCCACTGTAGAAAGGAGTCTCAACATGCACCCTGGCCTCAGGCAAGACCCTCGCAGTCCCGTCCACCAAGTACACGAGACTCGACGTTCCGGTCAGTTTGTCGTCTGGTACGAGGCTTCGGCGCACTACGACAGTGTTGCAGCCTGTGTCACGCAACACAGTGACAGCTTGTCCGAGTAGTTTTCCGGCAGCTACAGGCATGTCCCCCATCAGGCGAGAAGTCCCGGACACTGCGTTTACCACTGGCACCTTGGTGCCGTCCCTTAGCTCGACATAGCCACCTTTCACACGACCGGATACTGCTTCCAGCTCCTCCCTGCTTGCTTGAACACAGGAAACTTGCGATCCTCCGTCCCGTTTCCAACATTGACTGGACGTGTGACCGGACTTTCCGCAATTTCGGCAGGTCCCAGCTTGGCTGCTCGGTTTCTGACCGTTTTTGCACTGTGCCGCTAGGTGTCCACTTCTGCCGCAAAGAAAACATTTCCTAAGAGGTTTACTGGCCTTGTACTGTTGACCGTTCGCTGTCGGTCGAGATCCACTTGCCGCAGAGTCTGGCGTAGCCTCCTCTCTCCTGGCCGGCTCCTGTTCTTGCGCCTCCAGATAGCGGTCTGCGAGGTCAGCCATTTCGTCTAGTTGTTTGCTCTTTCTTTCTCTTAAGAAAAGCGACATTTTTGACGGGACGCTCCGAACGAACTGCTCCGTGAGCAGCAAATTCCGTAAGGCGGCAAAATCCTTCGCCGTCCCGGACAGGTCGACCCAACGGTCAAACAGGCTAGACAACCTCGCCGCATATTGTGTACCGGTTTCCCCTTTTTCCGGCTTAGCACTTCTAAACTTGTCTCGGAAGCCGTCCGCAGTTAACCGAAACCTCTGCAGGAGCGCTTTCTTTACGTTATCGTATTTGACAGAATCCTCCGGGGTTAGCCTAGAAAAGACTCCAAGTGCCTCCCCTGCCAAGCATACGCTAAGCGCAGTGGCCCAGTGTTCGCGGGGCCACATCTGCCCGCTCGCTAGTCTCTCAAAGCGCATCAGGTAGGCATCAAGGTCGTCTTTCTTCTCGTCGAAGGTGGGCAGCCAACGCTGAGGACTCTTCCATAGCGTTGTCCCGGTCCCGTTTTCGGCGGAACTAGTGGTAACAGGGATCGGCGACGCGTTCTGTAATTCTTGCAGCCTGATCCTCAGCTCTAGGGTTCGGTGCTCCGCTTCGACACTCCTCTCTTGCTCCTGCGCTCTCGCGGCTCTCGTATTCTCCCTCTCTTGGTCCACCCATTCCTTCAGGGCTGAACCCTTGAGCCCGAGCTCTTTTCCGCAGGCCATTAGCTCGTGGAGCTCCATGGCTGAAGTCGCGCGGACCCTTTGCTGGATAGTCTGACTCTAGAACCTCTCCTCTGCTCCCGATCGGTAAGCCGGGTTGTGTGCTCCCGCAACGGCGTCAGCCTCACAACGCGCTCCCTACGGCGTGGCAAAACTCACTCGCTCACCCTCCTCCTCTCAGGATAGATCGTCACAGTGGACAGCAGGTCCTGTCGCGGACGCCAGTTTGTCACAGGTTCGAATGTTACAGATCCCATTTAAACAAACAAATTTGGAATTTGACTTGGACCGCTGTCCAGGTGTTAGGACCACACCTTGGCGATAGACTTCCTGAGAGGCGGAAGGAAGTGAGAGCAAAGCATGCCGACATTTCGAACAGTATTTTATACAAAATAATTCAAAAGTGATAGAAAGGCGCACCGGACGTACACACAGTTGAAAGAAGGAAAGAAAAAGAAAATCAAAAGTCAAATCGAGGTTGTCATACAGTTTTGGAGGGGGAGAGCCGAGTCAGGGTCCCAAGATGCCGGTGGGCGTCAGGTTCGTTGCGCCGCCAGTCGGGGTCGAGAAGTCGTGGTGGCTTGGGTGTTGTAGTGACGCACAGCACTCACTCACAAGCACTCACAAACCCCCGTCGAATACTTCTCGGTGGTCGAACAACCATACCCCCGCGGACCTGCTCAGCGCCGAACATTCCACACCGACGCCGCCTTGCTCCGGCGTTCCAACGTTCTACTCCCCGCGCGCGCCCGGGATCTCCTCTCCGCCGGGACACGCGCCGGGGCACGCGCTCCTGTCCTCAGCGCTCGCGCACCCCACTCGCAAACACGAAAACGAACAACACAATAACCATTGAAGGACAAAAATAGTTATTGAATTCTGTGACAATAGTACATTCCTATGAGAAAACGCGCGTGCATTTTGCTCCTTCACCGGAAAATAACGTAGACAACTTTTGTTATTTGGGTCGTAGCGAATAGTGTGTACCCTTACTTAACATTGTAAAAGTGTAATTGTTTAAGTTACATTATTTTTCTTTACCACTGAACGATCTTAAACTTCGCTATATTTCAGGCTCAAATCTTTGTTCCATAGCAGGTACGGAAAAGCGAACGAAACAAAGATTCTCAGCAAAATAACGATCGATAGGTATGTAGAGTGTGTTCAAGGTTCGCCAGCATTCCAGCGGGTGCTTCTATTAGCGGCGAGATGTTTCGGTGGCGCCCTCGTTCGGTTACCTTTCGTAACGTCATTACTTGTGAACAACAAGTTCGATGGTGTTTGTAATGGGCATGGTGGAAGTCTGAAATCTTAGCGCTCTCAAAGCAACACTGCCAAAACCGTCAAAATTGAAGTTCTTACATTCCTCTTATTTCCGTCGATGAGAAATCCTTTGCTGATGTCATAGTCAGCGTTCGGCCAATTGTGGTGGGCCGACCACAGCGACGCTTTCGTTCGCTCACGTCACCAATAGGGAGTATTCACTGGACGCTATATTTGTGGGTGCTGTTTAGAGCGCATGCTCAGAACGAGCTCACATCAATAGGCTGCTAAGAGCGGCACTCTCGATGGTGCGGAATGCACGTTGCAAAAGAACTGTGGACGCTCGCCATCAGTACGCGCTCAGCATTCGCGCACACAGCTATGGCCGCCAGTGAATACTCCATATATTGCTAGTATGCCCGTCCTGTCACTATATGACAATGACCCTGTCATGCATCTTTACGAGCGATTAAAAAACATTCGCTACGTAAAGTATAAAGTACGTGGGCTATGAAGTGTGTCCTTTTTATTATTTCCAATGTCGGGCATCTTTTATCGGGCACCTGCTGTCGGCTTCTTCCTGTTTTTCAAATTTTTGGAGCGTGCGGGTGACGTTTTGAACGCAGAACTAGCATCTTCGCACATATTAATGAGCAGAAAGAATAAAGCGATACTTATTTATTGTAAATCGAACTATATTACGTGGCCTCAGATTTATTTTGGTCGTCTGCATGCATATCGAGGTACTGATCCAGTGTTTCTGCGTAATTGTTGCCGTGTCTTTTGGTTGTCCACATGCCCTTCGTTCATTTGGCACGTATATCCCCCATACCAGAAAGCACCGACGCTGTGTTCGCGTTAACAGTGTCTGACAGTGCACATAAATACAGGGTGTCACAAAAGAAAATTTACACGGTCTTTTTTACCGCAAAAATAAACTATGCATCGCCGAACGCTCATTCTCCGCCCAGAGGTAGCGCTAGAGGCACAACCAGATGCCATAGTTTCAGCCCGATCCGATAACTTAATCAAAAGTTATAAGTGATTTTCTGAAAATTTCAATTGGAAAATGGAGCCCATTTTTGCCCGTTTTCGGTTTCTGGTGCCATAGAGCCCCATGCGTTCGAAAACTCCGTCGGCCGCCATTTTACCATTGAAATGGTGGCCGACGGAGTTTTCAAACACATGGGGCTCTATGGCACCAGAACCCGAAAACGGGCAAAAATGGGCTCCATTTTCCCATTGAAATTTTAAGAAAATCACTTATAACTTTTGATTAAGTTATCGTATCGGGCTGAAACTTTGGCATCTGGTTGTGACCTCTAGCTCTACCTTTGGGCGGAGAATGAGCGTTCGGCGATGCCTAGTTCTTTTTTGCGGTAAAAAAGACCGTGTAAATTTTTTTTGTGACACCCTGGAGATGGTAAGGCCTCGAGGTGTGTTCTGAATATGCTACGACTCCAAGAACAGACGTTTTCAGATATGTGGTTCCGTGTCTATCACGTGCGCATTCCCGAAGTCGATCCGATGATCAAGTACCTCGCAATGTTGGGCGACGGCATTACGCTCCCAATCGAAATTGCGCACATCGTTCCGGTGCTAGCGCATGCGTTCGGGAAAAAGATTTAGTTTCGCCGATGTAGGCGGCGGGGCACTCCGCACACGGTATCTTATAGACCACGCCTCGCGCCTTGGCTCATAAGCCAAGATAGCGGCTGCCCCTTCTGCGAACAGACTACAGGAAGCCTAAGGCATATGTTTTGGGAATGCGAGTGCTGGAAAGAAAAGAGGATGAAGCATAAGACCTCAGCAAGGGTAATAAGTTATGAAGAATGGACCCAACCATTACAAGCATTAGAAGATACAGAACGCAATAAGGAGCTGCTTAAGAGTCTCCTAGACTTCATCGCCTCTACAGGAATAAAAAGATTCATCTAGGCACCGTGTAGCAAGCTCCTGTACCTGCGCGACCCCTCCCCTCCCCCCCCCCCCCCTCACATTTTTTAAAGTCTAAAGACTTCAGTCGCAAGACTTTTCTTTTTCTTACAATAAACGTTTTCCAACCAACCTTGCGCTCTCTCTTTTGGGAGGCGATCCTTCGGCCTTGGCATCAGCCGTCTTAACGTTGACACTGGCTTATGCACCACCATAGCCTCGTCTATACTGACAAAGCCTGGCAGATCGCCACGAGACGCGGCCGCCGAAAGTGGAAAGGTAGAGCGCCAGACAAGAGTCGTGTAACGGGCGCCCCGCTGCGGCGAGACGGTGCTCCTTGAAACACTCGTGATGTGGCTTGAATTTTGCTACTATGCCCCTCGTGGCACCCGATCCAACAACACAACGAACAGGGTGAGACAGGCTGCGGTTATATGCATCAAGAATACAACAAAGAGTACAAAACAAAAATGGTACGCGTGAAGGTTAGACTCGCTGAAAGTTCATTTCCAAGGGCACGATTGGAATTCCCTGCCAACTAATATCGTTTCATATCCCATTAGGCACTATTTTCACGTAAACGTTCCTAATGTTTTTTTTTTTATTTAATACATTTTATTTGTTTGTTTTGCGGAGTTAGCTGTATCAATTCCAATGTTCGCATATTGGGCTAATGACGTATAGCACATAATGAGCTAACTGCTGGCTTTCATATCTTTCTTTCCTAAGTCCATTAAGCTCTTTCGGTTTACCATCTTCCCTATACTGCTACAAAATCTTTAATAGCAGACCTCTGCGTAACGCAAGTTCGTCTGCTTGAGCTGGGGTTGCGGTGACGTCAAAATGCCGAGCTCTGATTAGCTCCGATTGGAAGGATAGTGGGTAGACCTCAAGACAGCTAGAACTGAGGTCTACCCACTATCTCTCCGTCAGAGTCAATCAGAAATCGTCGTTCTAACGTCAATGCGACCCCCGCGCAAAAAACAAAAAAAACAGCAGACAAACTTCCGCTACGTATAGGCATTGATAGAAACGGCAGGGCGTCTCTTTCAAATTCCCAGTCTCCAGCACGCACTCGTTGCCTTTCGTCGTGCTTTGGCTGCTAGCTCGAATCGCATGACATGCCGAGATGTTGCCGAAGGTAGGCTTGCGGTGGAGGCGAGACAACTGAAAGACCTTCTCTGCAGTTTTCACCCTGTCAGCGACTATGGTAAAAATAAATAAATGTGGAATACGAAATAGACACCACTCAATAAAAAACAAGCGAGAGACATGTGCGAAAGACAGCTAATAAATGGAAAGCAAGAAGTAATCAGAAAGCGAGAGAGAAAGAGATTAGAGCCGAATACATGAACACCCAAGTACTAAGACATAGGCTTTTGTTTGATCAGTTGGCGTTTTTCGGAAAGATGTGGGATTCCCCTTTGGGGGTGCCACTTAGAAACACAGAAGCTTCCTCGGGTCCGGATAATGACGTGTTTATCAGCTCAAATGCCACACGCTTGCCCTGAGGGCCAACAACGATGGGGATGACGGCGCTGTCTCTTTTGACAGGATCGCCAGTCGGAGTCCGCGCTGCCGCAATTGACAGTATCACGGAGGGGGAGGATCAGGAAAAGAAAGGAAGGCTCCGTCGAGCAGAGCCTCCCCCAGCGAGAGTACCGCCCGTTGGATTAGGGCCGTCTTATATAGCTTGCGGGAATGGACGCGCCCGGGGTGGGTCGGATGTAGGTTGGCTCCCCGGAGGGGCGGACGCGTCCAAGTCATGATCCCGAGTGGTGTGCCTTCGGCAAATCACCCGAGAAGAGCGAGGGAAAGCCGTCCACCAGGGAATACGGCCAGACTTGTACGTAGTTCAACTACTCTACTCAAGTTACTGTAGTCTGACTGCTTTTCTGAGTAGTTTAGTAACTTTCAATTACAATTTTATTTCGGTAATTAGTAGTTTACTTTAATTACTTTTTTGAGTAACTTCTGAAGTTACAAATTACTTCCGAATTTTAGTGTTGTTTTGCTTGTAATAGACCTATTGCTATATTACCAAGCATCAAGGAGAATGCAGGGATTGGTGTTCCACGCGCCGCACGTGCTGGCCTCAGCAGTAGTAAATTTTGCTAAAGCAAAAACCTTAAACAAATTGTATCTTGCCCGCGCGTCCGTCAACGCTTTATTTTGGTTATTTACTTCGGAATCTTTTATACAGGGAAGGCGTGCGCGTGTGGCGCGTGGAACACCAATCCCTGCATTCTCCTTGATGCTTGGGTAAGATAGCAATGGTCTATTTCAAGGACAAAAGCGATTCATTTTCATTCAATCTCTCCCTTGCAAAATTCGATGACGTAACGCGGGGATCGCAGTACACCCGTATGACGATATTTGAATGCGGTTCATAGATTGGACCCGAGCATTGCGTGGGCACTCGATTTAGGCTCGTGATAATTGATAGCTCGAGAAGCATTCGAGTAGGGGCCCATGTCCAATCGCCTGCAACGACGACAATAGCCGAGCCATAACAATGTTGTTGCTTATCAACAAACATTACTGCACAAAGGAGATAATATGTTCGAAGATCATCTGATATTTGCGAAGAGCGGGAAGCATGTGGCGTAAGAAAGGGGGGGGGGGGAGAAAATTGTTTGTAGAGTCCGAAACTCCCCAAAACTTTCACAAGCCCCCCCCCCCCCCCCCCCCCCCCCTGCAACAACACTGCTACCAGGCGCGGGGAGCGAACAGACACTACGCAAGAGAGGCCGAGTAACTGTGGGATTTGCGCCCAAGACTGGCGTTTCTTTGTGTCCCGAAGCTCAAGGAGACTCGACCCTTTTGAAGAAAGGGCTGGTCCCCGCTTCTCCCCAACGTAGAAACTCTCGCCCACTACAGGAGGTGCACACACTGCATCCTCACTCAAAGGAAGCAACAAAAGGCAGCACCTACTCTGAAACTCATTTTGCGCTCCCGTAGTTTGTGCTGCACTCGAAGAATCGCGTGCTAAAGGGCAACGCAAAGGTTACCTTTTTGCGTTGTCTTTCCTACGAAGAATCAGAATATGGAGATTTTCCAAGATTTATAGATCGTTCGAGAAACCTGTAGTAATTTTCTCTCCATTTTTACATAAAAAATAATAAACAAGCACTGTTGGGAAGTACTCGATGTACATGGTGCTTTAAGTGCTACTGTTTAGAAAAATTGTAATTTACTTGAAGTACATTTTCTGAGCATTTTTTTCTATTTTTCGAGGAAAGTAAAACTCCCAACTTTAATGTACATTCCTCGAATTTGAAAAAAGAAAAGAAATGGCGGTATTGTCGTGTGAAAACGCGCTCTTTCGAGACTTCATCTGGTCATTTCTATGAGAGAAGTAATGGCGGCTGTAAGACCGATGGAAATAAGTGCCTTTATGTTGATTGTATCAAATAGCTCGTCAGCGACAGTAAAACAACTACTCTGCGGCGACTTGACCTTATACAATATTTACTGCCATTTCTGCAAAAAACTGATGCGCCTCCGATTACCCCTGGAGCAATGCATACTAGTTAAAAAAAAAAAAAAAAAACACAGTATAGGGAACGAAAGGGCATCATGAACGATTCTGTTCAAAGTGCTTGTACTTTACCGTGAAATATATTGTATTTAGATACGTTACTTTAAGTACATTGCACCCGGTGTACTTACTACTTTACTTGAAGTACATAACCTCTGATTTACTTTGTACTTTACTTCAAGTTCTTTTAGATGTACTTTATGCAACACTGTAAACAAGCAAACACTGTCTAAAAATCAAGCTCCGACAGTGCTAAACCTCAAAGTACAAATGACACATTCGCAGTACATAATTGACCAAACAAGCAAGAAAGTACAAAACAATTAGGCACGCAGAAGCAGAACCAGCTATTAAAGCATTTCTGTGAAAAAACCAAGCCGATTAATCTTTGGCTAGCACAATTTCACTAACGGATCAAAACCACTGTACTTTCTTTTTACCATAAAAAAACATTTAAAAGTAACTTCAAAGTAACTTCAAAAGTACAAAAGTAACTCGCTACTTTTTTACGGTAATTAGTAATTTTCTCCATTACTTTGTATTTGAATAATTTCTACTCTACTTAAATTACTTTTGACGTCAATACTCAGTAACTTAACTTAATTACTTTTTTTGAGTAACTTGTACATGTCTGAATACGGCTTCGCCCTCGCATCCGGGACGCGCCCCCACATGGCGACGTCCACGGCCTTCCTGAGCTAGGCCTAGATAGGGATGCGGGGAACACGTGGTTCCCACAAAGGTAAAGCACGCAGGCCACAAATGTCAAGTGTAGTCTTTTGATAATTGATCATCGTCTTGCGCCGCCGTGTTCGGTGTTTCCTTCGAAAACGTTAACTTCTCTCTTTCTGTACCACGTTGTATGTTTGACGTTCACAAAAAACTGAAAAAAGAACACAAAAATTACGGGTACCTTGCTTTCTCCAATAATACCGTAAACAAAACTAGTTTTAAAAATTACAGGAAAATTCACTGGTGGATTCTTCGGGGATGCGTTAACAAGGCCCTTGGGAAACGCCACACACGTCCTGCTTTGGGAATCGCTGACACTGACCCCTTCACTTTTCTGTCTTGGCTTTCTCAATTGGCTTCCTCTTCTGCTTCCTCTATTTTTTGCTGCTTCTTTTTGGCCTCGTTACGGGGTCAGTGTTAGCATGTCTCAAAGGGGGACGTGTGTGGCGTTTCCCAAGGGTCAAGGTAACGCATTCCCTAAGATACCGCCAATGAATCTTCCTGTAACTTTTTCACCCGTTTTCTGTACTCTGTCTGTCAGAGTTCGTCGACGCCCTTGGATGTGGTCATCCATACCACTCGTGGAAAGGACCACACCCATACCACTTGTGTAAGGAGCTGCATCTATATCACTCGTGGAGGGAACCGCATCCATCGTTTTAGCTACAAACACGCATCACAGCCCACGCACCACTACTATGGAGACCCAAAGCGAAGAACAACCGGCGACGGCAGAGCGGCAGCTAAGCACGCCAGCATTCCACCGCGCCGCGGCGGATTCTCCTCTCTGGCTCCGCACCGGCTCTGCTCGTAACTATGACGAAAACGAAAGGGCTCATTTTGACGAAAACCGGGCGGTGTCTGTCAGTTTGTCAGCGTCGGGAGAAAGGGAGAGGTTGACGTGTGCAGACGTCAGCTCTTCGGACCTATGGGAGCGTCGCAGGTACACCCTCTTCCTCTCCATCTCTCCCCGGCGCTGACAAACGAAAGACACCGCCGGGTTTTCGTAAGAACAACCATTCTAATGCTAACGCATTAAAAAAGAAACACGTAAGCGATTCAATTTACGTGACCCTGAGCGGTTCCGCATGAAGTAAAGCGCAGTTTAAGGTTGTTTGTAAATATCAGCCGGGAAGTGAACCCATGTTTTTAGAGGGCAGATATGATCAATAAGGTGTTTCTGGACTAGTGAGGAGTCGACAACGTACACACAAAAAGTTTCCTCAGGGGAAAAAATGACGTTGAATTTTGTATATTTATGTCTTGATTATCTCAATGGCGTGTCTTACTTTATAATAATGAACCTGAGGTCGTTCAATATGCGAGTTTGGGTTTTCAAGATTTCCGGTAATAACGTATTAACATCTAATGACAGGTTGGAGCTGAGCTAGTTGGGTCAGGATCAGAAATAAAGCCGTCTTAACGTTTAAAGATAAACAAAAGAAGATGAAACGTTTGAAGATGAATGAACAGAAGAGCCATTCAAACAATTTGTCAAGGATCCCAAGATTGACGCGATTACCCGATATGTTGACGACTTTCTAATCTTTAGTGTAACACGGAGGTTCCAGAGCAATCTTACAAAGGCCTAAAGTATGGGATGAAGTGCTTCGAACAAAGCTGCCTGGAACTTTCTTTCGCCCGTGGGCTTCCCGTGGATAAGACCGTGTAAGGTTCTTTAATCTGGCCTTGCAAATTGAAGCTGGGCATGTTGGGCATTCGACTTGGGGCGCTAAAAAATTGCGAAATGAAGGGTTGCAACCACGACTCTTACATCCGCCCGGAAAGAAAAACTAAAGCAATTCTGTTTTTGAAAAAAACACACAAAAAAAACACTTAAATTGTGTTTATATGGCTTCTAGGATGACAATTATCAAAATTATATTTCAGATCGATGATCCAAGTAGTTAGAACAGCGCTTTCAAAATAGTGCTGAAGCCCCTCTTTCCCACCGCGTCCGGTACGAGAGTGAGGAGGGAATCATGATGTATTTTAAAAAGATATCAACGTTTTCGCGCTTTCAACAAGCCTTACCCAGCGGTTAGGGTTTTTCGGTTTTTCTGGAGTCTATTGATACGCTCGGATGAAATGCTCGTCATATTAAAATTCACGAGACAAAGGTATGCTGAAAATAACCCCTAGCTTGTTTCTTTCAAGAACCTCTTCTACTTCCGTTTAAAGAGTCAGGTCGAGCGAAGGTTTTGGCATAAATTTCTAGACTAAAGGCCGCTGGATACAGAAATACATTATTGGTATTAGTTTGTGAAAACGATCTGTGAGCTTATCAAGCGAGAACCTGGACCGTACTGACCAAACAAATAGAAAACTCGCCAACCTATAAGAGTAGTGGCCTACATCCACGACATCTTTCATGTGGTGTGTTTTGCGCCAAGTAAGGCTTATTTTACTTACCGCAGGGTAAACCGAGAGAGCAAACAACGAAGGAAAAGTGTAGCACCGCTCACAATACGAAATATTCCACACATGAAAAAGGAGTCGTACAGAACGTGGCATTAACATGCGGTAAATTCTTGGGCAACCTGGCCGATGCATTATTGAAACAACGCGAGAGCATGCTGCATCAACGAAAAAAATCTCTGCAGGAGGACACCGGCCAGTTCATTGTCGAGGGTGCCAATGCACTGCAATGTTATGAAACATCAACATCGTTGAAAAAACAGACAAGCTTACGCTGGAAATACTTGAGGCGCAGGCCGTTGAAGGGAAAGCCGATGTCTGTGCTTGTGCCCCATCCGTGACGCTTCATAAAAAAAAAAATATATATATATTTTTTTTTAACGCGAGATTGTTGTTTCGGGAATATAAAGATCAAGTTCCGCGTCTTAGAAATTTAAATGAGTGTAGAAAATACAAAGTAGAGGAGGATAAAGAAGGTCCTTATCAGTGTACAGTTGTTTGTCCATTAATTTCAGAATATCCCTGTTGGTTTTCTCTATATACGTATATCTCCAAACGTTCAGCTGGACCTATCTCATATTGACATCCTTGGTGAAAAGCGCCGAAAAAGTGTTCACAATTAAAAAGAAAAATGCAATCGCAAACCTTCGTAATTTTTTACACACAAAAACCCTATTTAAGTTTTGCCTCATTGTCCATAACAATTCATATCTACAATTGCGCTATTTACAACGTTTAAGCTAAACTCCCTTGTGAGGCTCCTTTCTTGATAAGATTGCCGACTGCGACACGTCGTAACGTACGCAATTGGTAATCCTCACTCTTGGCAAATTCCAGCGTGTTGATTACACACTGCTATGCCAAAGTACAAATCCCCCCTTCCTCCCCCCCTTTCCCACCAAAAATAGGTTTATTGTATTATTGGTGTTCTTTTTCAGATAGTTAACTATGAGGTGAAGTACGATCCTTCGTAATTTAGATTTATTCTTCTTATAAATGTTTTCTGATTCCTGCCGTTCTCAGTCACGTGGGTTCTGTATCTGGAATGCGGGACGAAAAAATAAGAAAACATTTGAACCTGGAATATGCGAGAAAATATAGGCGAGGCAAATCAAGATTGTGCGACAACCAGGCATTTTTCGTAAACACTTTCCAGCGGCGTGGAGAGAGCAAAACGATGTTTTACCGCATACCAGTAGTGACGACATTCAAGATGGCTGCGCCCTTGTGGAAAATGTGTATACATGGATATTGTGCAATTATTATGGCGCTGATTGTTATTTTGTTAGTGTTTACTGGGATCATTACTTAATCATTCGTTTTTTATGTGTAATTCCCTACTAATGCTACTATGCTAATACTGAGATCGAGAGCATGTCAAACTATTTTGTAGGTATTTTATTTTTACGCGTTCCCGTCATTAACTGCCATACTACTATTATTATTATAAATTGCTTCCAACATAGCCCCAAGGGCACAAAGAGCTAGTGCAGTCCGAGGTTTGGAAATTAATATTCCAAGTTTGAGATTTGCTTCTGAAACATTTCACAAAGCGAGAAATATTATCATAGTTATTAAAACTAATTTAATTAATGTAAAAACGCATGTACAGTGATCTTAAATGCGGATAAAATGTCTGTATCTCGAGACGACCGGTGATGATCGGCCAATTTTCTAATATACCGCCTCCACTCAAACATTTTGGAAGCTAAGAAATTAAACTTCATGGTTTGCGTTATTTTACTTCATAACTTGGCAAAATACCTATTTTGTTTAATGTTTTCTGATAACCCAAACCCTTTTTCCTCGCACAATTTGAGATGATCAATTTTCTACTACAGACTCGTACGAGAGTATATTCATCTTCATATTGATCCTGATTTAGGAACACGAGGGAAAATTGTCAATTTAAAGACTAATGTTGCGTGCTCTAAATGGTTGTTTGCAAAGTGCGTGTACATTCCAGGCTCCAATATATGGATCATTTGGCCCTTAGTTTTGTAGGGAGTTGTTTAAGTTCCTTTATTTTCTAAACATATGAATCATATTAAGGAAGCACCAAACCTGACAGCATATCTGGGTTGCATAACACGCTTACTGAACCGCATGCCTGCTCCTTCAAACAAACAAACAAAAGCATTCACGCGGAAAAAAAGAAAAAAAAGTCTGGTAAGAGAAAAACAAAAGTAAATCTAGAAACTCTAGTGTATAGTCGTGTTTTAACCGCTCTCTGACATCAGCCAGTGGACTGTGTCCCGCACATCCAGCGGGTATTGGGCTGCTGAAGGCATCAAACGTTTTTCGGGGGTGGACATTGACGTCACCCTAGGCGCGGGGAGAGATTAGACAGAGGAAACAAAGAAACGGAGAGAAAAAGAAAGGAAAGGGAGGGAACGACACTAGGGAAGAAAACTCAGGGATCTGGAACACCGAGACCACGCAGTTGCGCGTGGAATCGAGGAAACTAAAAAAAAAAGGACATCGAATAGATGGAAGCAGGGTCACGACAGGGGACTGAACTCTGGGCGACAGCTTGCTCAGTTGGAGATCGCCAGCCCTCTTCCCTCTCCCCCTCCCCACTCTTTTTCTCACTCTCTCTCCCTTTCACGGTGTAGGTGACGTGACTTTTGAACGCCCATTGTTCAGTCACAGCGGTGTGCAGCAACGGGCAAATTCCCAGTGTGTGCGCGCGGGACGCCGCCATGATTCACGGGTGACACACGCGCGCACACGCACAGACAAACGAACACGCACGCACGAGCTCGAGTACGTGCATGCGCTCGCGCCAACGCACGAACACCCTGCCAGTTCCCGCCCGCGCACTCTCCCGCCTCGGAGTTTCGCGCGCGAGGCAATAATGCGGGAT
This sequence comes from Ixodes persulcatus, assembly GCA_013358835.2. Lineage (NCBI taxonomy): Eukaryota > Metazoa > Arthropoda > Arachnida > Ixodida > Ixodidae > Ixodes > Ixodes persulcatus. The sequence goes on along the minus strand of JABSTQ010010918.1, from coordinate 711,058 downwards.
GACTGGACTCGGCGTATACGAAAACGCAAAGGAGGGGAGGACTGTGGCAGGGGGAACAGGGATATTCGGGGATTAAGGACTAAAACTGGGTCTCGGGATATCCCGAACCGGGATTCGGGATTAAGGAAACGGGGGGGGGGGCTCTGGCCAACGGTATGCAAATAATGAGGCGCCTTTAATCTTAAATGTTTGATCCCCGTGAAATGCACAGCGGGCCGATGTCCTCCGCCCGTCCTGCGGTGGGTGTTGGGAACGGAGCTCTGCTGAAAGTGAGCCCCGGTGGGGGATCTCTCAGGGTGGTCGAGACGCGGGAGGGATAATCCTGTGGCTGACCAATGGCTGAGTAATGCTCGTGGATATGGGGAAGCCCCCGTGGAAGCTGATGCGAGTTCAGCAATAATCCAACGCGAGCCATTGTCTTTCCTGAGGGTTTGTTTGTGCATTGTATTCCTCACTCCAAATGAAGCGGTATAGATGTCGGCTGTTTTTTTACACGCTTTTTTTTCCTTCTTTTCTTTGTATATGTCAACTTTTTAAACATTTAAAAAAGAGAGACAAAAAAAAAGCAATGTCGCCAGCAGCGGACGTGATATTTGCGACGCTGAGTTTTTGGCGTTGCATAAATTTGTGGGTAGAAATGATATAGAAAGATTACCCAATTTTTGGTTGCTTGGTATAGATCACATGATAAAAGGATACCCTTAGTGTGATATATTTGCGTAAATAAACTTCCGATTCGAACAAATTAATGAAAGATATTCGTAACATTATTCAGAAACGAGGGAGATGGTGTCTGTTCCGTAAAACTCAGAAAGTGGGGAAGAACAAAAGTATGGGAGCACGCACAGGGTCCCCATTTGTTTTCCGTCCGGGAGCCTCCGGAGTATAAAGATGACAAACAGCCGCTGCCGGCCGGGCTGTGCCTTAAACATAGTCTAATGATGATACGCGAGGTGGACGATGAAGCGGTGGTCAGTCCTAGCTATTATCCATAAAAAAATGAAAGCCGTTTACAACACCCTGTAACGCCGGATTAGAGCGCAGCTCTTGAGGAGGAGGATGGAAGGGTACTGAGGGATAGGATGGTAGGGTACTGAAGGATAGGTGACTCCCTGAGGTCACGTGACCTCGGCGGGGGGGGGGGGGGGTCACGTGACCTCAGCGGAGGGTCACGCGACCTGGGGGTAACCCTCATGACCCTCGAGAGGGTACCCCTCGTGACCATCGTGAGGGTAACCCTCGTGACCCTCGTGAGGGTAATTCTCATAACCCTCGTGAGGGTAACTCTGGTAACCCTCATGAGAGTAACCCTCGTAACCCTCGTGAGGGTTACGAGGGTTACTCTCACGTGAGGGTAACTCTCATAATCCTAGTAACCCTTGTGTGGGTAACCCTCGTGACCCTCGTGAGGGTAACTCTCATAACCCTCGTGACCTTCGTGAGGGTAACCCTCGTAACCCTCGTGAGAGTAACCCTCGTAACCCTCGTAACCTTCACGAGGGGTACGAGGGTGACGCGCGGTTACGCCGACGGCGACGCCGACGCCGCTCAAGCCGGAAAAGGGCTCCTAAGAGCTGCGTTCTAAAAAAATTTGGAGCATCCACTTTACCGCAAAGCACTTGGCAGATCCAGTTCAAATGTCTTAGAGTGTGCGCCCAGTGACTCATCTTTTACCTTTTTATATTGCTAAATAATAATGAAAAAAACGTATTCCGCTTTCAACGTTTACACGAACAAAGCAAGGCAAACGTTCAGGGATACGGGAGAAGTAAATTGCCGGCGTGCATGATCGAGAAGATGCGCTTCTGCGTTCATCTAGAAGATTTGCGTCCCCTCTTACTCCGAGCGTAAAAGATAAAGAGTCCAGAATGACCTTGACTAGTCAGTCTCGCCCTAGCTCTTTCCCGAACAATCTAGGTTGAATATTTGAGATGACGAGCGTACTAGATAAAGAGCCGAGCGCCGTACTGCCGACTCCTTCACCGATTCTCTCTCGCCATAGCTAGCTGTTACGCCGAAGCAGCGTCGCTTGCCGCTGCCTCCGTCGACGCTCGCTGCTGCCTTCATGACGCGTGTTCTTCTTTTGCGTTTCTGGCACAAGTTCACCACCATTGAATCTTTAGTTCATTCCGTTTTCTCTTGCCTCATCGTCTGTTATTCGTTCGTGACAATATTCGTCTGGCGGTAACGCCCGTGCCTGCACATTCCAAATGTGCTTTTGCTGCGCAATGCCTGAGCGAAAACGGATAGTCATTTATCCCGTAGCAAGTACAGATGCTTGTACGTTCGGCATTTTCACACAGTCCACGCATGGGTTCTAGCGAACCATGATACGCTCAGACAAGTCTAAGCGTGGTGTTGTGCCAACTTACAGTTAAGAGAAAAGAAATATGCGAGTTGCGAACGCCATTGTAAGTCTCTTTCCGCTTGGGTGTGCGAAGACGTGTGAAGTAAAATGAAACGTGTAATCAGTTGGTCAAGGGACGTTTGTCGAATAATTGGTATTATTAGGCGACTTCGGTCAGCGGCCAATTCGTCAAAGTTAGAAACGCGAAATCGAGTGGCATATGAAACATCATCGCGCCTCACGGACTGCCTTTCTGTCCCGCCACAACTCTTGACAAAGAATAATTACAACACAAGAATATTGATAACAGTAGACGTAGTTACCATAAATTGCTCGTTTTTCGCGGTCACAGACAACGCGGGCGGTGCTCCATGGGACAGTCAATGCTTTCGCATTAAAAGAAAAAATTACCCCCCCCCCCGCACACACGCACACACACAAAGCAGAAACTACAGCTACGGGTCCATTTATTTACAGGAATGTGTTTTTGAGAGATGTGGCTTATTTGTATCACATTCCTAAGATTCTAGTACATTGGGCCCTCAGCAGAGTGCTATAAAAATGATTTCAATAGAATAAGTGCATGTATCGTTATATTCTTAAAATACTAACAGGCGGAAATAAAACACTATTTCTTAATTTTTACTGGTGCCTTGAGAACGTAATATTTTTATTCCTACGCCTGAAACTTTTTTTGCATTGTGTTGTGTTTTGTGGACAACCTTTGCATTTGATCTTGAATTTATATTAAATTCAATATATAAAGCCCGTATAATAAAAGAAAATATCGTAATACTCCCGGACAATGTAATAGCGTGGGAATCGCGAGTATCTAAATTAAAATAAAATTGCATAAAATTAAATAGTACAATTTTATTCACAGCCAAGAAACGAAACCTTCCGGGGTCTTATCCATCTGCTGTTTTCTCCCTGTGACTCATTATTCTCCACAAAGTGGGAATAATAAAGTTTTCCTATTGTAATTCTGTGAAAATGGAAAAATACCTTTTTCTACATTTCAGTGAAATTAAACGATATGAATAAATTTTGTTTCTATTCATTTATGAATTTGGAAATCCATGGGACAAATTTATGGATCTAAAAACGCAACTTGCGACCATATTTTCCTGATCCCAAAACTTGCTCTCATGATCCGTTACGTACTTTCACTTGTCCAACAAATCCCTTCGTCATTATTTAATAAAACACCCAATAAAAACAGTTATTTTAGTCCTATCTTGAAGTGGCGATTGCGTGATTATAACGCGGTACCAAGCTTGCAGCAGATATGCATGAATTTAAAACAAAGAAAAAAAAAAGCGATATCTTTCAAAGAGAGCTACCGGATTGATAAAAAGCATGCGCTGCTATCCAAATGGTACTGCGTCGAAGCCCCCTTCAAAAGTGCATTCACATGTCTTCACAATGCAGAAAGTCACCACACACCCCCAAACAGGACACGTAGGAGCTGGCTCGGTGTAATGTTGTACACATCTTGCCAGCTACCGGTTCTTCGATTTGTATTTCGTTCCAATTTCGAGTTGCCCCCTCGAAAACTTCAAACGTGAAGCCCATTACCGCCAATGCATTCTTTTTGTATCGCTACTTTTCTCGTAAGAGAAGAGGAACGCCTCAATTGCAAGACGATAAAAAGAAGAAAAAAAAAAGAATCGAACGAGGTTAAAAGAAACGCGAGTTTCAAACCGCCTCATTGCGTCGGCGTTATTGAATTTCATGAGCCCCCTTACTCCGCCTGCCCTCTGAGCTCTCTGCCTACGCGTTGGGCCGTCGGCATCGCGGGCATGCCAAGCAAGAGTATAAAAACCGGTTAATGTAGCATTCTGGCTAGTCTATCCGGCAATCTTTTTTTTTTTTTTTAAGTTTGGTGATATTTATAGGAGGCGGTTCGAAGTACGAGCTTTTGCTGTAGTTTTCGATCCAGCAGTGACGGTCTGCCGTTCTGCGAACTCTTGTTTCGATTGATCTATACTATAGGGGGGGATCACTGTTACATTAGGTCGTCGAAGACACACCACCTTCGCTCAGGGGATGCATCTGGTGCCGCCTACAAGAACGCCAAAGTGTTACACAAGGCGACTTGAAAAAGTAGGCTGACAGATGCAACAAATCGGCAGCGTCGGCGTTTCTTTCTTCTGACGTGAAAACCAACAACAGACTCCCTGACTTGGTGGAACAACGGAGCAACGTGACAAGAAACAGAATTACAGAAGAAAAAACCTCGGGTGAAAACGCCGTGCAAATATACGAAGAGAGACAAAGAAAACCAAAATGAAGGAGAAGGAAGAGGATGTGAGAGGGGTCTAAGGAGAAAGGCTAGAAAAAAAAAAAAAAAGCGCGTTCTGGATTTCTGGTTGGAACAATGGTGCCTCCGATAGGTTTTTGTTTGACAACTAGGAACAGGTATTATGCGATTCATCTTGACGGTGGCCGATGTGACGGAACGCCTGCCCTTCGCTTTCACTTCTAAATGTGCGCGACAGGCACGTTTCTCTGGGGCTGCGTGCCACGTGACCCGAAGAACAAAGCGCCCATATTGCTTAGAAACCTGATCGATAAGGTCACGCTTAGATTTCCGGTTGCCCAATCCACGTATACCCACATGTCAGAATCAAAAGACGTGTGCTGGTTCCCTAGCAGAGGGACACTAATTGTAAATACGGTCGAACGCACAGCCCCGCGGTGTATATTGTCTTCCTAAATTCTCTGACATGCAGGGTCAGTGATGCCAAGACGGCGGATGTCAGTTTTGTCAACCTCACCGACGGAATGTTCTTCACCATTTCGCTTTTTTTTTTTTTTAATTTCAGACAGGCAAATTGTGAGTGTATCGCTTTGGCTGGGAACGTCAAGCTGCACGTATTTATTATATTAGAGGCTTGGCATTTTGTAGGCTACTGATAAATGTCGCCATCTGCCAGATATTGTCCCCTGGTTCCCTGGTTCTCCTGCTCATCATTTTCAATAGCTTTTTAATGCGACAAAAATCAGCAGCGCGATCAAGCGTAAACCAGCTCAGCCTTCGGATATTTCATTGACTAACCGAAGAAAGCAAGACCCTCGACGTTAAAGGACGCTAGAAAAAGTTTGTTCGTTTTGACTAAGCCACAGTCTTACATGTGTGCTCGGTCACTAAAGGGGTCATGCAACCTTTTTCTCGAATTCTGAGCTATATGTCTATTTAGAAGCATTGTCCTTTATTATACAACTCACGTTCGTTCGTTTGTCACAAAATGTACTGTTGGGCTAGTTGGATAATCATAATGGACACAAAAAGCGCTAAGGACGAGGACTATTAGAAGAAGAGGACAGGGCGAGCACTGACTAGCCACTGACGTTTGAATAGACAAGAATTAGAAAGAGAATCGAAAGTGTAAGTGGGAGTTATAAAGTAATTAAACGATGAAGACGACAAAACCAACCTGGAATAAAAATTACTACGAATAAATATAATGCAAAATAAATGTTACTATACTTTATGTAAAAGAAAGAACCGAAAAAGAAAGAGAAGCTTCAAAATAAACTGGCAAACAGGTAAAAGTAACAAAAAAATAATAATATAAAGAAGGTTGATGTGTACCTAGCTTTGGGAACAGTGGTTAGAATGAAACAATCCCTTCGTCGATAATGTCACGGAAGGCGCACTGAGACATTCGTCTCCTTTGGATAGAGTGACTTCGCGTCTCCAGCTCGTTGCTCACCCTCTCGCGGCGGAAACGGGAAGCGCTCTAGTGAGGGTCCCCTGGTTCTCCTGCTCAGCGGGTGAGGCGTAATTGCATGCTCGCGATCATAGCTCGCGAACAGTCTCCTCTGAATGCAGGTAACACTCTTCACTGTACCAATGTAGTACTGGAGCCGGCATGTGATTGTACCTTGTAAAATATATAGTCCGTTGCCACTTAGAACGAAGGGCGAGGGTAAGACGGGCGGGGGAGGAGGGGAGGAGGAAGCAGACGGAACGCTAAAGAGAGAAGGACGTTTTCCCCTCTCTTCTCCAGCGTTCCGTCTGCTTCCTCCTCCCCGGCCCGTCTTACCCTCGCCCTTCGTTCTTAGGTTGCAACGGACTATAGAGAGTTTTAGTATCGCGTACAGAGGCGAACGCAAGTGCTGTGCATGTGCGTTAAGCCTGGTTCAGACAGTTGCGTTTGACTGCGTTTGACTGCGTTGCGGCAGCAAGAAACCAGGACATTCCTGCTGCTTATATCGCGTGCCAAAATGATTCCTTGAATTGGATTTCACGCTTCATAAGAAGCACAGATGTGCCGGTGGCTCGCTTTCGGTTCTCGACGCAAAGTAGTCAAACGCACTCAAACGCAAGTGTCTGAACCAGCCTTTAGGGTTGCGTGCGGCACGCTGCACATGCGCGTCGTTGCCATGCGCCAATCCAAGACCGTAATCTTGGGCTCCGCGCACGCGCAGTGCGGAACACGCAACACTAACGCAAACACACAGTGCTTGCGTTCGCTCGTGCACGCAATACTAAAACTCATTACTGTTTCACCGGCTTTCCAACGCCAACGAAACGTGAGCACACGTGCAAGCGGGTAGGCGTTCCTTCAAACCTAAAAACCTAAAAAATAAAATAAAAAAAAACAAAAAACTGGCGCACTTTAAAATTAAAGAAATAAATGTTCGGGGTAGTTTTGTAACTAAAAAAATAAGTCTTTTTTTTTTGGGGGGGGGGGGGGGGGCATTTGGTCCGGAAGAATAATCGGTGAATTTAGAAGTTTTGCTGATTGGCAAAAGTCGTGACTTTGATTATCACCATATTCTTTACCCAGAGTTCATGTCATTTTACGTGGATCTCTCAGACTAAGAATGTTTAGACAATTTTTGCTAAACTTGAGGCTTGGACGAGTTGGTACATACTTCGGAATTAAAAACAGCGCGAAAAGACGAGGACCAGAGAAAGAAGTGACACGGACGCAGCGCTGTGTGTTTTTATTTTTATTTTATAACTTTTTTTAATTAAGAATGCTGCAATTAGCATTAGCGATGATAATTTGCCGATTTCTGATTGCCATAGATGTTTTCGCGTTTGAATCAGGCCATAGGGAGCAAATTATATTACAGTTAGTAGCACTAAAATATCTTGATCGTTTTATTATTAATACAAACTGCCGTAATGGAGGCCCCCAATAAACGCCCCAACCACAAAACTACGCCATTTAACCACAATACTATCTACAGAAAGGTCTCATCTTATTTTCTTTTTAGCTATATGAAAACTCTGACATCGTTATCAGGATAGATATGAACACTGGATGTAATATTAAGTCATATGCGTCACGCGTTGCTTTAAAAAACACACACTTCTGTTGTTCGACTCGGATTTTGCTTTTGGGTTTTAGTAGCGAGAACAGCGATTCTTAATTTATACGTTTTGTGAACAAATTATAACTCATCACCCGTGACGGTATTTTGTAGAATTTGGATTGATTCTATTATACTTGTGCTGGTAATAATGCCAAAGCAATTAATCATCTAAATGCCCCAAAACCCATTAAGTGCCCGTTGCTCATTATATCACATGACAATTATCAGAGTGAGAAAAGGCAGCATGCAAGAACACACAAATATCAACGCAGATTTTTTCAACAAAGTCACTATTCCGTTACCTCAAGTACGCTGTGGGGCACACCTTGAGTTAGGACAGAAACCAAAATTAACATGTATACGGAGAAATTAAATCCAAAAGAGAAGTTAGTTTCGGTTAAGTTCCTGAATTAAAACGGGCCTCCAGGCATAGGTGTCGCGCTAACCACCGTTTTTGTTTACAAATAAAGAAGTGACCTGCGGGCATAACACCCGAGCTTCCTCGTATACGTGGGACTAGTTTATTTCGCTCAGTGAAGCCAGCAAACTATACGAACTCAGAAACTGGTATAGCAGCACGCATCCCCGACCTTCAATATGACCGCCATTTTGGAAAATGAGTGGCGCCACTTATAGACAGTCGGAGTCGCAAATAGCTTTCTTGAGCGCTTGTCGTAGAACCGCTTCAGGACTTTAGTGCGTGCAAACAAGGAGGTGCATTTGCAGCCTCGAACGCGCATTGCTAGATGTCCTGCCGGAGAAGACTCGATGGACAGAGCGTGCTTCCTAGTCTCATATTTAGGCAACCTACTCGTTGGTCAACATAGACTTTTCCAGAGGAAAAAGATATATGCTAGACAATCCCGCCAACGATGGTTAACACCGCGGTCGTGATGTCTTTATTTTTCTCAAAATTAATCTTGAGGCAAATCTTTTTAAGCTTATCAGGTGCTGAGAGCAAAATGTGCACCTCATACCTGGAAGCCACACTCTTTGGATTGTGAGCAATTTCGTGGATGTACAGCACAACTGGTGGTCGGCTTCTTTTATTCGGGTTTCTATCTCGTACTCTTTCTGGTTTTAGCAGATATTCTCGTTTTGAGCAAGACATTCACACAATCATCTATGCATCAAGATCCGTCACCCTCCTGGGCTTTACTCGCGATTTTATGAACAGAGGACAGCATCCCGTTCGTACCGCTGTGCAAAACTTAGGTTCTTTTTCCAGAAGCAACTTTGTAATGGCGCACTTTGTTTTTAAAAACGTCCTGCCAAGGAAACCTAGAACCAAATCTCCGACAGGAGGCAGACATGCTCCCCGTAACAAAGTAACTTACTCTCCTTGTCTGTCCTTTTTTTCTGGTTAGGATTATTTTGAGACCAGTCAAGTAAGACCATGTACACCGAAAAAGCAAGAGAGGTCATTGATAAAAACTTCGATCTATTATTGGGGTACAAGACTTAATCATTAAAAGCCAAAGACCTTCAATTATGTCATAACCCAGAATTGACACAATTACGGAAGCAAATTTTCACCTCCAAGGAAGAACATTTAACCATTGACGTCATCTCAAAGTTCTTCGAACCAAAAAGCAAAGAAAGACAAAGCGAGTCAGTTACTTTTTTAAGGGGAGCATCTTTTCCTGGGGACATAAGCTATCTTCCGGATAAAGGACCTAAGTTTTGCACAGCGCCTACATACGGCGCCGAATAGATGCTATGAACTGTTCATGACATTGCGAGTAAAGCCCAAGAGGGTGACAGATCTCATTGCATAGATGATTGTGTGGATGGTTTTCTCATAAGGAGTCCTAATCTTAGAAACAAGACAAAGCTTTCACAAATTGTTAAACATTTCATGCAAAACAATTTAAATCTGTTATTATCAGGTAAAGAAGAAGGATTTGTAGTAGTACCTATGGCCATGTACCTTGAAAAAGCAATGCAGGCCAATGATAAAAACTGGAATCTATTGGCGGGGTTCAAGACTAAATGGGTAAAAGCCAAGGCCCCTCAATTATGTCGTAATCTGGATTTGATTCAAATACGGAAACAAATTTCTACCTCCAAGGAAGAGCATATAACCATGTGTTTCACGGCTAAGACACACGAGCCCTGTCCTTTTGTGTGGTAGTGACAGAAAAGGGATCATGGCAGGAGGCTCTCTTATTGTATTCTGCGTCGATAGCAAACCTTGATGGCCCCTACTTAGTACCGAATTTTGAGACTGTAATTGACTACATAAAGTAAAATGAATCATCGATTAATTTGAAGTATCCTTTGATGTGGACGATTTCTTCTAGTCAATCCCACACACCGAACTGTTTTCAGCAGTAAGACAGTGTATTGAGAAAATGGAATAGTAAGTTTTCAAAACAACACTGGCATCAATGTGGACTTTTTTTCTTGAGCTTCTCTGATTCAACTTGACTTCAACTATTGTTACTTTTCACAACAAATCCTATCTACAAAAGAAAGGCATCTGCATTGGATCATTTGTGGCCCCCATCATTTGTGACATTTTCATATCTAAGTGTGACCGCGTCATCGCCCGAAGTCTCACCACATTTAAGTTTAATGCGTGTTCAGATATGTCGAGGACTATCCTAATTCTTCGAAAGGTTCGACCGGTTGAAAATGACACTCAATTAATTAACAACCTCAAAACTTCCTTCTTGAATCATGCACAAAGACTTAAGTTCACCCATTAGCCATCAACAAGGATAATTTTACAATTTCTAGATTTGGAGCTCAACTTCCAGAACAACCATATATGCTGGTTATATTTTCCTCTTTCAAAGGAAATGCTACTTTCTTATGGTTCGGTGCACTCTGAGCTCATCACGAGGGGTATAGGAACCAGCTGTTTTAGCATTTGCTGATGCCTTTTTAGTATATAGTTATTGTGAAATCGGCAAGTGAAAATCATGCCAAAAGGAACATTCAAATATACCCGCGGGTACTGGAGCGAGCTTCAAAGCATTCATTTGACACATGAAACTGCTAATAATCACTTGAGAACAAATCCTACAGTCCAAAGAGTGAACCTCTGCCTGCCGTTGGTGTCATTGTTTCGTTGTTGCCTGTATAGTTTTTCAGTTTGCAAAAAAAAACAAAAAAAAACAACACAATGAGGACAGACATTCTAATCCCGATAACCTAGCAAAAAAAAAATATTCAATATATATTTACAGTTTTAAGTTTACAGATTTGTTAAAAAAAAAAAGAAAAAAGCCGTGAACGTTACACTTAAGCGGTTTGTGCAGGTGAGTTACGCGGCCAGGAGGACATTATGTGGGTGGATAATGTTCGCGATAAGTTGGCTAATTAATTAAAATTTGTTAAGTAACTTTTTAAGTGGTGAAAATAGACATATGGTTCCAATTAGAAACTTAGAGAGCGTCATCAAAAACACTAAATCAACTCTTTTTCGAACGACTTGAAGCTCGTGAGAAGCTCGGGGGCGCACCAAAGTTATAACTTGTGAATCAGGCGCAAAGCTGGCAGTGGCGGAACGCGACGATAATCTAACACGAATTATAAAATGTAGTCGCAATATTTCCCCGTAATACTTAGGAATCAACGTTTTTGTGATTTAATAAATATAAAAAAGTACGGCAGATACACTTTTCTATCATGACCCCTAAAAAAACGATTCTCGCTGCATTTTATTTCTTGTTTAAGTGTCTTAAAATTATCTCTTAGCTCGTCGACTTCAAGAAGCTTATTGAAGAAAATAAATGTTTTCCCCCTTGCCGTTACCGCTTATTACCGACCCTTGATAAGTGGTCAAGCGAGGACAAAGAAACACCAGCCCCTTCGCACAAAACGCATTAAGCGTCGGCCTTCTTTGAAGGTTGTCAGCGGCTGATCCAAGCACATAAGCGATGATCCTTACCTAAGCCCATTACCCGCGCCCGACAATACTGTTCGCCGGCGCGACACGCGAAAAATAGAAGGGGGACCTCCGTTCACATAACACGGGGCACAGGGCGCTATACACAGAAACGAGAAAAAGCCGCTTCGTAGAACACTAGGTACGTGGTCGCCAAGCATGCACGAAAATCCGCCGCGAATGACTAATGAAGAACCGAAATTCCGTCGATTTCTCTTCTCTTTCTGCTTGGTCTCTTTGGCGAGGAAAACGGATAAGAAAAGAAATCCTCGATGTAAGCGAGCAAAAAAAGTGAAAAAGAGCGAACAAAAGTTACGAGTAGTGGGAGGGAAGGACAGATGTAGAAGAAAACGAAGAGTGGTGGATAAGTAAAGTATGCATAGCGAAGGAAGAAGAAAGCGGCAACCGTGGAAGAAAAAGGGGGGGGGGGTGAGGGGGAAAGGGAGAAATGCGAGAGACAGATGAGGGATTGAAACCAGAATGTCCCGCGACCTTGTCACTCTGAGCATCCGTAAATTATGATGGTCGTCCGGGCGAGACATCAGATCTGCGCAGGCCGAAAGGGCCTGCGGGAGCAAGGGGAAGAACTACCGCGCCGTAAGCATCAAGAAAAAAAAGGCGATGGGAGAAAAGAAAAAGGCGGCGAGCAGGTTGGCGATGATGATGAAAGGTGTACCTTTCTTAGCGTTGGTCTGCTTCCTAGTTCGCAACGCTATCGTTACTCCATTGTCCACGTACAGTCCAAAATGTGATATAAATGTATTGTTTTTACACTTTTGTTTGCATCGTGTGCTCTTTCTGACGTCCCGCTTTGGAGTCGCTGGCAGTTCATCAAGCTGATAACGTTTTGGGAAACGCAGCCTTTTCTCGTTCGATTAATATACAATTCTTATCAAAATATAAGGAAATTCGCACGCGACTCTAAGGTGAAGGAGAAAAAAAAGAGAGATCCAGTGATTTTCCCGGCAGGAGACACGGAAAAATGAAATCAATACATCGACTCTTTTTCGAGGGTCACATGATTCTAGCAAAAAAAGAATCCAATAATCCCTATAAGGGAGTCGTCTGACTCCATTGTATATTGGAATCGGGTGACTCTCATGAAGGGGTCGCGCGATTCTAGCAAAACCGGAGTCCTCTGATTCTACCTGAGAGAATCCACTGACTCTTGTGGGGGGTTCATATGATTCTAGCAAAAAAGGAATCCAATGATTCCTATAAGGGGGGTCATTTGACTCCATCAAATATTGGAATATGGTGACTCTACGGGAGGGGTCACGTGATTCTAGCAAAACCGGAGTCTCCTGATTCCAACCCAGAGAATCCACTGACTCTCGTGAGACCGAGTCACTTGACTCCAGGCAGTAAGAGAGTCCCCTGACGCCACCAGCTGATAGAGTCATCAGATTCCAGTGGATAAAGAGTCCAATGACTCCACTGAGCGCAGGAGTCACTTGACGCTTTTAAAGGTGTCACCACAGGGACAACCCTGGACTCCCCTAAAGGGAGTCACTATGACTCTCCTTTTTTTTAGAGTGCACTCTTCATCTGTGTAGCCTGTCAAAAAGTTTGAAGGACCGGCTACAGTGCTGTCAAGTTCTGCACAATATCATCCAATGATTTAACCTATTGGTAGCGGCACTAATTTTGTTGACACAGTCACCGCAATTGATTAGCAGACGACGCATTTTCTGCCGTCCGACGGCACTCTTGCGGGACGTTCAAGTGCCGTGCGACGACACTCAACGCGCGCATTGATGTGCCGTCCGAGGATATGTAACGCAGGTCACGCCAGGGCTCTACAGTACTACTGCTGCCGCAATAAAACGCCGAATGCCTCCAACATGGCGCCAAGGCACTGATGACAGACGACAATGTTGGTTTCGATTTCGAGGCTAACCGGAAGTGATGTCAGGAGCAAGGTGGCTATGCGGAGCGCAAGTTCATCTGCTTCTTTTGCAGGGGTTGGGGTGGCGTCAGAACGCCGACCTCTGATTGGCTTTGATTGTAGGATAGTAGGTAGACCTCAAGGCAGTGTGCTTTCAGGTCTACCCACTACATCCTTCAAAAAGCGCCTATCAGGGTTCGACGTTCTGACATCACCACAACCCCTGCAAAAGAAGCAGACGAGCTTGCTCTCCGCATAGAGCCCCTGCAGCCTTCTTGCCCGTGTCTTGAATACGTCACTACCACTACTCTCTATGTAGATTTCCCACATTACGTTCAACGCCAACTACCCAATCGATGCGTGCATGTTCTGGATGAATTACTTCAGATTGAAAGAATAAAAACGCAAAATACTTCGTTGTTTTTAATTATTTCTAGCTGAAGTGTAATCCGACTCCGCGGTTTCACTTTAGACGAGCGTTGTGTCGGCGTGCACTTGTACAATCACCAGTGCGTGATGCAGCATAAAAATGTCATGGCATTAGTAGTACTGCACAATACATCTTCCGCCAAAGGCTAGAAGATGTACTATCGAGGACAATATGGGCTGAAAAAGTATACTGCACGTTTCTTTAGCGCAGTACCTCTCAGTTTTCTGGAAAGCTGCGGTACGAACTGGGAATTGAATGCTTAGTTGAGGTCTCATACTTGGGACTATTTGACAAATCGAGATATAATAGTGCTTGCGGGTTACCGCAGACACCGGGAAAGGCCGGGTCGTTTGTTTCAGCTCATATTAGGGACTTTTGGCAAACCGTTACAGTGTTCCGCGTACCTTACCACCGGAGCCTTTGTAGCATGCTTTTCAGCGCGTGCCCGGGTGAACATCGTGAACGCGGTGTGCGCGCTTAAAAGCATAAGGATCTGGTAGAGCAGTACTCGGAACACGATTACGGTTTGCTAAAACTACCCACTGTCCGCGGGGGTACAAACACACCCCAGACTAAAAGTGCAGGGTCACGGCACGTGCAACGTGCTGGATCGGTTCAGCCGTTAATAACCCGCGCATAGAAAGACGACGAACGAAAGCCGTGACGCTGCGCTTTTACCACTGCCCCATTGGCCCCTTCGACGCGTGGCATAGGCTGCGCTCTGACTTATCGATGAAACCGAGTATAGCAAACTGTATCCAAGAGAAGGGGGGCGCTGCCGAGCACAATGAGCTTAAACACGAAATCGCAGATATATGGTTGTGCTACTCAAAAAAAAATACGTGGACAGGAAGGTATACACGACGCTTCGGGCGGGCCCAAACGTCGTGTATACCTTCCTGTCCACGTATTTTTTCGTGTAGCACATCCCTATATTTGCGATTTCGTATTATAGCAAACTTGTACGTGTTTTTTCGCAGACGCAAAACGCCTTGTTTCATGTCGGACTGGTTTCCAGCCAAGCGAGGCATCCACGCGACAAGATTGATAGACGTCTTCGTGCGCCTCCACGAAACGAGCAAGCATATAGGCTCGCTGTCGGGTTATATCTAGAATTTCCGGCGATTTCTGCCGTTTTGGTATCAAACGAATGCGTCGTCGCCGGTGACCAAGCCTGCCGGACATCGGCGCGTCCGCCGTGCGTGCCGAGCCGACGCGACGACGCCGCGGAGCGCAGTCCCCTACAGCTCGACCAGGGCCGCTACACCCCGCTGCTACTGCCGCCGTGGCGGTGATATACGAGCGACTTCTTTCGGCGGGCCGGACCCACATCTCGAGGATATCTGATGGACGATCGGGTTTCGGCGTGCCATTCGAACGCGCCGTGCCCAATCTTGCCCTCTCCGTCGGTGCTACTTTCTCGCTCATCTGGCCGCATCTCGAACAGCGGCGGCCGCCTGGTGTCTTTCAGTTCGGCGAGAGTTCAGGCATCGTGAATGCGTACAGAATGCGACACGGTTAGCACAAACACGCGACCACAAGTATTTTCTCAACTCCGTTATGATTTTGTAGATTTTGCGGCTATGGCAGTTGTACACTAGGTCAGCATCCCTGAATTGCGTGGTATATTTTTTTTTCTTCACAATATTGCGTATCGTTTTGTAGGTATCTGATTTCAAAGATTTGCTTAAGGAAACTTAAGGCAAAAATGAAACGGGTGGCTCGAGAAAGAAGCCAACACTGGTACTTGGCATGCCATGGCGACGGACGCGGCTATGCGACGTCAGGTTCGTGCCGCGGAACTTTCGGTGTGCTCAGCCGCCGAAGTATTTTTAAGGAGGGAAAGTTGGCTCCTAATAGACCAACTCATGTTTGCAAACAAACCGGAGCGGCCCTAGCGGACGCCACCGGCGCCGCGCATGTGCGATGGAGTGTGAGCAAGAAGCTCGCCGTCTTCCATAAACAAACCATTGGAAGGCGATGTTGTCGGCGCCGGTGTGAGTCCCTGTGCTCTTTTTCGCGTTGGAATTGTGAACTCTACGTCTTCCTAACAATGTCTGACTACTTGAGGGGCTTCAGCAAAATTAACGAGGCTCATTACACCGCAAAACGTCGCGTGAATAATCTGACGTGCGGCGTCTCATTCCTCGGGGACGCCGCAGAATGGGCGCTAAAGCCTGACTCGCACGATGAGATTCTGCTCGCTATTTTCAGTCGCGACGTCGCTCGGGCTGCAAAAGCGTGAACCGTTGCTGAGGTGGTCGACATCGATACTAAAAATCGCAAGCGGAATTGCGCGTTATAAGTCAGTGATGGCCATTGGTAACAATGATCAACATCTTGTATCTACTGTTCACACCGAGCCTACTTACCACAACTAACCTTCAAACTTAAAAGTCTCTTTAGGCCTGCACTTACTTCGTATCGCAATTACCGGCTCAACATTTGGCCTACGGGCCGCTGTCGTTTGAACGAGTAGACGACAAAAAACAGACAAGTTTGAAAGAGCAGACGACAGTTCGAACGCATGCGCAATGGAGTGCGGGCAAAAAGCACCGCGTCCCGCGTCAACAAACCATTAGAATGTCACATTGTCGGCGTCTTTATGAGTCTCCGTACTTTCTTTCGTATTGGTATTGTCGATTCTACGTCCTCATAGCAATGTCCTACCACTTCAGTCGCCTGAGCGAAATTATCGTGGCTCGTTACGCCGCAAAATTTTGCGTAAATAATTTGACGTGCGGCGATACATTCGCGTGAACGCCGCAGAATGAACGCCAAAACCACGATGAAATTGTTCTCGCTATTTTCGGTCGCGACGTCGCTCGTGCTGCAAAAGTGTAGACGGTAGCGGCGATGATCGACGTCGATACTGAAAATCGGAAGCGGAAACAGACCGAGTGAATCAGGCGTAACAAGTCGGTGATGGCCACTGGTACCAATGATCAACATTTTGTATCTACTGTTTACACCGAACCTAGTTAAAAATCTTTTGAGGCTTGCAATTACTTCTTATCGAAATCACCGGGTCAACGTTTGGTGTATGGGCCGCTTTTGTTTGAACGAGCAGACGACAAAAAGGAGACAAGTTTGAAAGAGCTGACGACATTTCGAACGATCAAGGGGCCGTTTTAATTTGAAGACGCACTGAATCCGCGGATGGTCCGGACAACTTGGCAGTTTTCCCTCGTTCATATTGGAAAAAACCAAATAAATCTGACGACCATAAGCATCCGTGAATTCAATCCAAAGTGTTTCCCGCACAAGCAATCGTAGTTCGACAGCGTCTGGTTTGCCCTTTTCACGGCTACTATCCACATTTTCGGACGAACGGAGAAGGCAAAAAACACATGAAAACTGATCTTCAAACCTTTCCACAATCTTTTGGTACAGCCCCCATCGTGGCGTTTTGACGAGAAGGCAGGATTTTGTCTAGGTTTTTAAAACAACAACAACAACAACAACACAGGAATGCATGTCTTGCACGGTGACATCCGCCCACAGCCCCACACCGGAAGTGCGCCCAACGTGCCACCACCGTGGCGTCACGTAACCGAGTTGAGTTCGTGTATATAGACCTTTGCCAAAATCGCCTTCTCCGCGCTGCCATCTTTGTCTACTGGGCTGTGGAACGCCTTCTGAGCATGCGCTGTTGATCTGCTGTGCGGTCTATCGGACCATGCGCTTGCGTCCACAGCTCAGTGGCTCAGGATGCTTCGCCCGAGTGATAAGCGATGCAAAGGTCTATACTGCTTTGCTTTATACACTTTTTTTTCCACAAGGATGCAGCCATCTTGAATGTCGTCACCTCTGGTATGCGGTAAAGCATCGTTTTGATCTCTTCATGCCGCTGGAAGGTGTTCACAAAAAGTGCGTGATTGTGACACATTCTTGTTTTGCCTCACCTATATTTTCTCGCATATTCCAGTTTGAAATGTTTTATTATTTTTTCGTCCCGCATAGGAGATACGGTGCCCACGTGACTGAGAACGATAGGAAGCAGAAAACGTCTATATCTGTACAAGAGAGACAAAAGAGAAGTGCATAGAATAGAAAGTTAGATTTGCTGATTCCTCTTGCAAGCAATCGCATTATTTCCTACTCACCTTTTTACATCTGAACACATCACCATTGGCGATAGTGCACTTTGGTGCCTCGCTGGCCGAGAATGGTCAACAACTCATTGCCGTGAGCTGCAAGAGCCTGCCGCTGGCTACAGGGTCCCGATCCGCATCTTGGCACCATCCAAGAAGCAGCACTACAATGAACCATTCGACCGAAAATGACGATATCAACGAGACAGACGTCGTGATCCCTACCAAAAGGATGCGCAAGGACGGTGGTACACCTCCAAAGGATGAGGACGGGACGTCGTGCTACTCCCTTGATGCGAATGATGAAAACCAGGATGCAACGTCATTAAACAATGAATTACTGGACCGAAGATGACGACATTAACGAGACAGACGTCTTGATTCCTACCAATAGGATGCGAAAGGACGGTGGTACACCTCCAAAGGATGAAGACGGGACGTCCTGCTACTCCCTTGATGCGAATGATGACAACCAGGATGCAACGTCAATAAATAATGAATTACTGGACCGAATATGACGACATTAACGAGACAGACGTCGTGATTCCTACCAAAAGGATGCGCAAGGACGGTGGTACACCTCCAAAAGATGACGGCTGGACGTCGTGCTACTCCCTTCACGCTAATGATGACAACCAGGGCTCAACACCATTATTTCAAGTGACGTATTGAAAAAAAAAAATAATATCTGGCATTCCTGTGAGCTTCAAGCCAACAAAATCCAGTTTATTTTGGCATGTAAACCCCAACTCAATAGCAAATGACATCCTTGCGCAAGAGGATGTCCAAATGACATCCTCTTACGCGGGAGACGATCACTTCACATAAAGTCAACAAGGACGGTAGCCTCTCAATGAATGTGCCCGCGCTCTGCTCGGCAAACAAGCTACTGGCTCTGCAATCACTGGGCAGCGTAGAAGACACTGCACACGTGCCCCTGACGTATTTTATGAATGAGCCTTAGTGATAGCAGTAGCAGGCTGACAGGACCACGTCCCCCCCCCCCCCCCCCCCCCCCACCAGGCCCCTCTTCCGTCTTCTTTTAGTGCGACTTCGCCGCTTCCTCCCAATAGGCACGGCTGCTGACAGATCGCTAACGGTGCTTCGAACAAATGCATTCAAAAAAGCGCTACAGAAAAAAAAAAAGAAGGACGCAGTGTTATTTGTTGACAAACAAATTGCTGCCCCAAACACACAATTGTTTGGGGCAGCAAACAATTTGCTGCCCCAAAACACACAAGGCTGCCGAAGCAGTCAATAAGTCAAAAATACGAAAAAAAGATGCAGTACGGCTACTTGGAAAGCGTATCCGTGACAGGAGTATGACATTTGACACTAGCTATTTAGTGAACGAAAACGTAGTTTTTGTAGGTTCTCTATCAAAGTCAACACAGATCAGAGCTGAGCAAAGTTGCGGTGGTCCGGACAAAGCATGAAACGAATTAAACTGTTCGACGAACCTGGAGAACTCTTCAGCAGACGTCTTTGTACAAATATGAAGCAGGGACCCGAGATCATTTGTGCACGGCCATAACACGATTTGAACCTCACGCGTTGTTTCGAGGCAGCCCGGAATGGCGTGAAAAGTATGGCTATGGACGATGACCCAACAAGTTTTCGTGTAAAGTGATAATGAAACATACCATATCTACCCTAGTTCACGTCATGAACCGCAGTAAAGGCTCTGTTCTACTCCGACGTCAAGTGCATCGAACGTAGCGTAGCGCAGAACGCCGGCTTTGCATTGGTCGGCGAGAAGGAACTCGATATCTGCAACCAATAAGCATCGGTGTCCGCTGCGCTACGCCACGTCTGCTACGCTGGACGTCGGAGTATACAGAGCCTTCATACTTGCGCTGAAAAACGTAGGCAAGTGCACAAAAAAACATCAACAACCGTTTGTGACCTGTACATCGGGTGTTGTCAACCGTATACCCCTGTCATGTGAAAGATCTTATGTAGGCAAGACATGAAGGTGTTTAAAAGAAAGTTTGAGGGAGCACGCTTACTCCCTTAGGGCTACGGTCGGGGGACTCCTACCGCTACGTTGCAGAGATTGTTCATATCTCCCTTCTTTTGGTGACGCATTTGTTGTGGGCAGACAACGAGACAGAATGACTCTATAAATAATTTAAGCATTCTTTATTATTTCGTTGGCAGACGGATGTGTCAGTGAACCATCGGTGGCGTAATCCGAGAAGAAGATAACTTGCCTTGGGGGAGGGGGGGGGGGGTCTAACAGGAGTGCCAATTTGTAACGCGGTATCTCTGCGGCCTCTTGTTGCCTGGTAGGGCTGTGTTTTAATCTGTTTAAGACGTTTCTTTTGTTTCCTTTTCATAGAATAAACATCAGTTACGAGTCAGCCCTTGCCGTGTCGTGTTTGTTTCCTCTTCCTCGTTCGTGTTTACTGAAGCTGTATTTCATCATGTTCAACTGTTACCAACTGGCCCAATTTACAACCCTACTTCAAAGCAAAGCCGCTTAGCCTAGAGACCCACGCGATCACTCAAGAAACCAATTTTAAAGTCACGAGATTTGAAGGGCATCCGTTGTAACCGTCTCCATGTGTCTGCAGTTTGCAGAGGGACATGCTATGGCTTCGACTCGCTGGCGGCACCGGTGATAAGGAACACTTTTGTCAGCATACTATGGGTCCCCAGGAGACAACACCGGCGTCAACAGCAAAATGCCGTTAGCTCTACAAGCGACACGCGCAATACTAGCGGCGTCGATGTAATCAGCTCTAAATCAGACAGTAGGCGACTCAGACAGAAAGCATACACCAGAAGCCGGCGGTGGGCCCCCTCGTGAACTTGAAGAGGGGCTTTACGGGAACCAGAGACAGCATGAACCGCAGAGCACACGCAATTACAGCCTGTTTTCATCTAGTGCACTTTTCTTTTCCGAGGAACTGATTGCCATATGCTTAGACTTACTCTGCACGCTGCTTCATAGAAAAGCTAATAACGCCATTATCTTTTCTTCTTTCTCTCTGCTGTCATACTTTTGGGAGGCCGTGGAGTCTAGTGATCGTGGGGCAAGACAACACGCACTTTGCGGTCATAAACAAACGAACCGGTCGCCAGTCCCGTGTAGTTACGTCTTGACTGAACGTCTTGACAGCCTTGACAGCGACGTAAGGCTCGTTCACACAGTTGCTCTGCGCTGCTTCCGTCGTGCAGCACAGCACCTCCCCATTGGCTCGCCGTAAGCGTCGCCATAGCAACAACTCGACGGAAGCAGTATTGACGCAGTCAAAAGCAACTGTGTAAATGAGCCTTTACAACGACTCCAGAGCATTTCGTGCTGACTATCTTAGTAAACACAAAAAAGAAAATAGCGAAGCAGAGAAGTTTTAACAGTGCGTAAGATCTGGATGTCAAATCTCCGAAGAGGATCCGGCAAAATCCTCCAGTTCGTGCATTCCCTAATTGTAGCCACCATTCGGAGTTTTGTCGCACTCGTTCGAAGTGCTGCAGCACAGGTGAGTGCTTCGCGGAATTCCTCAGTCTGGTTTGAAGAGAGACAAAAGACGGACTTTTCAAGTCGCCCTCCTGCTCAATATCTTAACGCGTTATTTTTGTTTACTTTTCTAAATTTTGTGTTTTTATTTTATTTCACTAAAATAAACAATTAAAAAAGAGTTTTAGTCTTAACGGACGTCTTACTGAAAGTCTAGCAATGAAGTCGCAGGTTTACCTTGGTCAGCTGGACGTACCAACCGTCATGAAAAGCAGTGTATAACAAGCGTGCTGGCTAAAACATTCGCACCACCCCCTATAGGTATAGGTGATGGGAATATAGGTATTTATACCTATATTCCCATCACGAATATAGGTATAAATATTTGGATGGGATTTGCACCACTGTACTTAGCTTTCTACTATATATAAAAATAACATGTAGTAGCGATTACAAGTTTTCATCCCGCTTTTGTGCAAGAAGATCGGCTAAAGCTCCTTCTATTTGCAATATAAAAGGGCACAACAGGCTTATTGGTTAAATTAACAAAAAGTACGAGCAATGCGGGAATTGTTTTAACTAGTAAAAAACTTGAACCTGAACCGAATACCCGAATACACCACAAAAATGTATCGAATCATAAAATACACGGAATCAAAAGATAATCTCGTTTGTGGCATTGAGCAAAGATATATGTCGGCGTGTCAAAGTTACAGCGCTTTGCAGCGCTGTAACTTTGAAAGAAACAAAATGATGTCCCATATTTTTTTTATAAATAAACACGGGAGTATGGTGAAGAACTATCAGTATAAATTCAAGGAATATCGACGTTTTTTTTTTTTGTTTCCACCTTAAAAATATTTTTTGGTACTTTAGAACATGTTTTGAGCGACATAAAAATTTTAGGTTTTGAGATAAATCAAGGACTTATATATCATCAGAAATAACGTTTTAATAAGAATTTATGACGTACAATTTAATGTTGTAGCTATTGAATTTGTTTAGATAATGGCTCAGAAATCTAGTCACAAAGCGTCAAAGGAGGCATGTTTGCGAATTTTTGACGCGAATATATAACTTCCACAGTGCTGTACATATTGAATTCAGTAGTTTCCTCTACTTTTTATAAGTGCAAAAGAGTTGAGATTTCTGATATTTCTCGTTTGCGTAGTGAGTGTCACCAAACATGACATGAACAAAAACTTAGAAAATCGAAATGCGTTCTGGTGCACTCATTATCTTGTATCTCTGTAAATGTTATGTTTTTCGCAAGATATATTTTTGGTTACGTTCCCCACACACGTTGTAAAGTAACATACAAAAAAAAAAACAACCAACAAAGCAAAAAAATCTATCTGTGTCAATATTTTTTTCTGTAATTAGTAATGAAAATAATACAAATATTCGAAGATAAGGTGCCCTAAATCCTCCAAAGTCCGATGAACCATGTGGATTGAAGACTGGCTTGAGTGGGAAAGCCTCACTGCACCGACGCAGCATAGAGTTCGCACACTTCCCTATTCCGAACCCTTCTCGGGTATTGAAACCGTGCACACAAGTGCTATAATTAAAAGAAGGTTTCATAATATTTAACATATCGCGGAAGAGAGGTACATTCAATCTGGTTCTGAGCAAGCGCCGTGCCCGCACCAGACTTGGCATTGCATGCACGGACTTGTTTGTAAACAGCGCATGGGCGAGTCGCGTTCCAACGCAGTATACGCCGCACCTCGGAGGGGTTCTTTTTGTGACATTCTGGTGCCCCCAAAAAAGGTGGCTAGCCTATTTTTACGCGAGATCGAAACCGGCGTCGGAAGCGTCGAGAGTTTCGATTCACGACGCCCTCGCCGTTCCTGTCTGGAGAGAGCGGCACGCCATCGTGACACGAGGACGCTCAATCAATCGACCGGTTGACTCTCCCAAGCTGGACTTTGAGAGAGATTCTTTCACTGCTAGCGCATTTCGCCTTCGGGCAACCTGTTGACACGGTAAACGTTTCCCAGGGCGCGTGCATTCTTGCAAGTCGGTTTTGAATGGCACAACGCGGTCAAGAGAGGACATGCTTTTTATACTCTTGGGAGAGACGGACGGCGCGAGCCGAAGATTTTTACTACATCAGTTAATTAGTATGGTTGGGAAAGACAAATACACAATAAATGCTAAGCGAAAAAATAAAGATGACGGCAAGACGCAGTTTCGCTTTATCATTTAATGGGGGAAAAATATGGACGTTGAGTCTTGGACACGACCACAAATTTTAACATAGAATATAGTGCCCCTTGATTTCACGACGGCACCCGTTTTTATGGCCTTTGTGCCCGTTAGGTGGAACCGAGCCGCCCCGCCCCTAACGCGATCAGGTAGTCGTGCCGTCACCTGGCGGATCGGGAGAGCGAAGTCGCCTCCTGACCTCAGTTCGCCCTTCTGGCCAACGGATGGATGAATGGAGTTGAACCTGTTCAATCGAATGGCGGCATGCGCCACCTAGCCGAGACTTTTAGTTTCGACAATTAACTAATATACCATTAAAAATACAGGAAAAAATAAGTTTTTTAAGGCTTTTTTACGTTTGAAATTAATGAACCATCATCGTGGTACAAATTCCATATCGATGCTAAGCACAAACATTCATTTACCATTCTCTATAACCGAAAGTTACAATTTGGCTGATGGCGGTGCCTCTTCGCCACCTGGTGGCGCACACTTTCCGCCCTATGGATTGATAGAAAAAGAAAAACAAAACAGTGCTTGGTGATCTCCGGTTTACCGACGTCTAATTTGCCGTTGCAGCAGCCCGTAAAGCCCAAAGCCTTTACTAAATCGGTATCGCTTTGGACAACTGCAGAGTGAAGCCCTCTACAATAGAGTATTAAGTGTTCAGCCGTCTCGCTTTCTTCTCCCCCCCCCCCCCCCCCCCCATCGAGTCCACACACTGTATCAATGTCCTGACATTTTGCTCTGTACCTATTAGCTCGTAACACTCCTGTTCTGGCCTCAAAGAGCAACGTGCTTCTTTTGAAATTGTCTCTAAATGCTTCCCATATTCAACTTTCACTTTCTAGACGTTTCCAGATCCGATTTAGCCTATATCCCCGCTTCTCGTATTTCCTTCTCGGTTGCTTTAGCGCTATCTTTTCCTGAACCGCGTCCCCCGCAATTATTGGCCAAAAACTTCGTTCCGAGTTTTCTTGTTCGCTCTCTCCAATTTGTATCAGCGCTCTTCATATAGAAATAACTAAAAACTCGCCGTGTCCACCGTACCCATCCCTTTCTTTTAGCCTCTGTTATAATTCTATCTTACTACTAGCTTCCCTCTCCTCAAATGATGACCATCTCATATTACACTGCACCCCATGATTCGGTGTATTACCATCTGCTTCCAACGCCATATACCCAAACCATGTTGCTTTGTTATAGTTCTAACTTTGATTGGAAATCAGATTTCATACACAACACTGCATTTCCAAAATTCAAACTCGGCATCATACTTCGCTCCAAGTTTCCTTCACCACTATGATAGCGTGCGGCCACTGGTTTCGGCGGACTCAATGTTTGATCAGCTCTCTGTGTACTGTCTCCCTTTCCCTTTCCTTTCCCCTAAAATTAAGGCAATACATTCAGTAATCACTCTCTCTCTCTCTCTCTCCTCTTCGTTTACAATGTTACCACGGCTGCACTTGTTAATCTTTCTTCACTCCCAATATATATATATATATATATATATATATATATATATATATATATATATAAAATGCACGTGAATGAATCTGAATTTAACAGAGATCGTATTTGAAGCCTACAAGCGAGATCATAGAATTATTTGAGTCTCATTCTTAATTAATTTGTTTGTGAGCTTATCTTAAACGTAGAGGCCAGATACTACACCTCATTTTGCCTCCATTCTCATGCGCCAGATCCTAAGCTTATTTGAGTTTCTATCTCTATTTGGTAGAGAACATGTCAAATCACAAATTTTCTTGAGTTTAGTGTTGCGTCCCTGTGGGAGGCTCGGGGACAAGAACCTTCAGTTGTACTTTGCTGCACGCAAGGCACGCGCCAGGACGCAACCGCCAAGAGACACGTTAAACATTAAAACACGCTCGAGTTGCGTGTTCACCATGTTCGTTGTCCTGGAACCGGATGCCGTCGGGTCTGAATATTTGAAGAACATAAAAACTTTGCGGCGGGGCATCTATTTTCCGGTCAATATAAGCTGTTGGGTAGCTAGTATTTTATACGTATAGCGTCAAGTATTGACTAGTTCCGTCCCCGAATCGTTTCCTGAGACCCCATCATAATACGATCTCGCAACAAATTAATTTGACAAAGTGTCACGAATGAAGAGGTAATGAAACAAAGAATAACTGAGAAAACTAAACGTTTTATGGGGCGAACCTGCGCCCAAAACAAAAAGGAAGAAGATAACAACAGAGCGTCGCGGGCGTCGAAGTCGGCGAGACAACCGGATCGAACGCTGAGGCGAAACTGACTTTGGCTCGCCACGCGAAGCCTCTTATGTACACGCGTGGGCTTCTGGAAGGATCGGCGTAAAAGGTTCGACGCGTAGGAAATTCGGACCTCGAATAGGCAACAGGATTCTCGAATTTACCAGAACACTAAATTGCAGGAATGAGCAAAAGATTTGTAGCGCCCAGGAATCGAACCCTGGCTTTTAGTGTGGAAGGAAAGCACAATAACCGCGCGCGGCAATATACTACCAGTATTTGGAAACAAACTATGCCAGGTGGCCAATCAAAGAACGCCAGAAGTGAAACCTCTCGACAGCCGTCATCTTGTCGCGCTTCTGCTGCAATCGACTAAACCAAACAAGCGTTCCAAATTTACCATGAACATCTCGAGCGGATAAAATATCCGCAGTACTGAGTGGTCAAAACGCGAAGCCGCAAAAGGTTCGAAAACACGCGACGAGAGTCGAGAACAAAAACCGTAGCAAAAGCTCCGCTCAGTGACTAATTCGCCGATGGGCAGTGGGCATAAGGAGAGCTTTCGGTTTGTTGAAGAAATAAAGAAACAACACAAAACAAAAAAACAAAACAAAAACATATAAACCCCGGGTCGTTCTCAAACCAAGCGTAACCAAAATAAAATAATAATAATAAAAACAATTGTGCGGTATTGTTGGTAGTGTGTCTGGGTCGCAACCGAAGGGCCGGGGGTTCGAATCTCGGCTCCGCCTAAAATTCTTCGATGAATTTTCTTGAAAGGAAAGTAATTAGTTTTTAAAGGGAAACAATTTGAGACATTTGTTCGCATTACATGACACGTTTAAATCGCTTTCATTGCACGCGTGGTGTCACGTTTCACGTGAGCGTTGTGGGTTGTATAAAATTCCCGCGCGAGCTCACGTTGCTGCGACGCTATCACCCTATCGACTAATCAAGGTTTTCCCGTTCCACCGACGCCGAGGCCAGATTATCTGCGACACGAGCTCCTTAAAGTTATCGCTTAAAAAATGGCACAGAGAGACTCTCTTACTTTCTGTGACGACAGAAAAATGCCTGGTTTGTACGATCACCAATGAATCACCAAGGCCCGCGAACATCCTTCTCTTCCTCCATGAAACGTGATCACAATCGAATGGTGCCAACTCAGCAATGGAGCCCGAGCATCCTTCGATGTTTTGATTGGACGAGAGACCCTGAGGCAGCACTTGTGTCCAATTGCTGTCTTCGCTTCATCTCACTGGGATGACGTCAAAAGGTTTATATTATCCTAGGCTGTTAGTACACCGAGTAACGTAGTGGCGATTTCCCCCTGTGGTTTCTACGCTACAAAAATACTGCAGAAATCGATTGAGATGCGACAAACGCCGCCGTAATTCGCACTCCCAGAAGAGCAGTTGCCATCTCGAAAATTCGGAACGAAGTGCTCTCAGGAGAAGTTACGACCATCGTTTCAAAGGCATTCTTCCGAATACTAGTCGAGTACTTTCGAGTTACTCCCGCGGGTCATATTACGTGTTGACACATATAGAGCGACACTAGAGGCGAGTAGGTGTTCAAACGCCAAGGTACAAAGTCATTACTCTGATATGAGATCGAGTACATTTTGAAACATGGCCAAAGCATCGGACTTAAAGGGATACTACAACGACATTTCGGCGCTTATTTCTTAGTCTATTCGTTCAAGGATGCAGTATCACATCAGGCACACCACTCTCCCGTTAAAGAAAGACACGAAAAAGAATTTTAAAACAAATTAAACGATTAGCAAAGAACACCTGGTGGATGTCGCTAAAACCTCGTTTGTAATGCCCGTCTAGGAACCTTGACAGGTAGTGAGGATAACTGTCTCGCCTCCGGCCACCACGAGAGAAGAGGGAAAGCAGGAACTCCCCTTTCACCGGGACTGTCTTTTGTGTGTCCCAGACGTCGCTGTTGTCCCTCTACGAGATTATAGAAGATTAAAGCGCCGTTCACACACTTGCAACCGAGTAGGACGGAGAGAGACAAGACCGATTTTTAAGCCTCTTACGACGTCTTAAGACCTGCTCTGCAGCAACGTTCCCGGTCCTAAGACATCGCAAAAGGCTTAGAAACCAGTCTTGTCTCTCTCAGTTGTTCTCGGTTACAAGTGTGTGAACGAGCCTTAAAAGCCCGTTCACACTCTTGCGACCTCTTAGAACTGGGTGCCTTGAAACCTCTTACAACGAGAGGACACACTGGCGCCATCTCTTGGGTAGCAGTGTAAACTTGCCGGTCCGGCATATTTTCTATTTCTCTCGCGAATTATGCTTTCTTTCTTGGCTCGAAAAACTTCTGTCAACGTTATAAACGAGCCTTTCTTAAAGGTATTACGCACATTTGACCTCGGAAATCCCGCAAAACCTTCGCTCTTGTGAAATGTAGTTCCAGGGTTACCGCATAGATGGCGCCAGTGTGCCAGTGTGTTCCCTTGTCCTAAGAAATTTTAAGAGGTTTCAACAGGTCTCGGCTCTCTCCGTCGTACTCGGTTGCAAGAGTCTGAACGAACCTTAACCCTTCACTCCAAATTCCTACAAAAGCAGCTTGGCCCTTGGGGTTAGTTGCGGTGGCCCGATCACTGGCGTGCTTCGGCCACTTCGGGGGCTGGAACAGCTAGGACATCATGTTGACGTCAGCCTCGCCGCAGCGTTGCTCGTCCCGAGACAATCTACGTCACGATTGCGCCGGATGTCACGTGCTCTCCGCTGGCTGCTCTCCGAGCGCTTGCCAGAGTGGGCAGTTTATACCGAAAAATACAGCCATCAGGCAGAAAATACAAACCTGCGACAGTCATTTACGGATATCGTGAATCATATTCAGTCTATTTCTGAACATGACAGGTATATTTCAAATATCGTTGAAGTATCAATTTAAAGGGGCAATGCAGCAATTTTTGTAATATTAGTAAATACCGTTTAGAATTAGGTATAAACCGCATGTAAGCGATTTGGCGAGTGACAAGACAAGCGACGGCGACGAGTACCCGCCTGCGCTAGGTCAGTCGCGCGACGAGGTAAACCGCATGAAAACGATGGGAGCAAGCGACCAAGGCGATGAGGGACTTTTTCTAGAACCCCAAAAACCGAGCGCCTCGACGAGTGGCATTGAGAAATCTCCGTCGCTTGTCGCCAACACTCGTACCGCTTGTCGCTATCGCTCGTCTCGTCACTCGTTAAATCGCTTACATGCGGTTCAGCCCATGTAAGCGATTTATCCCAACCCAAAACGAATTTTGGGCTGGGATAAATGATTTTAAATTTTGACTTTACTAATCGCATATCGTTTAGTTGACCAAAAGAAAGAGGGTAGAAAGTCAGCAGCCAGCTTTTCGGTACGAACACTTGAAAATATAGCGGACTATTTTGTACCTTCTTTCCTTCGAAAGCTCTCCGCCTTTTCACTATGATACATCCGCGGTTCCCAAAGCGCGTCAGCGGTGCCAACCTGACGTCAGCCGAGCCCAGCTCACGCATTGGACACGAGAACTGCGTCACTCAGACGTATGTGCTCGTAAACAATAAATCCGCCGACGAATATTCGGATTCGCGTTCGTGGCCAATGAGTGCCCTGACGGAACTTATCGTCACTGGGGAATGACAAGTTGTGCATAAAAAGCACGGTGGAAGCTAGGAGTCATCGCACCGGTGCCGAAGAATTTCACGACGACGTGATTTCAGAGTTCGCATTTGAGTTGAGGATTAAAGCTAATGAGGAAGAAGTAGGAAAATCGTTTCATGACTCCTTTAAGGGGGCCCTGCAAGGACTTCTTTTACTGGTTTTTAATTTGCACTGAACCTGGGCGCACTGAACGTAGTAACTTAATGAAACTTTTTCTTTTTTTTCGAATTTCGCTTTATTTCAAAAGTTATAGGCAAATTAAAACCACAAAAACAAGTAAAAATAACCTGCCTCATGACGTCCTTGGTTGCTTGAGTGGCCGTGAACTAGAGTAGGGGTAGTGAGCTCAGCGAGCGCTCACGGCTGTCGCACTCCGTGTCGACGGCGCGAGAGGGCGCCACTAAAGCATGTTCTGGATAGGCTGTATGCTGCGGGCAGCCAGAGCAGCTCTCATTTCATTTGCTGCGCGATTAAACACTAATTTGGCACGGCATTTCATTGGCCACAAACGACAGCAAACACGGGGTACAGATCAGTTCAGAATGGGAGCCACTTCTCGCTGCCATACCGCGAAACGGCCAAACCGAAAGACAAAGCTGCTCGCCGAAGGCCTTCGGCACGCTCGGAGCCGGTCCGATCCTCCAGTCGATACGACCGCAGCGCCGCCGGGTACATCCGGGACCTTTCCGTGTCGGCGCCTGTTCCCACTACTTCTTTCAAGTATGCGCCGCCTTTCCCATCGCTTGGTGGCGGCGTATGTCGACGGGTCATTACCTGTTTCCGCACTTTATAAACTGCGTTTGTTTCTTTTCTGATCTAAAATACTGAACAAAAACTACTTTTATAAATAATTGAAACGGTTCGCGCCCCTTATATTTTGTATTTCGACTAAAAAGAAGCTTTTTGCGGCTCTGACCAGTAAGCCCAGCACAAAAGACATCACATATCGCGCGCTTTCGGTACCGCGGGTCGCCCCCGTCGGTGGAGGAGGTTTCCGCGTCGTCCGTTTAAAATATGATGCGCTGATATTTAGTTACTCCTCTCTGTGCCCGCTGGCTTGCCCGAACCCCAAGACACGTGGACACCGCAAAAAAGGTAGACGCTTAAATATGATTGCAGGGCCCCTTTAACCTTTGGCTTACATAACCTAAAAAACACGCGTTAGTTGTTCTTTCTTTTCTTTACGTATTTGCAGTTGCAGACAAAATTCGATCAAAATGAGCAGCGTTCACCCCCTGAACTTGCAGTCGTAGCCAGAACAAGCGGCCAAGTGATCTGCGATTACATGCAAAGCACAGGGCACGCGATGAGTTCTACGGAATATGAAGGTTTGGCTATTCGCGGTGAGAAGTTCGCTATAGTGGCGCTTGTGTTTTCCTCACTAAGAGTAGTGCACGTGCTACCCACGCGGTCATGTTTTGATTTTAATAATGCATAGAAGCTTGGCATTGCAAGTGATTGCACCAGCAGAAAAAGTTGACGGTATCCTCACTCTGGGCTGGGAAACAATTCCACCAGGCGGCGATACCCAAAATTCTCGCCGCAAATTCCCGTCATTGCAGCGATTAGGCACGACAAGATGCCACTAAATAAGCTACGCTTCAGAGTAACGATACTTGGCCATATTGTGGCTTAAAATCATGGTTGCCAGCTTGCCAGTTATCTGAAGTTTTATTTGAAATCGCAGAAAACGGTTTTCCGTCCTCCACAAATGTTTAAACAGTTCGCGTCAAAGCAAAGTAATATTACGTGAGCTTCCTAACACCGAATCTAATGCTGAGGAAGTCACACTTTTGAATTATGACGATCGGCAGTTGCGTCTGCTCTGCACTAAGCACCAATATGGCGGCGCTCACAACAATTTTGGGGAACAGAGTGCCGACCCTTACAAAAATCTGTAGTTAAATTCTTTTGAATTTCTGTTAAAAATTTTCTGGAATCGTTTATAATTTTTTTGAAACTTTTTGAGATTTTTTAAAGTTTATTTTGACAAATTACTTAACTCCTAGTTTAAATTGGCCACTTAATGTTTTTAGAATTCCTCCTTACATAAATTTTGTTGAACTCTTTTTAACGGAACCGCAGATTACCGTTAAAAAAAAAAGACACGCGAATTTTTTAAAGTATTTATTTTGGATTTTGTACCAAATGTGTCCCGTGGTACATACACATCCCACAAATACACATTAGAAAAGAACACAAACACAAACGCCATGAAGCACTCAACACCAGAAACGCAGTTCCGTTAAAAATAAAAAAAAATTGGCTTGCTCTCTATGTTTATGCAGCCTTGATGGAGATACGCCTCAACGGGTAATCGGCCTCTTAGCTGTAGATGAGAAATTTAGCCAGTGCAGTACAACCGCTAACCTGGGTTTTTTAACGTGGATCACGCAATAGTGATTACACGAACGCGTGCCGGTACGAAACTCATCCAGATCGAAACGAGCATTTTGTTTAGGAGTTGTTTTTGTGGACATTGTTTTAGCGACTGCGCCGAATTATTATTAGTTGTAACAATGCCTTTTAGTAAGAGATAGAGTCTTCGAAATTCGAAACACTGTTTTCCCGTTGACAGACTCCCGAGAAGGCGATCGGACACTTGGAACCTTAATAAGTGCTGAGATGATCACCGGCCAAATGATTACCTTCAATATGTAGGCTATATAAGACAGTTCCGTTAACTGCTCCAGAGCCTTATATAGCTCTAGGCACGACCAGGGTGTGTGCACGAACGCACGTCGAGGCACTGATTGTTCACGAGCCCAAATTGAACTATTACGCTGCGCTTGTGTACACTGTAATATTAGCAGCATTTGAACATCGTCATCGCGGGGTATCGTAAAGCTCGATGACGAAATCCTGGGAATCGCATTATACTGACAGCGCTAACAGTGCGATTCCCAGAGCTTCGTCGTCAAGTGTGGCGAAGGAGAGACAGAAAGAAGACGTCGGCTTCTAGGCTCGAAATTTACGCAACGACGAAGAAGCTTCTTGGTCAGTGGCTTTGCGTGCGAGTGTACTAGGGTACCACCATAGCGTCCTCTAGATTGACAAAGCCTGGCAGATCGCCACGAGACGTGACCGCTGAAAGTGAAGCGGTAGAGCGACAGACAACGTATGAGAGGAGAGTCATGTAACGGGCGCCCCGCTGCGGCGAGACGCCGAAACAGACTTCTCCCGAGCGATGGAATGTCCGCTCGTGCTCCTTGCGTTCCTCGCGCTACCGCTTCTTTTATCGTCGGGTTTGAAAATCATGTTTCGGGTCCTCACCGCTGCAAAAGCTATGCGCTGAATACAGGTTCCCCGAGAAATGCTTTCTGCTACCAGATCCTCGCGCTCCAAATCTGCGACCGGGCACTCTATGGCACCGTCGTCGAACTGCCTTGCTTTGTGAATATAGAGAAGGCTATGGTCCCACTAGTGTCAATAAGCTCGTGTAAAGTAATCCAACCCAGCATCGTTGCATGGCCCCTTTAACTGTTTTTCACCGCGGAACGAAGCTGTTCGCTGCTGTGACAAAATTCTCGAGTCGTCGACCGAATCGCGTGACTACACTCTGTTTCACTCGAAGCCGACGCTACAATTGATAGAGGCAAACAAGCAACGCCAAAAGGGCATCAAAACGGCACTTGTCACCTCGTTTTGCTGTCGCCAACTAAAGAAATCACACACAGCGAGTGCAACGCCATCCTGCGCCTATTTCTGCGCGTGATCGGTTGAACCGGCGATAACAAACTCAAAAGGACGACAAGTGCCTCGGCGAGCGCTACAAACGGAGTATAGAGGGTTTGAACCGGTCAGTCGCGAACAAGGTGAGCTTGTATTCATTTTTTGTAAAGACAATAAAAGGCACACCGAACATAGAATGATACTACGTGCGAAAGTATATGGTATCCCAAACATATTTGCGCAATTCCTTTTTTTTAACCGTAAAATTAGTGTACACATTGCCACACGCCATTTCTACGCCAAGATGTAGCGTTGTAGCGGCACGAACCAACTGCTAAAGTTTCACAACTAATCTCATTCAAACCTTATAAGTGATTTTCTAAAAGTATAAATTTAAAAATGGCTGCTGACGGTGCTCTCGAATTGAACACGTGGAGCGGAATGGCGCCAGTTAGCGAAAACGGGCAAAAACAAGTCCCACTTCCTCTTAAAAAATAAAAAAAAAAAAAGCGCGGGAATTTTTATTGAGATGATGGTTTAGAAACTTTGGCATCTGGTTCGGACCACTAGCGCTACATTTGAGCGGAGAATGCGCCTTTGACAACGCGTAAAAAAAAAAAAAAAGAAAAAAATTGCTAAGTAATTTTTGGTGGACACGCTGTACTTGTAAGATTCTGCATTCTACAAAGTAAACTGCTTGGTTTGAGGGACACCCTGCTTCATCTTTGGCCAGAAAGTGTACACATTGTAATTTCAAAGATATGAAAACCCGAAGTCTTTATTCAAAGAATGAGATTGGTCAAAAACACACACATGAAGTTTTCTTTGATGTACGGTCAAGGTGTAAGATAATACTCTTCAGGTGAGGACAGCGCTGTCCTCGCGCAGTGCAGATAAAGTTCGGCGCCGGCAGAGGACTCGTCGACCCGTGGGCACGGCAAAGACTGCTCGTGCCGCCTCATGCTCCACACGCGCAGAGCTCCAGCGAGGTTGTCGCTCGTGCAGAAAGACCACTTTTTTCGCTCTCACAGTTTCGCCGTTTGGCCGCCGGCGACACTGTCGCGGGCACGGTGGCCGCGGAATAATGCAGCCTTTCGGATGCCCGTCGAACGAACACTATCTGATTCCTCGCGCCGCGCGTTCAGCCCCGCCGTGTCCGCACCTAAAGAGTGTATCTTACACCCTGTGTCCGGTCTATGGTTTATGTTAAAACTGCAAAAGACAGTCTGCAAACAGATTCGAACACCTGTCACCACGAGATCCGTGCTTCAAATGACGCATGACAATGAGTTCAAGGCAGGCACGTAGCTAGGACGGGGGGGGGGGGGGGGGGGGCGGGGCATGGGCCCCGGCTCCCCCCCCCCCCCCCCGAAATCTTCCATTTTACTTGGGCCTCCTCTTCACCCTCCCCCTCATACAGCATTTTGTTATGGGCGGTTTATGTTTATGAAATGCGATCCATCCCACACACACATACACAAACTTTCCTGTGGCGTCGAAAGAGGGGTCAAGGGGCATAAAGGGGTAAGGAGGGTAGGCGATCGCCCCAGCCTCGGAAACTAGCCTTCTATACTGTGCCCAAACATTTCAGAAAGGTATAATAAAAAATCGTCGGGGGGGGGGGGGGGGGGGGGGGGGTATCGTGTTGGGATATCCCGCTTCTTCACTACCATCAGCCCCTCCCCTCCCCCCCCCCCCCTCCTTCCCTTCGGCATTACACAAAAACATTTTGTATGGCACTTCCTGACCCTACATCTTTTTCTGTGTGTATGCTTGTCGTACCCCTTTTTATTTCCCTTCCCCCGTTTCTTCCTCGCGACCTCCCGTGGCCTCCTCCCTGTCTCAAACACTACTGACGTCACTAAACACACCGCCTCTGGGTGACCCCGATAGCATTGTTGACAGTAGCGGAAGATGAGCTCTAAAGCCGCGTACACCGCGCACGGCTCCACAATATCACGAAGCTCAATCGATGCCTCGATTCCGAAGCGAAGATTTGGGCTTCAAAGAACTCCTTCCCAAAGTTGTGAAATGTCACTTTGTCGTCACCAGTAACTTCCACAAACGCCGATCTTGGGACGGGAAAGCTCAGAGTATTCGCAGCCAACCTAGGGACAATCTAGACAGCAGTACGCGGCGTAGGGATGTAGGGACACGCGGGCGCGGCGTCATCAGTGCAGCCGTTCGATCGGCTGGCCCCACGGTCTTGCTCGAGCGCACTCCGATGAACCTTGCTGCGACTTTGTGTTTCTCAAACGTGCTTGAATTTGAGCACGGAGAAAGTTTGGATGATTGACACCTCGTCCCGCGTGACGCCATCGTCGCGAGAGCCCAATCAGCACGCTCCGCGAACTTGGACCCCAACTTTGTGTTTGACGAGTTTAGCGGCCCAGTACTCCTTTATCGAATAAAAAAGGAATAAAAAGAAATAAATACAATATTAATAATAACAAAAAAATAAAAAAAGATGGAAGGATTATTCTTAGCAATATTTGGAGCTCCAAGGACTTCGTAACTTATACGTTAGAATATGTTTGAACCACAGTAAAATTAGTTAAGGCACTCTTGCTGGAGGTAAGCCCTGGCTGTGAATTTTACGGAATGAAATTTTCTTTTTCCGCAGCGTTATCTTGACTTTTGTCACGGCTCATTGCCTATAAAAATGCAAAAAAAAAGAACAAAAAACGCGCAATTTATTAGAGTCCGTGATTATTTACCTAACCCAGCGTTAACGCACTGCCAAATTCGAAAGACGAAAAACTCGAACCCGACAAAACACGGTGATGATAGGGTTTATTAGAAGAGGCGGTGTCCTCGAATCTCCGTGCGTAGTGGCCCGTCTGCTGCCGCGGCGATGGTTTTTCATGCCAAGTTTTCATCGCGGCCCCTTTGATCAAAGTGGCTGTCTGTTTGATCGCCGCTGGGAGGAGACATTGAAAGGGAGAAAGGGGAGGTGGAAAAGGGGAGTAGGGGTTAGGCCGCTGGTAATTAAAGTTTGCCGCTTGTTTGGAGTTTTAACAGGGATCCACTTTTGACGTGAGGGGTCCGAGTCGAGTGTTAGTTGCGCTGCTATGTGTACGCCTGCACGCCGCAACTCGCGTAGTAGCCCAAGTCTCTCCCCCTCTCACACTCACTCTTCATGTTCGCTGTCTTTTTAATATGTATAAACTCTATTTCTTGCTTGTGTTTCGTGGAGCACGCATTGAGGGGCGCGTGTCGGGCTCTTGGATGCTCGTTTTTGAAGGAGGCAGTTTTCGAAGGGATTAAAAGAGATGAGTTTTTTTTTTTTTTTTGAAGCACTTCGTTTTTCGTCTTGCTCTTTTCGTGAATGAGTACGAGTGGCGCGGTTTCACAGCTGGCTGCATAAGAGACGTCGGCAGAGATATAAGTCTCTGTCTCTCTGGGCTTTTTGCGGAATGGTACGTCCGCGTTTGACGGACCGGGCTGTTTTGTTGAGAACTGAGGAGAACAGGCGGGAAGAAAGGCTCGAACGATAACTTCAAAGATGCGGTGGATGGCCTCAAAAAAGCGTTGTGTGTTTCAAATTTCTTTCCTGCGGTAACGCTGCAATATTATAAAAATTTACACATAAAAACTTTATTGATATGATTAAACTTTGTTTCTTAATCCGACAAAGGAGCATGAAGTGTTTCGCGTATCTATGAGCCTAGAAAACAAAAAAGACCTGCGATAATGTTCACCTTCAAATAAAACCCATCGAATTTATCCTTCATATAATAACGCCATGACTTCTAAATATTTTTAATTCTTGTTTATCATGCGGAGAATTCTCACAAAAAATGAAACTTGCAAAAGTGTCTGTGATATAAGAGTGGCGAGAAAAATGTTTAATTTAATTATAGACCTGATAATAATAATCGGGGTTGTGTGGATATTTTACATCGTGTAGTTGGTCAGCCATTTCAAAGTTGCGACGAGTCACTCGCTGTAGATGAGCAATTTAGCCAGTAGAGTACAACGCTAGCCTGGGGTTTTTGACGTGCACCACGCAGTAGTGATACACGACCGCACGCCGGTACGATGCTCATTCAGATAGAAACGGGCAGGGGTGGGAATTAAGACCTATTTCTGTTTTGCCTGTTTTTTTCAAAGGGTCTCGAAAAAATATTTTTTTGTCGTCTTGATAGCTTTATTTTTGCAAACACTGTAATCTCAGAATTCCAATTTGTTGTTAGAGACGAAAAATCAACCGAATCTGCGCTTTCATTACAAAAATAAATAATTATAAAAAAAAAAACTTTTGACACTTGACATTTTTATATATT
The DNA here is from genome assembly GCA_013358835.2 of Ixodes persulcatus. NCBI lineage: Eukaryota > Metazoa > Arthropoda > Arachnida > Ixodida > Ixodidae > Ixodes > Ixodes persulcatus. The sequence continues at coordinate 673,547 of JABSTQ010010918.1, read as the reverse complement.
TTAGCAAAGGTTTTGATTGCCTGAATCACAAAATACTTGAGAAACTAAGCAGGAATGGTATACGTGATCCACCACTTTTTTTTTGTATTCTTACTTAAATGAACGCGAGCAATCTTTAATCATCGACGGTAAATTTCCATCACTTTTACAGATAAAGTACGGTGTGCCACAATGTCGCTTTTTGGGTCCGTTGCTCTTTAATATTTATATTAATGACCTTGTAAACATTTCTGAAGATGTCCTCTTTGTCTTGTATGACGATGACACCAGTCTGCGCCTCAGTGACGCGGATGCGGATGACTTAACCCTTTGTTGAATAGTGGCCACTACAGTGGACAAAGTTATTTAATTTTTAAATAAAGTGCCAGGCCGCATAATACCCGTACGCATGGTGTCCACTTCAGTGGACAAGTGGGTTTTCGATTGCCACTGATAGATAGGCGCCACCGTTCTACTGGTGTTGACATATTCAGCATCTAAGATGGGAACTTCCACAAATTCCAGATAAGGGCACGTGCATCTACGCAAAAGCGTCGTAGACTGTTGAAAAAAACTTATTACACCTCTGTTAAACATGTTCATGTCTTCGAGGAAGTCTTGAGGTGTAATCTGTATAAATATGAGTGTTCAATAAGTCTTCATTGTTTAGTAAGTGACCTATTTGTGGCTTGTCCACTCTGGTGGACACCATGAACAGCAGCATTACGGGGCTATGTGCTATGCACAAATTGTTTTTGGTCAGCGTCGCTGTAAATATACTGGAATGGTCCAATTTTTCTGTTGTAATGAATAAAGCGCCAGAATTCTACATATTCGAAGGAAAAAGAAAACTATATTTTGTTATTTTTGGTTTTTGTGGCAAACGGTCTGCTACCGAATCGCCTTTGAGGCAAGTAGACATTGATGCTTTATTAGATATTCCCCTATCTGACTCAGGAATCAATGTCCTAATTAACGACGGTCTGCCGTCAGGAAGTGATGAGGATCTTTTAGAGAGCGAGCATGATAACATTGATTATACCATAGAGAATGATCAAGGCAGGTGTGATGATAGCTCGGAAGATACCGGCCAAAGTGATTAAAGTGATGATGAGGATCGCGACACGGAAACCCAAGCTCCGTCTAAAAGAAAAAGACGTCGATTTAAAAAATAAAAGCCAAAGTTATGGTCATGGGACGAAAGGGATCTTGTACCCCCATTGCATGCTGTCCACTGTAGTGGACGTTTTGTAATTAATAATCTAGATTCGTGAAAGCTAAGAAAAAAAAAAATCCTGAGTCTCAGATCAATATAAATGGTTGCAAAAACGCAAAAGTTTATGATTTGCATGGACATTTTTAAAGTATGCAACAAAGGGCTAATAACCAAAGAAAATTTTATATTGTCTAGATTCTTTTCGTGGTCATAAACATATGGTCTATATATTTTTGAAACAAAAACAAAAGCAATTTTATTCAAATCAGTCAATAAACATGTAAATATAAGTGAAATTCCATTTTCGATCAATTTCGATTGTATAAGTAAAAAAACATAAAATACTAGATATTACATTTCCAAAAAATCTCTGTGGGATCAACTCGTTAACCAGATCGTTAGCAAATGTAAAATCGTTGGTATGCTTGCACGTTGTTGAGCCACTATCACTACTGAGTGATGCACGTTAAAGATCCCAGGTTAGTGGTTGTACTGCACTTGCTACATTTCTCATTTACAGCTGGGAGACAAGTTGCCCGGTGAGGCAGACTAAGTTCAAGGCTGTATACACGCACACACACACACACACACACACGCACACGCACACGCACACACACACACACACACACACACCAATTTGTTTTTTCCAAGACTTTCTAAAAAACGTTTGTTGGCATATTGTTTAGAGTACGACCACAAAAGAAAATCGGAACAAAATATTATTACTACAAAAACATTTTGGCGTTCGATTGGAAACGTTCATTGCTTAGCTAACACAGAAACCATGTTTTCACGATATAAAATCGTAAATATACATCCATTTTATGATTACGTTTTGACTCAATCATTTCGTTTCTCCTCTCCTGAATTTATGAGCTTTCTTAAACGAATATCCTGTTTAATTTAAAATATTCCCACCATCCACACCCGCCGCCCCGAGGAATGGAAAGTTTTCTTTTAGCACTAACTGCAGTTCCCAGTCTTTAGAACTTAAGCTACCCTGATTGCTCAATAAATATTGCATAGACGACGTGGACATTTACTCAATAAATCCTAAATTATTTTATCGACTTCTTTAGAGCATGTGATGTAAACCTATTAAACATTTATCTTTTTCATGTATGTATGTATTTTGTTGCTGAAATCTTTGCAGTTATTTTTGTATAACCGCAGCTGTCTGCAAAGTGGAAGGGGGCACGCACCTGGTCAAATCAACATTCCATGACTTTGTGTCCGTAGCTCAGGCGGTTGTAACCTATACAGATGCAAAAATAAATAATAAATAATAATAATAATAATAATAAATAATAATAATAATAATAATAATGATGACATTTTTATTACTATTATTATTATAAGTATCCCGATTTTATAGTTATATTCGTAATTCAGTCCCAATATAGCACGCACGCAGTTGAAGTTTTATAGTTTTGTTCATCTCTAACGTTTACGAGTAACAACCAGACGCTCGTTAGGGTTCTTACTGATTAAATTAGATATATTTTTAAGCCGAGTTTTAGTGTTTGTTGAATGAAGGTCATAAAGAAATAACTTCCAAAAAAGTGTCCAAACAAAGTTACAACTTAGGTTCTGATCTTGAGAGTAAAATGATCCATAGCAATTTACTCCCAATAACAGTGCAAGATCAACCAACAAATAATGACACCAAAATAAGCATTTCATAGAAATAAAACAATTTGAGAGCAGATAAGCCAGCAGAAGCTTGCCATGATATGAATGAATCGAAGACAGGAGTAAGCGAAAAATAGGAAATTTAGAAAGTAGAAGGAACATAAAAATGCAGACAAACAATGTCTCAATTCCCGTACAAAAATATCAGATATGGCCCTGATATATTTTATATACGGCCATATATAATAATATAAGGAGTCAGATATACATGGGAACAAATACGGCCAGATATTGTCATATAAGTGGGCAAATACTGCCAGATGTGGCCATATAAGTGCGTAAATACGGTCATATATCGCCATATACGCGTGCAAATATAGCCCCTGATAATGATATATGGGCCCGTTTCGGTCGTGCAAACAATAAGTCATATGTACTCGCCAAACACTAGTTGATTGATCTATATTGCATGAGTCTCATATAATTGGTTAACTATATTGTTAACATCCTTAAAGTGAAGTTATTCCAGGTATTTAGACCAATTAATCAATTGCGCATTTTGAAGATTGAAAGACAAATGAAATTTAAATTTTAAATTTATTGGTAAAAAATATATACATATTTATTTATCTATTTATTTGTGGACATTGTGCGCAAAAAATAATCGCACCTATTTTTTTGTTTAAAATTATAATGTTGGTTATACGGGGTAAAACACAGTATTTTCAAACTCGCATCGTTTTGGGTCACTTTCGAGCTGGACAGCTTCTTTGGAAGTTCAAAATCTGGATTTCATAGAGCTGTATGTTCACTCGGTATTGACAGCAGGGTAGACGCTATGCATGTTTTAGGCCAATCGTGTCTCCTGTTAGGGTCACGTGACTACTGTCTAGAAGCTGGTGATAAAGCAGAACACGGCACCTGCCTGGAGCCCAACACTCTAAAAAAGCCCGTGCGTATACTTTCCCGCAGAACACTCGGAGAGCCAATCACCGCAACTTACGGAGGCAGCTCAGCGAATGACGATGCCGAAACATATGTTTCGACCAAAAAACGCTGTCTGAGTTGTGACATTAAGCAATGCAAAACGTCACGCTTGCATTTCTTAATGTCACAACTCAGACTGCGTTTTTTGGTCTAAACATATGTTTCGGCATCGTCATTCGCTGATCTGCCTCAGTAAGTTGCGGTGATTGGCTCTCCGAGTGTTGTGCGGGAAAGCAGATGCACGGGCTTTTTTTAGAGTGAAGGCCACACATAGCATTCACTGCACTATCAATCTTGGGTACAAGTGACAAAACCGCTCGTTGTGGTCGTTGATGCCCCTTAAGATAAGCCTTTTCTGTGTGTTCACTCCGGTTTTGACCTTTCCTTCTCTCCTTTTCTCTCTCTCCCTAAGCTTAAAGCGTGGTAGAAGGTGCGTGATCGCGTGGTTTGACGGATGACGCATTAGCCGTTGGCAATCTCGGAAATGACAGCTTGTGCAACATTGTGTTGGATCTTCACGGACACCTTCCTTCTCGTTTTTGTGTTTGAGTGGTGGTTCTGCCGTGGCCGTGTCGACATGTATCTCGGATTACACCTCTCAAGTCCCGTCTCGTCAACGTAAGTGCACTGCAACCTACTTCGCGACAATTGATCGTTTTCCTAAAGGTACTCTTGCAGATTACCTCTAAAATTAGGCCGTGTCTATCTCCTGGCAGCCGAGAGAATAATTTCTCCGAAATTCTAAAATCATGTCACAACTGCAGGTAGAATACCGATTTTTTTTATTCTCCCTGCGTTTCGTGATAACACGTTCCACGCTAACCTTCTTGTGGATACACGTTTCATGGACACACGTTTCGTCGAAATTAACGTTTCATTGACATTCGTTAAAGACCGACCAACGGAACCATTTTCCGCAAGGTAGGAAAATGCCCCTCTCGCCCCTCCTCTTCTCACCCTCTCCCAAAAGTCGCGTGATGGCAGGGGCTTAAGCCGACACGAAAGAAGCCCCTGCCATCACGTGACTTTTGGGAAAGGGTGAGAAGAGGAGGGGCGCGAGGGGCATTTTCCTACCTTGCGGAAAATGGTTCCGTAGGTCGGTCTTTAAGCGAATGTCGATAATCCTGCTTTCCCTGGGAATTAAGTTGAGTGAAATCAGGAGTGGCGTAAAGCGCAGCTCATGTAAAATTTAATAAAAGTTGGTACATGCTCAATATCGAATTGGTATTTTCTTATACAGATGAGAAGTCACTTTTGGTAGTTATTTGTAGAAAACAACAATATACCGGGTGTTCTTTTATTCTTGCAGATTTGTTTTAAAAAAGCCGGGAAAGCTACACTTATGCGGTTTGTGCGAGTGAATTATATGCCGAGGGGGACATTATGTGCGTGGCTAGTCTTTGCGATAAGTCGGCTAATTAATTAAAATTAACTTTTAATTAGTGAAATTAGACATATAGTTTCAATTAGAAACTTGCTAAGCGTCGTCCAAAACCCCTAAATCAGTAATTTTTAGAAAGTCTTTGAGTGCGCGTGAAGCGCAGTAGTGCGCTGAAGTTTCCACTCGTGGAGAGGGTACAAAGCTGGGGCTAGATAAGAGACGAAACAATTGCGCGGGTGCCTTACCGGAACCGCTAGCCTTGTACCTGCTCCACGAGTGGTAACTTTAGTGCACTACTACGCTTCTCACGCGCTGAAATTCTTTCTGGAAATGACTGATTTAGGGGTTCTGGACGACGCTCAGCAAAGTTTCTAATTGGAACCAAATGTCTATTTTCACTAATTGAAAAGTTAAGTAGTGAATTTAAATTAATTATCCGACTTATCGCAAAGATTAGCCGCCCACATAATGTACCCCTGGGCGTATAACTCACTCGCACAAACCGCATCAGTGTAGCTTTCATGGCTTTTTTAAAAACAAATCTGCAAGAATAAAAAAAAAACACCCTCTATATAAAGGTTGCCTTATCTGAGTGGGACATATCTGGCCTGATATGGGAGGCAGATATACCCTTATCTGGCAGACCTAGATATGAATATATAAAAAATTGGGCATATCTGGCTAGATAAGTCTTATATAAACAGATGTCCTTGATATGGCCAGATATGCCCAATTTTTGTATATAACCATATCTGTTTTTTTATATAAGTCCGAATATGCCATTTTCGTAAGGGAATTAACACGTTTTCTACACAAAAAATTTTGCATCAGACACTGGTTTACGGTGATTCAGATCGAAATTTGAGGAAATGAAAAGGAAATAACAGACCTGGGGCCCTAATCTGGACACTTGGCGGAAAAGTCGGCGAGAAATCTGGCGGCTATGATTGGCCGGCGCCTAGGTTAAGTGCGGCGTCGGCCAATCACGGACGCCAGATTTCTCACCGGCTTTCTCGCCAAATGTCCAGATTAGGGCCCCTGTACGTGTTCGAGGTTCATTCAGTTACATACACATTGTGGTTAGGAAGGTACACCGCGGCCCAAGGTTTTCGCAGAAATGTTACAGCAAAGGCTAGTAGATAAATTCGTGCAACTTATGGTTCCATTGGGCGCGTTCAGTAGCGCCTCCCTTGCCCCCGAACTGAGTGACTCGAGTCAGAGCTCTTTGAATTTTCTCGCCGGAAATCGTCATCAGTCAGGAAATGAGGTCATCTTTAGCTCCTTTGACTCTACGTGCACCGTCTCCAGACTCGGTGCTTCGGAGCTTGACTCCGAAGCCCCGGAGTTACGTGCACCGGAAGTGACTTTTGGCCGTCCAGTGGAAGGAGTCAGTGACTCCTTGACTCCGGGGCCGCTACTGAACGCGCCCATTGCAAACCAAACTCTTTATTTACATTTAGCCTTTGCAAGGTAGTTCTTGCTGAACATCGCTTTAGGCGCGAAGTTAAGTGCTTGAGTTCGAAGATGGGGTGGTAAATAAACTTGCTAAATGCACACCAAAAAAAAAAAAAAAAGAAAAACCGCATCTGCTGTTAAACACCGCTCAGGTACCGTCTTTCGTGCCTTTTTATGTCTCGTTTATAAAAGGCACTCGTAGAAATCCAGCAGAAGTCAGACGAAGTAGCGCTTGTGGGCTCACAATTCAGGCTGTAGTTCTGTTGCCTGCCACCTGCCCTGCGCGTCCGATCAAAAGCAGGTAATGCACATAGCCCTTTTCAGCACATCAAGCTTTTACTCTGAAAACAACGAAGGTAAATGTTCATATCAAACAGAAAAAGTAAGCTACAATTGTAGGAAGAGAAAGGTAAAAAGACGGAAAAAGAGTACTGAAGGGTCATCAAAGGGGGAGAGGGGGTTACCGAGATGCCTTATGGTATCTACTATATGACCCCCCGCTGCGTCCACCCATTTTTTTCCTCTTTTGCCCGGTTCTTCCTAATTGGGAAGACCATCGTCGTGGACGTGGCGCGATGACTTGATTGGCTCGCTCTGGCGCGCGCCTCCCTTTCTGCGCAGCGTTGATAAAGCTGCCTGCGGAACCCGTTGCTTCTGTTCTATATACGCCCGCAATCTTCTCCGGCTGCGCAGTTCGTTAACGATCCAGAAATTAGAGCGTGCAGCACGCTCATTAGGAAGCAAGGAAAGAGTCGGACTTACACACGACGTAAGGATAAAGAGAAGGTCCTTTCTTGGAGAGAAATAGCCGCGTGCTCTAAGGATGGACACGCGGTATGGCGGAATACTTCTCGTCAGCGGATACCCTCAGGAATTCATCCCCAACTTTCTCTGACATCAACACCTCGGCGCATGCACTAAGATGAGAATTCCAACTGAACAGCGACGCAGATCCAAATGTTCTCCGGGAATATTTTAGACGACAGTCATTGAATCCTATGGGCTATATTCACAAAAATGTAATATTTTCCTTTTCTTCACAAAAGATCTTAAAGTTCCCGAAGACTGTATTTGCCTGGGTATCATAAAACGTAAATTGATTAGAATTTTGATATTTCCTCGCAAACTTTTTATTCCACCGAATGATCCAGAAAGTTGGGTATGCTTGATAAGTTATAACTAAACGAGGTGTACGAGGCTCTCATCCCGCCAATGTGTTTCCCACATAACATTTTCTGTCTTGTGTTTACTAGCGTCATAGACACGCTGTTTTTTTCCAAAGCCTGCGTGTTCATTTTCCTGCTGAGCACGCGGACAGCCAATCACCGCAATGAACAGAAAGATGCCAGCGATTGACGGGAAATGCTTCATGCGCAGATAGCATTTTTACGGAAACTCTCTTGACCTCATGATTCGCTACGGTTCTTACACAGAAGACGGTGATTGGCTGTATGTGTGTTCATCGCGCGTAGACGCAAGGACTTTGTTCACAAGTACAGGATGTCACAAAATGTTTTTACAGGTTTTTTTTTTTTTACCGCAAAAATAAACTAGGCATCGCCGAATGCTCATTTTCCGCCCAAAAGTAACGCTAGAGGTCACAACCAGATGCCAAAGTTTCAGCCCGATCCGATAACTTATTCATAAGTTATAAGTGATTTTCTGAAAATTTCCATGGGAAAATGGAGTCCATTTTTGCCCGTTTTCAGTTTCTGGTGCCATAGAGCCCCATGTATTCGAAAACTTCGTCGGCCACCATTTTCCCATTTAAATTTTCAGAAAATCACTTATAACTTTTGAATAAGGTATCGGATCGGGCTGAAACTTTGGCATCTGGTTGTGACCTCTAGCGCTACCTTTGGGCGGAGAATGAGCGTTCGGCGATGCCTAGTTTATTTATGCGGAAAAAAAAGACGTAATTTTTTTTGTGACACCCTGTAGTGCGTATATTACTCGAGCTGCTTAAAACACAGGGCGTGGCTTAATATGTTCTTGCCTCCTGTTGCGTGATTCGTTCTTTGCCGTTCTTATCGCCTAACGCCGCAACCTGATTGACTGGAGATTGATAATGATATGCACGGGACTCAACACGCATCGTGGTTCTTAAAGGGGCCCTGCAATCCTATTTAAGCGTTTACCTTTTTTGCGGTTTCCACGTCTCTTGGGGTTCGGGCAAGTCAGCGGGCACGGAGAGAGTAACTAAATATTAGTGCGTCGTATTTTCACCGGACGACGCGGAAACCTCCTCCACCTACGGTGGCGACTCGCGGTGCCGAAAGCGCGCGATATGTGACGTCTTTGGTCCTGGGCACACTACTGGTCAGAGCCGCTAAAAGCTTGTTTTTTTTTTTTGGCGAAAAACAAAATATAAGTGACGTGAGCGAGCCGTTTCAGTTATTTATAAAAGTAGTATTTGTTCAGTATTTTAGATCAGAAAAGAAACAAATGCAGTTTAGAAAGTACGGAAACAAGAAATGACCCGTCGACATACCCGCTACCAAGCGGTGGAAAAGGCGGCGCATACTTGGAAGGGGTAGTGGGATCAGGCACCGACGAACGGCGAGCGTAGAAAGGTCCCGTATGTACGCGGTCGGACATAGGGGACCTTTCGGTCCCGTATGTACGTATGTACGGATCCTCGACTGCGCAGTCAAGGATCCGACCAGTTCCGAGCGTTCCGAAGGCCTTCGGCGAGCAGCTTTGGCTTGCGGTTTGGCCCTTTGGGGGTTTGGCAGCGCGAAGTGGCTCCCGTTCTGAACTGATCTTTACCCGGTGTTTGCTGTCATTTGCGGCCAATGAAGGGCCATGCCAAATTAGTTTTTAATCGCGCAGCAAATGCAATGCGAGCCGCCCTGGCTGCCGGCAGCCTATCCAGAACATGTTTTAGTGGCGCCCTCTCGAGCCGTCGACACGGAGTGCGGCAGCCGTGACCGCTCCTCTAGTTCACGGCCACTCAAGCAACCAAGGACGTCATGAAGGAGGTTATTTTTTGCTTGTTTTTGTAATTTTAATTTGACTATAATTTTTAAAATAAAGCGAAATTCGAGATAAGAAGTTTCATTAGGTTGCTACGTTCAGTGCGCTCAGGTTCGGTGCTAAATTAAAAGCCAATAAAAAACTCCTTGCAGGGCCCCTTTAAGCTGACGTTGACTACATATAGTCGCATAATTCTAAAGTAACAAGCTGATTTCAATGAAAGGTTTTAAGTATGAAACAATAAGAAAATATTGCGGATTTCTTTCCAATTTTCCTCGTAATTGTCAATCTAAAGGTAACATTTTGGACCGTAAACTTTGATATATTATGACATAAGCAATTCCATCAAAATGATGGAATTGACATAAGCAATTCCATCAAAATTTTAACATCCGCCCTTGCTGGCTGTGGTCGAATTCGTTAATAAACATTCATCCCCTCTGAAAAGTGAATCAATGAATTATAAGGATATCCATGCCTTATATCAGTACGAATAAACTAACGTGCATTATTCAAAACAAACTGATGCAATCTTTCTAGTTTTCTCAAAGGCTGTCGACCGTGTTTTCTAAACGTTTTAACCTAAACGTGAATAGCAATCTTGTCTCCTGGACTCAAGCTTCCCTGTCTAATCATACACCATAGCCTCTTCTATAGTGACAAAGCCTTGCAGATTGCCAGGAGAAGCGGCCGCCAAAATGGAAAAGATATAGCGGTAGACAACGGAGGAGAGGAGAGCCACGTGACGGGCGCACCCCTGCGGCGAGACGCCGAAACACACTTCTCGCGGGCGATGGAATGTCCACTCGTGCTGCTATTCGCGTTCCTCGCTCTACCGCTTCGTTTCTCGTCGGGTTTGAAAACCGTGTTTCGGGCCCTCGCCGCTCCAAACGCTGTGCACTGACGACCAGGTTCCCCGAGAAATGCTCTGTGCTACCAGATCCTGGCGCTCCAAATCTGCGATTAGGCACTCTATGGCTCTGTCGTCGAACTGCCAGGCTTTGTGAGTATAGAGGAAGCTATTCATACACCCAATTCATGATCGGCGACACTACTGCCCCCCCCCCCCTTTCCCCCACATCTGAATGTCATCTCCGGCGTTCCTCAAGGTTCTCTCCTTGGGCCGCTTCTTTTCATAATTTACAATAAACGATATTGGTATTCCATTATCATCCAGCGTACGATTATATGCTTATGACCTTGTGCTCTACCGCAAATTTTCTTACATTGATGACTGCATAATATTACAAGATGGTCTAAAAAAATTAACAACGTGATGTAATTCACAGCTCATGACGATCAAACTAAACAAAATTGAAAACGTCATTAGGGAGTTTTAGTAGACCGTGTTTCCCCCTCCGCTAAGCCCATCCACTACCCGGAACTCTACAGCCAAGGCCATCGGCACGCAGTAGAGATTTCTTCGTTGCGGAAGGTTAGCGGGGGGTGGGGGGAACACGGTCTACTAAAACTCCCTATTCTCTCGATCAAAGGAAAAAGTCTGTTTCCGCAATGAGTGATAAGCGCAGGCGAGCTGGTTTACGTTCGTGATTTATTGAAATGAGTGACTTCGTCGTGTTTGTCCTTCTTGTTTCTCCTGTTTCAGGGTTGTCTTATATCATCTGTTTCCGTATGCTATTTCATCTTGCGACGAAGAGCGGGTGATAACATTTAAATATCTAGGAGTGTACCTCTCCGAAGATCTATTTTGGAAAAAAAAATATGTTGACCACATCTGCTTTAAAGCTAACAAAATATTAGGTTATTTCAAGAAGGCATCTTCACCTCGCTGACACCCCTGCTCGACGTTTAGCTTACACTCACTCTAAAAAATGCCTGCGCGTCTACTTACCCGTAAAACACTCAAAGAGCCAATCATTGCGATCTATGAAATCAGCTCAGGTAATGATGAGGCGGAACATCCGTTTAGACCTCAAAAGTAAGTCTGCGCTGTGGCATTACGCAATGCAAGCATGACGCTTTGCATTGCGTAATGCCACAGCGCAGACTTCCTTTTTAGGTGTAAACAGATGTCACGCCTCATTATTCGCTGAGCCGATTTTCTAGATCGCAGAGATTGGCTCTTCGAGTGTTTTGCGGGTAAGTAGAGGCGCAGGCATTTCTTAGAGTATACACCAGTCCGGACAAAGAGTAGGCATCCATCATATGGAACTCCCATCAAATCTCTTTAGTAAACCAATAATAACCTGTTCAAAATTGCTCCACTCGTTTTATCAATCGTCATTACTCCTCGGGTGGCGTTTCTTTTTTAAACAGTCCACATCATAACAAACCCTTGCCATTAGAAGCAAAATCGACCGACTTTCTTCCATGCACAGATTATATTACAATCCATGGTTTCCCTGGTCCTTCATTCTTCCGGCTCATCACATTTCTGCTCGCCTCGATCATTCCTGTAAAGTAGAACCGAAAAGTATTTGGTAGAACCCATATTGCCACGCGCGTCGGGGAGCGACCGCGTGCGTGGCCAAGTGGTTACCGCGCTTGACTGTCGCGCAGAAAGTCAAGGTTCGATTCCAGTCAGTGGAATGTTCTTTTATTTATTCTTTCAACATTACGTTCTCGTGAGTTCAAAATCATTCTCATCTGATCGAGTTCCGAATGTTCTAGTCGTCGAACGTTCTAGGGCGATTGTTCCAGAAGCCAACGCGCGTACATAAGGGGCTCCGCGTGGCGATCTGCAGTCAGTTTTCGCCTCAGCGTTCGACTCTGCTGTCACGCCGACTTCGACGCCCGTGACGCTCTGCTTTCTTCTGTTCTCTTCCGTTATCGTTTTTTTTTTCTTTTATTTTTTGGGGCACAAGTTCGCCCCATTAAAAGTTTAGTTTCCTCAGTTATTTTCGCCTCATCAATTGTCATTCGTGACAATATTCCCTAGAACAAACGCATTCAAATTCTCACCCTTCCCATTATGAATCCCCAGATCGGAACAGCCTTTCTCCCTCAAACTTGGTGTCAAATAATAACTGTACACTCTAAAAAAAAAAAAAAGATGTATTCTTACACCCCTTGTCCCATATACGACACACCAAAACTTCATTTCGACGTAGAACGCGCAGACGTTGAACCGACGATACCAACTTTCACGAGAGGCTTGATAGCCGTGTGGTACAACTTATTAAAATAGCTAATGTAAGTGTCACTGACTACAAACAAACTAATCGGGTTTTTTTTTTTTTTTGGCCCTCGAGCAAAGCCTCAGTGTTTTTTATTTCTGTAGTCTTTGATACGTAGTTTAGCTGTTTAAAGATGTATACCCCACCGTTACCAAGCCCCTCGTATACGTTGAGGCCATCTGTTCGATGTCAATGCGCTGTACGTCGAACTGAAGTTTTGGGCTGTAGTATACAGGACAAGGGGTGTAAAATTATACCCTTTTCATCTGAAAGTTCTGGCTTCTTGAAAGTTCAAAACTTCTTGCAGGAAATTGTACAATTTTTGTAGTAATGTTTATATAATGATGCTATGCATCTCTTGCCCAATATTTGTTAAAAAAATGCACATTTGATTTTTCTGCCTTATGCAATGCCTCTTTGATGCCCTTCAAGTAATGAAATGAATGCAATAAAATCCTGCCTATATTCCGTTCACCTCTAAGCTGACAGTAAGGTGAGAGCTTCGCGGTTGCCGGACTAATCTACCGCATCCCTTTCGTCAACTGACCCCGCCCTCTGCGCGTGGGTACGGCTGGGAGCGTGATCAAGAGTCCGGAAATAGACCTATATCTGGTTCAACGAGCACTTATCTTCTACCGCACTGTCCTCCTAGGGGTGAACGGGGTATAGGTAGCGGCTTGCGCAGCCTCTGCATCGCAATAATTACGCTGATGAAATATTACAAGCTGATGCAATATGCTCCTTTTCACCTCGAACCGGCGAAGTTGAGCCCTACCGTAATTGTCAGTGTGCAGCATTGTTTGGAGGGGATTCAGCAAACGTTCCCCAAAATTGCTTTCGTCACAGCTCTCCAATCAGTCAACGCAGTAACCTATCGCTTGACTTATGACGTAGCGGCGAATCGGTCCAGCGTCGCCGTCAACAAAGACAACGACGGTATTCGTTGGCACGAGTTCGATGGCTCAAGCAAATACAGATATCTTTTCCACCTAAGCTCGGAGTCGGTCGCAACATCTTTTCAGTCTTGCGCATCGAACGCGCTACAATGACTTGCAAAAGTTATGTTATTATCAATATCAAGCTATTTACGGTGCGTGGATCGTATTTTTTACTTCCAAATTGTACTAAAAATCTACACTTTGTCTGTTCATGATATATTCCAGTGAGTCAGGTTCAGCTGCGAGTCGTATAGCACGAGCCGTATAGTGCGACTTCCTCAGAATTATATTTGGTGTTAGGAGGCTCATGTAATATTGCTTTGCTTTGTCGCGAGCTCTTTAAGCATTTGACACCCCCCCCCCCCCCCCCTAAACACCCAAGTCCCCAAGTTCTCACCCTTCCTGTCTAAGGCCACCCCACCAAGACAGCCGAAACACTCATCTCATCAATAAACATATTTTAACAACAACAACAACTTTAAGCATTTGTGGAGGACGGAAAAGCGTTTCCTGTGATTTCAGATAAAGCTTAAAATCACTGGCAATCATGATTTTTAGCCACAATATGGCCAAGTTAGAGTGTACTAGAAAGAACGAGTGGGGCCACCGGAGTGCTATTTCTGCACCTCCGCGTGTGGAAAAAACGGCTAATCTGAGCCTCTTCGCTCGTACACTCTAAGAAAAAGGGGAGCGCGACTTAGTCCCCGAGGGGAGCAAGTGCGTTGCCACAACCATTAGTCCCCTCGGGGACTAACGGGAAGGGGAGTAACAGTTGCACCCCTCCATTAGTCTCTCGCAGTTCCTCCGATGGGATCAAATGTTGCGCCTTTGCAATTGACCCCTGGAGACTAACTGTTAAGCCCTTGCACTTGGTCCCCTGGGACCAACTGTTACACCGTTTCAATTGAACCCCGAGGACGAACTGTTAGGCCCTTGCACTTGGACCCCTGGGACTAACTGTTACACCGTTTCAAATGAACCCCGAGGACCAACTGCTAGGCCCTTGCACTTGAACCCCTGGGTCTAAACGTTGCGCCCTTGGATTTAGACCCCTGGGACTAAACCTTTACATTTGGTCCCGAGCCAAAAATCTCCGAAACGAAATTGTGCAGTTCAGGTAAAACATAGCTTTATTGCCTCGTAGATACACATAGCATTCAAGGATGACTGAAGCCGAAGTTCCTGGGCGATAGAATCCACGATAAGGCCTAATTCCGAAGAGTGCACTCGCGTCGACGATGGCTTGGACACTGGAACGTCTGTCCGAACCGGTCGTGGTCCAAGCGCCGTTTTTTTGGGGCACCGGCAGCTTCTTGCCTGTTTGCGAGGAATTTGGATTATTAGTAACAGGGCAGCGTGAAATACCCGATCGCTCGACAAAAGTATGAGATATAACACACGCATAATAAAATAACAAATAGGCTGCATAAGTGCTACAATGATTCACATCCAACATTCGATCTGTTGACAGCAGACCAGCGCAATATTCGATTTTGAGTAGACCGTTCGCTGCGAACTACAGACCCACCGTGTGCGTGCTCAAACTATGCTTCAAAGTAACGGCACGAGCTCCCGCCATCAACGCGAAAGTCTGGTGTACAATCGAATAAATATCTCCATTAAGGCCGGTTCTCACACGCAGCGAAGCGCTGATGTTGCGCTACTCACGTGTCGTGAGCTACTTTTCGTCTGCCATGAGCAACAGTTTTGACGGCGCAATACAAAGCTGGTGACCGCTCCCGTCAGCACGCGCTTAGCGCTAAGTCAGCGCTATGCTTGTAGCGCTCCGCTGCATGTGTGACAGGCCTTTATGGTCAAGCGATCCTGCCAGGGTCTGCAAAACACACACACACACACACACAAAAATAGGCCATCGGTAGAACTGGCGTTTCGCTCGATACGATTGAATATGAGGTCTCTGTGCTGCATAACAAAATCAGGAACCATGGTGCCAAAAAGAATAGAGCATGGCGCGCGCTTTGCAAGCTAGAGAACGCGCTCAAAATAAAACACTTTCTGAAGCCGCAGTTAATGAATACACCATAAACAAAAGTACTTCGACATACCTTAAATGAGTTCCCTTGACTTGTGACTTCAGAACAGATCAAGTGAAGTGCTTCAGCACCGCGAATCCAAACCGGATCCCGCCATGTTCGGAGAGGACACAAGGAGAATAAAAAAACGGTGACCAGCCTCCGACGATGGCTGTATGTCAACTTCCAACTTACTAAAAACAGGTTCTTTTCAAACAAAGGCCCTTCCCATTTTCCCGACGGACCCTATCTGCCCAACCCTCCGCGTTAGCGAGAAGCAGAAGAAAGAATGCGGGTAGGGGGTTGGGGAAGGAAAAGGGCGCGCACAAGGAAATCTCTTTTCCCCCTCCCACTACACCCGACACACGGACACAGCCAGCAGTGCTCCAAGAACGGGAGAAGGTCACCATTTTCAACACGCCGGTCGAGTGACGCACAAGCAAACACGTTGTTTTTTTTGTTTTTTTCTCTCTCTCTCTCTTAAGTATATTCCGCTTTCTCGGGTGGCTTTTTTTTTTTTAGTTCGCATTTGTTTTGTATTAGTAGGGTGTTGCCATGGGTGACGCTCCCGGCGCGGTTCGTTCTTCGTTGTTCATCTGGAATGTTATCTGAAACAGCAACGACGATGGCATGAAGGCGTCTGGATACTGCCCCTGAATGTGCTTTTTGAGTGGAACGTGCTGTGCATCAAGTGTGTCGCTGCGGATTTTGAGTTCGACATTGGACTACCCAGAAAGGTTGGTCACGGGGAGACGAAGAGACAAGGCTCGACTTGTTCTCAGTAACTCAGTTTTAGCGATTGAAGTGACCGTTTATTCTGACTGCGAGACTCCGGCGTTGAGAGCGCGGCTTCTAGAAACTGTCAAGTTTCATTTAAGAGAAAAAAAAAAGTGTTAGTGTTTGGAGGTGTTGCGTTTGGATAAATGCTCATTTTTTTGCGCGAAGGCAAATTTCGTGAATGGGACTTGTGAAATGTCAACAGATCATTTTTGACGAGAGAGTTGGGTGAAGTCGAGTCAACATATTCGTTAACTCGCATTCACACAACGCGTGAAGCTCTACCATGTAATGTCTTAACGTTCGTGGCACATTAAACAAATTCGCCAGTTTCGTCCGAGTTTTGTCAACACTTTCAGCCGTGCTGGGCTGAGTCTCGCCGATCCCCAAGACAAGCGAAATAGCATCCGTCCTCCTGGCGAACATTCCGCTTACCTTCGGGGACTAAACCATACAGATGCGCCCTGTCTAAGGGGGACTAATGGGTGGTTTTGCTCGCGCATGCCTATCGGTTAGTCCCAGTCGAGTGCAGTTACTCCCCAGCTTTTGCGCACGGTACCTAGTTCGAACCAGATGGTCCTTTCGGGGAGCAACTGGGAGTTCAGTGGACCAAATGCTGCCGTTAGTCCCTTGGGGCCAACTTTTTTCTTAGAGTGTAGCACCTTCTCGGGCGCTACAAGTGAAGTGGTTCGGATTAGCCGTTTTTTATGAAAAACGCGTTGTGTTCCAACGCCAAACTTGAGCGGCACACAGGTTAAGGTCATAGTAAAAATTTAACGCCGGGCTATTTTTACTTTGACCTTAACGTCTTTATCTTTACACAACCTAGGCGTCAGGCGTGACGTCAAACCATAACGTCACCGCGACCTGACTTGTCGTCACAATGCCATATGCGACCTCACGACGACGCCTTGACGTCAACCTCGTCATCGACGTTAACAACGCGCGTTACACGACATCAAGACTGGGTTGTGACGTCATATTGCGTTAACAGTGACGTTGATGTCAACACTGACGTTGACGATGACGACGTTCCGCGACGTCAAAATGACGGCGTCCTTGTCAGTGCGACGTCATAAAAATGCTTGATGTCAGGTTGTCGACGTCCTTGTCGACATGACACAACTTGACGTCACGAAGACGTCCAGACAACATCACGACGTCAACGTCGACTTCATTGACGATGACGACGACGTTACACGACGTCAAGACTTCGTCGTGACGGCGCGTGGACGTTGATGTTGGCGAAGACGACGACGTCATACGCCGTCAAGACTTCGTCGTGACGTTGATGTTGACGTCTTGAAGATGACGTTAACGTGACGCCATAGCAATGTTTGACGTTCCGTGGGGCGTTGACGTCAATGTCGGCATTGGGGACCACGTCCACGTCGTCCTCGACGCGGCGCGACGTCATGACCGCGTTACAACGGTGACTTGATATCGCGTGACGGCATCGTCCTCAGCGCGTCGCGATGTCACGACCGCGTTACAACGGCGACTTGATGTCGCGAAATGGCGTCGTCCTCAACGCGACGCGATGTCACGAACACGTTACAACGGCTACTTGATGTCGCGTAACGGTGTTGTCCTCAGCGCGACGCAATTTCACGATCGCGTTACAACGGCGACTTGATATCGCGAAACAGCGTTGTGCTCAATGCGACGCGATGTCACAAGCGTGTTACAACGGCGACTTGATGTCGCGTAACGTCGTAGTCGACGATGACGTTGTGGTCGTTGTAATGTCACGTCGTAGTGACGTGGCGTTTTGACGTTTCCTCTGACGTCAAATTTATAAAAAATACAATATAGCCACTAAGGGGCTATATTGCACATATGACCTTAACCTGTGTCGTCGCTCGCTTCGATCGCAGCGAAGATGGCGCTGCGATCGAAGTGGCTTTTAAGTGGCTTGGTTCCATCTGATTGCTTTCCACATTTTGAGGTGCAACTGAAAGCATGAGAGGAGCCTGTAGCTCGCCTCACTCAGTCGTTTCTAGTTCACTCTAGCCAAGTGCCGTTACTCTGAAGCGTAGCTTATTTAGTGGCACTACACTCTAAGAAAAAATGAAGGAAAAAGGTAGCAACGGCGCGTCTTCCTCCCTTCTACTGACGCGCCCCCAAGCGGACACGAGAAAAAAGGAGGAACGAAGCGTTTTTCTCCTTCTCCAGGCAGACGGGAGGAAGCTTTCGCCCTCCGGACTCTTCTTCTTTCGGTTTCGTTTTTCGAGCACGTCGCGCACGTTATTTATTAAATGTTGTTAAGTTGATTGAGCTTCAGCGGCAGCGAAGGCCGCCTGTAATTCCGTCTTCTAGTCCAAACGTGCAGAACATTTTGGTTGCATTGACGTTTTTATCACTAATTTTAACAAACGAGCAAACAAAGCCGCTAAAGCAGCGAAGTTCCGGAGCAGTGCCAGCAGCGCTACGTACACTGGGTGAGATGGCCGGTGTCCGCCGGATTGCGGGACCCACGCGGAACTACAGTAGCGGAACCACGCGGAACGGTGTCGACGTTTTTGAAGTTGTGGTCATCATACCGAGAGGCATTCTTTGCTGACACACTTGTTATTTACATAATTTACAGATAGATATTTACAAACGGGCCAGTCCGAGATAACGTCTATGTCAGATGAGACGAGCCTGGGTTGCAGCCGGCGTATTCCATCGGAGCTCTGTGTCGCGTGTGTACCGCTCGTGGTGCGAGGCTCCTGCCTCGTTCGCAGTGCATGCGTTGGTGCACGTTGCTCTACGGTGTAGATGGTGTCGCCCGCATGTTCGCTACATGGGCTCCCCCCCTAGCGGAATAGCGGCGAAAGACGCTGTTTGCGCGCTAGTTGGTAGTGTTTTGGAGGGTGAAGCGGACGTTGCGGGGACGGGCTTGATCGGGTTGAGTTCGATGCGTGATGTCCATCGTGGCAGAGCAACCCACATTCGTAGTCTGTGGTGTGAGGTTGTCCGTGTCGTCGGAGCTCAGGATATACGCAGGCTTCAGTCGGTCGATTGAGACATGGTCTTCACGGTTCGGGTAGGCCAGGGTAAAGTGCTTTTCAGCTCTTCCAAGGACCTTGTACGGACCGTCGTATGCAGGTTTTAGGGAGCGTCGCACAGCATCGTGGCGCACGAAGACATGCGTGGCGGTTGAAAGGTCGGGGCTCACGAAGAGTTTTTGTTGCCGGGCTCGACGTGTGGGTGAAGGACGGAGGGTGGCCATGTGGGAGCGGAGCCTTTCGACGTAGTCGAGGGGGTCAGGCAGAGAGCTGGATGGTGGAGCACAGAAGAAGTCGCTTGGTAGGCGGAGCGGGGTGCCGTAAACCAACTCTGCTGCGCTGCATCCAAGGTCGATCTTCAGCGCAGCTCTGATTCCCAGCATGGCGAGCGGAAGATATTCACTCCATGTGGATGGCGTCGTGGCAGTGATAGCTGTTTTGAGCTGCCGATGAAATCTCTCGACGAGTCCATTCGCACTCGGATGGTATGACGTCGTTGAGATGTGATGGAAACTAAGCAGTTTTGATAGCGTTGCAAACAGGTTGGATTGAAACTGTCTTCCGCGGTCTGTGGTTACAGTGGTTGGAATTCCGAATCTTGCAACCCACGAAGTGAGGAATGCGTGTGCAACGGTTTCAGCAGTGATATCGGTTAGGGGTACCGCCTCAGGCCATCTGGTGAAGCGATCGATGACGGTGAAGATGTACCGATAACCTTGAGATGGGGGAAGGGGGCCAACGATGTCCATGTGGAGGTGGCTGAATCGTCCGTGGGGAAGCTGAAAAGTCGCAGTCGGTGAGACAGTATGGCGATGGACTTTGGTTCTCTGGCAGTTGATGCAGGCACGTGTCCAGCGTCGGACGTCGGAGTTCATGCCAGGCCATACATACCGAGAGGCATTCTTTGCTGACACACTTGTTATTTACATAATTTACAGATAGATATTTCCAAACGGGCCAGTCCGAGATAACGTCTATGTCAGATGAGACGAGCCTGGGTTGCAGCCGGCGTATTCCATCGGAGCTCTGTGTCGCGTGTGTACCGCTCGTGGTGCGAGGCTCCTGCCTCGTTCGCAGTGCATGCGTTGGTGCACGTTGCTCTACGGTGTAGATGGTGTCGCCCGCATGTTCGCTACAAAGTTATGGAAATCGCAGGAACTGCGTCCAAGACAGGCAGGTTTTGCTGCCGGCTGCCTGGGTGCCTTCCGTGCTGAGTTCGGTTCTGTTTTCCGATGCCGAGTGCCAACCAGCGTTCAACGGGGTTCTGTATTTCTCCGTGTCAGCAACATAGCAGAAACATCGTGATGGCAGTGTTGTGGGTTGTGAACAGAAGGCTAGAATTATCGCCAATGTGACCGTGTGTTCGCGTATCAGTGGTGTAACAACAAGATGAGATGACGTAAACTGTCGGGCATCGATGCCGCTTGTCGGGCCGTGATCGGAGGAGGCGGAGTGTCGAAGGTTGACATTCCGCTTTACATTAAAAAGTTTAAGACCACTTGAGGGATTAGGTGCAATCGATCGACGTGCGGATAGTCATGTTGGAACGCTGGTCTGAACAGTAAGCTCCTATCGTACAGTGGCCAATGTGACTATCGGTTGTCTCCTCCCCGAAAGCGATTACGCTCTGGGGAAAGGACTGAACAGTACAAAATTATGACGGAAAGAACGTATATTTACAGTGTGGAATTTTAGCACTAGAAAGGAATAGTAGGTAAAATAAAAAAAAGCTACCCTTTATTTTGCTGTTTAAATATACTACGGTTCCTGGAGAAACTGCCCTCCAAGTGGCGCGCTGGGATGAGCGCTAGAAGTTTTCGAGCTCGCCATGGCGTAGCTCCGTACACTTAACACCTGCCGCAAGTCGCGGCTTTGACTGCATTCAAGTTGATCGAAAAGCGATTTCTCTGCCGGTGAAACATCACTTCCAGCTGAGTGACTATCCGGGCTACAGAGATTAATTCAAGACGGCAATTGCAGCCGTGTGCGAACAGCACATATAGAAAAAAAGTATACAATAGAAATACAAGCTACGACGTGCCGTGCGGGGAAACAAGCTCATGGCTTCGAACCGCATTGGAGCGGCTTGATTTATTGGCTTTCAAATAATTACGGCATGATCGAGCGTTTACTTTTTAATAAGACATTCATCCCCTGAGCCATTCAAACTACTCTCAGAGGTATGACATTGCTGAAAAAAAGTCAGCATGTTGGGAATATTTTTTATTGCTTATGCAGTCACCGAGAAATTCCGTACGTTCAAAACGATCAGTATAAAAGACGGAAACGTAGAGCTCGGTTGTAGTGGTCGGGTTAGTGTGCCGTTGTATTGATGTTTCTATGTGCCATGTATGCGTATGTTCGCCTGATGCTTGTAGTATGCGTAATGCGGATACATGTGTGTAGGATAGAGGTTCCCAAAGGGCAATGATGGCCTGAGAATTTAAAAATATTTTTTTTTTTTTTGTAGAACATGAATTGGGTGGTATCTAGCGCCACCTAGACTATCTACTTGCATTTGCTCCGCTTGACCCTGCCATCTGGTGGCAAGCGATTTAACCTTCTTTCACGCTACGCGATAAACAGCGGCTTCGAGTTTGTTCTTTTGAGAGCGGCTTTTGGTTTCGCGGATTGGTTTGCCATTCCTCCGTGATGTGCGGTTGAAGAAGGAATTGTGACTCGAGGAGCAGCAAAGGTAAGACGTAAAGTGCGCGAAGTGACAAGGTATCGGTTGTTAACATCGCAGTGCTGACGACGAGAAGACTGAGTAAATGCTTTCGAAACGCAAGTTTCTGTACCTGCTGGTGGAATCTGGCTTCGGAAATTAACACAATTCGCGGAAAGCTCGTGTTACGCTTTAATTTACTTCTCCTCTCGTCCCGTACAAGAGACGTAGCGTCCTTTTTAAGCCTTATTGAGCTCGGTTTGCTCGATTCAGAGCCGCCATAATGAAATGCAGGCGACGGAGGAACTATTTGCTCCCCTGCTTCGGGGACAAAAGTTTCTCTCTTTCTAAAGGAACATAGGTTACAAGACCGTTCCTCCCCTTAGGGAGGACTATCGATACCCTTTTTTCTAAGAGTGTAACTCTGACCAGCTGCTTTAGTCGCACGAGGAGCTGCCTCCGAATCGTCATCCTTGATTTCTCTGATCAAAACGAACAAGAAAATTTGGTTTGTTGTCGCCACAGCTGAAGCGTATACCGCTTGAGGCTTGAATGTTCGATCTCCTCCCCCCCCTCCCCCCCTCCCCCCCCCTCCCCCCATAGTTAGGTACACGTTAAGAACGAGCCAGAAACTCCTTTCACAACCTCGTAAGTGCAGACAACGCCCTTTGCTGCTGTGCGTGGAAGCGCATTATGAAGCGAAAAATAGGGACTCTAACCAAACATTTTATAAACATTTACCCGACGTTTTGGGACCAGTTCGGTCCTTTGTTGCCGGGTGAGTGACGAGAAGAACGTGCCAAGCAAGGTCGCACGGAACTCAGGACCCATCACATCAGGATCAGAGTCCTGAGTAGAATCCATCGTAGACTCAATTATGAATCAAAGAGATGAGGCTCAAATGGAACAATCAACAACGTAACGCGTTACTAGTAACGAGTTATTTCTACCTAGTTACATTTTTCGTTAACAAGTTACTTATTTAGTTAGTTTTCTTCAAAAAGAATCTATGGCGTACTTAGTTACTTTTAACGCCAAGTAACGAGTAAAGAACGAGTAATTACTTTTGAGGATTAACGTGTACAGCACCGTTTGAACAGCCTCGTTTTAATTATAACCTGAGTAGGCGTCTATTGCGACAAAGGCAGATGGGAAACCCGGAAAACAACTAAGGAGTATGACAGTATGGCAACGTTTATCGCTGAGCGCGTCAGTCGAACTCTACAGCGAACATAATAAGGTTCGTTGGTCAAATCTTCTAGAATCGTGTACAGACCGAATGTAAACCCGGAGGTTGAAAACACGAGAAGGCACAGAACCCATTGTCAACTCAGAACTTTAGAAGCAGAAAGAACAAAAGAGAGATGGGAATCCCAGAATCACCAGCTCTTTCTGAAGCACAACAGTGCCGTTCTTTCGAACCGCGTCAGAAGAACGACTCATCAGCGTCGCCGGATATGTATTCTTAAGGAAGAGAGGAAACATAACTGGTGAAAACTTGGAGAGGGAGCTACTGCTTCAGTGCAACGACTACTGGAAAGAAAACATTATACCACAAAACAAAATAAGTTGTGGATTTGTTAGTCAGTGTAACGAGAAAAGTAACTCGTTACATTTGAGATAGTGTGACTCGTTCTATTTTGGAATCGGTAACGAGTAACGTATTTAGTTACATTTTGAGCGAGTAACAAGTAACGGTATCCCGCTACTTTTTTGGGGTAACGTGTACATGTCTGGGAACAATGAACTATCAGCGCAACCGAGGAGAACAGCGCGGAGAAAACGCGAGGAAGAAGTCAGATGCTATGCTTCAAGCGTATCGTGGTTGCCGCAAAACAATTTGTTCACGTCGAAAAGCAGACTTTCTTAAAATCACAGTCCTGACTCCTTATTCAGATGTTGCTTATATTTTTTTTCTTAAAAAAATAAAGGTATATTGCTGAGTTACCAGACGTTGAAACAAAACACGGTGCGCGTGCCTGATTAGACTTTGCGATGGCAATTGCAAAAAAAAAAAAAAAAAAAAAAAACATAAGGTAAATGGCATTTACGATTCTCGTCTGGCAACACTGATCTGTATGACTATTTGCTGGATCGCGTTTGCCCAGCTCTGCCTATGCACAGGAATGTTGCCACGGTCGGCCATCTTTTTGGTAGAGTTATATTATCTCTAGCCATCATAGGGCAATGTGGCGGAGAGCGCTGTGGCGGCAGGTTGCCATAACAATAGCCGTGGGCCTGGTCCATGCACTGTACTGTGGGTGATATTTCGTGCTTGATTGAAGTCGCTCGACGAAGCAGATTCTTGAAGCTCAGTGGATGCGACAGAGTAAGGTCGACTATGCCATCATGTTGTGCGGCGCGCTGTTCAAATCTCCCGGATCGCGAAAAGACAAGAACTTGCCATTGATAAGTATTCAGTGTTTTGTGGCTATCTGGCGCGCAGGGATACGTTCGGTGGGAAATCTTTATTTGTTCCCGAGGCTTCCACAAAGTCGCCCCGCAACCCTATAGCTGTAGGTGGAAAACGTGTACCCTATCTAACGGGCGGCATATTGCGCTACCTATACTATGGTGTGGCTAGAGATAATATAACTCAACCAAAAAGATGGCCGGCCGTGGCCGCGTTCGTGGAGCAGGCAAACGCGATCCAGCAAATAGTCATAGATATCAGTGTCTGGCACGGATAATTTGAATGTCATTCCCGTAAATGCCATTTGAGGTGCTCGTCTGACAGGCGTATTATTACCCTGTCACACCGAGACGAGGCTTCCAAAAAGCAACCCTAACGATAAAAAAAATTCTGCAGTGGAAAAGTTTAACGTTTTTGAGAATGAAAATGGAAACCCAAGAACTATGAACTAGAACGCTGGCGCTGTAGTAGGGATTCACTCAAAGGGTTCACATATGATGACCTGCAGTAATTTCTCCAACGCAGAAACATTTGTATGCAACGGTGTATACACTTTGGCCATCAGTCTCGCTATTTAATAGAAACACCTCGTAACTCTGTTCACGTTTTACTCTTAGGCACCAGCATAATATCTTCGTGTCGGTGGCTCGTCACGCGTTTTCGCTCTTCTTTCTTCCCCCCCCTCCTGGAAGAAGGGACTTTGCCACTGCCCAAAGCATGTCACGTGACTCAAAATGGCGGTCATTATGGACTCTGCCTTTGCGCCCATACAGCAGATCTAGGAACACAGTTAAACGTCTGCAGCAGACTACATCCGTCACCACACTGCTCCGTCCCTTTGAGTCCGATATCTGCCAACACCTCCTAAATTACGAGAGCGTATTTTGTACGCCAGCTACCTTAGGGAAGCGCAGATTGGAAACGATTGCCGCGCCAGTGTTCGGCTGGGGTTCGTGTCCAATCAGCGAGAGCACGAGTCCCGGCTGAACGCATGACGCAGCTCTCCTACCCAATCCCTGCCCCGCGCTGCCCTCCAAGACCGCACTGCGGTCATCTAGCACGTGTTGTGTCTGCCCTCCGTCAAGCTTTGTGCGGGTTGGAAGGAGAGCACGCGGAGCACGGTAACCTCCTCCACGAAATTTGCTACGAGTCGGATGTCGGACGCCACTTGGCGGCTTTGCATGCGGGCAGGAGTTATCGCGGAACTGTAGCCTCTTGCAGGTTAAGAGAAGCAGTATAGGCTCTCCCACAAAGCCCTTCACTCTTTCCACTTTAGCAGAGCGAAAGCTAAGGAGGAGGTGAGTGGAAAGGGGGAAACCATTAATCATGGCGAGCAGACAGCTTTGTGAGAAGGGCCTTGTCTCGCTTTTCTTATCCCGCCACAGTCTACAGCGCCGGTGTACGGTAGCGAAGCAGAACCGGACGGGCAAATTTCTAACATCAGGTAAAAACATGAGGATATGTATGCCACCATGCCCACTATATATCTATATATATATATATATTACATACGTCTACTTCTTGCTGCGTACAAACATCTAAGCATTTCTTACAACTGCGGGTATTAAATATACTTTTTAATTTACGTTAATAAATAAACGAGATCGTATTTAATTAAGACTAAAAAAACGAAACCGCACGCGTTGAGAACAATCTCGGGAAGATGACGACCAAATTAAGCCCTAAGAGAATTATAATATTAAAAGCGTAAAACAAGTTGATTGCTGCCAAGCGCGCGTTGTCAGCCCTAAATTTTATAAAGGTCAGCAATATATTCTAATTAGTGTTGGATACGTAAGAAAATAATATACCAACAATTTTTAGGAGCCTCTCAGAGCGCATATTCGGGTTTAATTGAAAGGGTGCTATGAGGATGTTCCGCAGAATTCGCGAAAGTAACCCGTACCTAAACGTGAGCGAGTTTTTTTTTCCCCTTTCAGTCGCAATATTTACAATACGCGCACATGCCGAGCGAGACGTTTTCATTAATATTGAAACCAAGCGCGAAAAAACATTTTTACTTATATTTGTTTCGAAGTATTAATAAGAAATCGGTCGAAAAAAACAACAAAAACAACAACGATGCGGGTAAAGAAGTTCGAGACATTGCAGTATTATTTCAATTTATAATTAAAATGCATTTCGATGTTTATTTGTTTAAGCAAAGTAAGCACATCGTTTCCCGCATAAACAATGTAATAGCACGTGTGTATTAGTGTGGCTCGTATATTAGAGCCAGCGCATTGACTTCTTAGCATGAAACACTATTAAAAAAGCATTGAAAGCACAAAAACTTACACCTTCGATTAGGGATGGGCAAAATACTTCCAAAAATGTCACCAAATACAAATACAAAATATTTTGACAAAATTGCATATTAATACAGATCCAATTGCACTTTTAAGAAACGTATTTATGTACACGATAGGCATACAACGAGAGTCATTGCATCATCTTCAAGTACTTTTGCAAAAACATTTTCTTCTATTAGTCTTACGTCTTTAACGTGCATTTACCTTGGGTTAAAAAAACAACAAAACACTGTCTATTTAACCAGTTTACACAGGTGTTTGTTTCTTTTTAGACATTGCAAATTTACTTAAACAATCCGTGAAAGCTACTCTGAGACGGTTTGTGGTTAGTTATACGGCGAGGGGGACATAATATGAAGGGCTTATCGTCACAAATGTTTAAATTAACTTTTTATTCGGTGAAAATGGACATAACGTTCCAATTAGAAACTTGCTAAGCGTCATCAAAAACCACTAAATCAGTAATTATTAGAAAGACTTTGGGCGCGTGGGAAGCGCGGTAGTGCGCTAAATTTACCACTCATGCCACAGGCACGAGTCAAGGGTGAGAAAACGCGGTCGATAAGAGACGGAAACACTGCGCGGGTGCGTTCTCGCACCGGTAGCCGAGTTCCTGCATGCTACACGAGTGGTGACTTTAACGGTCCCCCGTGCTTCCCACGTACTTCAAGTTTTTTTTTTACAATATTGACTGATTTAGTGATTTCGATCACGCTCAGCAAGTTTCTACCATATATGTTTATTTTGAATAATTGAGACGTTCATTCACATATTTTAGTTGATTAACGGACTGATCGTGTCGTTGTTACAGTTTCTTACCTGAATAGGGGATCATTAAAACGTGCGCAAACAACATGTAAAGATTACCAGCGCAAGCGCACCAGCAGCTGCAGCATAACAAGAGCATAACAACGGCGAACAATTGCGAATAAAACAAAGATTTTAGAAGATGATACAAACATACAAATCACCCAGCAAAGAAACTCCTTCAACGACGACCATCGTGGCGCAGGCGCGGTCGCCGTAGGTGTTGAGTTTACAACAAACGAAGCGGAAACAATACGAGGAAACTAATAAAAAAAATAAAAGAGCTTCACTTTTTTTTTTTTTTTTTTCAGCTGCCTGTTACACGTTTGTTTATTTGCTTTCGCGGCGTTGGTAAGAACTAAAAACAAAACAGGGGAAAGGAATAACGTAGTCCAGCCAACACTGCCCGGTAAATAAGAGTCGCACGGTGCAATCAGGAATACGTGAAAGCAGTGTGCGACCTATTTTTGCTTTCGCGTTTCTTTTCCCCAGTGATTTCGGCAGGTTTTCGTTTGCTGGCTTAACGAACAGGTTTAAACCTACATTCAAGTACTTGTTGGGGTTAGTGTCGAGCAATCTTTGCACACCCTGCCTTTGTCTCGAGTGTCGATCAATGACCTCAAATTCGCATTCAGCTGAACTCTTGTCTGTTGCGATAAATCTGTGAAATGTGGATCGAAGGCACGGCTCATGTTACCGGCTACGTGACTAGCTAAGTCGGAAGGTGGTATCATTTTCGCATGCGAATATTTCTTGTTCTTCAACTTAATGTCTTTCGAGGTGTTCCGTGTTTCGAATTGCAGTTGAACTTGGCAAGCATGATGACATATCTGACTGACTGCCCACCCGGCTAAATAGGACTGGGTGTTCAGCTGTGCATCTAATCGGTTCTCCGTGAAGTTCTCCTCGATCTCCGTGAAGCTGCCATAATCGTCTGTTGAGGCGTCAGTGGCGATTTTGAAGCCATAATTGAATAGCTCTTCCAGTTTAATTCGAATGCTACGGTAAATTAATTGCTTACGTTTGTTCGGTCTTCGGGAAAAGAAAGAAGGTTTTTCCACCACATCGCAAAAAACTTGTTTTTGCGGCGCTAGGCAACACATGATATGCCTGCCATTTCCAGTATGCGTTGGTGTATGACCGAAGGCGGCCGGCCGGTTGATCAACAAACGATGACCCATATCAGATGTGCTCGTATACACAAATGAAATCCGAATAGAAATATATAACGTCTTACAACTTTTAATATATTAAATAAATATTAAAAATGCACATAGATTAGGAACTAAATCAGAGGCAAAAATAGGTGGTGATCGCAGACGACAGTGGAAGAAAACAACAACAACAAAGTTGCAGACTGCCTCCCAGATGTCCGGGCATAGCGTAGCAGACGTAACGGCTGTAGTAAGCGCCGAAGCGAAGGAGAGGAAGTAAAAACTAAGCTAAACAAGGCAAAGCAAAATACGCGATGGATCCAAAGTCACGAAACAGAGAGAAAGAAAACAGAAACAAAACAAAAACAACAACCAGAACATAAAAGCAGGAGGAAGAGAGACCGCTTGGCGTAGCGTCGCCTCAAACATAAAAAAAGTGGACTTTCAAAAATTTAAGGAGTTGCAAGAGGGTCCAACGGGTGCCGGCCTTTATCGTAGAAGACGCAGAATACGTTCGTCATGCCAGCGCCAACAATGGGAATTTTTGCGCTACGACGCTCTCCTCTTTTTCCATTTTGCACGCGCGAGAAGTCAACTTTATTGTAGCTCCGCTTTTATTAGTTTCAGTAATAGCGTCAGATTTGCATGTGCACAATCGACTTCTTTCAGAGCGGACTGACATCGCAGTAACGTACGTGGTTCGAAATTTCGTTTTGCTTCTTCATCCGGAGACGATCTTAACGGAATTGGCCAGCTCGCTTATTCGACAGAACGGTTATAAGCGAGACATTCATGAGGAATGGGAATTGCAACAACAAAAGGAATTGATTGATAAGAACAGTAAAGTCGAAACGTAGCTATAGTCTGAAATTTTTCGTACATTGCCCTTTTTGAGAAAAAAACAGCGCGAAGGTACATTCGTGTTTCGCCTGACTAACATAAGTTGCGACAGAGTGTTTTCTTCAGGAGAGCCCCAAAATTGTTCCATGAAAGCTCTACCATAGTTCCCACGCGAAGAAAATGTTCTTCACTCATGAGGTGGCACCTACGTTTTAACATTCAAAGCAGCAAATACCCGGGGCAATTTTTTCTCTTTTTTTTTTCATTGGTCACCTCGCACGGAGATAGGCAAAACCAATGCGTTGAGGAGAATTCATCTGCTAGCGGAGACTCCGAGCTCACCAGGGGCGCTGCGATCACTTTTCGCCCGCGCTCCGTGGGAGTTGCCAGTATATATCGGCTTACATGATAGTGGACGTCATGCCCCGGGAAGGCGGGGCTTCAGCGGTACTTTAGAAACTAATTTCTGCAGCCTCCGTGCACCAAATTAAAAAAATAATAATCTCGATATTTGTGATCCTTGAGTCCAAACGGAAATGATCGAGGTGTTTTTCCTCAAATACAGAACCGCTAGTACCGCGAACGAAATCCATGCTTGGGCAGTTGTTAGAACTGCAAGCATGTCCTGATTTGCTAAACGATTAAATTGGCAGAAGAAATACACACCGCTTTGCTAGCTTCTTATCTTTCAGCGTGTTTTTTTTTTTTATTTAGCGTATTGGATCCTCATAAGAGGCGACAGGGAGAAAAAAAAAAAAAAAGAGGCGTGAAGGGCGGAAAAGGGGGGGGGGGGGGGGGGGAGAAGGGGAAGTTATTAGATCTAAAAGGCTTGCGTAAGATTTGCTGGTTTCCCTATGGCAGCACCTGAAATAAGAGAAAAACAAAAAAATTAACGACGAGGGCATTGTGCTCGAGATACGTTTCAACTCCAATATAAAATAATACGGTATAATCACTTTTATTTCTAATGAAGTCGAATAAAAATGGGCAGTACAGCTTGACGCGTCCACGGCCGCTCACAATGATACATAAAGAATACCTTAAAAATAAGGACGCCTTTTGGTTTCACACATTGACTTCCAAATGCACGTAAAAGTGATTAAAGGGGCCTTGAGGAGGTTTCTGAGATGCCTAAATATGGCGATAACTCACTCTGCGGGATCTGAGCATTCCAGAAATTCCTAAATCACAATTCGGAGCGGCCGATTTTTTTATTAAAAAAGCAATCAAATATCGCAACACACCGAGGTCATCTCAGGCGATGGGACGACAACGTTCCGGCAGCCAGGATGACATGTGACCAATGAAAACGCGACATTTCGTGGAGATTGCTAACGCTGTTATTACAAAATGTGTATGCTTTTGTAGATGATAAGAGCAAATAAGAGTGTGACACAAATGTTAACTTTTCACGAAGAGGGAACACAATAGTGTAATAATCGTTTCAAAAATAACGCACTATGTTTTTTTTCTTTCGTCTTTTGCGGGAGTGATCGGTCCGGTCGTCTGCTGGTCTACTCCCTAGCGCGCGTTCGCTGCGGTCTAAATCATCCTAAACCTAAATAAAAGAGGCTATTTCTGTATCTCGTAGTGTTCACACACCGCTCGCCAAAAAATTAGAGCTTTTGCTTTATATTTTTGTATCCTTGCAGTCCCGGCAGCCACTTTTTCCTCTCTCGCTTTCTCTCATCAAATATTACGGGTGCATTTCTTTACTTACGCCGAACTCTAAGCCGGCAATATGCTTTACCTTTTCTATTCCCTCCGCTTACGTGGGATTAGTTGACTCCAATGAATATGTCACTATCCCATGTGCCTGTTTTTAATCTAGTTTGTTTAACCGTCTATCTGCAACGAGGCTTTAAATAATTCTACCGCTTGGTATCCGACACGACACCGCATTTTATGTCTCGGTGCAGTGCTTCTCTAATGCCCGTGTCCCACTAGGGCGACAGACATAAACAAAAGACAGCGACAAGCCTCAAACCCATGCAGCATGCTCGCGATGGTACCTTTGGCAGGCGTTTAGTCGTTCGGTGCTCGTGAAGTAAGCACGAGCGATTGCAAGCCTGCCAAAGATACCCTCGCGTGCATGATGCTCGTGTTTGAGCATAGCCTCCTTTAATCTGCAAAGCCTCACAAATCGCGAAAGGCTCTGGTTTGAGGCTTGTCGCTGTCGTTTGTTTCTGTCTGTCTCTCTAGTGGGACACGGGCATGTGCGCTTACGTCTGTCTTTCCCATCTCTGACAAGTTTATTTTCCCTGAAGTCGGAGTCACACAGCTTATACGTCATACAAAAGACAGTCTGCATACAGATTCGAACGTAAGTCACCGCGAGATCCGTGCTTCGAACGCCGCATGGCAAAGAGTTCAAGGAGGAAACTTGGCAGGCGGCATTCGAACCACGGATATTGCGGTGACTCGTGTTTGCAGACTGTTTGTTGTAAGGAGCAGTGGGACCCCGGCCCAATACCCCTATTTCACGGGAATTTAGAAGACCTTTCGTACAAACCATTTTACAGTTAAGGTGAATCAGCTTGCGATCTCTGCTCTGCGAATGCCCCTTGGCGTTCCCTTGTTTGGCGATTCCTTAAAGGAGTTCATTCTCAAGGCCTTTCTATTCGCCGTAAAACAGGGGCATTTGACCGTTTGTTCGCAGCAAGATATGTCAATTTCTTCTACGTGCTACATAGACTATTTGTTTGCACTGAGGGCACTATTATGTATGCTGCGTACTTGTCCTCGTGAGTGTACAGTCCACGAACTACCGTTGATCCGGTCAGCACCACACCACATCAGAAAAGACCAGAACATTTAAAGTACTAGAAAGAAAAAAAAAACGAAGAAAAAACGAATGCTCTTTGGATAGTGTAAAGCGCGGCGCACACCCCCTACGCTGACATCATTATTGCCAACGCTGACGGCAAACCGTTCCTCACTCACATCGGCGCATTTTAGTCTGCTAATTGGACCTAC
This sequence comes from Ixodes persulcatus, assembly GCA_013358835.2. Lineage (NCBI taxonomy): Eukaryota > Metazoa > Arthropoda > Arachnida > Ixodida > Ixodidae > Ixodes > Ixodes persulcatus. The sequence goes on along the minus strand of JABSTQ010010918.1, from coordinate 640,876 downwards.
CAATTTCACGTCACGCTCGCAATCCCAGTCGTGCCTTGTATGTCGCGCTCCACCGTTTACACCGCCTAGAGCCAACAGTTGTATTCAAAAAAGAAACCATCGGATCACGTAAAAAAAAACAACAACAACAACAACATTGCTTTATTATGTATCACCATTGAAATTCACCAACCCACGCATCCGGCTTCTGTGTTCAGAGGACACACACTGGCCGCCGCCGTGGGCCGCTCGTGCAGAGAACCAGAGGTATCATTACTCACATCGCTGCCATCAACCTTTCCAACGACCGTAACGGACACGCTTCAACGGAATAGGCAAACAAAACCTCTAATTGGCTGCACACAGACACGCGGGAGCCGCACACTCACACGCGTGTGGACACTGGCGACGACGAGCGTAGTTTACGAAAGGCTACTATACGCCCCCCCCCCCCCCCCCCCCCCCCCGGCCCCCAACCTGAAGGGAGCTGTGCAACGATTTTAAAGTTGAAAGAATTGACATCTTCTACTCTTGACATTGTTCACCTTGTCACAGCTGACAGAAAGCACACCTCCTTTCATCGAAATGTTGCGATTACGCCGCGTAATCGCTAGGCAAAAATTAGTATAATCCCCGACCTGCAGCAGCGAGCGGCGGCCATGAGAAACACACGGCATGACGTCAATGGGGGTCTTGTAGAAAGATAGCAAGTTTTGCGAATACCTGCTCGATAAAAAGTAACTTTTCTATAAATCTTGTCTTTCCAACATAGATATAAATGCGTCAAAACCCTGGTATCATCGACAAAACTTTTATTATACGGAGTTTTAGTGGCGCCATCTATCCTACACCCTTAGAAAAAAGGGTATCGATAGTCCTCCCTTAGCGGAGGAACGGTCTTGTAACCTATGTTCCTTCAGAAAGAGAGGAACTTTCGTCCCTGAAGCAGGGGAGCAAAGTTCCTCCGTCGCCTGCATCTCATTATGGCGGCCCTGAATCGAGCAAATCGAGCTCAATAAGGCTTAACGAGGACGCTACGTCTCTTGTACGGGACGAGAGGAGCAGCAAATAAAAGCGTAACACGAGCTTTCCGCGAACTGTGTTTATTTCCGAAGCCAGATTCCCCCCACAGGTACAGAAACTTGCGTTTCGAAAGCATTTACTCAGTCTTCTCGTCGACAGCACTGCGATGTTAAACGGAGACAACCGATACCCAGTTACTTCGCGCACTTTACGTCTTACCTTTGGTGTTCCTCGAGTCACTATTACTTCGTCAACCGCACATCACGGAGGAACGGCAAACCCAATCCGCGAAACCAAAAGCCGCTCTCAAAAGAACTAACTCGAAGCCACTGTTTATCGCTGAGCGTGAAAGGTTAAATCGCTTGCCACTAGATGGCAGGGTCAAGCAGAGTAAATGCAAGTAGCTAGGCTAGGTGGCGCTAGGTACTGCCCAATTCATGTTCTACAAAAAAAAATAATTTTATTTCTTTAGCCCACTATTGCGCTTACGGATCTTCGGCAGAGCCGTTTATTGAGAGAGTTTGGCCATACATTGGTTTGAATAGGCGAGCATCTCGGGCCAACCACAGGCCGCGAAACAGCCCCTAGCGGTGGTCGCGTGCTCTAAATTTGTGCCACGACTATACTTCGTTTCACTTTATGTGCGAGCGAAGGCAAAACTGGAAGCGCGAGCACGGAAGCTCCGTGCGTTCAGGCTTTGCTCGAGCGCGCGAGCTGGGGAGAAATGCAAAAAGCGCTGGTCTCGCGCTTCTGCTTTGGCTTCGCTCGCAGGTAAAGTGAAACGAAGTATAATTTGAGCCGTGCCGAGCGGAACTCCGCGTCTCAAGACGCTCGCGCACCCCACCCTTTGCACTGCTTTCTTTCAGCCAGTCTCAGGACGCTGTTCTAGCAGTGCAGACAAAGGCATGGGCACGAGCGCGTGGCTTTGGAAAGTGCCTCCTATGCACGAGGTCTCGTACAAACAATAGCGTTTCGCTGAGCTAGGCTCACGCGCCTGTGCCTTTGTCTTCACTGTCGACATTTGTGAGATGGAGTAGAGGTCTCTTGATTGGTCGACGCTGTGTCACAAATTTAGTTTACGCTCTAAGCGTGGGGGGAATATTCGGCGCTGGCGGCGGCCTTTGCTCCACCTATTGTCCAAACTCTCCTAATATACGGCTCTGATCTTCGGGAACCTCTCCTTTACTCACATTACACATATTACAAGCACCACGTGAACATACACTGAGCACATACAAACATCAATTCAACGGCACACTAACCCGAACACTACACCCGAGCTCTGCTTTTCCGTCTTTTATACTGGTCGTTTTGAACGTACGGACTTTTTCGGTGACTGAATAAGCAATAAAAAATATTCCCAGCATGTTGATTTTTTTCTAGCAATGTCATACCTTTGACAGTATTTTGAATGACTCAAGGGATGAATCTCTTATTAAAAAGCGAACGCTCGATCATGCCGTAAATATTTGAAATCCAATAAATCAAGCCGCTCCAATGCGGTTCGACGCCATGAGTTTGTTTCCCCGCGCGGCACGTCGTAGCCTCTATTTCTATTGCAGTGTTTGTTTTTCTATTTGTGCTGTTCGCGCAAGGCTGCAATTGCCGTCTTGAATTAATTTCTGTAGAGCGGATATTCACTCAGCTGGAAGTGATGCTTCACGGGCTGAGAGATCGCTTTTCGATCAACTTGAATGCAGTCAAAGCCGCGACTTGCGGCAGGTGTTAAGTGTACGGAGCTACGCCGTGGCGAGCTCGAAAACTTCTTACGAGCATCCCAGCGCGCCACTTTGAGGGCAGTTTCTCCAGGGACCGTAGTATATTTAAACAGCGAAATAAAGGGTAGCTTTCTTTTTTTTCGATTTTACCTACTATTTTTTTTTCATGCTAAAATTCCACACTGTAAATATACCTACTTTCCGTCATGATTTCGTACTGTTCAGTCCTTTCCCCAGAGCGCAATCGCTCTCGGGCACGAGACAACCGACAGTCACATTGGCCACTGTACGATAGGAGCTTACTGTTCAGACCAGCGTTCCAACATGACTATCCGCACGTCGATCGATTGCACCTAACCCCTCAAGTGGTATTAAACTTTTTAATGTAAAGCGGAATGTCAACCTGCGACACCCCACCCCGTCCGATCACGGCCCGACCAGCGGCATCAATGCCCGACAGTTTACGTCATCTCATCTTGTTGTTACACCACTGATACGCGAACACACGGTCACATCGGCGATAATTCCAGTCTTCTGTTCACAACCCACAACACTGCCATCACGATGTTGCTGCAATGTTGCTGACACGCACAAATACAGAACCAAGTTGAACGCCGGTCGCACTCGGCATCGGAAAACAGAACCGAACTCAGCAAGAAAGGCGCCCAGGCAGCCGGCAGCAAACCCTGCCTGTCTTGGACGCAGTTCCTGCGATTTCCATAACGTCGAGAACGTCGACACAGTTCCGCGTGGTTTCGCTACTGTAGTTCCGCGTGAGTCCCGCAATTCGGAGACGGCCATCTTTCCCAGTGTACGTGGCGCTGCTGGCACTGCTCCGGAACTTCGCCGTTTCTAGCGGCTTCGTTTGCTCGTTTCATAAAATTAGTGATAAAAACGTCAATGCAACCGAAATGCTCTGCACGTTTGGACTAGAAGACGGAATTACAGGCGGCCTTCGCTGCCGCTGAAGCTCAATCAACTCAACAGCATTTATTAAACAACGTGCGCGACCTGCTCGAAAACGAAACCGAAAGAAGTTGAGTCGGGAGGGCGAAAGCTTTCTCCAGTCTGCCTGGAGAAGGAGGAAAATGTCTCGTTCCTCCCTCCTTCTCGTGTCCGCTTGGGGGCGCGTCAGTAGAAGGGAGGAAGACGCGCCGTTGCTACTTTTTTCCTCCATTTTTGTTTTTAGAGTGTAGGTCCACAAAACCGTCAGCTCTATCTGCTATCCCGAACAGCAGCCAGAAGCCGGAAGGGGAGGGGGACAGGGCCGGACGAGTATGGCCGGACCCGGATGAGACTTTCCTCCTTTCACCATATTGTTCGCGCTGCGCCCGCCAGCACGTGGTCACGCGGTCGCGAGCAGATGAGTTTTCGCTGCCCACTGATGGCTCTAGAGAGAGAACTTTACCGGAACACCGCGCCTACCCCATCGACGTCACTGTGCACGTGACCCGGAAGACGATGTACGAGTAGAGAGGTGGCAAAAACCTGGATCTTTTTAATTTTTTTAAATAAAAACTAGGGTATCCAGGCAAAATCTGTTTTCTGTAGTTCACTTCAGAAGTGTCAGGCATCAACTTCCACAATTATTTAAGCAAAGCCCTGAAATTGTTGCACAGCTCCTTTAACGTAGGTTCTACAACGAAGTGCCAGTGCGTCTTCTCTCCTTCACAGCATGTCGAGAGCGAATCAACGTAATTTACGCAGGAAGCTTGGCCAATAACGAGCCAAAAAAGAAAACGAAAACGTTTCGACTTGAAGCTGGAGTCGGTAATGTAACACTATATAATCGTTGACGGGTGGGTGAATTCCTCCTTAGCTTTCCTCCTGAACTCAAAAGCGCTCAATGAGAAATCACGTGGTCATGACGTGTTTGGTCACCGGCGCGTGGACTCCAAGTTTCCGACGTGTCATTCGCAAGTGATGATAAGTACCATCACGGCTCTGATTGGTCGCGAAAACAAATTCAAATATTCGTCGACGGATTTATTCTCGACGAACTCATACGTCCGAGTGGCACGGTACTGTTGTCCAATGCGTGACCTGGGTTCGGCTGACGTGCTTGGACACCGCGGATGCATCACAGCGTCAAAGACAGAGAGCTTTCGAAGGAAAGGAGGTACGAAATAGTCCTCAATATTTTCAAATTTTCTTACCGAAAAGCAGGCTTTTGACTTTCTATACCCTCTTTCGTTTGGCCCCCTTAATGATATGCGATTAGTGAAATTCCAATCTAAAATCATTTATCCCAGACCAAAATTTATTTCTGGGGAAACTCCAATTGCCTCTTTCCACTTTAGCGAAGAGAACGACGGAGAGGAGGCGACCTTCTCTCCTGCGTTCGTTCTGCTAAAATGGAAAGAGGTGGAAGGAGTTTCCCCCGAACACTTAACCTGTGACCGACGCACAATCGGCGTAAACAAGTGAAATGCAGACTTCATCTTAGGTCGATGCGATTCTAAGACCTTATCGTTCGACTCGGAAGACGAGTCTCGGTAATTGGCTTTGCGAGTACTGTGCGAGGAACGAGACGCAGAAAATGTTAGAGGGTACAATCAAACGCAAACTAATAAACACCGGACGCGAAACAATAATAAAAGCGTACTCTCAGGCATGCAAATGGCTGCGTGAGTATGTCGATTAATCCGCATACAGGCGAAAAAATGCGTGCAAACTGGAACCAGGAGAAGCTTAGATAGTATACGACTATGACGATTTTATTCCTGATATAATTGGGCGTAAAAATCCGGCCAACAAATTCGGAAAATACACATCCCATATATTATCCGTATACACTGGATTTATTAATCACTAATATTTATTAATTACTTTTTTTTTAAATACTCGCTTCAACTGACCCATTTCAAATAAAAATTGATACCGGACATAACTCAAGCCCCGACCAGGGCGCCCCCAACGGCAAATGGATCATTGTCATCGGTAGGTCCTTTTTAGCCGCGGCACTCAGATTACGGTCGCTCAAGTTTAGCATCAAGTTTTGCGTCCAGTTTTGCGTTCTGCTCTCGCTTAGTTTCGGTATGTCGTCTGCTCGTGGCTTAAATTTTCCAGTGCGGAGCAGAATGTATGATTTCTCACTACTGTAGGTATATTTTGACGACGGGCAGCACATCTTTAATTGAAATGTGCCAACAAAAATTATTATTTCAAACATTATCGCCGAATTGTATGTAATTAATTCCATAATTGCCTCTTAACACTCGTAACCCGGCGTCCGTCGCGGTCGATAATATTATTCGGCACGAATAATTTCTTTATGTCCAATGTCCTCTTTTTACAATAACTTGCCCCCTTAGCAGAAAAAAGGTACTTGTCTGCAAAACACACACACACACACACACACACACACACACACACACACACACACACACACACACACACACACACACACACACACACACACACACACACACACACACACACACACACACACACACACACATACACACACACACACACACACGCACACACACACACACGCACACGCACACGCACACACACACACACACACACACACGCACGCACACACGCACGCACACACACACACACACACACACACACACACACACACACACACACACACACACACACACACACACACACACACACAAGCAGACTAAGCCCGTCTACGGCAACCTTTACAGTCTGCTAACGTTCCCAGGAACGATTCGCACATACACATCGTCACAAACAGCCACATTCGAAGCTGATATACGTTGCAATGCGGATCCTCGTGCAAGCCTCTGAAAAGAAAAAAAAAAAAAAAAAACACATAAAAACCTGGCGTATTAGCTTGCCACCCGCCTCCTTTGTCAGAAATCGAGAAACGGGCAAAGCGTGTAATTAATTGCGGCAACGCCAGCCGGGACGGCTCCAGTGCGGACTTGGCGGGAGAGAGAGAGGACACTTTTGTGCGCCGTCTCCTCAAAGAAGCGGAGCGCGCGCGCGTATACCTGGGGCCGACCTTTTCCGTCCGTATGTCTACAGCACGTCCGACCTCCGGCGGCCGACTGCTGCCCGTGTGTAGAAACACTTTACGCCGGCGATCGAGAAGACACTGTGCTCCGCGCTGCCAGGGCCAAGAAACAAGCGGGCAAAGCGATACACACGCGGTGGCTTTACAAAACTGGTTTCTAGTCAGGAGGGGGGGCATTGCCGGCACAGGTCTCCGCCGGTGCGGAGAAAATACGCGGCCAGACCCCGCGGAGTGGCCAAAAACAAACAGGGGCCAGACGCGGCGCTGTGCCCGTGATTAATTCCTTTCAAGCTCGGATCAAATATAAATTACCCGGCCCTCCGCGGGAAAAGGGCCTCCTCGACAGAAACAAACACATTTGCCAAAGAAAGTATCTGGGCACGCACGCACGCACGCACGCGTGTACGCAACGCGGTCGAAAGTCTGGAAAGAAAGATAGAAAAAGCCTGCAGGCTGCAAGGAAACAGTTTGCCGGAGCTCCACCTTCGACATTAGAAGATCGCGGCGTTCCCGTGTTTCTTTTCTCGAGTTTTGTTTCTCTCGGTGAACTTTCTTTCATCCTTCTTCCTCTCACTCTCTTTCCCTCTCATCCTCTGTTATTATTATTTTTTTTTTACTTTCTTAACTTACTGTATTTTGTTTGAAAACACGAAAACACTCCCGATTCGCTTATTGGACGAGGCGCCCCTTTTTAAGTGGCAAACAATATTAAGCGTATTGTGTGTCAGTACATTGCGTATGCGTGACGGCGCTACTTTTCTACCAAAAGATACATTGCACGGCTCTTCTGAGTGAGCGCTTCGTCTAGCTTTCATACTAAGCGAGTGTTATGCAGCTTCAGGGCGTGTAGTGTGACGCGAGGCTCACCTGGCGTCGCTTCGGCTTGGCGGCACGGGCTTTAAAGGTTCTCGAAACCTCAGCCGACGTCGACTCGGCCAATTCTGTCTCTGCCCCAAGAAAAAAAAAAAAAAAAAAGAAGAAAAATAATTTTAAGTTGACCTTTGCCTTATTCGGCGGTCGCTCGGAAAATATGAGGTCCCTCGTGCCGCGCTTGGCTGCTTAAGCCCTCCCCCCCCCCCCCCCCCCCCCCCCTCCGCGCACCCTGGGAGTTTTTCTTTTCGCTCTTAGTTTTCTTTAATTTGATTTTAAGAGGCACCGGAGATAAACGGCGAGTGTTTGCGGCAAGGAGCTGCCCGTGTGAGCGCTTTGATACAGCGAATGGAAGAATTTCCCGCACGACAAAGAGCGAAAAAAGAAAAACGGGAGCCAAGCGTCACCTTTCTCACGATTACAACTTCATTGCTGCGAATGGTTTTATACGTCTTTATGATATGGGAGCATGTCTTTTCGCTGACACACGTAAAACATCCTTAGTTAATCTTAATTTACGCCGCTTGTACTGTTTCTCATTCGAACAGCTCTGTTACTTTTTTTTTAATTTGTTAAATTTGTTGCTGTTCTGGTTTACACTTCCCAATATTTCGTCCAGAGAGTATTCTTCCTATAATACATTTTACAGTTTGCGCCTAACGTTGAGGCGTTTTTTTTTTTTTTTTGACTTAGTACGCAACATGGCGGTAAAGAAAATTGAGTAGAAACGCAGCGTTTGAAAAACTCGACTAGAAAAGGAATGCGACAGTCGGAGTCCTGTCTCGAAACCTGATGCGATTGCAGTGCCTTCTATTTGACGAAAGAAAGCGCAAAAAGGCCAGGATGGAGTCGGAGAAACGCACGCACACGGGACAGGCGCTTTCTTTCATTATGCCGATTAACCAACTAGTTCAGCAATCCACTGTTTTAGTGGTATCCAAAACCGTGCTTCAGTTACAATAACTGTGCGAATATTGTACAGGCTGTTTCAGCTAATTTGTGCTGAGACTTGAAAAAAAAACCAAAAAACCTGGGCCACACTACGCATGTCGAGCCTGTATTGTTCACATCCCTGTAGAGCAAGTCAAGATGATAATAATAATAATAATAATAATAATAATAATAATAATAATAATAATAATAATAATAATAATAATAATAATAATAATAATAATAATAATAATAATAATAAAATAATAATAATAATAATCATAATTAGGCACTCGAAGGCTACCTTGATAGAAATGACACTATGGGATGTTTCTCAACACGCTCTACCGCTTTTGTATTAGAGGGTTTGCGCGCAATTTTATATAAAAAATGTAGCTAATTAATCTACCTTACTATACCTTTTTCAAAAGTCCGAGTCACCTTGTGGCAGTCCCAAAAGCTCCACTATTACCGCTCTAATGGCGATGATAGGAGATCATGCTCGGCTAAATCAAGCACCATCGATTTCGGGAATCTAAGGTTACGTAAAAGGACCAACATCTTTTCCCCCATTTCTGCTTTCTGATTTCGAAGACGTTCGATTTTTCTGCTGTGGAGAAGCTGTGCAGTGCCGCCATAAGAGTGTCGGGTTTGGCTCTGCACAGGGTGGGTAGATTGGTTTTCGGAAAGGGTCTATTGCCACTTTGGGCCACCCGAAAAGCAAATTGAAAAATCTCTTGACTTGCGCAATTGACCCCGTAAGTGACTACGTCACAACATGGCGTCTGGGTCCAAACAAACCGTTGCTAGGGACGTTGCTATGGACTAATGCATGGAGACTCCACATGAGGCGAGATTTTTGCTTACACGTGCATAATTTTTTGTAAGCAACCTAATTTCTTGATATCTAATTATGAAGATGTTCTTTTCGTCTCAGTGTCGTAATGCAACGATGAAAGCCATTTCTGAAGTATTACACTCCAATTTGCTTTGGTAGCAGACGACACGATATATTTGCTGGTCTCTGTTGCAGCGGGCGTCTTCATTGAATTGCGTCGGTAAACGAGCGACAAAAACAAGTGTATCGCCAGGGCCGTAGAGGCCTCCGCAATGTGGGCTGTTTCCTCTGAAGAACCCAGCTTAGTTCAGAGGGGTGAAAATGCCGTAAAATCAAACTACGTCATGCAGATCAGTTATGACGACGACCTGAGCGGAAATCTGAAGGAACTGCAAGAATCTTTTTCCACGCGATGGTTACAACCAGGTACGAAGCACCCTCCCATAGCGCGAGTTCGCAAACAAAATTTGGGATCTAAACCGATCGCCTGAAGTGCTTTTCTCACGGGTGCAATGGGATCTTTTAACAGACAAACATCTCGATCGACGCCCGGACCTTTGATAAACCATATCTTGATTCCCACCCCACTATGAATTCTTATAAGTGTCTGAAACTTATTATATTTTAAACAAATGTAATATCAGAATATTGTCTTTATCCACACGATTCAAACGACGGCGCCGGCTTGGCCGGCCGGTGTGTGGCAGACATACTTCTTGCATTCGTCGTCTGCTGCAGGCATCATGAGGACCGGAAGTTGCAGTAGTAAATATTTCAGAAACAAGCGATTACCGGCACACCTCTGTCGAAACATATATGACAATCAAGCCTTCTATATCTGTGATTTTTAGAAGTTTAAATCACACTCCTGATTTTTGAACGGTCGGGTTTTTGTAGCGAAACCTAGCCGCATGTATTTGTCCATAACAACGACGCTAGCAACGGTGTGTTTGGACCCATGACGTCACACTTACGGAGTCAATAGACGCTTTCCGAAATTCAGTATGACCAATTTAATAACTATCATCACCTAAGTGTATATCATCTGTACATGCTAAGGGTGGCCTTTTGGTGGATACTGAAGACATAATTTGAAGACAGGCACCCATGCGGATTTTGAACACTCCAGACGTTAGCTGGTTGTATTGTGGTTCGAGTGAATGAGAAAACGTATTTATTAAAGGAATGGGATGCATCACGATCTCTTGATAAAGTCATCCAATCGTGACGGGGGAAGGGGATTATGGGAAGGGTAGGGGGAAGAGGCTAAATGTAACAGGCGATCCCCGATGAGCGGACGAAACTAATCAGGGAACCGAGAATGTGTTTGCGGTGCGGGTGCTCGAGCCTAGGGCGGGTCCAGTCCTCGTACGTAGCTGGTCTTGCTTCTTCAGGGAGTGAGTTTAGGGCGTTGTTACGATGCTCTGCGACCCCCTCGCACATCCAGACGAGATGGATGCACGTGGCTGGAATCCCGCAGTGTATGCAAAGCGGATCAGGGCCGACGTCTACAGGTGTGGACGGGTGGTGAAACCTCGCCAGCCAGTTGTCATCGTGATGAGACCTATAAGCTTATGTGAGCGACGCATTTTAGGGTGTCACGTAAATCCTTGGAACACTTGGTTTCGGCACGCCTTAGACAGCTCACGACACTCAAGTGTGATGAATGTCATGAAGTTTCACTAAACTAAGCGCCTTGTACATACTACATAGTGGTAGTTACTTGACACTATCGAAAATTAAACTCAGAAAAAAGCCTGTAGAGCGAAGAACACAGTGACTTTCATACTTTTTCCTTTGACGAATAGGTACTAGATTTTGATCACCATTAGCATACACAAATTTAGACTGATATTGGAGCCACTAGATGGCACTGAATTTGTGAGCAAGGACCAGCTTTTTCGAAGTCTGGAGTCAAATGAGCTAAAACACCTTAAAATAAAAATCTCGGGGCGTACATTAATAGAACTACTGAAGCCAATTGGCTCTGTACTGCACAAGATGGCTTTTGCTGTCGGTCCAAAATATATGCGAGGACCTGGCGATCCTCCGGGTAGTATGGGCATGTCTCCCTGGAAGGCCTAGTGACAATGGAACTGATCACTATCGGCCTTACATTTGTTCGGATTTATAAAATGCCAAAATCTACAATCCCGCCCTATCCTCTGGTAAAATACCATCCGGGAGGAACAGAATAGCAGCTCTTTTGCGGACTGAATAAAGCTTTCAGAGGGCCCCTAATAAACAAAAATCTGTCTGAAGCAAGCATACATTTACCAAGGTGATTAGAGAGTACATTGGAAAACCAGCTCCTGGTTTTCCAAGGTTTGTACTACCCAAAACAAGTCCTAACAAGTCCCTTCTCACAGCGCCCCCAGGTACAACGCGGTCGGCCTATACACGCAATTCTATGGGAGAAACATACACAAGTAAGAACATTTAAGCTCGTACCCGGTGCTCGAAGGCGAGTATTTTATGATGTGCTGCGATCATTATATCGGGTGTTTGAAGAAGGAATCGGTATTTTTCAAGCGTTCGAATGCCGATTAAAACAAAGAAATGTGCCAGAGCACTTACGGCTGAGCTGGCAAGCTTGCTCTCGTAGTGTAGTAAACAAAGAAACTTGCCGTCAATAAGACCGTCCTCAGGGAAGCCCAGAAGTTGATGAATGTCCAAAAGTTCCACCCTGACATTGACTTTCCGGGACTGAGCCAATTAGGCGTACCAAAAGCTTCCAGGCTTGTCGTCTGCTAAACCCAACCCATCGAAACCACCCACCGACTCCGAAGCAACTTTAGGTAACTCTTGTCTCGTTGAGCTGCACTATATTTCTTTTCGCACAGCGGCAGGCACGTAGCCAAAATGCAAGATTTTTTTTTTTTTTTTTTTGGGGGGGGGGGCCTTATTTCTCCCCCCCCGAAATCTTCCATTTTGCTGGGACCTCCTCTCCCCCTCCCCCTCATACAGCATTTTGTCATGGGCGCCCCCCCCCCCCCCCCCCCGAAACAAAATCCTGGCTACGTGCCTGCACAGCGGAGTCGCTCTTAACAAAAAAAAAAAGAAAAGCATAGATTTATAAGAAGCGTGAGGGATTTTCAGTTTTAACGTTTGTTCTCAAGCTATTTGACACACTTCCCGAAAAGCAGCCAGTTTCAATGCCAAAAAGAGCTCATGGTGTATTCACACGGCGGACAACGTCAGGGAACAAGGTACGCGGACCAGAGAACTGTGCGTGTCACGTGACCTTGGCGTCATTACGGAGAAATCCGCAGGTGCTCTAAATTTTATGGTAACCGTGTGTACCGAAGTGAGGACTGCAAGTCCGAGCTCTTAGCTTATCGTAGCTTCGTTTGCTGGTTTTGCTGCACGTGCTACCAAACAAGATCAGCACCTCTCAAAGTTCTCACCTTGCGCCCATAACTTTCGCTGCGCTCCAAGCTAAAAAAAGAACCACCAAGCAGCACACGTGACGCTGGATTTATCGTTTGGCCAATCTGACAATAAAGACGACAAAGATGAAAGTTCCCAGCGACAAAGCGGCGTTCTTTCTCATTTTACTCGCGGAAGAATTTCTTCAACTTCAGTGCCTACAATACGATCAGTACCGAAACAACGATATGAAATGCCAACTCTGCCCTCAGCGAAGAAATGCACTGGCCGCTTCAGCCGGTATGGACCTTACTTGGGTGGTGAGATCATTGAACGCTGGCTGATTCATGTAAACCGCGCAGTTCTATTGGCGCGGTTATCTTTGTCTTATATTTAAAAAAAGCAAAACGTTCTAAAAAAAGCGAAGCTAGAACGAAAAAAACAAATCACGTTTTACTGAAATGCGAAGGAGTCGGTGAGCGAAGCTGCTAACGCTAGTAATTGCCAGCCACGTCTTGCATCGAAGTCACGCTCCACCAAGGCGACAAAGTTGAAATTAGCATGTACAATCATAAACGGTGCCTTGGAGAATATAAAGGCTTAAAAATGAGTCGGAAACGCATTTAACAGCTCATTTGGTGGAACAACTGACGGGAAGGGGCTCCTGGTAGTTAAGAAACACGGTAATAACTCGTGAATTTCTTTTTACATTGCAGCTATCCTGCGAAGCAGAGTTGGGATTCATTGTGGCTGATACGCCAGCATACTGCGTAAACACGCCTCACACACACCGTGTGCTGCAACAGGCCTGAGTGTGGAACCACCAGGCTTGCTTGGGAAGTGCTCAAAGGGAAAGAAAATTGGAGACAAATACTCAGCCTCCGGATGGAAATTGCGCACCGAAGCGTTCAACAAAATTAGCGAAAGCTTCGGGGCAAAGTTTTTTGATAATGTGGTTGGTAATGATAAAAGAATATAGGCCAACCACATCTCAAAATTAAACGAAAGAAGGTTTATTCGGTGTCGCGTAGAAGTGTGCATCTAATTAAATGTCACTAGACTACCCGAGAATAAATAGCTATGTATCCTATTCCGCCTAAATCCGAATACTCATTTTATTTTTGAACACATTTGAACGCCTTAACAGCATATTATTTTTGAACACATTAAACAGTTTTCGCAGTTAGCATTTCCCTGCTTAATTTATAATTCAGTTGAATCAAAATAAAGATACTTTCCAGAACGCAAGATAAATAATGCTCCGTTGAATTGATATAGGAAGAGAAATCTAAGCACATGTATCTTTTTCCCGAAATAAAATGTGTATTCCATGTTTCACTACTACTTTTGAAAACCATAAATGATCACGCGATTTCGCTTTGTGGTATTGGCACTTATTGTTATATCTGGCTATGATAGTCCACGCATGCGTATTATAACATCGCTTGAGGCATTTAGATAACTACTTTCTACTTTTGTATTTAATACATTTTGAATTGGTGTTTCTTTTTTTCGTCGGGGTCGGTTCCTGCACTGAAATGTTAAAACAAATGTCCAAAGTTTGCAATGAAAAAGGGCGTAAAACATAATCGGCTGTTTCTGTACATGGAGCCGGGACGAAGACAGTGATTACAAGGAATAGCATAAAAACACATTCGGTTCAATAAGGTGTCAACTAGTATCAACCTTCATATAAAACAGAGTCAAGTAATACCCCTGTTACACAGGTCGTTTCAACGATCATTGAGCCAACGATCGTTGGCATCTCTTAACTGTCATCGAGCTCAACTAAGTTGTCCGGTGTTACCAGGCGTTACACGCTACATAAACCTAACAATCCCAACTTTCGATACCAATTAAAACCAAAATAAAACCAGAATTTTTTTTTTTTTTAAGTAAGGCAATTTATTGTACATATGGTATTATTTGCATTATTGCATTATTTACACACTTGTCTATTTATTATAAACGTGTAACACAAAATATATCGAACTTAATTTTTTTTTTTCAGTAAAGAAACGATATTCAAAACGTTTAAGACACATTTGAGCAAGAGAGACATAACGAAAGTCTTATCGGCACCGACATCACAGTGGCCGTGCACGCCGAGCGTGGGTTTCCGGCTTTCCGCGACGTGCCGGATCGTTTGAGCGGCAGCTCTGGCCCCGAATCATACCTCTTCCGACAATATGTGCTGCTGTTACCTCCCCCATTCTTCGGTAATAGTAAATGCTTCGCTGGCGCTGGCCATTGGTGGCAATGCGGCGAACGCCGCCATCTCTAGCTTTTTTAAGGCGAATTCCCCCCCGCCGTTAAATGATAGTTAGTGGCTCAATGACATTTGGCGCCGCCGTGAAACTCCGGTCACTCGCGATTGAGTCAACTGTCCTTGGCTCAATGACAGTTGACAGCGCTCGTGTATCTGGGTAGTTATATAAAGAAACGCTAAAAATGGTCTGTAGGAAAAAAAAAAAAAAAGACGACTTGTGCAGACAGTTGTTGCGCAAGCAGTTTGTCGCGATTGGTTCCGTCCGAGTGGGTCAAATCCGCGGACCTGGCACGGACCTCGCCGGGCAAGGAAAAAGCGGCAATTAAACGGGGTTTAAATCTCGATAACCGTGGTACAACAGGTAGACGGACCTATTTTATGACGTTTGCTCACGTGATACACAACATTCAACAGGTCCGTCGACCAGCTCTTGAGCTTTGCATGCTTTCTTCACCTGAAACATGGCGGATTTCGAACCGCAAAAAAAAAAAAAAAAGGGTGACGTCACCGGTTTCGTCGGAACATGTCCGGAGACATGTCCGCCGTGTGAATGCACCTGTAGAAAAGGGGGGAAACGTCACTTTCTCTCTCGTTTTTCCCAAAGAGTCCCATGCATTGGCTGGTGCCAAGTGTTGGTTGCCGGTGGTGCCATTCGACCCCAGCAAGACAACCCTCGATCTGCGATTCAGCCTTCTATATAAAGGATATCAGTGGTGAAGACAAAGGCTGTATTTGTCTCCCCTGCACTCGTCGAACGCGTTCGAATGTGAAATCCAAACGACGGGCGCCGGCGTTCCACGTTCTAGCGCTCCTTCTCTCCCTCAGTTTCTCACCGTATAGTTTTTTTTTTTAATTAAATGGTCGAATAATTTATTAGTAACAGCGCGCGTTGTGTTTTGAAAACAACACGCTGTTACTGATAATAGAGCGTTGCACTCTTAATTCGCATGCGAGGAAAAATCCTGGAAACGAGGTGGTGGTGGTAGCCGCAGTGTTTTCCGACACATCGTGCATTGGCACTTTGCCAGAAGGACTCCTACCATTGAGGGGGAGGTCGGCAGCGCGACGCAGCTCGTAGCTCGTGGAGGTAAAGCTGGCGCTGCAGAACACAAGGATCCTGAATTCGAATCCCCCCCCCCCCTCCCCCCCCCTGCCCGTTTCGATCTGGATGAGCATCGTGCCGGTGGGCGGCCGTGTGTCACTACTGCGTGATGCACGTTAAAGTCCCTAAACTAGGACTCGTGCTGCCATGGCTAAATTTCTCACCTACTGCGTAAACCAGTATCACCGCACCTGAAAGGCGGACCGATCTTAACACTGACCAAACACGAACGTCAGATTTCTCTTTTTTTATATACCATTGAGTATGAAGCAATAAAAAATGCTCCCCGCTCAAATTACTGGAAATCCCTTTTTTTATAAATGTATCGGGAAGGGTCACGCAATAACTTGACATTACACCGTGCCACCATGACGCCACGGGAAGTCATTATGTCACGTGATGTCAAGGTGTCACGTGATATCAAAGTACCACGTAACGATATAGTATCACGTGCCGTGACATCACGATGGGACGTCATGATTTCTTGCGACGACACGGTGTCACGCGTCCCAACCCTCCCATTGAGTTTCTCACGCGGGTAAATAGAATGCTCGTGTGGAAACTCGTACCGTCCTTATGGCTGATATGAGGATCAGGAACTATACTTCGATTAGGCAGCTGGAAGGCTTGCTCCCGTAGTTCACTCAGTCATCTGGCGTCCGGCGTAATTTAATACTAACGACAATTCCTTACGTTTAAGTACCGATATGACAAACTTCGTCTCAAAAGGTGAGTGCCATGTCAACAGAATCGTTATAATAATAAAAGCTTTAATATCCGCGGAATTATCTACTATGAGAAACACGAGCGTTTAGAAAAATTATCGGGACAAAATATTCAGTGGGAAACTCCTCACACCTTTCCATACCTTCCCATTCCCCATGAGGCATGATCCAGTGTGCCATACTAATTTTCGCAGACTGTCAAGGAGGACGGTCTCTTTCAATTCAAACAAAAATATGATCATGTTTTAATTTGTTTTTTTTTTTCGATTAAAAGCTTGGCTCACTTCAACTGCAGCGCCGACACGTCCTTTATGTGGAGGATTTAATCGAAGATCGAGGATCGACGACGCTCGAATCCTCGCTACTCGAGTTCAGGGTCGCGAGCCCCTAAGGTTCATCGACGTCTTTGCCAGCCCTAGCGCGATACATCGTCTCTTTACCGCCGCCGCCGGAGAGCATTCCGAGCGATACGCTTCCAAATAATGAATTATTGTTGCGGACACAGGCGCGCGACCGTAGCTAAAAAATAATCTCCACGAGGCCTTCCACTTTCTCTTCGAGTAGTCCAGGAAAAAGAATAGAGCGTGTAATCGTGCTCGTTTCATCGCAACAGAAAAGAAGAAACCGGTGGAGAAGAGAGGGAGAGAGAAAAGAGGAAAGAGGAAGGAAAGGAGGCCAAAGTGGAAGCTTCTTCCCCGGTCAGTTTCGAGAAAACACGTACAGTCTGCGTCCGGTGGTCGAGTATGACAGATGCGTGCCGTCAACCGTTGCTCCAGCGGTTCTCCATCATCACCGGACGCGACGGCCAAGCAACCTGGCCACGGTGTCTCATCTCTTTCCCCCACCGTGCGAGCACTGAGTCTGCGACCGCGTCTCCGTGTCTCCGCTCAGCGGTGAGCGAAAAACCCTCCGAACCCCGTCACCTCTTAGGATTGCAATTGAATCCCATTAGTGCGAGAGGAGAAGTGGTTCGGAGAGGGATGAGAAGAAGTGAAGAAAGAAAGAAGCACTTGTTATGGCTGTGTTCGTGGTATACGAGCTGAACCCGAGACGTGTACCTGCTGGAAATTTTGAGGGAGCTTTCTTGGCGGTGCGTGCAGCATTAGCCTTGGCAGAGAGTTGGCCGCGGGCTTGGGAATCGGTACTCTTAAAGGTGCTCCGCGAGGACTGAGGGACAAAAGGAGAGAGAGGGAGAGACAGACGACGAGAGGAGAGGAAAGAGCCCCTACTATTGTCTTAATCGTTTTTGTCATGCATACACATTCCGTTGCGTCCTGTCTTCCGCTGGCCCTGCCGATGGGAAAAAAAAATGACCAAGGTAGTTGGTGTGCTGCGGGGGACGTGGGATGGGCCGGCACTGGTCAGAAGCGAACGAGTACACGGTTGTGTCGGACGCAGGAGCGTCTTCTGGTCGGTCTTCTTCGTGTGTCGTCTCTTTTTCTCGCGTGCGATAGTCGGTTGTCTCGTCGAGACTGAAGGGTGGCATCGGGCCCTCGTCGGCCGTTTGGCGCGAGTTTGATTCGCGTGCTCGCGTCCATCTTCCCGCTGACGTGTTCGGCGGTCCGGCCCTTGCTTGTCGACGAGTCTCCGTGCTGGGCTCGCCCATCTCTTCCCGTGTTTCGGCGGCACGTAACGATTAAGAGTTGCGTGAACTCTGCCGTGCAACGTACTATATCCGCCTTTGGTTTCTCAGCGAGTGAACGGCAAGAAGCACAGTCTGCTTATGATTTGTTTCATCGTAAGTTGGAGCAGTCACATGCGGTTACGCAGGACATGGCTCCCTATGTTGAAGCCCCTCGCTTTCTGATTGGTTCCTTGACCTTCTTAACGGTTCATGCAGCAATCTGATTGGCTGTTGAACGATAATAAGGGACTCGGGGTTCACCATACCCCGCGTTCCTTAAGCTGTCACCGACTATGGAGTAGACATTGGTTTCCCCTGAACGCAACGTGGATTGAAGATCGCTCTTCATGATGGGTCGTCGCTCACTTTAGGTTATTTTATGCACGAGTACTTGTTAAAGACACTTAATTTGCTTGGAGCAAGTTTTCACGTAAAATAGGCGCTCCACGGTTATAATCTCCGAATGGAAGAAGCCTACGGCTGCATCCAAAGGATTTAAAGGGGCGCGACTACCCGAAGCGGGCAAATTAGGCTAAACACCGGCGTTGATACCTGCCAAATAGGGTAGATTTGTAACTAGGTCGTCGTCCAATTTACATTGTTTGTTTTCACCGCGAAAGTAAATTATTCATCGCTGAACACTTAGTCTCCACCCAAACGTAGAGTTAGCGGTTCGAACCAGATGTTAAAATTAATATAAAAACTGGCCGTTATCTTAATTAAAAGTTATAACTGATTTTTTGGAAGTTTCAATGGGAAAATGGGGCCTGTTTTCGCTAATTGGCGCCATTTATCTCCATGTACACGAAAGCTTCGCCGGCCGCTGTTGCACCATTAAGAATTTTAGAAAGTCACTTATACCTTTTGAAGAATACAGCTGTCAGACAGCGACGTTAAAGGCCGATAAGCGAAAGATCACGTGCTAATTCGTGGATCCTTTTCAGGAGTTTGTTCTTAAGGCTTTTAATGTGCCCGTCTGACAGCGGTGTAAGATAACGGTTATCTCTGAAACTCTGGCATCTGTTGCGAACCACTAGCGCTACATTTGGCCAAAAAATGAGCGTTCCGCGACGCATAGTTTTTTTTTTTTTTTGCCATAAAAAGAGATTTTTTAATTCTTTTGAGGGACACCCTGCAGTTTAAGTTCGTTATTTTTTAAATAAAACGTGCATTTTTTTTAGATCGAAATAATATCACGCGAACTGAGTACATTGCACGTCATAAAATTAACGCTATGAGATTATATCGCAACGAAAATTTGGTTCGGTCTCTATTCCTGCGAGAGCAGGGGTCGTCTCCGCAACGAAGGTTTGATTACTAACTATTCGCGAGGCCATGGCCCTTTATAAAGTAAGAAAGTAAAACAAAAGTAAGCATTATATAAATGAACACTTCCCGACACTGCTTCATGAAAACAAAGGTGCCAGCAAGAGCTCTTCGGAGCAAAGGCAATCTCAACGCATGCCCCCGGGTCTTTTTTTCCTAGGTTTGCGTCGGTTTTCTTTAACTAAAACAAACTTAAAAAAAAAAAGAAACATGCACACACACGTAAAGAGAGCGAAGTACCCTCAAATCGTGCGGCGGAGAAAGGGACACGAAGAAAGTGGATGGAAGGTGATATAATTCACAGGGGAGCCGTTACGTTGTCCACGAGTCACTTCAGGCAGAGGCTCCCGCGTTGGCGCGATGTTAAAGAAAATAGTGAGAGCTTTCGTCTAGGTACAACATAAAAAACATTAAAAAAAACTAGACAGAAAGAATTTAACTAAACTTTTTTGTTGTTGTTTTCTGGTTGACACAGCGTGAGCATCACTGCCGTGACACGTGACTAATTTCGACGCCACGAGGCCGGGTGTTACGTTCAAGCGAGGACCGAGAAAAGGGCGAGATTCTAAAATAAAAGGGCAGCGTTTAATAAGGAACGAGATGAAACGAGGCATCTCGCGACTTGACGTTGAGTGTGAAGTTATTGGAGTCGGTGAAGGGACGGTGAAAGAAGTCGGGATCGAGGCCGCCTCATCTCTCTCCTCTCTCTCTCTCTCTCACTCTCGAGCAGAATCCTGCGCAATTCCAGTCCTCGGAATTCAAGCAACGCGGTGGCTGAGCTGCTCTGTCTCCGGTGGTGTGGTCCCGTGTTTACCCAAAGTGTCGCAAACGCTGGGTACACGAGCCGCTGTACGGCCGTGTTGTAATGTCGTCTTATTGACATCGCACACACTGGCGGTTGAACTTTTCTGTCGAGTATACCGTCCGGCGTGAAATGTCGCTTGCACTGCAACGCGACAGGGAACGCGTTCACAATCGCGATGCTGGGCAATTAGGCCAGGCGTCCCTGCGACACAAAACAGTTTTATTTAGTGTGCTGCGTTTATGCACCGCCGATATTCCATTTAACGGCTGTCGTATTGCGTCGCGTAAAATCGTTTCCTAATACCGTTCCGGTAACGTAAGTTATGCCATTCGCATATTTCGCGGGTTGGTGCTCCAGATCCGCGATGGAATTGTAAGGAAAATTAACTTCTTGTCAAATGTTCGAGTAGTTTCTGGTAGCTTCAAAAGCTCCCCTCATTGTGCCTACGGAGCGTGTTTATGGCTATTGATTAGGCGTAATCTATCCAAATATTTGTCATGAGTTTTTTTTTTTTTTTTTTTAACACGGCTTGCAATGTTGATAGCTTTATGTCAATTGAAAGCCATCCCCGATGAACAAAGGACTATAAACAAATACTATTTTAAATTTTATGTATAAAAGTGTTTACTTACGAGCTTCTAAATCGCATGGGCATACTTCTTGGCAGCGACATAAAAAAAAGCTTGTTTTCATAATTTTGTTAAGCTCTCGAAGCATAGAAATTGTCGTGAAAGCATTACGCGAGCGTTGTGATTTGTCATGGTTGGGTGGTTTCGGATTTCTTTGCACACACAACTATGTGTTGTCACGAACCGGCCCAGGTTCGTGTTCGGCCAAGTTCGACTTTCTCGAACTTCCAACGCGAAGTTCGAACAACAGTTCGACTGAAGTTCGACTTTTGTACGCATGTGCGAAAATTTAAAAAAAACTAGTTGACACCATCTGGAGGAGGAAAAGTGCAATATTTGTTGGATATATTGCTTCAATGGTTGGCATCACTAACTAATGAAAACATTAAAGGTACCTATTTTTTGCTTTTATATCGTGTAAACATTTGTAGTCATTTACAAAAAGAAAAACAATTTTTTAAAATTTTGTTTTACAAATCTTAATATATTTCGGTAAAAGCCGGGAAACACTGTTCATAAGTCGAACTTCGTACTTTAGTTTTTAATGTCTAGGCTAGGTTGCGGAAGCTATCACCAGCTATAAAGGGTACAGCCATTAGGTTGCCCTACAAAAATGGTGTATGGTCGTCTATGGAAAATTACATGGCAGGCTATCACCCGCTATGGCCCTCTATGGTCGGCTATAGAAATCCATAAATACAGCTACAGCCAGCTATAGAAAAATGTATGGCACTGTGTCTAAAGACTGGGAACCAGTACATTTTCTTTACCCGCCAATAGAAAATTCTATGGCCACAAGTCTAAAGACTGGAAACCAATCAAGTGTCTTTATCCGCCTATAGAAAACTATATAGCCCGAGTCTAAAGACCGCGAACAAATAAATTGTCTTTTCCCGTCTATAAAAAAATTTATGGCTCCGAGTCTAAAGACTAGAAATCATTAAATCTTCTTCACACGCCAATAGAAAATCACTACCGGCACATACTTTAGGAAAGACGCTCCAGGTTATAAAATTAAAGCAATACTAAATTTCTGTAATGCCGGTGGCAAAGCATGACCCAAGATATGTTCTCTGCTGCTGCAACGAGTCGTGAAAACCAGTAATATTGTTTGTTTGAAAAATCCATTGAAATACTTGTGCAACCATTAAAATTAATTATTACCCCCAAAAGTGAAAATAGATTACACCGGCACCGAACACTGCAATCAAACAATAACTTAAATGCAATCTTCAGCACCAGTGCACTGCATTTCATCACAGCAATGCCAACATGATTCATCAGACTTATTAAAAATATAATTATTACATTTTAGTTAATTAGCCTAATGATCTACATTTGCTTTTTTCAGGCTGTGGAATTAAGAGATGGGGGCTATTCCAAGAGACAATTCAAATAATGTATTAAGTACCAGTAATATTTGCTCCGCCTCTCCGTGTTTATGCGACAAATCACGGCAGTCACCGGCCAAGTCGGATTCAAAAATAAGACTGCCGTATATAAAGATAGTGCAAACTTAGCGTACGTAAAGAGGTGCGGGGGGTCCGGTGTCACTGCGTTCTTGCTGTTGTGCGGGGGAGTGTTCTGCTTGTGTTCTGTGTATTTTGTGTTCAGTGACGTATATGTATCTGTATCTACCATGAAGCGTTCTGAATTCGGGGGAACTTGAAAAACAATTTTTTTTTAGAGTGTACTGGCTAAAGAGAGCCATAGGAAAACCCATACAGCCTTCTTCAGCAGACCACATAAATGGATAAAGACACCAAAGCAAAAGCCATAGGCAGCTATAGCATGCTGGCTATAGAGAGCCAGCCATTAGAAAAGCTATAGAGCGCTATGGCTGGAGAGTGATAGAGCCATAGACAAAGCTAAAGAGGCCTATAATGACGACCATAAAAATACTAAGGACAGCAATAGAAAATTCTTTAGCTAATTGGGCCAAATAGCTAAAGCCGACCATACAAAGAATTTTCTATAGCCGCCCATAGGACATTTTTGTATGAGTTCGAACTTCGTAAAAAGTAAGAAGGTTTGCAGAACCAGACGAACCTCCAGGTTTGACGTCAACCCTCGGGTTCGAGAAAAGTTCTTATGCCATCCAAGGCGTTGAAAGTTAGCTCGACCTTCGCGCGTCTTCTGGCAGGGGCACATTCCGTAAAAAGACATCAACGACGGCGCGGTCGCGCGCCGCGCGGCTCTGTAAACGTGTCACACGAGTAAGGACGATTCCTCGAGTGCCTCACATAGAACTCCTGATGCCCATTGCGATGCCCATAAATATTGCGCGATCTGACGGCGCATGCCAGATATGCGAGCGGACCTTCGCCACACTTGCTCCATGGAAAGGAAAGGACGTCGAAGTTATCCAAGCTTGAAACTTTGAATCTCTACCTCTTCAAAAATTTGGGTCGGAAACGCTTTTTACTGGTCCTTTGGTCCAGATATACTGTGTGGATATCAGCATTTAGAGCATCCGCAGGCTGCGGCACGCCGCCGAGCTTAAGGTATGTCCACATCAGAGAACAGCAGCACTATAACAGCTGGACAACGTTCAGCGTGCAGTTCAGATTAGGAGCCAACCCTGGACAGCAAAACTCCGGCACGTTCGGAGTCTTCATCGACATCCTGCTCCTCGGAGATCGTCAACATGGACACCAAAAACTCCACTGGGGAATGGAACATAGTCACCAGAGAAATGTCAGAAAGAATATGTTCGTGGTCAAGCACGGAAACGGTAGGTCCATCAAAGCGACAAACCCGTGATTTTACTATCATCTTTGTGCTAGTTAGTCAAGAAACAAGACTAACATCTGTCAGGAGCCTGAATTTTACGGAAGCGCTGAAAGCCATATGTCAACAATCTGCCCGTCAGGTTCGGTGCAACGACCGTTTCGACCTGATTGCCGTCGACGTTTTGAACGAACAAGCTGCACAGGCGCTACTGAAAACAGCGGACTTATGTTGTATACCGGTTCGACCTTACTTAGTGTTGTCTGGGCCCACGACAGTCGGCGTCATCCGGGACGTCGACATGAACGCCACTGAAAAACGACTGGAACAGAATCTCCGCACAGAGAGCAAGATCGCCGACAGCAGACGCCCTGGAAGGTCACTCGTCGTGAAACTCGTATTTCAAGGTAGTCAGCTGCCAGACTGTGTTTTACTGGAGTATGTTCATCACCTTCTGTTGCCTTATAAAGAGAAACCGCTCCAATGTCACAACTGCGGCGGATTTTGTCACAAAAAGGTCTCCTGCATGCGCGCCATGACTTGCAAACGATGCTGAGAACATCACGACGCAACAGATGCTATGTGTCAGTCACCAACACTCAGGTGTGTCAATTGGAGGGGAGATCACGAGACTACATCACATGCCTGCCCGAAGTGGATTAAAGAGCTGGAGATATTCACTTACTTCAAGACCAATTCGATTGGATTTTGTGCGGCCAGCTGCAGCCTTGGAGGACCAGAGGACATCTCGGTCTGGCGAAGAGGATGCCCAGCCAGATAGACTAAGTCAACAAGCAAAACCCCGTCGGAGTCAAGAGCTGTCACCTACACGTCTATAACTGGAGGCCCCATTCTTTGTCGTCTAAAAACAAACCAACCCACAAAAGTGCTAGAAACGGTGCACTGGGAGTGGCTACGTCGAAACCTCCGAAGCAAACATACAAGCAACCGCCACAAACACGACGACGCTCTTCCACACAAGAGGGACACGTTGAGGACAAATCTGCATCTGCTAGCGAAGCGCCTGGATGGACGTCCATAATCACCAGCTGCGAACATAACCTTTGCTATATTGGAAAACATTGAGGCTTCATGGGCGCGTAGAGTCAAGATGATACTGCAAACTATGCTTCCTCTTCTTGGGGTATGTTAGCAGGACTCTCGAATGACCAACGCCGCCAACAAAGAAGTACCCGCGGTAACAGAGTACAAAGAGAACAGCAAAAAAAAAACCACATAAAGAACGACCTAGTCGAGTGTTTCCTTCTCTCCTTTAATGGAATGTAAATGGTTCACACACTTTTGTCCGTTCTCCGCCATACTCTTGTAAACGAAGAAATAGGTGTACTGGCGCTACAAGAAACGTACGTGATCCCAGGAAAGGTCCGTCTGTCTCCGTATGTCTTCCATCACAGTGCAACTCTAAGCACCAATGGGAGATCGCGAGTTGCAGAACTGGTTCGTGCCGATGTACACCATGCCCCCCTTGATCTTTCAGACCTGTCTTCAGAGATTGCAGAGTACGCCGGTGTGATAATCGCAATTGGCCGGTACGTCACAATGATTATTTCTGCATATATTGCCCCGCATGGTGTATGGACGCGAAGATGCGAGAAGATATTCACAAGCGTAGCCGAGGAAAGCTTATTAAATGGGGAGATTTTAACACGCACAACAAATCCTGGGGCAGTACTCGGACGGACGCCAGGGGACGGGAGCTTGGAGATACTGCGGCAGCCCTAGAGTTGAGAGCCCTCAATGACGGGTTAAAGACATTTTGTGGAAGTAAAACTAACACCAATACAAAAAAACAAACAAACAAGAAAAACGAGGGTTTTCTCGCAGGTTGTCGCCTTGTGGACAGCCCAACCGGACACTGGATAGAGTTACTATGTTCCCATCAGATTGACTCACTCCAGCGCAATTCCAAAAAAACCTCAGAGCCTGCGAAGTTACTATCTGGCATCAATTCCGCCAGTACTTCTCTTCTGCCATTGTAGACAGCACTTATGATGACCTTACCACATGCATTGAGGAATACCTGCGGTTTTCAACGTGATCCGTCACAGTTCCAGTTACAAGCCTCTCCTGACCTTAAGTAGCTTAATTTACGAGCAGCCCGACGGCAGGCACAACGAAGTGTGCTTCGCACCGATGCCTCATGGGACTGAATTCGCTACATCTGAATTGACACTAAGTACAGGCGACACACCAAGCTACTTCAGCGGTGGCAATGGAGCCAGGACTGCGCATCGCTTGGTGGTCCAGGTGGAGACAGGCGCGCTTGGAAGATCGCTCAAGCCCTCTCCGGCGCGAAGGTTCCGCGACGACTTATTGCAGAGCTTGCAATCAAGTCTGGTATGTCCATGACGGAAGTGGCAGAGCTATTAGCGGATGAATTTTCTCGCTCCTATATTCCACCACGTCAATACCAAGAGAGACTGACAAATCCACGCAAAGCCCGATTCGTCAACCTCAAAACAGAGAGACATCGTTGGCAACTAACTCAGACTTCACACTAAAGGAAGCGCTCCGGGCCTCAATAATACAACCTAACAGTCGCTCGGGAACGTGGATGCTATACACCATCCAGGTATACTTGAAGTGCTCACCAACATATGGAGGACACGAACACTATCGGATGCATGGAAAGAATCGATGGCAATTCCCATACTCAAACAAGGAAGCCGGTAGAGAAAACCTCATCCTGCAGGCCAGTTTCCTTGACAAATTCTTGAGCGGATGGTTCTCCTACGTCTAACCTGACTTTTGGATAGAGAGGGTGCCTTCTCGCCCGAACTGGCTGGCGTTTGAGCCAAAATGTCCACTGTTGATGCAATAGGAGACCTCGCCTCGACCCTAAAAGAAGCCAAGGCTACAGGGCAAATGGTACACTCTGTGTTCCTCTACATCAGGCGTGCATTTGATACATTGCCAGTTCCAACCATCATCCACAGGCTAAAGCATTTCGGGGTGTGTGGTAGACTCTTTTTTTTATTGAGTCTTTTCTTTCTGGACGCTCTATGACTATGTTTACATGAATGCGATCGTAGCGCATCGAATCGAGCAGGGACCAATCGTACGCAGCCTAACTTTCTACGCCTTTCTCTTCTACCCATCTGCTACCAATCAAAATTGTCAAATCTCGATTCGATGCGCTGCGGTCGAGTCCATGTAAATGTAGCCCATGAGCATCAGATTGCCAGATGCTACTAGCACATCTAGACATATTGCTCAAGGGGTTCCCCAAGGAAGTGTATTGAGCCCTCTTCTTTTCAGTCTCGCCTTGAGTGTCCTCCCTTGATGCCTTCCAGCAAAGAACCGAGCTCTTCGGATAGGCATTGCAATCTACGCGGATGACGTTGCATTGAAGTGCATGGGTCGGGCCCTCAAGAAAGCCAATGGAATTTGTAATCGACTGCATGTGGCACTGGACTCCACCGCACTAGCCATAGCGCAACTAGGCCTTCCGCTATCAGCGAAGAAGACTGCCTCATTCCTCTACCAACCAACAGGCCGAGCACCGAAAAATGTACTACGACAAAAACTTGCTGGAACGCCAGTTAGAACTTAGAAGGTTGAAGTTCCACGCGTATCTCAGCGTTATTATTGACGACCGGGTGACATGGAGACCTAAAGTACGAAAGAGACTTGAATGGTGCCGTCAACTGCTACGTGTCATTAGGCAGCTTGGAGGCTCCTCCTGGCGTGCATCACAACGAGCGCTACTTCAAATGTACAAAGGGCTCATCATGGCCAGGCTGCTCTATTCACTGCCACTACTGGCTGTTGCAAGCGCACAAATCCGAGACATCGATACTTTTCACCGGTCCGTGCT
Organism: Ixodes persulcatus; assembly: GCA_013358835.2. Classification (NCBI taxonomy): domain Eukaryota; kingdom Metazoa; phylum Arthropoda; class Arachnida; order Ixodida; family Ixodidae; genus Ixodes; species Ixodes persulcatus. Next base: position 613,107 of record JABSTQ010010918.1, on the reverse strand, counting down.
ACAAAGCTGCTTGGGACTCTATCCTTCAACAGAGAATGTGGCGACAATTGTTACAGCGCAAGAGTGGCCACTGTCTTTATGACCTGAAGAGAGAGTGCTGCGCAACATCGCTCGTATGAGCAGTCTCCCCCCTACGGATACAATCAGCACATATCTTTTTGCCCTGCCGAACTCTCACTTAGGGCACCAAGCGAGAGGATTCGACTTCTAGGTTGGAGCTCCTAGCGAGTTTATCCTTCCTCTACCACCACATTCCACGCGTCCTCCCCTGGAGATACACGAGACGCTCTTAATCCCATAGCGCGTGGAGAATATACCTACGTTTGTCGCTCGCTCAATCGCTCTTGAGCGCCTGGATGAAGCGTACGAAGGTTGGATTCATGTTTATTCAGACGTCTCGATTAACCTTACCAAGCGGACTGCCACGGTGGGGATTACTATTCCCGAAATTGGCTATGACATATCGGTCAGTTTTAATTTTGTATGGTCGTCGACCACGGCAGAGCTCGTTGCCATCTGGGCTGGTCTTGAGTCTATTAAGTACACCTCGTCACCAACAAAAGCCGTTGTACTCATATATTCAAGAGGTACTCTCCAGCAGCTTCATAGCCTTCAGAACGCAACCTCTCTGCTGGCGAGAGTCGCGTCTGAGGCAGGTGCAGTTGAAGACATAGGATGGTGCTTTGCTTTGCAATGGATCCCGTCTCATGTCTTGATTCCTAACAACGAACGGGCTGACCGGCTGGCTGCAAAGGCACATGGCGATGCACTTTCATGACACCTTCTTGCTGAATCGCTTCAACGAGGCTCATCGATTCATCCATGAGATCCTCACAGAACGGCATCCACATTCCTGGGGTCGCAACCGGGAGGCCACCCCACGTGGTTCCCCGCACGTTCCCTAAGGCTGAGACAAGCCTTCTGCACAGGCTTCGGGCTGGTTGCCCGTACGCTGCCATGCAGCTCCACATGATGCGTCGCAAAGCAGATCCTAACTTCCCCACCTGCGGCGACCCAGAGGACACAGCATATGCCCTTCTGGTTTGTTCCACACATCATGAGGCCAGGAGAACTCTTTTCTATCACTACACACTATCTGGCCGGCCATATGGAACTGTTACGGAACTTTTGAACCCCGGAGAAACCAGAGGAACAACGGAGGAAGCCTTCCGCGCTGTTCTGCGCTTTCTTCGTGACACTGTGCTCGCGGATAGACTGATTCGCTTCCACTGCACCCCAACCAAAGGCTCTGAACTGCGTTGTTAACTAACTGGGCAGAAATTTACACTAGATTAGTTGACAAAAAATGAGCATTTAACATCTTTCTTTATATATATATATATATATATATATATATATATATATCTTCCCTCTTTCTATTCTGCCCCCCCCCCTCCCCTCCCAACAACTGGGTAGCGACTTGCCCATTATTTTGGCCCACACATCTCCTGGTTCCAGCCTTTTCCGACACCTCATAATAAACAAACAAACAAAACCATGGAGAGGCGGCGCCGTTCAGACACTTGTCTCTTCTCCCACATTGCACTCATGTGGTCCCGGTTTTATTTTAATGCTCAAGCCAGGTTTAAGTTTATTCACGGTGCAGTGTGGGAAAACTGGAAGTGTGCTTTAATGAGAAGTTTCCATGGACTCTGCTTTTTTCGAAGGTGCGCGTAGATCCTTGAGTTCTTCCTGTCGGATTGGGCGAAGCCCGTTGTGATACCTAAAGTAATCGCGAGGGGAGGAGGGTTATCGCACCCGCTACACTATGTATTGGCTGTCGTGCGAAGTCGTGACATCAAGCTACCATTACGCTATCCGTCGGTATGTTATGAATTTATGAGCCGTCACGTGACGTCATGAGCACGTGAGGACTGGAGCTACGCTTCGTCATTCGAGAGCGAGTTGCTCGCCGGTGACCACCTTTCAGGTGAGTTTTCCTTGCGCTCCTGCTGCTTCCTTTTATCTCCTTGCAGTGTTGGCGATAACGCGTTACAAGTAACCGTGTTACTGGTAGTACTTTTTTTGGTAACTTAATATGTAATTATTAAATTTTCAAGACAGTGACGTATAACGCACTTGCTATTTATTTATAGTACCGGTTAACGTACAATCTCGTCTTCTAAAAACAAAAAAAGAAAGAAAAAAACATTACATTTAACTTTTTTGTGTTTTAATGCACCAAGTTTTATAAGTTGTTGCGTTTTTCGGTTTTTTTACGTTTCTAGTTGTGAGTATTTAGGTGGAATCGTAACAAAATTAAGGTAATTGCGTTACGTTTCTGCATGGACATAACGTTACTTGAAATATAGTGCGCATGGATACCTGTAACATCAAAACAGTAGAACGTTTGAAATCATAAATACAAAGTAACGCAAACGTAACATGCGTTACTTTTTATCTGAAACGTTAACGCTAACCCGCTCCTTTTGTTTTGAGCTGAAGTAGGTCGATAACGCGTTCCCTTGATTTGGAAATAACGAGAACGTATTTTGTTACTTTTTTTTTAGTAATGCTTACAACGCTGCCTCCTTGTGACGCCAAGCAAATGCGCCAGAAAAACTGCGGCCCATGTGGCGCCACAAGACGCCGCAAGGGCTGTGGATCGCGGGGTCTGGGGTTCGATTCCTTTGAAGAACTCAGCAAATCTCCCGTGGTACGAATAATTATTCCAAATTGTAAATGGGTATGCCCTTACTTGGAATGCTTACGCGTTGCCTGGTATGGTATGTGTATGTTTTATGTTATCTTGGCCTGCCTGTAACACATTTCTGTCGCACTCAAGCGTAACGCTTCTCGATTGAAATCCAGCCCACGAAAACACTATGCGTCAAATTATTATGCACTTACGTAATTTAAGAGGGAAGTCATAATGGGCCGGATCACACTTAGTAGAATGAAGGAGCGCATATTAAGACGCATACTAAGCCCTAGCGGCGCATAACAACACCTCTCTCACGCGGGCATTTCTACTGGCATTCGATCGAGCGGCCATTGAGTTTGGGATCGCGACTTCAATAGGGTTTTAAAAAGCATTCGAAATTTCCGTGTCATAGGGTCGCAAGACTCAAGTACGAAAAACGCTTATTTCAGAGCCACCGAAAGAAATAGATGGACAAATGAATTGGTAAATTAAAGCACAACCCTTTGAATCGGGCGGCTGTTTGCACCACCTCAATCTGAAGGAGGCTACACTATATATCCACTGACACGCAAAACCAATCACAAATGAACATCGCACAGTGTACGTTACCGTGCTGAAGTGTATGTAACGCGAATACATCGCGGGCACTCTCGCCATCGTACGTGGTCTCCAAAGAAGAAATAATCCAGACGAATGAACCGTACTTCATTGAATCCAGCCAACGTGAGCAAAGTACGAGCGACTGCAGATTGCGTTCTGACGTTCGCAGAACCCTGCTATGCATACCGTAAAGTATTGACTAGGAGCAAGCAGCAATTATTTATGAGGTCTCGAAAGCGGCAGGCGCCAATATGCTGATCCGAGTACAAGCTCGTTCGATTGTTGATCCGCGCGCCGCTTGCTTTATCGTAAAGGCGTACGCTTCTAATTTGAGACGGCCTAGTTTTTCCCGGCGTCGTTCGTTCCCAGCTAGACGCAGCCAAAAAAAAAAAAAAGATCGATAAAAATTTTTGAAGCACTGTGGTGGTAAAACGGACTTGCTTGAGATCGGAAGCACGATAGAGACAGTGCAGCTATAAATGAAAACGCTATATATAGAAAACGAGAACGTTAAAAGAGTGAAGTGACTGATTGATATCGGCGAATGCAGGACCATTACATTGATTTCTGAAAGTATTATGCATCTGTTAATGCGAAACAAATTGGAACAAAAAAAAAGAAAAAGGCTGCGAGAATACAAGCTATACTTACATACTTTGCTTGTTTACGAAATATACAGTACAAATGTCGAGAATAAATGAGAAGAGCAGCTTTTTCTGTTTGCAACTGGCTTCTTAAAAATGGAAACTATGCTATATCAAGCGAAATATAATTGTATGGCTACATGGAATGGTGGTAAAAACTGACATGTACCTTTTTATATTGAGTTTTATAGCTACAACGAATAAAATTTATACACTTTTTGCTTTGTATTTATGACGATGTATAATATTTTAGAGATACGTATTCGCGACGTTGGGTAGAAATGTATTATTTGGCGTGCAAGCGCAAGTTAAATGATTTGTTTCTTAAGAAGCTTTACCGTTGTTTATTGTGTTAACATTTCACGCAGTCCCACGGGCGTAAATGCTAGCATGTATTATGCGCCAGCTAAATGTTTAATAAATGCTTACCGCAATTAAGTTCAGACTGGGATTTGCATTATAAAAAACAGCCTAAAAATTAAACTTGGTAAGAGGTGGAAGGGCTCACATTTGATATGTCCTTGTACCGTAGTGGAGCCGCGTACAATAAAATAAAATAAAAATAAAGGTTGGTAAGAGGTCGTTTAATATTGGTTTAGCTATTGGTCTCGCCCGAAGTTAAAGTTGCAAAAGTGAGTCAAGGAAGCAATGCAGGCGAGTTGGTTCGTGGCCTAATAAGTGAAAAGCAGCGCGCAAAAAGACGAGGACAACAAGAGAAGCACACAGGAAGCTCATCCCGTGTTCTTCTTTCCTTATCCCAGTCTTTTGCGCGCGGGCTTTCATTTATTACAAAAAGTGTCTCGAAACGTCAATCAGTCAACCTGGTGTTGAGCTCAGGAACCGCTAAATATAAAATGATTCCGATAAGAACGTGTCGCATGGCGTTAAAATCTTAACGAAATATATAAAACAATACCATATTGAGGTATTTTTTTGTTTACAATTTGTGCGTGAAGTAGCTCTTGGTGCGGGGGAGAGGGAAGGGGGTGAATCAAAAGGTTAGTGTTATGATTATGGGAAGACTGTGTTGGCGGTATCGCGTTACATTCTTTTCGGTTATCTTGTGACGTACCCGTTACATCTTGAAAACAGTAACGGGTAACGTACTAACGTTACGTATTTCCAGTAACGAGTTTCTCGTTGCATATTTATTTTTTTATTTATTTATTTCAACACCCTCAGGGCCCAGGGGCATTACAGAGGGGATGGACATAAAATACTTATTGGCTCTGCATAAAATTCAAACAACGAGGCAACTTGGTTATAAATGTTAGTACGGCATAATCCTAGCAAAAGTGAGTAGTTAGAGCTTTTCTAAATAAAAATATTGATGGAATAGTTACTTATGATGCGGGAAGGTGGTTCCATTCAGATGACGTTCTAGGGATGAAAGAGTTGATGTAAGCTGAAGTTTCGCAATGAGGTATGCCAACTTTAAGTTTGTGATCGATGCGGGGAGAAATGAAGCAGGGGCTAATGAATAGTTTGTTTTTTAGTGAAGCGTTGGAATGATAAATTTTATGGAAGAGGCATAGACGAGATATTTTCCGACGTGAGGAAAGAAGAGGCAGGGTTGGGGTGGTTTTCATAGATGAGACACTTGCGGTGCGATGATAGTTGCAGACTATGAATCGTGCGGCGCGATTTTGCAGGGCTTCGATGTTTGTTATAAGCGTTGAGTGACCTGGATCCCAGATTGCTGCGGCATATTCCAACTTTGAACGTATTAAAGTCTTATACGAGAGAAGTTTTAGGGACATAGGGGTTAAGGAAAAGTTTCTTTGAAAGAGGTTACAGATGCCAGCTGAATATTACATATTTAGTATGGTGATGGTGATGTGTTACGACGAGACACCCTCATAGTTTTACATTTGTTAGTATTCAGAGTCATTTGCCATACGTTGCACCATTCCGATACCGCGAATAAATCAGCTTGAAGAAGTGCCACGTCGGATTCGTTAGTAATTTCACAATATATTACGCAATCATCTGCGAATAAGCTAATAGGGGATGATACACACGTTGGTAAGTCATTAATATAAATAAGAAACAGAAGGGGTCCCAAAACGGACCCCTGGGGAACACCGGAGGTGACGGCACTGAGGCAAGAATTTGCCTCATTGGTAGTAACAAACTGTGATCAATTAGTTAGGAAACATTTAATCCAGGACAAGACTTTAGGATCAATATTCAGTTTGTCAAGCTTAAGAAACGGTAGTAGGTGAGATACTTTATCAAAGGCTTTGCAAAAGTCGAGAAAGGACGCAGTCAACCTGAGATCCACGGCCAAGGATGGAAAAGAGATCATTAGTGAAAGTTAGAAGTTGTGTTTCACAGGACAGGGATTTCCGGAAACCATGTTGCGAGGGTGAAAAAAAAAAAGAATTAGAATCTAAGAAACTAACCAGATTAGAGTAAATGATGTGCTCTAAAACTTTACAGGGCGTGCTGGTAAAGGAAATGGGTCGATAATTAAGAGGACTATGTTTGTTACCTGATTTATGAAGCGGAACCACCTTTCCTATTTTCTTCCGAAGGCTTAAAAAATTACACTTAAATTTTTTTTTGTGTGTGTGTAGTTCTAGGAGCGAAGCTATAGATGCGCACTTTTGAGTTTTTTTCGTTTTCCTTCGCGTTTCTTTTGTGAGTATTAAAGTGAAACCATAACAGCGATAATGTAATTATGTTCAATTTCCGCGTGTATATAATGTTTTTTTTTTTTTAATATGGCGCTTATGAATATCTGTAAGGTCAAAACAGTAAAACGTGTTAATTCCTAATTAAAAGAAGAATCGCAAAAGTAACCGTGCGTTACTTTTCATCGGTAAAGGTAACGCGTTCCTTTAATTTGCAAGTAACGTAGGTCGGTAACGCGTTCAATTTTTCGGCAAGTAACGGGTAACGCATTAGGTTACTTTTTTTCGGTAACGCCTACAACACTGTGGGAAGACGAGATGGAAGAAATTTGAAAATTGAAACGCGTAGAATATTTCTTTTATATATGAACGGATGAGCATTGATTACAAAAGGCTCGTAAAGAGTTCTTGCAGTGACTGCGTAGTTCTGCATGGAACCGCTTCTGCGTAGTTCTGCATGGAACCGAATACGAACTTTTCAGCGTTAGAAGATGGCGTAACCAAAACGTATTACAAAAAAAAAAACAAAAAAAAAAAACGTCCCGTGACGTCATCGGCTTGAAACTGGCCACGGGACCACCATCCGCTATATTTTGTTTACCTGGTACATTGCGAACTTTGGTGGCCATAACATTGCGTGTCACGGACGCACCAGGCCTCTTTCGCGGGTGGTGCCTCACCCCCATTGACTGGTATAAGAGATCACGTGGCCCATTTGACGGCCCATTCGAGATCGAGCCTGGTTATTTCAGTCAACCTATATCTAGTCGGCCAGACATTTTCAGCTGGGGTTTCTCAGCTTGGTAACGATGCTCATCCAGATCGAAACGGGCAAGGGTGGGGATTGACCCACTCCTGCCCGTTTCGGTAGGGTAGGCGATGAAAATGGGACTGAATCCTGTATCGTTGTATTGTTTGTATGGCTCCGTAACGTTCGCTACAATTTCGAACGCGTACATTGCGTAATTTAGACATTGTCCGCTCTCTTTGGTATCAGTTTCGTGGATCAACTTTATGATAACACACTGGCAATCTGTCATAAAGAGTCTGCTGTGGAATATCGAGTGCACAGATTTCATCAAAGCACGCATCCCGGCTGAATCACCGGAGTCGCCTGACACGACCCCGGTGAACCCGCGAAGCGGCTAGCCTCGACGAACGCGATATTGTCATTTTTTTCCGTCAAAGTTTGTGTAATATATTGGAGAAAATAAATGGTTTGAATTTTTTATGCCTCATAATTTGCGTGTTTTCGAACTGCTAACCACTGTACAGAGTTGTTGTTTTGAAGCTTTACGACACGACGTGGACGAACCAGGGGGCGGAAATACAGTGTAAATACAATGCGGTTGCCAAGGAGATACGCATGCGCAAAGTGGGGCAGTTCATCGGGGCGCGCTCGACCGCGCTGGCCAGTAAACACGGTCATTCGGGCGCTTCTTCGCGCGGCGTAGCGTAGCGCAGTGGCCGACGAACGTCGGTCTGCGCCAGCGCACATTGCGTCCGTCAACGTTGGAGTATAAACAGCCCTTTAAGCTCAGACCATATAAGCTCCGCCTTCAGCGCGAGCTCGGTGGCTTCCGCGGTGCTTTGGTTGCGCGTACCTGCGCGTTCACACATCTGTTACCAACGAAAGAAAGCTCGCGCTGAAGGCGCAAGCTTCTTGTCTCGGCTTAAGGGTGAACGGCGTATAGAATGTGAGTATAGGCTTCTTGCATGCCGCCAGGGGGCGCGAGCACGTCCACCAGACGCGACCATGCGATGCTGACTCCGTCGTCTGCAAGACGCGACAAGAAAGGCGGCGTTGTAGCGTTCGATCATCCCCGAGTCACGTTCGAACGCTAGCGTCTGTAAACGTCTCTTCATGCGTGTAAAAGAAAACAAAATAAAATAAAAAAAGTACAGCTCGTGGCCTTAGCGTCGTACCGAAACTCCAAGAATGCATTCCTTTCAGATATATTGTTAATGTTGTCTTTCATATCGCCTTTAAGAAACGTAAACGCGCAATGAAAACGGGACCTGGAAATTTTCGATTTTGCGATCGCCAGGGACGTTGCTCAAAACTTCCGAGCTACGGGGGAGAGATATTCTCGGTGTTGCAAAATACCCATTTAAAAAGTGCTTGCCGTCTAGTAGCTGCTGCGTGAGTTACCTCAGTCCGCCTTAGCTTGTCCAGGTAGATACTCTGACCGTGTCTCGAATGCGACTCACGAGTTGTGCGTCAGCGTTCAGCGAGAACTCGAATCCAACCACGATCAGAACCTTCATCCTCGAGAAATGGCCGTTAACAATGTTAGTTAATGAGGCTTCCTAAATGGTCAATTTAAGAGAATATGCCAAGGTATAATGAAGGGAAATCCGGTAGAGCGGAAAAGAAAAAAAAAAAAAAAATAGACCAGAAGCCAACGTTATGCGGGCAGAAACTTTGGGAGAGGAGGAGACGCGTGGGGATTTCAGAACGCCGAGCTCTGGTAGGTATGATTAGTAGGTAGACCTAAAGCGAAGTGCACTCCTCGAATGCGTTCGAATGCGAGAGCCAAACGCCAGACGCCGGCGTTCCGCCTTCTAACGCGTTCGATGAGTGCAGTGGAGACAAAGGCTGCTAGATCTAGGTCTACCCACTAATCAGATCAGCCAGAGCTCGGCGTACTGACACCCCCACGCCTCTCCTCCTCTCCCACAGTTTCTGCCGGCATAGGCTTAGAGTATCGCCACTCCATCCATCAATTTTCTTGCTGGTGCCGTCATTTTAGTGCTTACTACAGAGCGGGCGCAAGTGGCGATCGTTACAATTCAAAAATGCCACTTTTCGAGCTTTAGGTACGGTGTCACGAAGCTCGGGCGATATAGTTTTGCTCTATCGCGGACTGCTTTCATATTTCTGAAGGACGGAAGAGCGTTTTTTGTGATTTCGGATAAAACTCGAGATAACTGCGGTCTGACTTTGGTTGCCGCGAGGGCGAGATCAAATTTATCTCTCGCGGAGCAAACGAAGATAGCGTCCGTAGAAGGTTCGTCCGCTAAAGCGAGCGAAGAACACGGTTCATGTGATACGAGGCGTTATTCGCAGACAGAAATAAAGCAAGAAAACACCATGTCGTCTGCTAGCAGAACGGGAAAAATTTTGTTCTTCCGCTACGAACCCAGCGCCGCAGCGAAGTGAGATCAGACGCAGGCTGAACTTGTCATCGTCTGCTATTTCACGTCGATAGCCATGGGCAACTCGCCCTTCGTTTGCAAATCTCAAGTTGTTGTGCTGCCGTAGACAACTTGACATTGACCGGTGGATGAAGTGCTAAGGACAAACACATCAGAGGTCGCGAGACTCTCTCGCTATTCGTATGTTGATGAGACGTTCTCACCAAAGAATTGCGGGATTGTGAGCCAGCGAACGCATAAAAGATGTCTAATAGGTTGATTACGCGCAAGTTCTGGTGTCCAATCAACAGCCGAAAAGGCTCTCGCTTTCAGCTTGACCAAAATCAGACCCCATGGTGCAACGATGATTTTGAGCACTGGATAAAATGTACTCTGATCTGAAGCGTAGCTCGTGGCTCTTTAGTCTGAACTCCGTCTCACAAACAACTCTAGTGCAGACAAAGGCATGGGAACGAGTGCGTGACTTTGGACAGTGCCTCTTATTCACGATTTTTTGCACAAACAAAAGCATTCTCCCGAGTTAGGCTCAGGAAAATGCTTTTGTGCCTTTGTCTTTACTTCGGTCATCTGCGAGATGGAGTATAGAGCCACGAAATATCGCCCGAGCTTTCCGACGTCGTATCAAACGCTGAGGAAGGGTCACTTTTCAATCGTAATAATCGCCAATACACCTCTTTCAAAACTCCATCGAGCAACATTGTCGTCTGCCATTTCTTAGGCGCCAAGCATCCGACTGGGTCCGAGTCGTTGCCGAACACTGACGTAGCAGCCGTTTTCGATACGATCCTTGCCGGGTTCACACCGAACGCTGACTCAGCCCTCGTGGCCCATACATGCTCAGAGCGTGTGTCAAAACAATGACGGACTCAAATAATTGAAACTGCAAATACTAGACGGCTGGAACATTCGAAAAGAGACTACATGGAGCGCAAGTTCGTCTGCTTTTTGCACAGGGGTTGCGATGATGTCAGAACGCTGAGCTCAATTATTGGCCGATTGGAAAAAAATAGTGGGTAGACCTCGAGGCATCCACCATTGAGATCTACCCTCTATCTATTCAATCAAAGCCAATCAGAGCTCGGCGTCGCGCTGACGTCACCGCAACTCCTGCGCAAGAAGCGGACGACTTGCTCTCCTCAATGCGTCCACTCTGTACTTGGCACCAAAAATGGCGACGCGTCTCGAGACAATCGCGAAACGGTGTGCCGGCACTCTGTTTAGCAGCTTATTTAGAAGACGCCAAACCCGCGCTCGCGGGGTTAATACATTACACAAAAGGCAGTCTGCAGACGCATTCTGAGGTCTCCCTTCTATGACAAAACATGAAACAAACATGTTTTGAACATGCTTCACTCGTGTCCGTAGAAACTTTGGTTGTCATGTCTGCAGCAAACGCCGTGTCTTCTGTTTGATGTACGAGCAGCGTGATTAAGGCTTTGCGGAAACCTAAGAGAGAGCCAAATTAATAGCGAGAAAGCGACATGGAGTCGGAAGCGCGTATACGGGCGTACAGACGCGCGCAAAGGTATACACGAATGCGAAGAGAAGAAAAGAAAGAAAGAGTCAAAGAAGGGCGATCATCGGAGCCCGCAGAGCCATCTTGCCCGAGCTCTTGGGGGCCCCCGTGATGAACGGCTCCGGGCTCCGGTCCACCGGCTCGGGTTATCGCCGGGGCTCCAGCTCCGGCGGAGGCCCCGGTCTCGCCGGGCCATTCCTCTCGGCGCTCTTCGCGGAAGTGAGCAGCTTAGCTCGGGGCTACAGAAGCGAGCGACAAGGCGAGCGCTACATCTACTACAGCGGCGATAGCGCTGCCGGCATCTGCTGCAGCGGGAAAGGGACAATATTAAGACGCCCAAGAGGAGTGGGAACGGCCCTCGGGGCATCCATCCAAGGAGGGAAGTCGAGCAGGCTGCACACTTCTTCCGAGAGAACCGCCAGCGGGGCCCTGATGGGTTCGTGTTTTTTCCTAACGTGAAAAGTTAAAAGAAGTACAATCTATCTTTCCCTCGTCGTTTAGCGATAATATAAAATTTCATGTAAGTTAACGTAACTCCCACTAAAAAAAAAAAAGGAAGGAAACGCTTGTTGCTTGGCCTGAATTTAAAGTCTGGCACAAGTTTATAGACCTTTTGACTCTCCGTCGCATGGGCGCTGCCATCATGAAATCACGGAACGCGGCCGCCATAAGGTGGCTTCAACTCGTCGCTCCTCTCTCCTCTATGCGCCTTGGCGAAGGCCTGTATTCGAGTTATTGAGCGCAGCTCTCAGGCGCCCGTTTTCGGCTTGAACTGCGTCGCCGTCGGCGTAACTGCTCGGTGCGTTATGGAAAACACCCCATAATGACGTCACACGTGACGCACGAGGGTCCCGCGCGTTGCATTATGAGAAACGTCCCATGATGCAACGCGCGGTTCTCACTGTGACCCGCGCGTTGCATCATTCGACTTTTCCCATAATGCCGTCATGGTCTCTCGTGAAGGTCATGACAAAGGTATGCCTCCTCCTCCGTACTTTCCCCCCCTTCTCCTCAAGAGCTGCGCTCTAATTCGGCATTACAGGGAACTTTAAACGTCTTTAATTTTTTTTGTCGCGTTTTACCGCGAGTTTTGCTTTGCTTTGTGAAGTGTCATCTGATACTTATTTTTACTACTTAACGGTGTACCATCACTATGTGCACAACTTCTGCACATTATTTTATAACACGTTTTGACTACTTGCACCGTCGGCGTACCGGATACGTGTGCGGAAAGGAATCAGCGTTAGCACTGGCGCGATTTGAGTGCGTAGATGTCTCGGAAACACACGAGGGTTGAGAGCCCAATTATTTATGTCAGCGCAAATTTGTGACTATGTGTGTTTCTTGAAAGCATCGTGTTCTGCCTTCATAACAAATCCCAAACAGTTGCTTTTGATTATATCGGGGGAATAATTTTTTTTTGCGGTATAAACTTTGTTTGGATCTGTTTTTTTTATCGATTTAAAGAACATTGTGCTCGGCCTCATGTATGCGGTTATTAGATTTTTTGAGCTATCTAATTCAATTAACTTATTTAAACATAAAACGTTGGTCTTCTCGGGTGAAAAAAGTGTCAAAGACAGCTCGAGCGTGGCATATTGCGCGCCCCAGGCACGCAATACGGCACGCTGAAAAGAAGCCGTCTGGATGGAAATCTCTGGAGTGCAGCGTTGTCGCCGCTCAATGTGAGAGGCGTATCCTTTCAAACAAATGAATATCAGTCTACCCGTATCCATGAAGTTGTGCCTGTCATTTGACTTGAACCAGCCAAGCTCGCTGGAAGTCAATTCTCTTGCGCCCTTTAATTTTATTTCCCAAGTTATACGAAAGACAGACGTCATACTTCAAATGGCGGGTTTGAACCTTATATCATATTTTCAATAAGGTGTAAAGAAATATCCGTATAACAAATAGTTTTCTAAGGTCAACATTGTTAAAAGCTGCTCATGAATACTTTAGTAGGCCTGATAGTTGAAAGAAATTCCTACTCGGCCGAGGATGGACCATCAAAAGATCTCTCGAGTACTTAATTTCTTTAAAGAAACCGATGAAGACAATAATGCTTTTTTGCATTCCGAAGTGGCGCCTGGCACCATTTCATGAGATGCAGATGAAGAGATGAACTTGCGAGTTTATCTGTTGCGATTCAGCCCATTGTAAGTCAGGTCGTCGACCTGCTTTTTCATTAAGCCTCCATGCAATAGTCTATTCATTAGGTTTTTAATAATGAAAATTAGTATCAGCGGGTACGTCCAGTACGGCCGTAGGCATCTCTAATCCTCACCCCGGCATCATTTCATCCCTTTCGCCGCCGAACCTGGCCGAACAAAAAGCATGATCAGATAAAGGTGTTCGTGAAAACTTCCAAAATTTAGGCTTGTAAATACGACGCAGTTCTCAAAGTGGCCCATTACCACTGTATCATTCATATAAATGCGTCCACAAGAGATAGATTTATTTATATCACAGAACGAAGCCAAAACGACGTACCACACAAACACCGCCGCGAGCACGCTGAAACCGAAACCAACCAAATTGAAGCCACCTTATGGTGCCGCGTGTGTCGGCTCCCTCTGTCCTCCGGTCATGTAACTACGGAGATGAAAAACTCTATAGGGAGTATTCACTGGCGGCCATAGCTGTGTGCTCGGCTGCGGAGCGCGTGCTGAACGCGAGCTTCCACAGTTCTTTCGCCACGTGCATTCCGCACCACCGAGATTGCCGGTCTTGGCAGCCTATTAATGCGAGCTCGTTCTGAGCATGCGCTCTAAACAGTGACCTCAAATATGGCGGCCAGTGAATACCTCCTATAAGGAGGACACGTTGTGCCGGGAGGTTTTTCTGGTCTCCTTAGTAAATTAGTGCACTCTGAAGGCAACGATGTGTGAGGCCCTTTGTGATAACCTTCATCGACTGTTTCTTTGCCCCATGCATTTTTAAGGTGAGGGCAAGCCCTCCACATAGCTTGCATCTGACGTCATTCTCGGCCATGACAGTATTTTACGCGCATGAGTGTTCAGTTCGCCGTGTTAGTTTTACACTGCATAAGTTGTAGTTCAAAGAAACCAGTAAGTAGAAACAAGTTACAACAATCAATACCCAGCAATGGCGACACTTGCATGCTGTGTATAGCGAGACACAATACTTGTTCACTATACTTCGTCTCACCTTAGCATGGACTAACCGCGAATGCTGTGCTAGCGCGAGCGGCTAACCTTGACTGGCTTGACTGGAGCACTCGCTGCACGAGCGCTCGTGCAGCCGCCGAGGCTTCGTTCGAAGCAACTAGCTCGCGCTTTTACCACGCGCGGCTAACAATAGTCCATACTGAGGTGAGACGAAGTATACTGTACTCTGTTTCACCTTATGATGTACCGCAGGAAAGGCTACAAGCGCGAGCTCCTTGCTCTAGGGCACATCTTGGCGGCACCAGCTCTCGTGCGTTAAGAGTAGCTCCCAACGCTATGAGCTCGCGCTTCTATACTCTGTTTCACCTTGTGTTGTACCGCAGGAAAGGCTACAAGCGCGAGCTCCTTGCTCTATGGCACACCTCGACCGCACAAGCTCTCGTGCACCAAGAGCAGCTGCCAACGCTATGAGCTCGCGCTTCTAGCCTTCGCTGCGGTACAACATAAGGTGAAACGGAGTATAGCCATGTCTGCGGTACAACATAAGGTGAAACGGAGTATGCCTTGTGCAGATTGGCTGAAATGGATGGAATCTTGGGTCTTTAATTTAAATGGTTAGTGTCACTAACGATCGTTCTTATATGGATGATAACTTTATTGTATTATTTTTGCTTAGTGAAAATTATTTTTAGAGCGCAGCTCTTAGGCGCCCGTTTCCGGCTTGAGCGGCGTCGGCGTCGCCGTCGCCGTCGCCGTCGGCGTAACCGCGCGGTGCATGATCAGTAAATTTCCCCGCTAAATCTAGCGGAAAATTTTCCCCGCTAAATCTAGCGGAAGATTTTCCCCGCTAAATCTAGCGGAAAATTTTCCCTGCTAAATCTAGCGGAAACTTTTCGCCACTAAATTTAGCGGAAAAATTTCCCCGCTAAATCTAGCGGTAGATTTTCCCCGATAAATCTAGCAGAAAATTTTCCCCGCTAAATTTAGCGGAAAATTTTCCCCGCTAAATTTCGCGGGGAAAATTTCCCGCTAAATTTAGCGGAAAAAGTTTCCCGCTAAATCCAGCGGAAAAGTTTCCCCGCTAAATTTAGTGGATAAAATTCCCCGCTAAATCTAGCGGAAAATTTTCCCCTCCCCTCGAGGTCACGTGATCCCTCCCCCTCCATGGTCACGTGACCCCCTTCAAGAACACGTGACCCCTCCCCCCAAATGAAGGAGAAGGGGAGGGAGGGGGAGGAGGGAGGAGGAGGGGGAGGAGGGAGGAGGACCAAGAGGAGGGAGGAGGGGAGGAGTAGCAGGGAGGATGAGGAGTTGAGGACGAGGGACGAGGGGTATACCCTCCCCTCAGTACCCTTCCCTCCTCCTCCTGAAGAGCTGCACTCCAATAGGTGAGCGGCGTTTGGCAACTTCCGGTTCCTTAGGAAATTTTGTTTTACTGTTGACAAACGATGAGATTGAGCTGCAAGACTGTGCAAGCATAATTTTTAAACCTCCAGACAGTAGTTTTCAGAACCATGCTTAGACAGGTTTGCAGGTCATCATCGTCGTTCGTCAATACCTCAACAAAATTTCCCGAGGAACC
The DNA here is from genome assembly GCA_013358835.2 of Ixodes persulcatus. Lineage (NCBI taxonomy): Eukaryota > Metazoa > Arthropoda > Arachnida > Ixodida > Ixodidae > Ixodes > Ixodes persulcatus. The sequence goes on along the minus strand of JABSTQ010010918.1, from coordinate 597,198 downwards.
GGAAGTTGCCAAACGCCGCTCACCTATTCGGCATTACAGGGTGTTGTAAACGTCTTTCATTTTTTTTTTTCTAGAATTTCTTCATTAATATTGTTAGTCAGGTTTCTTGATATTGAAATCTCTTTAGACCACCAGATATCGCACAGCTTCTCCTTTTAGAGCGCAGCTCTTAGGCGCCCGTTTCCGGCTTGAGCGGCGTCGGCGTCGCCGTCGGCGTCGGCGTAACCGCGCGGTGCATGATGGGTAAATTTTCCCGCTAAATTTAGCGGAAAATTTTCCCCGCTAAATTTAGCGGAAACATTTTCCCGCTAAATCTAGCGGAAAATTTTTCCCGCTCAATCTAGCGGAAAATGTTTCCCGCTAAATCTAGCGGAAAATTTTCCCCGCTAAATCTAGAGGAAAATTTTCCCGGCTAAATTTAGCGGAAAAATTTTCCCGCTAAGTCTAGCGGAAAATTTTCCCCGCCAAATCTAGCGGAAACTTTTTCCCGCTAAATTTAGCGGAAAATTTTCCCCGCTAAATTTAGCGGAAAATTTTCCCCGCTAAATCTAGCGGAAAATTTTCTCCGCCCCCACCCCTCGAGGTCACGTGACCCCCCCCCCCCCCCTTCCCCTCCCCCCCGAGATCACGTGACTCCCCCCCGTGCCTTCCCCTCCTCCTCAAGAGCTGCGCTCTAATTCGGCGTTACAGGGAGTTGTAAATGGCTTTCATTTTTTGGCCAGGTGGTGTTCACTACAAATTTGAGGAAGGACGCATCAACCCATGTAATTCTCGAGAAACAAAGAACATTTAAGTACACTTCATGTGCTTGTACAGACCAGACATTACTTACTTCGCAGACACTCAACCTAATTGGTTTATTGTTTCATTCTTTTTTTATATTTTCTCCTACCAAACCAAATCTGCGAAGTAAGCCAATTACCCATACAACCATAGCAAAAGAAAAAAAAAAGGTCAGTTCTGCTGCGATTTACGTGATTATTAGCGCGCGATCGAGCAATTTGATTACCGTATTTTCCCTAGCTCCGTAGACGGGAAAAGTTTTCCTTAATTGTGTCCAGTTCGTATATATTAAAAAAAAGAAAAGAAAATCACACACAGCCAAAACAAAACCAAATTAGACGTTCGTGTTTAGACAAAGTAAGGTCGGCCTGCATTGGAGTTTACGCTGCAGACGAGAAATTGAACCAGTGCAGTACGTCTGCTAGTCTGGGGTCCGTAGGGCGCAGTAGAGCGACACACGACAGCCCGCCGGTGTGGTGATAACCCAGACCAAAACCGGCAGGCCCCCTTCCCCCCCCCCCCCCCTGCCCGTTTTGGTCTGGATTATCACCACACCGGTGGGCTGTCGTGTGTCGCTCTACTGCGCCCTACAGACCCCAGACTAGCAGACGTACTGCACAGGCTCAATTTCTCGTCTGCAGCGCGAGCTTTCGCTCTAGGTGCTTCGAGCTCGAGTGCATTGCCATGAAGACGATTTTGAAATTTCTGTTAGAAGACAGTGTTTTCCCGCTCTGTAGAGAAATAGCAATATGGCCAATCACTTTATAGAACTCTATGAAGCTTAATATCGCGTACGAAATAAATCAACGAAACCGAAACTGACGTTCAGCTTTCGCGCCATGAAGGCTCTCCTCAAACGGAGGTGACGTCAAAAGTGACCTGTCGGTTTCGGTAGAATTCAGTGGTGACGAGCGTAGATAGCGCGGTGAGCTGTAGCGGCGCTTTGTGGTTTGAGAGCGTTTTTCCGCGTTGCGACTGCGAGTAACCAGGACATTCGTGCTTCGTATGCCGCTTGCCAAGCCATTGTTAAATTAAAATAGCGCAAAAACGGACGAAGTATTACGAGCTACTCCATGAAAAATTGGTTGCCACGCTTTTCACGAAGAACAGATTACACGGCAACTCGCGGCCGTTTGTCGACGCAACACAGTCAAACGCATACAAACGCAAAGGCGTGTATGGACCTTTTGTGTTGTCGAGATCGTTTATTGCCGATCGCTTTGCGAGCGACGCTATTGCATTAAAAAAATAATAATTGATATGTGCTGCTGTTACGTACAATGTAAAGTTACTCGAATACTCAGTTGGGAAACTGCCAGAACCTGCTTTGAAAAAGTGGCTCCGATCCGTACTCGAGAACCAAACTAATGGCGATCGCAACGCCGCCATTTCTGCCGCAGCGACCACTCCAGGAATTGCAGGGATGCAAGTGTTGGTTCAGGTCGAGTCGCCCAAAAGCTGGTGGCGCCATCTCGCAGGGCCATCTCGCAGAGCCAAATCTCACAGTAGCCAAGCAACTTTCACGTTTTGACTCGTCGCTAAATGGTGGCGCTGTTATCGTATTTAGTTTAGAGTGCCTTCGTACACACGCGCGCTTTTGCTTGAGTGGTGACATCTCAGCCATTTTTCCGCCCAATCGTTTTTTTATGCATTTTGAAATACGCGCAATCCGGTGTCACTCAGCTCGAGCGCGTAGCTTTGGCTAATGCATAGATACCATTTTACCGCCCAAGTCACGCACCGAGTGCGCAAGAGCGTCACGCGCTGGCACATTCAGGGCAACAATGGATGTCTTCACCCTGAGACAGACACACATGTAGGCACCCTAATTTAGTTTGGTCTCCGTAAACGCCAGCGGTCTAGATTTGAAGGGTGAGTTTCCCAACTGAGTGTTTTAGTAACGTTGGTACGATGTTAGACACTAGCCTCCCGATACTCACAAAGCCTGGCATTTCCACGACAGAGCCATAGAGTGCCCGGTTGCAGATTTGAAGCGCGAGGATCTGGTAGCCTAGAGCGTTTCTTGGGGTTTCCTGTAGTCAGCGCACAGCTTTTGCAGCGGCAAGCACCCGAAACATGGTTTGCAAAGCCGACGAGAAAAGAAGCGGTAGCCCGAGGAACGCGAGAAGCACGAACGGACATTCCATCGCTCGGGACCAGAGGCGGATTTAGAGGGGGGGGTCCGGATGTCCTGACCCCCCTCTTGATTTCTGCATGTGTAAAATTTAGGGCGTAAAACGAAGGAGAGGGGGAGGGGGTTCCTAAACATATGGTACGCTGACCAACACCTGACCCCCCCCCCCCCCCCCATAAGGAAATTCCTGCATCCGCCCCTGCTCGGGACAAAGGTGTTTCGGCGTCTCGCCGCAACGGGACGCCCGTTTTCACTTTTGGTGGCCGCGTCTCGTGGCGATCTGCCAAGCTTTGTCAGTATAGAGGAGGCTATGGTTAGACAGAACACCGTGATAGGCTTAACACGGGCGCCATCAGCTTTACTAACCTAATACATGACAAAAGGCATGGTCCTGCTTGAGGAGTCTCGGCGTAAAGGCGACGGGGTCTCGGACTCACGCGGGGGCGTTCACCGATGTCCTCTGTCCCCTATATGTGTGCACAACATTTAAGTACACAACAGGAACAGGAACGTTGAGTTGGACGAAAGGCTGAAGGGATGTGCAAGAAAGATAACGGCGTGCTGCACAAGGTCTGACAGGCGCTTTTTGACACGGACCCGCAGAAGTACCGTAAACTGCAGTGCGTCAGCCCGGAAGAGTTCCTGCAAATCATTCACACGCAGAACCAAGAATCCCAAGACAAAAGAAACAAAACACAATGATAAGCCATTTTTTTTTCTCATGAGATTTTTTTTTTTCTTTCCACACTAAACGCTTTTCTAGTCAGTCCCTGCCCAATATGCAAGAGTGAAAAGCGCTCGGCAATGTGGGTGCACGTGTCAGCGGACTAAGATAGTATTTTATTTCTATCGCAGTAAACCTTTTTGACAAAAAAAGATATGCTTTTCTCAAGGCCCGTTCACACATCTGCGTTCGGAGCGACCACTATGCTTACGATCGAATGCAACCGTTGTGACTTCAACGACAACTCTACGCGACGTGTACACACACATGCAACCACACGAATCAACAGCCAATGAGAAACGAGCTTCAGCTCTTGCTCCTAGCCAATAGTAAGCAACCCAGTTACGCTTACAAACATGGCGGACGGTTTCCTGCCCGACGCGAGGTCCACCGTCCTCACCGGAGCAGCCGGAGGTTTCGGCTACGGCGTACAGTCACAAAGATCTGCTGTGCGCCTACAATAGCTGTGTAAAGGCTGGTTCAGACATCTGAAACGAACCCGTTATCCACGACTGCGTCCGTTGTGACCGGAACGACCGCTCTGCGCCGCGCGTACACTCCTGCAACCACTGCAACAAGCGCAGTGCGTCGGCAGCACGGCGACTGCCTCTCCCCCACCGTCAGCTGTTTCAGCGGTGCCTCTAAAAAGAAGGGGACGTGCTGCCACTCACTTGCGTAACAGAAAACAGACAGACCGTCTTCTATGACCACAAACTTTATTTTTTTTTTTTTTTTCAGGATACGCTTGCAGGGTAGTGCATTAAAAAAAAGAAAAAAGTTGCAGTACGCCGTCTTGCACGGTCATGACTTTAATACACGGCCTTGCCAACAGTACAAATCTCGCGACATGCCTTTTCTACGATTATAAAAGACGATGTAATCTTAGCAGCGATATAGCAACGTAGAAATATAATTTCGTGATCAGATAGACGTTGCGAGCGAGACGTTGCGAGCGTTCAGGATTGCTAACACTAATCACCTTTCTCGGGTGATGAAAACGCGTGAAAATTCGCATCCTTTATACGGTACGCACCAGTAATACCTTGAACTTGAGCACACGCATGGAATGCGCCAAAAAAGAAATCCGGGCGATGTTCGAGGACACAAATGCTAGGAAAGCACCACTGTAGTCGAAGTACACAAACACGACGGCACGGGCGTTTCTGCTGTCTTGAGAGTGCCGCCGCGAGATCGCCGCACGAGTAGGTGGATGTTTGTTCCCTTCTAGTACGTGCTGGGTTGTCATAACGACACACGACGAAAATTCACAGTCAAGGATAGCGCTTTTACGCGGAACGATGAGCTTTCACCACGCCGTCCACATCGACGATCACCACCGACGCCATGTTTGCTGATAGAAGGAGCCCGGCACGACCGGCATGCAACGCGCGCGACCGAGCTCTCCTCGGCCTGTGATTGGTCTGTCGTTGCGGTCGTTCTCGAACGTAACGAAAAAGTTCAGCCCGGCTCAACTCCTTGCGTTGCGAACGAACACGAACGAAACGACCGTTTGGCGCTTCTCGTTGGGTAACTTGTCGTTCCAACCGGTTGCATTCGTTCGTAAGCGTAGTGGTCGCTCTGATCGCAACTGTGTGAACGGGCCTTAAAGGGATTGTCCGGTCGAAACCGGAAGTACTTAAGTTCTTGCGCTCGTTACGTCGAGGGAGCCTTCATGTAGACAAACGTCATTTTTATTTTGATATATGATCTCCCGTTATTAATTAAACCTTTCATGAGCCTATGTACGAAACTGCACCCCGAATGTCGCCAGCGTCAATGGCTGACATCCGTAGGTGCTGCGTGACGTCACAGAACGCAAAGGTTTGTCGGATGGTCGGGATAACAAGCGTTGGTCGATGGATGTCTTGTATTTTGTTTCGAACTATATAGTCTCCTAGGCTGTACCCTACTGAAATAAGGTTCTTTTAATGCCGTTCCCAAGCATGTGCAAAAAACGTCACGACTTTTGGCAGGAAATTACTCGCAGACAGCCATAAGCTTCGAGCAAACGTATGCCGTTTCGCGCAAACACAACTGCGACGGCCACCGATCGAACTAGGGGCGTTTGCAAAGCAAAGGGTGCAGATTTCGCCTGTGAAGCGGCAACTAGGTATACACGAAGCAGTATCTGGGTACACATCTCGGCGGATCCACTGGATCGCTGATGAGGCTGCGGGTCGTTCCCTCAGAGGCGATGTCCGCGGGTAGAAGGCAAACGGCGAATCGTTCAAATGCATGTCGTCACTTGATTTGGACGAGCTTGGTGAATCGTAGTCGCGCTCCATTTTCACACGCGGGTCAAACAGAATCTGGCTGCACGCGTGCTAAACACAACTTCTGGTATTGTTTCCAGATGACCTAGCTGTTGGTTTCGGTTTCGCTGCATAATCAAATTGATTGATCCGATTTGGGCGAGGAGTGGATGGACGTAGTTTAATATCGTTGGCACAGCATCACACCTCAGCTTACGAGCCTTCTGTCCGCATAGAGCTCAGCTCGTAGCTCTCTTCTGTGAGATGATTGCTGCATAAGCGGGATCTCGATCTTGACGGGAACCCAGTCCTTGCGCACGGCGACGATCAACTTCGCTCGTCACTGCACGTCTCGCGGAAAAGTGTGGAACATCATGTCTTGGCTCGCATGTGCTGCCCGGAGGTTGTGGCACCCAACCGCGCAACAAAAATCTCACCCAACCACGAAACAAGTCGAACACAACAACAAAAACGAAGCACGCTGAGGCGTTCACTCGCAGGCGAACGACGAAACAAAAATGGTCGCTTTGTGTTTTGTGACGTCAGAGCTTCACTGTTGCCAACGAAAGCAGCGTTTACGCTAGAATGGGATTGGAGCAGTATAAATTCCATTACTCACGCAGGGGGGCATATAAAATTCAGATATTGCACGTACGATGCGTCTCGAGGCAATAACAATGATTTTCAATTGTTTTCTCGAATACAAAATTTGACCGGACAATCCCTTTAACAATTCACAATTGAAGACGAGGACAAGCTGACTCCGTTCATTTCGACCAATCGTATAACCAACCTGTCACGCTCGGGTGTCACTGTCATCGGTACCGGCGTGATTATTGTTAAATCTGTTAAATTAATGCGCGAGGCGCTGAAGCGCAAGTTCGGGCTAAAACTTCGGGAACATTACCTGGAATACACGCATCTATTTCACCCATAAACTGAGCTTCGAAATTGTTTTCGTGGTACCCTTAACACACTCGGCCACAGATTCCTCCCTCCCCCATTATTAGCACACAATAAAATCTTCTATGATGCATGAACCACCCTTAGCATAGTCTGTGATTCACAAATCTCGTCACGCCTCGTCACAATAATGAACGATATTGAAAAAAAAAACTAAAAAATCCGAGAACACCTAAAAACTTGTTATGAGTTATGAAAGCGAAAGCATGAATGTCGTTCTTCCGTTCCCTTCGTTCGCCGTCAGCGTACTGGCGTGGACGGCCACGTTTCGCTACTGCCGAGGTAGCGGCCGACGGCCGAGCGTGCGCTCTCGTGAAGTGGCCGCGCCGAGCTGAGCTCGGCCGTGCCGCCTCTCCGTCGTTTGCCCGTGCGGGACTGCGGCCAGGCCCGCAGTCCCGCACCTCTTACCAATGGCCGGGCCGCTGCGTGCGCTGCGCCGCCATAAAGAAGGCTTCTCTGGTGGCGTTCCTTGGAACTACGCCGCGCGAGAGCCAATGGGAGCCTCGTTCGTTGAAACTATGACGCGCCAGCCAATCGAAGCCATTGGTTTCTGCTACAGACGACAGGCTTCGCTCCATTGGGACAGGAGAAGATGCGCCGTTTGGCGCTGCTTCAAAAGCTGATGGCGTCGGTTCGCTCCATGGGACAGTTAATGCTTTCGCATTTAACAAATCCTCGAAAAGTCCGCAGCGCGTAAGATTCCAACTTTCAAGCGTGTATAGTCCACAGACCCATAATATTAGTTCACAAAAGACTAATTTATTCTTGGTCAGCTTTCCCTGGACACTTCACTAGATTTCAAGAATCATCTTTCACTCTCTGGCCATGTTTTTACTTTAATTTGTGCAGGTCGTAACGCGCTCATCCAATGAAAGTAGCTTTGTTGCTCTGTGTCATGGGTAAGAACAATAAGCAATATGGATTTAGCAGAAGCGGTAGCTGCGACAGAGAGAGAGAGAGGGAAATGCACACATACGTGTAGAACCAGCGAACGCTTGTCTATTTCACGGTATGTTTGTACTGTGCCCGAGAATTCAGTGAAGTGTCTGCGGAACGGACGGGGCAGATCTCCAGCGCCGATACGTTTTGGGTTCAGCTTTGCCCACCCTTGTCTTTATTGACATTTTCCCCGGCTTTCCTCGGGACTCGTTCGTCGGCAGACGACGAGGAGAATAGGTGAAAGTAATACAAAATTGAAAAGATTTAGAAAGAGAAATAAAAGACACAAAAGTGGGCCACATAACATGAGATGTCGGAAAAAATACAAAAGAAGAAGAGAAAAAAAAAAAGAGAACTACGGAAAGAAAGATAGAACTCGATTTTCATTCGGAGAGTTGAGTCTATTTGAACAGGCCGTACTATAATTATCTCCCATCTCTTATAACGACTGTTTTCTCCGTGTTCTTTGTCAACGCTTTGTTTTTAACGTTTGCACGAACCTGTAGGAGTACGACCTGTGTTTACGAACCTATATAGGTGTACCATTTAAAGGGGCCCTGCAAGGACTTTTTTACTGTTTTTTAATTTGCACCAAACATGAGCGCACTGAACGTAGCAACTTAGTAAAACTTTTCTTTTCTCGAAATTCGCTTTATTTTAAAAGTTATAGGCAAATTAAAATTACAAAAACAAGCAAAAAATAACCTCCCTCATGACGTCCTTGGTTGCTTGAGTGGCCGTGAACTAGAGGAGGGGTAGTGGGCTCATCGCGATCGCTCACGGCTGCCGCACTCCGTGTCGACGGCGCGAGAGGGCGCCACTAAAGCATGTTTTGGATAGGCTGTATGCAGCGGGCAGCCGGGGCGGCTCTCATTGCATTTGATGCGCGATTAAACACTAATTCGGCATGACACTTCATTGGCCACAAACGACAGCAAACACGGGGTAAAGATCAGTTCAGAATGGGCGCCACTTCGCGCTGCCATACCGCGAAACGGCCAAACCCCAAGACAAAGCTTCTCGCCGAAGGCCTTCGGAACGCTCGGAGCTGGTCGGATCATCCTGTTCATACGACCGCAGCGCCGCCGCGTACATCCGGGACCTTTCCGTGTCGGCGCGTGATCCCACTACTCCTTTCTAGTGTGCGCCACCTTTTCCACCGCTCAGTGGCGGGTATGTCGACGGGTCATTTCTCGTTTCCGTACTTTATAAACTGCATTTGTTTCTTTTCTGATCTAGAATACTGAACAAAAACAACTTTTATAAATAATTGAAACGGTTCGCGCAACTTATATTTTGTAGTTCGACTAAAAAGAAGCTTTTAGAGGCTCTGACCAGTAGTAAGCCCAGGACCAAAGACGTCACATTTTGCGCGCTTTCGGTACCGCGGGTCGCCCTCGTCGGTGGAGGAGGTTTCCGCGTCGTCCGGTTAAAATATGACGCACTGATATTTAGTTACTCTCTCCGTGCCCGCTGGCTTGCCCGAACTTCAAGAGATGTGGAAAGCGAAAAAAAAGTAGACGCTTATATATGATTGCAGGGCCCCTTTAAGCGCGATAAAATAGTGCCGAAAAAAAAAAAAACCTTTTTGCGATATATATTTAAAAATTACCTTTTGAACATAAAGGACAACAATAATCTAGAGAGAAAGAAAGACAAAATAAATGATGGTTGTAGATAGATTGTCAAATTTCAAGAAGGCTATTTTTGCATCGGCTTTTGGAGATTTTAAATTACCTGCATGTGCTTTGTTTGTTGGCGATTGTTCGTTTGTACATTTCGATAGTACGTTTGTACATTTCGGAGACATTTCCACAGTCCACGCTTGAAAAACTACTAAAATCCTTGCACCGTAAAATGAGAAAATTGTGGACCTCTAGAACCAACAGTCAACAACTTCCCTAATAAAACCATTCCCACACAAACACAAAAAGCGCGCCTGCACAATCTATTTCCGTCTGTCAAAGTAACAGGAATCACGTCAAAGAGCATTTGCAGTTCTAAGAACGAATAACCAGAGGAGTAGTACCCCCCCCCCCCCCCCCCCCCCCCCAAATGCTTTTGTTTGTAGATGGCCAATCTGCGAGCGGGACGACACCTGCACGACGACACAAAATACCCAGTGCCCCCGCTTCAGGAAAGCGAGTCTTCGACGCGTACATAGTTCCTTTCACCACGGCTTCGCAAAGAGCGTACGTTACGGCACCCTCGAGCGAATTAAAGTGAAGCAGCGAAACACGTCACAGCTGTCCACAGGAGGAGAGCATTCCGACGATATGATGTCACGTGCCTCGCATCAACGCTCTGATTGGCTCATTCGGGCCGTAGCCTCCGTCGCGAGCCAGGTTATGGTGAAACTCAGTATATATCTGTAGGAACTGAAACAACACCGCACCCGGCAACGAGGCTTGCAATCCTGACCCACCCCTCTTGCCCCTGATGCTTACGCGCGTTAGCAGGGTCGGGTTTCCGAAACCGGAAGTAGGTTCCGGCTTTCGTCCCGACTCCTTCCGGCTGGGGAACGCCTGCCACCGTCCGCCCGGGAAAGAAAGCGTAGCATTTGTGCGTGCGCGCGCTCGTATCGCCTATAGATATATCGTCGTCGTTTATCCTCTACGGGCTGCTTCGTCCGCCGGTTTGCATTCATTACTTCCTTCCTTCGTTGTGTATGAATCTAATAATACGGCAATGGTGTCGAACGGCCCCGCAGTAACCAGGCCGTGTTCCGGATAGCATGTATAGATCATATTGGGTTTACCAGTGACAATAATAAAGGAGGGCAAGCGATAGTAATGGCCCATTCGGTCGTTGCACGTGGGAATGTAAACGAGTTTTAGTAGACGAATTTCGTGCGCCCGCTCCGCTCTACGGAGCGGCTCACAATCTTTAGTGCGCATGGGCGGCCGCTCTGAGATTGAGCGTAGCCGGCTGCGCACGCGGAGTTGGGCAAGTTTGGAGCGGAGCGGAAAGTTTAAACGATCTACTAAAACTCCCTATCATCGAAAGCGCGCCACTCGGCACAAAGTGTCAACATTGCCTGGACGCCGATCGTGTGGCGTCACGATCGGTGACTTAGTTCTGTCATAAGTCAGAGCACCGTCAAAGGCTAGACGACATGCAACCGCAGGTAAGAAGGTTACGGCGCACTCCCAGCGCTAGATTGGTTGAGCCGGTTGATATACGAATAGCGTGACACAGCGCTTTTTGAGCTGCTTGATGGCTCCATCCAGTGATTTCCCTACACCCCGAGGGGTGTGTATACACCCCCTCTTGTTTTTCTGAAGACACTCCCTTGATTCGCAGCAACTCCTCTATTCACAACGCCTCCCACCCCCCTAACCCCCTCCCCAAAACATTTAGCCCCCCCCCCCCCCCCCCCCCTAACTTCAATTCCTGGGTAAACCCCTGGCTCGATCGACTACAGACATCGACTGCACTCTTGATTTGTGGGGAAACGAAGTATCGAGCTGTCTGACGTCGGTCTTCTTTCTCTTATCTAATTCTTCATAGTTTTAACATAAACGTCGCGACCATCATTCGAGGTAAAAAGTATCCGCTGTTGTGGCGGCAGCTGCATACGCCCAGGCGCAAGCTTTTCTGCAATCCTGAAAAAAAACAATTACCACGCGGTTGATTGTGCGGTACTATAGCTGGATATATTTTATCTCTCTCGATTATTAATCTAATCACGCATACAGCGTCGTGCCTCAAGATGCGACAAATGTGACCCACAAGTGGTTGAGAAGAACTTGCTGTTCATCTTAACTTCTAATTACTCCTTGGAACACTTTGTGAAGAAATATGAAGGCTGGCGACCCATTCGAGGCAGGTATTTCACTCGTCTTTGTAGGCTCCTTCGAAGTAGTAGAATTTGTAGTTGCGATTTTATTAACCTTAGTATTTAATGGCTCGTTTTCGAAATGGGGATTACTAAATTTGTACTTTGCACGCGCCTCGAAACCGTACTGATGTCTGGATATGTACTAGATTGACTGAAATTTGACCCACCGTTACTTTATAATGTCGGCTGGGATATTCATGATCTGATTCGTCGGTATCCCAAATAGTCTCAGCAGCCCCAAGCTTTTTTTGAACTAATATCGGGGAGTGGTTTTCGATCCCGTTCCAGTCATGATCGGTGGAGTTAAAGATGATCCCTAAAGCTCTTACCACGAAAAATACTGAAGGCATGTAGACTACGTCTTTAAACTTTATTATATATATATATATATATATATATATATATATATATATATATATATATATATATATATATATATATATATATATATTCTTTTTTTTTAAGTGACTTTGTATTTATTTTGCCAAAATCAATCTTTTAGATGTTGGGCTGTCTTAAATCACATTTGGTGACGCATCTTACTATCACATCAAAATTTCTTTAACAGCTTGACGCTGGTGCCCCGAGTTTGAGCTCACATAAAGTTTGCAGTTGTTATTAGAAAGTCGCTCTAGTCTGTTGTGTGGTTAACAAGGACAAGCTGCTTCCAAACAGCTCTGCACTCTTTCCACTTGTGCAAAGAAAACGCTGGACAGGAGGGAACTACCAATGACAGAGAGGTTTGCGGGGAGAGGATTGCCTACTTTTCTCATTAACTAATCCCGAAGGGGGAAGCGTGAACGTCATAAGCCACGCCTCTGGTGTCTTAACCTGCCGGATATATTGAACGGCCTGTTGAAACAAAAAGGTGGCTAGAGAGGGCGGGCCTGGGAGCGATTCGATTTCTTTCCCATTTTTGTGTTAAGCAAGAAGAAATTGACTTCCACCTGAAATGGAGCTAACTGGCGCTTTCTAAGCGACAGGGGGCCGCTGGAAAAAATCAGCCTAACCAGGGATTCGATCCCGAATCTCCCCAACACTAACGGAGCGCTCTACCAATTGAGCTAACCAGGAGCTGGTCACTAGAGCAGACGAATGTTAGCAGTTGTCACGTCTCGATCATATATGACCACCGCAACGGTTAGACGTTAATTATTTGATATAATGGGTTTACAGTGGCTGTGATCGAGAATGGTGGACACTGTAAACATCCGTTTTCTCTACACTACCAGCTTCGAGTAAACTCAGTCGGTACAGTGCTCCTCGCTAGTCTTGGAAGGGTCACTCGACCGAATCCCGAACAGGTCGAATGTTTTTCAGCGACTACCAGTTACCTCGAGGGCGCCAGTTTAGCTCCGTTTCGTGTGGACCTCAATTTATTGTCGCTTAAATCTCCCGCACCGTGGAATCTCCCCCTAGAATCATAGCATTAAATCTCTGTGTTGTCGCGCCCCACTCTCCTTCATTCACTCTTTGTTACATTAGGAAAGTACAAGAGGGACACGCCGTAGTGGGATATTCTTCACGCTCCTGTAGGCTAAAACTTCCGTTCGCTAGGCAAAAAAAAAAAAAAAAAAAAGGCAAAAGAAACGAACAGGTAGCTCGATAACGCTTTCGGGTTCAGCGGTCGCTCATCTCGGAATGTAGACATTCCCATTGCATCCGAGCCCGGCCAACCGTGACACTCAACGATACCGGATAACGATAACCCACGAAATATGGATCGAGAGAAGCACAAATATACCGGAGAGGAGGAAAGGAGCCAAGGGAGAGAGAGCAAAAGGAATGGATGGGGCGGAGAGACCAGCGACAAGCGTGGGTCCGCGGTCGAGAGGGAAGCTAGCTGGCCATCGGCTCCAACTGGCGCAAATGGAGAAGACGAAAACAAAAGGAGGAGGAGCCATGCCGGACGTCGAAAAGCGAGAGACCTCGCCAGCGCGGTTATCTGCTGGTCATCGCGAGCCCAGCGTCCATTCATCACGGCCCGCTGGCGGCCATTAGAACAACTCTGGGGCAGCAGAGGAGCGCAACAGCACGGCTCTGTACTCCGCTCTGGCTCGGTTTGGTTTGGCTTGTCTCGGCTGAGAGCCGGGCTGAGGTCTCGTCCGGAGGATCGTCCACCATCAATTACCGGAGTCGAACTCGGTCGACTGTATGTGTTTGCAAGCTTTTTGTCTGTATGTGTGTGGAAGGCAAGGCATGCGCTCGTATACACACGACCACGAATACAGGCTCAGCCAGCGATATTTCGCAGCAATAACGACCAATTTTTTACTGCCAGATTCCGACGTATGGGGAGAGGAGAGAGAAGAAAAACAAGAAAAAAAAACTATGCATAACGGCGGAAAAAAAAAAAAAGTACGAAGCAGTAGGGGAAAAGAAAGACAGTTACTGAGCTGCTTCCTGGTTTGATTTCATTTAACCTCAACATCATGTCATGTACAGTAGACCACCTCGGCATCGTAGAATTCCAAATCGCTCACGTCCTGCCAAACTAGCGCGAACGACTTGCTCGGCTATTTCATTTTTGGGCATTCGAGAATTCTTTCTCGCATAAACGGAGCTCGTATACGCGATGGCATGTCGCTTGTGATTGTTCTGTTTTTATTGATATCGCTGAAGCTGCAGCGGTAAATACCCCGGTTAGCCTGGCCTGGAAGCGATTCGTTAATTAATCTTCATTTGTTTCGGCGGTTGTAAGATTATGAGTTTGACGCTGGCCCAAATAAGAGAGGGATCGCTTGCGTTTAATCTCTTGAACTTGCGAGCGTTTATAAAACAAAGCAAATATCACACCAAACGTAAGGTAAGGATTCCTTCCAATAAGAGGCCTTAACTACCAAAATAATTGCTAAACGGCCGAAAGTGTATTTTATTGGGGCGTTCTGTACCAACGGTTTCGTCCGAAGAGCAGTACAGTCAAGTCTCAAAACTCACACTGACTCCGAGAAATAAAACTGGATTCCTGAGTCCCGACTAAGAAATGCGCTGTGGTTTAAATCTAAGCTGTCAGCTACCTGGTGTAACTCTTTCACCAGATATCTAGTTATAAATATTAAGGCTGGAGCCTTGCGTGAGCAATATGGTCAGTGAGTGCCTTGTTTTCTTGGTCAAGCGCGTCGCCTCCCCATTCTACCGAGACACGGAGCAATTACAAAGATGACAGCGATGGTAAGTGCTTCAGGTTTGTCTTCAGTCAGATAGAAACCCTTGCAATTTGTAATAAACAGACATTCCCCGTGGCTCACTTCTTTAAAAGGCATAAAATACAACATAGAGGTGTACTGTACAAACTAGCACGCCTTAGATTGGAATCCGATATGGCTTATGCTGACGGTTATCAAAATTGTAGGCATCTGAATGAGCAGTTGCGCTTAGGTTTGGGATTGGTACGTGATCCTAATTGTACCACCTGTGAACAGTAGTAAACTTGAAATACTTTATTTTTATATAGAAGCGTAAGCAAGAAGGTTCTTCATGTGATTATGGATAGAGAAGTGCGAACTTCGCTAGCACCATCACTGAACGTTGCGAATATTATTTATGTGAAACTTAAGGAAGCTTTCATGACCAAAATTTGTATTGCGACTAATTGCTCTAATTTGTTCTTAGCGTCCCCGTAAGTCTCTCTTTCACGTTCTAGCGCTAACGAAGTGGAAAGGAATTTCGTAGGAAAAAAACACCATTTTATGCCATACGAGAAAAAAAAAAAGGAAGAAAACCCAATAGCTTTCAAACATGGCGGCTGAGGTCGGCGGCAATCAGTCCATCGAACGACGTTTCATCGACCGATCGTTTCATCAGCACGCTGTGTTTCAACGACAGATCGTTTCATCGACAACTCAAAGTAGCGCCACTTTTATTCTTCGTTTTTTTTTTGTTTTTTTTTTGTAATGAGTGTTATTAGACTGTCGCCTCGAAGCGGAGTGTACGGGTTGGTCAGGCGGGTTAACATTTTGTAATGAGCCGCCGCCGACTGTCGCCGCGAAGCGGCAAAAACGGGGCGGACGGATGGGTTAATTAACGCGCACCAGATAGATACACGAGCGACGAAATGTCCCCACAGCGTGCAATTCGCGTGACGAGTGCCGATTAAACGTTCGCGTCAACGAAACCTGTGTCCATAAAACGTGTGTCCGTGAAACGTTGTTCACGAAACGTTATTTCACGAAACGAGTTTCAACGAAAAGATAGTGACCCGCGGAGATTGACATGTGTCAAGCATAGCCACACCTAACAAGAATGTTAGGTGTGGCTTATAGTCATTGTTCCCTTCAAAAGTACCCGCATTTGTTTGTCGAGACCCTCCATAAAAACGTTTCTTCACAGTCAAACCTAAAAGTAACTCGTTTTTGTTTATCCCAACAGCACTACGTAAATGAAGCCGCGCGCGGCCACGGACCAATCTAGTTGGCTATCATTATGATGTAACATTATTATAGTACTTAAGCAATAGTAGTGTGCATGTTTATAAGGTAAGCATGTTAAAACCTGGCGCTATCATCAAGTCTGACGTCTCGCCATTAAGAATGTAAGCCACATGTACGACGTTCGAATGGCGTCAGTATGTCCACAATAAGACGGTCACCGCGTCACGGTGGGGTCAAGGATAGAGTTAGACCTGAGGTTGAACATACATGTCGCTCCGCTGAAACGGCGCTTGTGTCCAGCTTGTATCGCCACTTATCATAATCTCATGATGGCGTTAGGATTGAATGCGGAGGGCTAGCGCTTATCGTTTCAACTACGCGTCAAGTGGGAACCCTACCTCGAATCCGGGGCTACCGGATTCGAGGTAGGGTTCCCACTTGACGCTCGCGTGGTAGCGTGGTTGGGAAGCACCATACATTCCAACGTAGGTAGTGCCAGGTTAACTATAGTCGTGGTTCCTTAAAAAAAAAAAAAAATAATCCGCGTCAGTTTGAGCTTGTAATGTACATAAAATATATTTTAAATATGACGTGACTATACTCGGGGACAACTTTTCTTGGCGTTTTCGAGGAGAGAAGGAGAGTTGGCGCCCAGCTTTAATCAGCGCTCAAGAAGAGAGGGAGCACGCGTGCCCGCACCTTTGACCGCATTGCCAAGAAAAGTTGTCTCCGAGGGCCAACCATACAAAATAAACGCGTTCCAGAGCCCAGTAGACAATGATGGTAGCACGCAGAAGGCGATGAATGGAACGATCTATACGGCCCCAGATTCTGCCTGGTTTTGACAACGCTGACGAGAGACGCTCTCTACTCTGGACATCAAATCCCCTAGACACTTGGGTGTACCCCAGCAGCAGACGTGTGCGACCATCACGTGTAAGGGGGATCGCTCATCGGAAAGAAACGAATGGACTTGGAGGAAGAATTGAGATAGCATCTTCGTCGCACCAAGAAACGGCTCGCTCGAGGGCGGAAGGCGAAACGAAGGGCGGCAACAAGTGATTACCACAGAAGACGCGGAGAACCTAAACGCGCACTCAGGATGGCCCTCCCCTTCAAAAGAGAGCGCTCCGCCAGATGGGTGACGGACCACCGCCATCCTATAGCCCACGCAGTCGGCCGAGATAAAAAAAAGCAACTACATCAATATAGGTGTAAAAATTAAAAAAAACCCTACAAAAACAACAACACTGTAAGCTCTTTTCGGGGGAGAGCTCCCCTTCCATACTCTCTCTCCCCATTCTCCCCCTGCCCCCTTCCTTATCCCCCGTCCGGGGTTTTTCCTCGAGCGGACGTCCAGAAGACTCAATCGGCGCGGTACAAAGAAAACCGATGCGGCTTTCGGCAGCTACACAAAAGGGCCCTTTCGAGTCGCTCCGAAACCAACGATAGCAACAGCAGCAGCAGCACCAGCAGCGTCAGCAGCAACAGACAGCCACCGCGCTGCCTCTACCGCCTCTGCTATTTTCTTCTAAGGCAACAAAAAGGAGGGGAAAAAAAGAAGCCCGCTGCTCTCTCACTCTCCCATTTCGACCCCCTTTCCCTTCAACTTTTTATTCTTTTAATATTGCTAACTTTTTTTTATGCCCTAATACTTTTTCTCGTCCATTGGAACTATTGCTTGGTCGGTTTCTTGGCTGCTTCACTTCCCAAATTGAGTACGAGAGGGAGACCCGGAGGCTAGATGCATACTGCAAGCTAAGGCTATAAAGAAAAATAATACAAATAACTGTCCGCAGGTGATTTTTGGGAACTACTGTAGGTAGCAGAGGGAAGAATGTTTTCCTGGAATCGTATAGCGTGGGGAAGAAAAAAGCTGTGCGGCCCGCTTTCCTTATCACCTCTCTACCACAGCGCACACATCGCCCGAGGCAATTGAACTAAGAATTCCTAAAACTGAGAAGCAAACAATGAAACGAGAGAACAACGAACCTCGTGATGCGTTTTACTGGGGCGAATGCGCAAATTTATGACGAACGTAAACTTCTTATACGTTCAGTGCAACTTTCATGGGCGCGACAGGTTGCACCTAAAGGAAGCTCAGTGCGGCCTCAGTTCAGCATTCAGTACGAGTGGGCTGAGTCCAGCTTCCGCTCGCGCCCTGAAACTATGAGAGAAAGCTACACTTTATTTCATAGGCTTACTGCAACTTCTGATAGGCGCGATATGTTGCACTGAAAGGAACTTCAGTGCAGGGCAGCTTCAGTAATGCTACAACACTATGTGCAGGTTGCACTGGGCACGTCAAGTCGGCGCTCCTTTGCTCCTATTCCGACGCTCCGAGTTTCATACTCCGAGCGCAGCAACTAAACGACGCATAGCGTACAGGAGCGCGACACACCGAGGCTGCGTTCCAAACCTACTAGAATGGATCCGAGTTACCCTGGCGGATTATGTCACGTGACAACAAAAATAGAGAAACGCTGGACGCGGGTATGTCTTCGAAAGCCACCTTTACTCTAGAGTTAGATCAAATAAGTTTTGAAACACGGCCGTAAACTATCGACGGGCCACACGAGCTCCTTCCGACCGTGGAAACGGGTGGCAGAAGCCGGAGATATTTCGAAGATAAATAATTAGGCCCGTACGGAGCGGCAGAGTCCAAAACAAAAGAGACGGCGACGTTATGAAGTTTGAATGAACGTTTTAATATTGCTGAAAGGTTTGAGGACTCGCCTCGTGCACATGTGAAAAGTTACCTTGGCCGATCTATTTATTGACCATGCATGCTGTTCCGATTTAACTTAAAGACAACACTCTTGAACACGCTCGTCGACGAAGCGAAAACCCTCAAATTTGTCAGAGATTCTCTGGTTCCGTCTCGCAGCGAGACGGAAGCTATGCTTATACCGGCACACCGTCGTTCGATAGCACGTCAATTGGTTTTAGGCGGTATGCATGAACAAATCTTTCCCGCAACGCTAACTGGTGTTTTGGCTTTCCAATTTAAGTATCTTTATTCGCTGCGGCTGGGCTAAGCATTCTAAGCAGGGCAGCGGCCTGACTGTCTTTTCATCACAACTTTTTTGTCGCCGAGCTATCGGCACGCTCGTTCGATAGATCAATTCGTTTTCAGGCAAGACGCACGAACAAACCTTTGAACTGATGTTTCGGCTCTCAAATCGAAGTATTCTTATTCGCTGGGCTAAGAATTATAAAAGGGACAGAGCGGTCCGAATGCCTCCTCATCTCGACAACTTTTCTGTCGCTGTGCTATCGACACGCTACCTTTTGTTAGGTGAATTTCTTTATCAGGCGAGATGCACGAACAAACCTTTTTCGGAACGCTAATTGCTGTCTTGGCTTTCAAATCAAATAGTTTTTACCTGATAAATTAAGCTCTAATCAACTGAAAAGGGGCAGCGGTCCGGCTACGCCTTTCGTCTCGACGATCTCAACAACAGCGCAGCCATCTTGTTTGTTTACGTGACGTCACGGAGCGCGACGAAGTCACTCGCGCTCCGAGAAATTCACGGTGCACGAAGAGCGCGCTCGAGTGTCAGTCTCCAGTGGCACTCCTGTTCGTTTAGTGACAGGAGCGCCAAACTCTCGCGCTCCGGAGCACGGACTTAACGCGCCCACTAAGTCCAGCTTCCGCTCGTGCCCTGAAAATATGAGAAAAAGCTACACTTGATCTGATCCGTTCAGTGCAGCTTCTGGTAGCCGCAATAAGTAGCACTTAAGGGAAGTTCAGTGCGACTTCAGTTTTACATGAGTGCAGGCTACACGATATGCTGTTAAACATAAATAGCGTGAAGGACAGGCAAGTGCACAAAGAAGACGGGACTAACGCTTTGTGTCCTTGTCTGTCTTTCGCTGTATTTATGTTTAATACGTTTGAACAAATATTTATTTTTTATTTTAGATTAATTTGACTATTACACGTTCAGCGTGCTTCTTGTAGGCGCTTGTGAGCAGCCTCTGCTAACTCTCCATTTGGTTCTGCACCCGGGTGGGGAAAGCACGTCCTAATGCAAGGCTCTTATAACTCAACCTCGCCCAACTTTGTACAATATTTCTGAGATAGGGGTACTTATGGGTGTTTACGATCACTTCTAGCTAGTCAATTTACACACTTTTAGGGAGCTTCGGATAGGCACAGCCATAAGACCTTCTTCTTAATTAAGTTTGTTCCACTTCATTGCTATGATCACATGACAGTTCATCATCATCCCCCGAATTTATTTAACTTTCATTTCCCATACGGACATTATACAAGGGGCGGGGAGTTGCACACCATATGCTAAAAGTTAGCACTAAAAAGCTATCATGCGAAAGTCCAGACCCTGTGTTACAAGTAATAAACAAAAAAAATATACTTTTTTGCACGAATAACTAGAAAAAGTTTAGTTGATGATTATGTTGTAAGTGCAGCAGCGAATATTAGGTTAGTTGTGCTATAAATGTGGTATGGTGACTGTGGGTCATGATGCCTTTGGTGTTGCTTTCCGTTATTATTAATGGCAAGGTAGAGTAAAGGAATAATAAAAATGAAGCGAAAATTAGGCAAACTGTACACACGTTATCAATGCAAGAAAAAGAAATCGATCGAGTTGAATTTAGCAGTGAAACCCTGATGTCACTATTATATAAGTAAATTCTATGGAAGAAAGACAGTCGCAATAGTTTCCATCTGATCGGGTATAAATCAAGTTTAGCCTGTCTGTCTGGGCCCTTCTAAAACTATACACATATCTCTTTATGTGACTTCTTCGAAATAGCCTTCCAGTAATGCACAATATATCAATATTGAATATGTTACGGAGTCTATACACACAAGCTTTACGAGCATTCCTGAGATTGCCAAGATGCACCTCCAACATTGAAACAGTAGCTGAAGCCCGAGTTTTAACGCTTGACATCCTCAGCACACAAGAGACAATGCGCATTTATATGTGACACACGTCACGACTTCAAAATTCTAGTTTAAAAAACTTTGTTCAAACGCGAAAAAAAAAAAAAATGCGGGATCTTCCCAGTCAATAATGTTGCTACAGAATTACCTACCGTTAACGTTTGACGCAGCAATGGCCTTACCCACTCCTCCATGGCTCTATACCTCGATGTCGATTATGACTCCTATTCTAGGAATATGTAAAAAATCGACTCTGGCCACGCCTGTTCTTAGAGAACTGTCATTGCAACATATTCACAATACTTATGGGTCACACGTCCACATTTACGCGGAGGGATCCCCAGTGCCGGCATCATCATCTTATGGAGGCTACATTCCATCAACCCATGTCACAGTTCTTTCCAAATTGAGTTATGCAATGTCATTCACAGCATCCCCAGCATCCACATCCACAAATTTTAAAGCTGCATTACAAGCTTTATCGTCGATACATAAACGCTGCCAAGATCCACAATTGATTCATAACATATACATACAATACGAAAAATGTACCCCAAAAGGTCACGTCGTCGTCGTCCTGCAGTGGATTCCATGTCATTGCGGCATAAAAGGAAACATCATCGCAGACATAGCTGCCCGAGATGCGAACAAGACTCAGTCATTATACCGGTGCAATTTACTCGATCAGATACCAACAGGTAGGTACATCAACTCGGAAATGGCATCTTGTCGTCGCTGTGGAACAATCCTGACAACTGTTACAGACGGCTACATAACATCGACCCCCACCTTCAATTTAAAGTCCCTCGAGGACTTCCGCGGAAAACAGAGTGCCTAACCCACCGAATTCGTCTCGACGTTGCCTATACAAGCAGGTATCTGCACCTTATAGGCAAGGCGGAATCACCTATGTGCCAACGTTGTTCATCGGTTCACTCCCTTGAACACATCCTGTGCCACTTTGAAGCTTTTAACTCAAAAATAAAATCCTTGCGAACGCTCTTAGCCATTCCTGCCAACCAAACAATAACTACGGTGACCTCACTAGGTCCATGGAAATTAACATCTAAAAGCCTGAAGGCTATCGAGGCACTGGTGGAGTTTATTCGAACATCTGGCCTGGACAGGCAACTTTAACTTTTCTAGAAATTCTCGCCCCTTTGGTCTCACTTTCGTCTATCTTCTGATCCCCATTCCCTTTCCCCAAATATGAAGTAACAAACCAGCATTCTCAGCGAGGTTGACCTGTTCGTTTTTCTCTTCTCTACCAGAATTTAACTATCTCAAGTTTAACTTGCATAACTAGCGAAGTAATGCTAGTGTTTCGTGAATATACTGAAAATAAAACAAGTATGAGTGCACGATTTTGTATTTTCTCTACATTTGATACCAACGATTGTTGGGGACCAGACGAATGACAGATATTCAAACTACGGCCTGACAAGTGTAATGTATTTTATACCCTGTTGCAGGTTAAGATAAGCGGGACAAGTTCCTCCCGCGATACCTTCCACCCTTTGCACTTAGAAGAGCGAACGCCAGAGAGGATGCGGGTTCCTCCTCGCCTTGTCTAGCCTCCTCTCCGGTGTTCACTCTGCTACTTGAAAACAGTGGAGGGTTTTCGCGGGACTGATGACGGAGCTAGTTTTAGATTGCGTTAAGAGAGTGGTCAGCCCTGGACGCAGTGTGTCCCACGCTAGCCTTTCTCTCGAATATTACGGGATAACAAACATAACGTAAAAACAAAGATCGCCAATTTACGAATCCTTGCGGTGCACTCACAGCCAAGTGAAGCCAGAGACACACACTTATATACATTCTTAAGAAAAGTATAATAAAAAAAGTACTCAATCGCCAGACGCTACCCTGTGGTCACTCAACGGGACGACCGCTATAGCTTTGAGTGCGGTAGCGAAGCACATAATTAGGTTTCCGTGCAGCAATGTATGACAAAACAAAACAATACAGACAAAAAAAAAGTTTAGCAGATTCTTAAAGCACGAGTTTTCAAAAGCCAGGCGGCACGAACCGCATGTAAAACCCACAGCTCACGACACGACGAAACACGCGGGTCAAGGAAGCCGCAGCGCCGAGCCGTCCAAAAGCCGAGTCAATCCACGCGCCCTTTCTGTACAAGAAAAACGACGTCGAAAGACAGACGTCGGAACAGTCAAGGCCGTGCCGTGGTCTCGCAGATTCCCACCCACAGAATCAATCGGTTCCACCATTTTCCCCCTATTTTCCAGGGACCCCCTAAGTGAGGTACGCGCGACGGGAGGGACGGACGCTCGCTTTGCTAATGAGCCTGTGCATTTCGGGCCCACCTACGTGTCGTTTTCCTTTTATTACTTCTCTCTTTCCTTTATTTTCTATTCCTTTCCTTTTTGTGTCGGTGCCCCCGTTGTTCCTGGGGCTCGTCTGACTCGCCAGCGTTTCTGAGAACGGCGACATCTCCATCGGAACCAGTTTTGAGTCAGCTTCCCCAGCATCGTTTCGTCGGAAGAGATCCATAAAGGCGCGCTTGGAGCAACGGGAAGCAACAAGGAGAGATCGACACCAAGGCGAAAGAAACGAAACCTAAAAAAGAACGCGTGCGACGTCGTTCAAGCAGTGTACACAACCGAGAATGTGTCGTCCCCGCCTCGGCTTTGTTGATCGGAGTCCCACCACCCTCCAAGTCGTCACAAGCATGTGAGACTCATAATGGCGGCTTCTTGTGCCGTCTCGGGCCTTCTTTTACTCTCTCTCTTTCTTTCTCTCTTACTCACTCACCCTAGTTGGTCCCAGAAGCCGTTTGCCGGAATCCCAAAGCGGAGAAAGCGGGGTTCGGCCGAAAATACCGACACAAAAGCCCGAGGCAGGTCATTAGAGCGGGTCATATTTTTCCGGTTCGACTGTCGCCAAATCGGGCATGTTAGGCTTAGTCCCTAAGTGGCCCACGTGCGAGCGGCCTCTATCTTGATCTTCCTCCCTTCCTTTCTCTCCTTACTGTCACCTCTATTTTTTTTTTTTTTACTTGCACGCATGTCCCTTCTCGTTTTTCTTCCTCAAGTTTAAGAAAATAGAGTTTTCCCAAAACTGAAAAAAGTAAAAAAAAAAAGACAATTTGCCGACTTTTTTTTTTGACACTACAGCTACCACAGAAATAAGTGAACTGCGTACATGATCGAGCATGGGTTGTACAAAGGTCAGCGGGTGACATACAAAAAGAAAAGCGAAGACAAAGACAACGACGATGTTCTTCAAACAAATGGGATTCGGATGTTTGCTACGAAGGAAAGAGCAAAATACCAAATACCAAAACAATTTTGCACTACAAAAAAAAATAAACAAAAAGTGAAGAGGAAAAAATAAACAGGCCTGGTTTTTCCATGCGACCTTCGCCGCTACTGTGACAGCGAAATTAATTTCGATTCTCGAGTTTCTGGTAGATCTAGGAGAGACGAAAGCAAATAAGCAGTCGTAGAACCACGTCCTTCCGGTCACAAGACGACCCCCCATGCTTCTCTAAACACATCCATGGCTCCTTGATGTATATGCCCGGTTAGAACGAGTTTGTTGTCTGGAAGTAATAATAATAATGATAATAATAATATCTTTATTTCCATCAATCTTGATGGGGGAGCCCGAGGAAAAAAGCTGCGATATGCAGCTTGACTGGTCCTCGGTCCCCTTACAGTGGTCAACGGCAAGCATCGAAGAAACAAAGATGAATATCACATCAAGTAGCAGCTGAAGGTATTGTTAACAGAAAAAACAAAACAAAACAAATAACTTTTTATGAAAAGAATGCATCATGTACAAAAATATCCACGCAAGTCTTTGAAAGTCAAGTTTTCGAGGGAAACATTACTACCGCAAAAAGTATTTAACGAATTTGGAAGAGTAAATTGGAGCATCTGAGAGCCATAGTTCGTTCGCTGAGTAACCATCTTCCACTTCTCCACGTGACGAGTAGAATACACTGGTGAAGTTTCCTCCAACGATGCAAGATTTTCTAAGAAACGTGTGCCCTTTATTCTTTCACTCTTAAAACTGGTTCAAAGTCGATATGAATACAATTTGTGAACATCAATTATCCTATAGGTTTTAAATAATTCAGCAGTGTAGAAAATCAAAAGGTACATTACCTATACTTCTGAGTATTTCTTTTGTAGTATGAACAGTTTTTCAATATTAGTTAACGTTGATGTACCCCAAACAAGGTAGCAGTAGGCTGAGTGGGGGTAAAACAAGGAGTTATAGATCAAGAGTTTCACATTTGTTGGCAATATGTAACGGTAGCGACTCACAATCCCTACCACGCGAGCTAGTTTTGGAATAATATAGTTTATATGGCTATCCCAGGACTTATTTTCACTAAAAAATACTCCAAGAGTTTTAAAACAACTGACTATTTCAATTCGAGACGAATTGAAACGGAGAAGCTTAGACACCACCACAGGTTTATTTTTTGGACGAAAAATGACAGCGAATAAATGAACGGGTGGGTAAACGTGTCTCAGCCCATTGAATCTTGATATTTTTCTACGTTAACTATCGGCAGAACCGCCAGAGCTTTGACGATATGGTAGAAAGCACAATATTTATAAGCAATGCCTGAAGCCTTATTATGATTACTTAACGATGACACCCTCTAAATGTTTATTTTTGACCGGAGATTTAATAAGATGTTAGGAGACAACCCAATCAGTATTTTTCAACTAGGTCACGCATATTTTTTATAATGCCAAAAATCTCAACTGCTCGACATCGAAACCGAAGCACGAGCACGGAAGCTCATGGCCGGAAGTCACGTGGCTACACCCGACCGCCTCCTTTTCTTTTTCCTCCGCTTGTCCGGCGTGTGAAGCAGACGACGAAGTTGCGTGCACCGTTTGTCGTGCGATTGTTTTGCACTTTTTTTTTTATATCCCTTCCGCTCGATATTCTGTGCTCGAAGATCGATTGCTCTATACCACAAACGACAGTTCCGAAGTAGAGGCCCCACATTTGTCGCAACGTTGTTCCGTCGTGTGCCACCATCCTGTCGTCCAGCCTGCGGTGTGCCGGCGGTACGTCGCCATATTGAGAATGACGTGTACACGTACTTCCTGTGATCTGTGCAACCCTTTTTTTTTCGATCAACGTATTTGCAGCTTCTTGGAGGCCACAAAAATGGGGTTCGTATTATTTTCTATTTATAATATTGAACTTGTGCCTTAGATGACCAACGACTTTGACTATATTTGCTAAACATAGTTTGAACGCCACGTGACCATGAAAAAGAGAGTGAGCTCGACGGAAACCGGTCAATTCTCGACCGGCTGTTTTCGGACGGAAAGAAAACGAATTTCGAGCCACAAATTGTGTTCTGGGTTGTTCTGCTGTTATAGGTCATGTTCAAATGAAAACGTCGGTGAGCATAAATACCCTGTCAGTGTCCCTTTAAAATGATTTCGAATATATTTAAAAGAGGCTTCAAGTTGCGCTGAATATTTTTACAATTTACTTGCTTTTGTTTGTTTTTATTTTTTAATCTTACGACAACGTCGTGCAAGTTTCGATTATCTATTTTGTAAAGTTGGCAACGAGCACAATGAAAGCTCTAAGAATAACAGATTATGATTAGGATGTTTTAAGTAACCTAAAAAAACACATACACCCGTATTCACCAGGCGCGGGTAGCGCCTGCTTAACCACTGACTAGCGACGTCACCGACTAAAATGATCACGTGGCGAGCGATAGTCGCCGCTAAGTAAGAGCTTGGTATTCATCGGTCGTGTTTAGGGCCTATAGTCGGCCCGCGCGACTAAGAAGTCGACTAACAAATCTTAGTCATGGGGTAGGGCTAGTTTAGCCGGTGTTTAGCGGGTGACTAGCGGCTCAGCGCCATGGCCGACTCGTATCACCGCTGACCGCCAGCGCTAAGGAAGCACTTACTGTCTCGGAACGCTGGGGGACACAGCCGGAAAGAATTGGAGGAGCAAATATTGTGTAAATAGTCATCTTCAACGGTCAGAGATACCGCTAAAAAGATCTCAGCAAGGCGCTGGACGACGAGAAAAAAACGCATTTACGGGCGCGTCCATATTTGTTTATGTCGCTGGCGATGCGGCTGCCGTGTTTCTTCCTTGCGTTTTTTTTTAACTTTTTCTTTGTAAAACTTTCTCTCGGACAATTAGACTCTCATTGTAACTTTTTTTTTCTGATAAACATTTACATATTAATTTTTATACGATAAAATACCCTTTTACGCAGCGGCACTTAAGTACGCGTAAGCGTGACCTATCTTTTTATGTCACTTCCGCTTGTTAGTTCTGACTAGATAATCACCCGCTCACTTCGCGCTCGTGAATACCGCAGGACTAGTCAATCCTAAGTCGCCGATTTTTTCTCTTAGTTCGCGTCTACTTAGACGCGATACTAACTTTAAAACAGCGCTATAGTTAGTCACTGGTGAATACGGCTGATAATCTCAAAAACAGGTGTATAAAACCTCTTTTTGAGATTATCCTCGCCTATGAGACCCTTGTTACGGCAGTCATAGAGTACGCCAAAATAGCATGGGATCCCCATACCCTCCCAAATGCATTTAAATTAGAAAAAGTTAAGCGCATAGCTGCTAGGTTCATTTATAACAAATACCGGCGCGATCATTATCCTACTGAGCTCTGTCAAATGGACAATCTTCCAACCCTCGAGTCTAGGACGCATTTTGAAAGATTAAAATTTATTTTCTTAATTAGATGATTATTTCCAAGTCCTTAAAGACGAAAAATTAAGGCACCGGCATAGTTTATACATAAGAGAATATTCTGTGACAAACGATTACTTTAATTTTAGTTTTTTTCCCTAGAGCCTTCAGGGAATGGAATAAACTGCCGAATGAAACGGTGACATCAGCATCCATTGCGGCCTTCCTTCACTGCATTGAAAACGTTTTTATATGTGCGAGTAACTGAGGAGTATCGCGTGTATCGTCTTCATTACGTGCCAGCACGGGGAGTTATCAATGAAGTGTCAGCATTTTTTTATGAAACCAAGCGAAATGCGAGAACTGTGTGTATTACATCTTCTATCTTTTTGCTTTTTATCGTTTGTACCTTCCACTCCTGTAATGGTCCTGTGATAGGGCTAACAGTGTCAATAAATAAATAAAAATAAATAAAAACTGTGCGCCTCTTTTTTTAAAAATATACGAAAGAGTCAGACAAAGAGGACGGACAGGAGAAACATCTTTCGACTTTCAACACATTTTTTGTCGACTGTTTCATCAGTTATTTGTAATTATCGCTTATGGCCTTCTTATTTTCACACTGGTTGTATTTCATGCCTTTCTTCCTCAGATAAGTTCACCTCTATTACTTGCCTCCCTTCTTTTTAGCATTACCATAGCTCTGGATTGAAGTTTTTAAAGACTTAAATTAAAAATAAATTATTGCACCGCCTACACAGACACGCCAAAAACAACAATGATCATAAAATTGCGTAACACAACTTGGCAGCTCAATTTTCCATTCAGTGCTGTCGAGGGAGGTGTGATTTTAGTAAAACATCTGCACGCTTCAGATACGGCTCTCATTATATCCGAGGGAATGTCGTGTTTTTTTGTGTTTTGTTTCGGTGCAGATGTTTGGTATATTTTCTTTGTCCCATCACCTAGCCATAAGAGAACCTGGCCGCTTTAATTTTTCGTTTGTTCTTGTACAATAATCATTGACTTTCAGAATAACTAATATGTTATGTTTAAGTTTGGTTCAATTGGTTGTACTATTTTGTATGTTTTTTTGTAGGGGGGGGGGGGGGGGGGGGGAGGGAGGGAGGTTACATACATATGGCACGCACCAGACGCAGATAGAGGGCGTGCCATGCTATCTTGGCCAACCAAGCCGAAACTAATCGCCTAGTGGTTGTAGCGAGAAAAAGTTTTAATTAGTGCGTTAAATATGTGTAGCTCTTCATGGCTAAAAATATGGTGAACTTGATGTTTCGATTATGATCATGCAAAAAGATGTAAGAAACAAACGTGCCGCTCGAACTCTGATTTGTTCGGACGGAGTCTGACAGCTGGGACGGCAGATTCCCGGCCTTCGGCGCCTAGCGTACGGATTACGTCAATCGTTCTGCTAGTCGTGCACGCCTTTTATATATTTTATATCTTTATATAACTTCCATCATGATTTCTGATGACCGTGATCCAAACATCACGTGCACCATATTGTCAGTCAAGAAGAGTTACTCCGACGCACTTGTTAATTTTGTTTCTCACGACCACCACCAGGGTATTAATCGCGGATTCTGCTTTTCCATATCCCGATTTGTGAAGACGCCCTGGAACACGCCCAGCCCGCTTTCGGCCAATGGCACCTCCTCATTTGCCTCTTATACTTCCCTATGAATGGCCAAACTCTCTCTATTCGCCCTTTTTTGTTTGACAACAAACTCAGTGGCGCCATCTATTGGGTAGCCCCGGCACACTGGCCGGTTCCATTTTCAGTGTTCGTGCGTATACGGCGCGTGATTTGTTCGGTTTCCGAAGCGACGAACATGCGCGTGCTAGGCTGATTAGATCACACGCTGGGCTAAGGACTTGTTTACATTAGAATGGCACGGGCGCCGTCATAACCGATCTTCAGTTTTTGTTTCCTCTTATTCTGTTCGCCTCACTTCGTCATTGCCACAGCAGGACGGGTTATTGCCACCTTAGGTGCTACTGTGTCCTTGTCCCTAGCTTAGGCCTTTGTGGAGGCTCGTCAACGCCCGCTTCAGTGGCTCGGCATCTCGGTAAGACAAGAGAAGGTCGGCAATGGCGGCTACATCTGGCGCGTGTTTAAAGCGTCTATAGATTCGAACCCGTTATAAGTGATGGGTCAACGTTCAGTGTGAAGTCAAAAAAGAAAGGCGACGGAACACAGAGGTTAAAGCATAACAGAAATTTAATTAGGCGATAAAAAGCCACCATAGCGACAACACGAATATCTACCAACTGAACGCTAAGAAGCGTTCAACTGAACGCTAAGAAGCGTTCACCACGAAGCACGCCAAGGAACCTTCGGGCAGCGTGGCCACGAGGAGACAGACAGAACTCAAAACCAAAACACCGCGAAACAACACGTCGCTTTCGGCACCAATGCAGACGGGAACAAAAGTTCGCCGGCGGAAATAAAATAACGTTCCAAAAAAAGAAAAGCCTCAATTGCTGGACCCAAAGTCCAGGAGAAAGTTTGCAGGCTCATCGATGCTGGGTCGACGACGAGTCCGGAAGATTGGCTCGTCTAGTTTCTCGGGAGGCTGACGTAGCACCGTACTCCCGAAACGGGAACAACGGATCGCCCGTAGTCGAAAACACCCCCGAAGGCAACTGCACGCCAGAAGGCAGAAGCACGGCCGAAGGCAAAGGCATGCCCGAAGGCCAAATACCGAAAAGGCAGAAACTAGGATTCTATAGCCCTACCGAAAAACGCAATGCGGTCATGGATAGTTAATACGGACCCCGTTAATAAGGATACCCCCGCCATATAGGCACCATCTTCGGTGACATACTGGGAAAATACATGCATTTTTGTACCGTTATTATTGACAACTCACATTATGGACGATTTTCTTGGGGAATAGAAATGTTCGTATTAACGAGACATCACTGTATCATTTTTCACAATTTGGATTATGGAACTGGAAATCAAACTGGAATTGTTTCTGGAAACATGAAATCCAGATTGGAGACAGAGGGATAATTTCTGAAAAACCTTAGATTCAGATAGACTCCAGATAGATTTCCAGTTTCATAATCCAGATAGCGAAAAGTTATGCTGGGTTTTCCAGTAGAGAGGCCTTCCAAAAAAAAACAAAGATTTAAGAACTCACAACGGGAGCTGCGGGCAGACGAACGGAGTACTGGCCAGACAGCCACTGGCAATGTAACCATACCGTCGAAAGCCAGTCCTTTTTGTAGCCCAACCTTTGAGGCAGGCAATGCCGAAAAACATTGTCCCATGATGACCTTTCGCGACATCTCGAAAAGCCTCCCCCCCCCCCCCCCCCCCTTTCTTCCTCGATAAAATAACACCAACGTGAGGGTCAGTCGAACATCGAGTGAACACCACAACCACGACCAGGAACAAAATATCACCCAAAATCCCCAAACTATATAATTGGTGGACCCCTATAAGTGCATGTTAAGCATGCATTAACCCGTCCACGAGGATAATTCGGAAAACTCTAAATTCACGAAGAGCTCACGAGAACCTGAGTGAAACCCTAACCCGCATAAGAGGTCACCAAATTTCCAAAACAGTACTAAAACCGTGGAGGTTATGAAAGAAATAGACAGATTAAAACGAGTTCGGCTTAAACAAGACGAACTTCAAGCCGGCCTAGATATAATCGAAGCCCAAGCTACGTTGTCGCAGCACCCAAAAGACAACGAGAAATAAAGATCGTCCACCAACTCCATCTCGTTCTCGCAGGCAAGCGAATCCAATCCTCTACGTCTGTCAAGATCCACAGGCTAAAACTCCGTTCACACACTTGCAACCGAGTAGGACCGAGAGAGACAAGACCGGATTTTAAGCCTCTTGCGACGGCGGAGGACCATATGCGCTGCTGCGGAGCAGGTCCTACGCCGTCGCAAGAGGTTTTAAAACCGGTCTCGTCTCTCTCGGTCCTACTTGGTTGCAAGTGTGTGAAAGGAGTCTAACTGTGGAGTAGACAGGAAAGGGGGACATATGGCTTCGAGGCACTACAGCACAGCAATTCTTCCCTAAATGCCATCAGAATAATCTAGCGCCAAGGGCGGTTCAACGGAAGAAATCGCCAAAACCATGGTAAAGGCCCAGGTAGTCTCCCGAGTCAGCCATGGAGCAGGACTCTACTGGCTCACCAAGGCACAGTGGCAAAAACTGGAATACCTGAATAACCAAGCTATGCGAATTATCATGCGCCTCCTATAGGTTCATCTCGGTTGGGGAACTGGGGGAGCACGCACGTATCAACTCACTTCACGATACCGTGGTCGCCCGCACGGTTGCACACGGAGAGCGTCTCAAACACTCCAATCAAAAACGGAAAATCCTCAAGCGCCCGTGTCGCGCCACAGAAAGCCTTCCCGACCTTCCCGAACTACTCCCTCCTTGGAAGGATCACATTGAAACAACGGAAACCAAGCCGACTGCCCGAAAAGGCGATTCCCAACAGCAAGCGTGAATCGCCAAAGCGCACCCCAAAATGGTTGGGAACTGGACCGATCCCATTCACATCACAGCCGCCTACACCGACGCAGCCGCCAACACACCAACAAGACTCCCCGGTTCTCTTGAAGACCGCGGCAGTCTTCTTTCCGTCTCTCGGCTCGTTGGCCACGATTGCAACACACACCTCCGCCAAACGGGGCGAACTTAGAGCTATTCAACTCGTCCTCGAAACCACCCTCAACTCAGGAAGCCCACTACCTCGCGAGCTCCGAGTCTTCTGAGACTCACAGGACGCGGTCACAGAATGTAGAAAAACAAGAAGCTCGAGTCGAATAGTTCGTGCAATCAAGAGGCTCGCCGCCCGACTCCTTCAGAAGGGAACGGCTGTCAAAATCTCGTGGATCCCTGCGCATAGGCACCATAGGCATCCAGGGCAATGAACCTTTTTCCAGCAACGAGCGCCATCTGCGGAGTTCAATTCGAACTATAAAGGAAGGGCAGCCCAACTGGCCTCCGCACTTCAGAATACATTGGCATCATGCAGTTGTATTGATCTTTGTTGCCTTTTATGGCCCATATTAGCGAATGCTCAAACACGAATCACAAAAAAAAAAAAAAAGATTAAATACGCGCAAAGATAGGTGCTGAATTTGTTGATCGACCTAAAATTTGCCGTCCGAAAACAGCGACAGCGGGAAGCAAGGCCAGGGGAGAGCATGTGCGCTTGCGCAGAAACTTACTTGAAAAAGGTCCACGAAGAGGCACACCGGTTAGTTCGCGCCTCCATTTCCTCTCTCAGCGACGCTGCTGACGTCCCTCCGCACACACACATGACCATGGCTAGGCCCCCGGCTGTGATCAGGATCCGGCCGGCCACAGCCCTCAGGAATACGACCCGGACGAAGAATGGGCCCAGATTAAGGACCAGTACCAAACAACACTGTGGGAGAAACTTCCCCCGAACATGAATCCCCTTCCCAGAGGTTTCGGCAGACGGGCTAAGGTATTCCTTACAAAAAGTACGAACACCACATGTTGCGGCCGCCCGCATCGCATCGTGGAGCAAAGGAACAAAGTCTGGAACCTACTCAAGATGCAACATGGGCAAAAAGGCCGACACTCATCACATTTTATGGGAGTGCCCTAAATCCAGTGGAGCCAGGACCAAGCACCGACACCCAGATATCGACTCTCTGGAAGAGTGGACTCATCATCCTGGATCCGAGGGCGACCAAAGAGGAGCTCTCACCGGCCATCTGGATTTTATCGACGAGAACAAGTTGGTGACCTTCATTTAATCCCTCCCCTTTCCGTACGTGCCAGCGTCCAAACCGCGTAGTTACCAACGCCCTCCTTCGCCTTTCCTTTTTTTTTTTTATGGCCAATAAACGCTTTCTGACTGACTGAATTATCTCACTTCGCGTCATTAAAGGAGGAACGAACGCCGGTATATGTCTTCGCCCACACGAAAAATAAATACAAACAAAATCTACCGAAATTTGCGACACTGCCAAAGTCTCCTTCGAGTCAACATTGCTTCGAGCGGATGCTGAGCGTGCTCCAGGCTCGTCGGTGCCGGCTGTTTCTGTTTGTAGCTCTAGTGGGACTCTGGCATTAGATCTCATGACCGCCGATGCTGGACAGACACCGAAATTTCACAGCAGCGCTGTGATTAAAAACAAACATGCTCCTGAAGAACGAGGTTTAGTGTTATTGCGTGTTTTTGTCGCCATGCCTTCGTATAGGTTTACAGGTCGTTTGCAGTGGTACTTTCACTCTTAGGTTCAAACACCAACAACAACACCAAAAAAAAAAAAAAGTAATCCCGCTCTGTTGTTAGTCCCGCTGCTCCTGCGCTATGAGACTTACAAAAATATGAGCTGGCGATATCATCCTTCCTCAGCATTGCCACCATCCAAAGTTGATAATCCGGGACCCCCTCGAATACGCAATAAAATGTATGCTATTGCAGAGCGCATAAAAGAAACAGTTAAATTTAATATTTTTGTATTTAATGTTTTGTTTTGGTGACTGGTAATTTTCACCTTTTTTTTTTTAAATTCTGGAATTCTCTTTGCGTAAACCACTTCCGACTGCGTTCTTTATTTAAACAGCTGCCAGTCAGTGTTTCACTTTTAGAACATATTTTTAGCACACTTAAAGGGACACTGACAGAGTATTTATGCTCGCCAAGGTTTTTATTTGTACACGACATATGAGAGCCCAACTACCCAGAACACAATTTGCGGCTCCAAATTCGTTTTTTCTCCGTCCGAAACTGCCAATCGAGAACTGGCCGGTTTAAGTAGGGCTCACTCTCTTCTCCGTGGTCACGTGCCGTTCTCTATAGTTTAGACACAATCACCAAATATAATCAAAGTCATGGGTCAACGAAGGCACACACTCAATATTAAAAATATATTAGAAAATATTATACATATCTTTTTTGTGGCTTGTACATAACTGCAACTACGTTGATTGAAAAAAAAAAAAAAGTTGCACAGAGATCTGGAAGCGCTCTGTGCATTCTCTGCTTCATTCTCAGCATGGCGTCGTATAGCGGGAGTTGCTGGCTGGACGGCTGAACGAACCAGACTAGACGATAACTGCGGACTAGGGGTGTGAGACCTCTACTTCAGAATTATTGTTCGCGGTACCGGCAAATCTGTCTAGCTTTGAAAGAGAAATCGTTTACCGATCAAAACAATTAGGATTTTTTTCAGTACGACACGTCCGACCACCAAGCTGATTCGCACGAAGGTGTCCGCGAGTCATCGCTCCTTGTCCAGGTTGAAGACATCGCTCGTCTTACGAACACGAATTGGTAAGAGCTTCAAAAACGCGCTAACGTAAAGTACGAAGTGGTTGACCTTGCGTTGTTCGTGCGACGTCCAACGTGCGTGTTTTTTGTCTGCATCGCAATAATAAAAAAAAAAAAAAAAAAAAAAAAACGCAGTTGGTGTAGTTATGTGATTTCTGGCAACTCTCCCCTCTGCATTCCTTCTTCCTCTCCAGTTTCGGTCTCGAGCAGATGTGTATTTTTTTACTTTATTAAAAAATACACGTGAAGTTGTAGCAAAATATTAATTGGGGAGTCGTCTAACAGCATATTTAATCGCCTGGCAATTTCTTCTTTTTTTGTGGGGAGTTTTACATTTTTATATATTTTGCCATGCCGACTTGAGTATAAATTGTAGTTATTAAATACGTAAGTCAGGGAAAAGAAATGTAGTGGTGCGATAAACAAAAACAAAACATTGTCAAAAACAATCGATCTTAATCAAGTCATTAGAACGCCCCCCCCCCCCCCCTCCTTTTTCCCGCAAAAAAAATGAAAAACCTGTCATGCACAGTTTACAAGCTTATAAGCAAAACAGTAGTAGAAAGAGAGGAAGAGAGAGTGTGGGGCGGAAAGACAAAATAGGAGGTATAAAACAGAAAAGAAAGCTGTGAGGAACGGTGTAAAAAAAAAAAAAAAAAAAGCGCGACTAAGACGAAAAAGACAAAGAAGCAAATAAACCGAAAAAAAAAACAAGCACGTAAATCGGCTGTCATCGCCTCGTTAGCTCGTCGTCTGGACGCCACATAGCCTGCCACCATTTTGCTTACAGGAAAAGGAGCGAGAGAAGAAAAGAGAGGAATAATGAGAAGACCGAGGATAGGGAGGAGGAGGAGGAGGAACACCAGGAGGAGGAGGGCAAGGGGCAAAGGCGTAAGACGATCCCCCTCGTTCTCCTTCCTCCTCCTCTTCTCTCCATCCCGAGAAAGGAGTATGGCCGCCGGAGCAGGAACACGTTACGCGAGTCGGAGGAGACGCATTCCGAACGTTGCTGCCCGCTCCAGTCCCCTTCCCTCCGGGATGGACCACAGCAGATACTACGAGCCATCCCAGCCAGTCAAACGCTTCGAGCGTACCGCGTGACTCGTGCGTCGTTGCGGCCCCCATGCGAAGGTCACGCGACACTCACAGGGCATTGGATTGGCACCAATGGCACGGTACCATCCGCCGCGGTCCATGGTATAAGGTGAAACGCGGTACAGAAAGCGTCCCAGCAACGAGCTGCGCGGCGAAGCACCAACTCGGGAGCGTGGAGGGTTTTAGTCAAAAGAACAGCAAAGCTGCGAGACGCGACAGCGAGGGAAGTGGATGGAAAGAGAGAGAGGAAAAAGCGCGGCATCATGGCCGGTGGAGGAGGCTGAGGGAGACTGCTGCAGGCAGCGGCGGCCATTCAGAGAACCATCCGCCTCTGCTCTCCCCGCCTTGTAATTGGGAGCTACTTAGGTACCGGTTTACTCTGCCTTGCCACAGCACCGCCGGTACGTAAGAGTGGAGAAGAAAAAAAAAAAGAAACAACCAGCACTAGCTCTACGTTGGTTGTGCTCACGTAGAGCGACAAGCTGTACAAACTTAAAAAAAAAAAAAAAAAACTAGGATAATACAAAGTTTGAGGGACGCGCCCCAGACATCGCCTCCATTCTTGGATGTCGCGTGGATACACACGTTTGTGGAACAGAGCAAAATAAAAGTATATATATATATATATATATATATATATATATATATATATATATATATATAAAAGGAAGCGAGCCCACGCTGAAGAAACCCTTCGACCAACGCCAGCGAAAGGCGGGAAGATGAGAGGTTGGAGTCGAGCCAGCACGAATAAAAGCAACTGGGGCGGGACTGCTCCTCTTTCCCGCCCTCGCCTTACTGGGACGTCTCTTCTAAGCGGCAAGTCTTTCGCGGTAAGAGATGACATCATTAAGATATGCGAGTAATTCGTCGCCGCGTAGAAGGGGGGTAAGCGCAACGTCGCGATATTTTAACGAGTCTCCGGTTCGGAAGGTTTTGCCAGTAAACGCACACCTCAAGCGACCGCACGAACCTCTCGCTCACAAGCCTGTCATGGTCGCGATCGTGTGCTCGCGGAACATGAACTCAAATGCGTCGGTTTCACAGAAAAAGCTCTGCAACCATGAACTACGAAAACAGTGGACTGACTAAGGCCAGAGGTGAAACATTAAAATATTCCTCGCTGTACTCGCGGGGCTCTAAGCTTAGTTCACTGAATACAAACTCGACATTGACGTGCTGTTTGCATTGATTTGGGAAGGTTTTCACGTGGCATTAGTTGGTGCATAGTTTTTCACGGTTAGGGATGACCTCATCATGATATTATAGCAATTTCTCGTCGCATATGAAGAGTGAGCGCTATGTCTCAACCCACCTGCTGCTGGTGCTGTCAGTGTTGAAGACGCACACAAAAGCAAACCGGCAAAATGTTTTATTTTGCGGCGGACAATTTGCCCGAATAATTGATGGTACAAACAAAACCAAAGGGGAAGTCGGTAGGTGGAAATTAAGTCTTTTTTTTTTCCTTTTTTTTGGTTTTGTGCGCGTCTTCAACACTGACAGGACCAGATGTAATGATTTAGGGAAAGTACCCAAGGTGGAGATTAACGCAAGAATAAAGGGGTTTCTACTTGAAACGGAGCGTAATTCGCACCATCTATAGGCGACTGGTGGCTGCTGAAAAAAAAGCGGCCTTGTCCGGGTATCGAACCCGGGACCCGGGAGTCGGGACCTCTCCAAGACCAGCGGATCGCTCTTGGAGAGGTTCCGGTAAAGGTCGCGATCCGATACCCGGACCAAGCAAATTTGTTCAGCGCGACCACCAGCCTCCTAGAGGGCGCAGTTTCTCTCCATTTTAGGTGGAAGTTCGTTTACTCTCCGGTAATTGAAAGCTAAGGTGAACAGAGAAGAGCAGCTAATATGCTCCGGTTCGAGAAACGATTCCTGCTCTCGACGTTTCCACACCCTGCCCACTTTGAGTGCTCAGATGGGGCTGGAAGCGGAGAAGCCATCCCCAGCCCAAGAGAGACAATGAGAGCGAGGAAAGGGACTGCCGAAGAAGAGACGTGACTAACAGCGTCTTTCGTCGTCTCGTCCGCGCGGTCCGCCTCCCTAGTTAGCGCGGGGAGGGCCACCCACGACGCTGTTTAGGGCGAGAGGGCGAACACAGGGACACGACAGAGGCTCCCCCCAGGAAGATCCTAATCAACGGCCTGCCCAGGCAGCGAAGGCTCGGGCGGCTTGGCCTTTGAAAAATGAACCTCCCGGGA
This sequence comes from Ixodes persulcatus, assembly GCA_013358835.2. Classification (NCBI taxonomy): domain Eukaryota; kingdom Metazoa; phylum Arthropoda; class Arachnida; order Ixodida; family Ixodidae; genus Ixodes; species Ixodes persulcatus. The sequence goes on along the minus strand of JABSTQ010010918.1, from coordinate 558,979 downwards.
ATTCACCTACTTCGCGGCGCGCGCGGTTAGTCAGCGAAATGCCATCTCCGGAAAATTACGCTACCGCTCACCTGATCTCCGGGGAATAATGCATCGCAGGCCCCCACCTCCTCGCCACGGCGTTTACTCTAATGACCTCCGAGAAGGTTCCTCGAAAGCCGACTCCAATGGAGTGTTTACCTTCTCCTTTTTGTTTTTTCTTTGAATGTCCCGCGGTCCGCGATGGGCGGTTTGTGTACTGTCGACTCTCTTCGCAGAAGGAGCAACGGACTTGTGGTTTTCGTGCGTAAGTGAAACGCGACTGATAGGTATCCTCCGTTGGCTGCATATGCACCACGCGTCATGAGTTTGAAAAGGGACCGTCATCATGATATTATAGCAATTTCTCGTCGCATATGAAGAGTGAGCGCTATGTCTCAACCCACCTGCTATTTGCCTCGAAATATGATGGTACAAACCAAAACCAAAGGGGAGTCGGGAGGTGGAAAATTAAGCCTGTTTTTGTTGCCGTTTTTTGGTTTTTGTGCGCGTCTTCAAACACTGACAGGACGAGATGTAAATGAATTATAGGGAAAGTACCCAAGGTGGAGATTAACGCCAAGAATAAAGGGGTTCTACTTTGAAACGGAGCGTAATTGCACACCATTCTATAGGCGACTACGGTGGCTGGTGAAAAAAAAGCAGCCTTGTCCGGGTATCGAACCCGGGACCCGGGAGTCGGGACCTCTCCAAGACCAGCGGATCGCTCTTAAAGAGGTTCCGGTAAAGGTCGCGATCCCGCTTATGGCCTGAATGTCCAACGAGACTGAATGTCCAACGAGCCTGAATATCCAATCGGTCACGTGACAGGCGAGACGGAATGTACAACGAGACGAAAGATCCAATCGAGACGGAATGTCCATCGAGCCTGAATGTCCAACGAGACGAAAGGTCCAATCGAGACGGAATGTCCAACGTGCCTGAATGTCCAACGAGACGAAAGGTCCAACCGAGACGGAATGTCCAACGAGCCTGAATGTCCAACGAGTCTGAATATCCAACGGATATGGAAAGGTTGGATTACTGAAAGCGACGGCGGTGAAAAACGCGTTCGATGAAATAGGGAACCGGCGTTTCGGTGCGGAGATATCGGTACGCGGTCTTTTCGGCACCGGGCTTTTCAGTACCGGGCTTTTCGATGCACGGCTATTTTGGTGTGACGCTGACCTTGTCTCGCTGACGTTGCCTCTGTGAAGTCCCCCGAATAAAATGAAAATTATGCTCGTGTATTTCGTAGACTTCATAACACCAAAAAACAATACATTTTGTTGTTCGTTTTATATTTATAAATATAAAGATAATTTTTATAATTAAAAAAAGGACGTGCAAAAAGGTCACACATGCTACAAGATCACAGACCGAACTCGTTGACCATTCACAATCGGTCACGCGTTCGCTTTCAGAACGTCGTAACTCTGGCACGGAAACAAATGTGGGGTGCACGCAGTGTTGTAGGCGCTACCGAAAAAAAGTAACGACATACGTTACTCGTTACTTGCAAATAAAAGGAACGCGTTACCGTCCTACGTTACTTCGAAATAGAAGAAACGGCTTACCGTTTTCGTTACCGATAAAAAGTAACGCACGTTACTTTTGCGTTACTTTCTTAATTATGAATTAACACGTTTTACTGTTTTGACGGTACAGGTTTGCATAAGAGCCATATTTCAAGAAGCATTACGTTCATGAAGAAACTGAACGTAATTACTTCATATTTTTTACGGTTTCACCAAGTAGTCACGAGAAAAAAACGCAAAGAAAACACAAAAACTTAAAAATTTACATTGCCTGGCACCCCAAAACACGAAAAATATTGAATTGTAATTTTTGTTAAGTATTTGTAAGAAGAAGTAACGAGTAACGTAACTACGTTACATGTGACTTGAAATAAGTAACGTAAATACGTTACCTTTACCGTTTTGAAAAGGTAACGAGTACGTTACCGAAAAAGGTAGCGCGTTACCGGTAACGCCATTATTTGTAACGCGTTACCGCCTTAACTGGGTCCACGAAGAGTTTTTAGAATCGTCAATCGTGCTTATCCCCAGCCACAGTCTTCTTTCCGTATTCCACGGGTTAATGTATTTCCCCCATTGATGACCCTGGTCGCGCAAAGATGATGTCCCCCGCATGGGAGAGAAACGCCTGGTCAAATTGTTAGTATTATTGTTAGGCCAAGGCGGTGTAGTTTGTGTAATTACACTAAATTGTAGTTTCTTTCATCTTTTTTTTTTTTAACGAGGGAGAAAGTTCCAGACATTTCTGATTTGGCTTCCCGAAACAAAAATTCTATCCTCATACCAAAAAAAATTAATAAAATAGAATGTTCCTTTCATTGAGCCTTTGTGCAGGTGAAGTCCTAAAGTGGTGAGCTTTTGTCCGGTGATTGTCCAGAGGAGTCGGCCCATTCACGTTTATCGCGACGATTAGTTTCGCATGGTTCGGCCACCAAAGCGATTGCTGTCGCAGTGAACCATGTATTAAGCAACAAGTAGGTAATATTAATAATTGATACAATACTTTTTAGAATTCGCTTCCACCGTTTCCGCTCTGCGTTTTGCGGTCACGTGGCATGCATGCAATCGCACCGATACGCGCCCAGGTACCATACCAAGGCTGCGATCGGATTTCAACTGGTTGTAACTCTGTCGATCGCCGAGCCGCTGCGACAGTGCGACCGCGATTTATTCATATGCGCACATTACAACTGCACATATATGACCACAGGATCAGGAGGTCAGCCCCTCGCTCGGTCTTCCCGAATGCCATTATGCTAGAGTCGCGAGTGAACATATTCACGTAGAACCCGACTTTTATCATTTTCAACGACCCGGCTACGATTCCCTATTGAGCGCTTGCAAATTCTGAGAGCTTCATTTGTCATCTTCTATTTTTTTTGGAAAGAGGGTGTCATTGTTGACTCCCACTGTCCCCGGCTATCTAGACACCCTAATAAACTCTTTTCGACAGTTCGACGAATGGGCACTCCCCCCCCCCCCCCCCCCCCTTCTCCGTTCTGCGAATTGGCCTAGGGCTAGAAATAAGAACGACAAACATGGTAGAGGGCTGGCACAACGGACTGCACAGTCATCTTGGCAGCCGCCATCCTGATCTTGCGGATTAAATTCAGTTTCTGCAAGTATCGCAGCACGTGGCGTAAAACCGCTTCCAGGCTTTGTTGTTGGACCCCCTGGTTGTAGACAAACCGACCACCAGCGCCGTTGTCAACAGGAACCATCTGCTGCACGCCGAGATAGACGCGTTTGCGTCCTTTATCAGAAGTCAAGCTCCCACGTACCGAGACGTCATCAACTACCTCGACAGGATCGCGAGCTTCGGAGTGCTTCCAGAAGCCAGTTAAATTACATGGGCTTCTGAGAACCACTATGCATGTCCCATGCAAAAAAAAAAAATCGCACACTGCGTGATGTCAGTATTCTCGCTTGAGTATGTGCCATACGAACCTACTGGCAAGGAACGCGTGCGTGTGTAAACTACTGGCAACTGCAGTGTACAGAAAGTAGTTGTCTGTTCCAAAGATAAACGAACAAAAATAAAAATTTACTAAATTCACACAATTGTTCTGCATTTACTCATGGGTTGTCAGGTCCCACTTCCGTGCATTTATAAACGTGTTAGATGTAAATTTTATTTATTTTTTTTTATTAGTGGGAATTTACGCTTGTGCAAACTGCTGAAACCAGAACACGCAGACACCGCATCCCTTGTTTACTATATGTTTAAAATTGGCTGATTTATGTCATCGAAACATTCGAAACATTTGAAATATCAATCTCAAAGGAGCGTTTTGCGTCGTACAATCAACACTTTTAACCGACGGGTACTTAGCTGCGCATCGGCACTCAGCTAACTAAGCATCAACCATCATGCCTTTATATATAGATGAAATTATAATATTTGTGTCTGCTATGCGTTCCTCTGTAGGCTCGTCAACGTCGGCTTTAGTGGCACGACATTTTAGTATGACGAAAATACAGCAATGTCTACAGGAACGCGGATTAAATATACACACAAGTCTGTATAATTAACAAGACAAATTATTCTAGTACGTGACAGGCGAGACGGAATGTCCAACGTGCCTGAATGTCCAACGAGACGAAAGATCCAATCGGGACGGAATGTACAACGAGCCTGAATGTCCATCGAGACGAAAGATCCAACCGAGACGGAATGTCCAACGAGCCTGAATGTCCATCGAGACGGAAGGTCCAACCGAGACGGAATGTCCAACGTGCCTGAATGTCCAACGTGACTGAATATCCATTATTGGATCTTTCGTCTCGTTGGACATTCAGGCTCGTTGGACATTCCGTCTCGTAATCTCGCGATCCGATACCCGGACCAAGCAAATTTTTTCAGCGCGACCACCAGTCTCCTAGAGGGCGCAGTTTCTCTCCATTTTAGGTGGAAGTTCGTTTACTCTCCGGTAATTGAAAGCTAAGGTGAGCGGAGAAGAGCAGCTAATATGCTCCGGTTCGAGAAACGATTCCTGCTCTCGACGTTTCCACACCCTGCCCACTTTGAGTGCTCAGATGGGGCTGGAAGCGGAGAAGCCAGCCCCAGCCCAAGAGAGACGAAAGGGACTGCCGAAGAAGAGACGTGACTAACAGCGTCTTTCGTCGTCTCGTCCGCGCGGTCCGCCTCCCTAGTTAGCGCGGGGAGGGCCACCCACGACGCTGTTTAGGGCGAGAGGGCGAACACAGGGACACGACAGAGGCTCCCCCCAGGAAGATCCTAATCAACGGCCTGCCCAGGCAGCGAAGGCTCGGGCGGCTTGGCCTTTGAAAAATGAACCTCCCGGGAATCACCTACTTCGCGGCGCGCGCGGTTAGTCAGCGAAATGCCATCTCCGGAAAATTACGCTACCGCTCACCTGATCTCCGGGGAATAATGCATCGCAGGCCCCCACCTCCTCGCCACGGCGTTTACTCTAATGACCTCCGAGAAGGTTCCTCGAAAGCCGACTCCAATGGAGTGTTTACCTTCTCCTTTTTGTTTTTCTTTGAATGTCCCGCGGTCCGCGATGGGCGGTTTGTGTACTGTCGACTCTCTTCGCAGAAGGAGGAACGGACGTGTGGTTTTCGTGCGTAAGTGAAACGCGACTGATAGGTATCCTCCGTTGGTTGCATATGCACCACGCGTCATGAGTTTGAAAAGGGACCGTCAGCATCCGGTCTATTATTCGAGAAGATTCTGACGGGTTGACGTATGCTTGCTTTTCATTCAAACAAACAAACACATGCTGGCAAAGATTTCTATCGAATTTCCCGCTTGACATCTGTTTCGCGTTGGCGTGGCTCGGGCATTTCAGGCGCGGGGACGTAGAAAGCAGCAAAACGGAGCATAAAAAAGTATCAAAGGCCTCCAGGAGGAAGTAACTAATTGTACTTTAATGATGCTGGAAGGGAAACATGAGATGGTAACTAGCCTCCCTCAACGCGATAGCATCGCTGCAAGGCACGAGGAGCTTGATACAACGATAACTCGGGGCAAACAAACGAGGCCCCAAGACTTTTCGTGTGAGCAACGAATTATGTAAGTTCCCGATATTTGTAAGCGATGCTGCTGTTGCACGTCCGATTTTATCTCGTGAGAGAAATAATTATATAAATAAAAATAGAGACAACACCACACCACTGATAGTATGACAAGGATGAGATCATTGCGCACACATAGATCATTAGGCTATATATATACGTTGTGAAAACGTAAGTGGTTCCTCGGTTGTCTGGCTCGTCTGGCTTCTTTGTCTGGCTTAGACAAACTTGTCTGGCTTAGACAACTTTGTCTGGCTTAGACAGCTCAGTGCCCAAAACGACGAAGTGAAAAGATCAACATGGATCTTACAGTTTGCGATTACCATTCTGCTGATACGTTTAAAAGTTTGTCCTTAGATAACTTTGCTTATGAAAAGAACTGACACCAAAGTCTGCGCACCCACTGATGACACTCGTATCCAGGGGCACAGAACAGATAGCGTGCGGAGGAGCTCACGAACACACGGAAGTGCCAGTGTAGATCGCTCGTCGGCTGCTTGTAGTTAGACGAGACTTGGGCCTATCTCAAATACTCTACTCAAGATACTGTATTTTAAATACTTTTTGAAGTATCTTGGTATCTTGCAAATACTTTTGTTCGAGAGTATTTGATACTCTATCTTAATTACATTTCTGAGTATCTTGTACTCATTATCTCAAATACATTTTTGACATTCCGCCATTTTCCGAGTTTTTCGGTATGAAGTAGCGTGGGCGTGGCACGAGCAAACGTGAACATTCTCTCGAGCAACCAAATCCTGGTGCTAGCTCCGATTAGGTACGGTGGCTTTGATTGAGCTCGTGAAAACATCGCTTTTTCCCGATTTTGATTCATATTTCATATTTCAACCCAAAGCTCGTACAATGAAGGTTTTCCCCACGCCCTCTGCCCACGCCCTCCCAAAGACGCCTTTTGTTTCCTAGAGTTTCCCCCAAAAAACTCCTCAAACAAAAGGGGTGGTTTTACGGAAGTAAAGATTGCCACACAAAGGCTCAACGCAGACCGTTAAACGACCTACGACAACAATGCAGACTTGAGCTTCAAAAAAATAACAAATAGAAAAAAATGAGAAGTAGACACAAAAATAATACTTTTTTTTTCTTGTATATTTGACACGCCAGTGCCAAACGTCGAGGTTTTTTTTTTCTTTCTTTTTTGTGTTGCTAGTCCGGCACTTATTGCTCTCGCGAACACTGTCTGTAAACGATCATTGTTAAGCAGAAAACAGGAGAGGAAATGAACTAAGAGCCGGATGACCACTCAAAATGTCAACAAAGCGTCCCCCAACGTTGAGTGCGTTTCTGAACGCAACCTACTTGAAGGTGCGACCACTGCCAAGGCAATTACGTAGGTTCTTTTTGTTATCACTCATATCCGTATCCCAAGTTCGTTTATAGTGAACTCAGGGAATATGGATTGTAGTTAAACAATGCGTCTAAGGTGCGCCGCAGGACGTGATATTCAGCGATGTCACTATCGGCGAGGCGCACTGTCCCGTTTGTTGTCCCCACACCTCGGTGTTTACCCAACACAAGGCCTGTGCACGTGCTTACAGGTCCCAAAGCAGTCGTCAGAAGATGCGAGCTTGAGCTTGACCCACTTCGGCTTTTGTGCTTAGCTGAGGACCGTGCATGCTGCATTGTTCATGCAAGCCAGAGTGTTAACAAAAGAGCCCCTCCTCCCCCTCACCGGAGAACACGAACTCTAGCCGAACGCCGACGCCGCATTCGGTCATGTCAGCCGAGCACCGAGTCATTGTTTTTGTTGTCCCCATTCGTGTAGTTCTAAAGTTAACCGCTTGGGGCGCCACGGTCTGATCTTCTCCCCAAAGGGACCTTTCTTTTTGTCATAGAGATGTTTTGTAACATTATCAGTGATATTGCCACGCGCGTTGCAGAGCGAATGCGTGTCCGAAAGGTTGCCGCGCTTGGCTCTAGGTTCAATTCCAGGGAGCGGACTCCTCTTTTTATTTATTCTTTCAACTTGACGTTCTCGCAAGTTGAAAACCTTGTCGTGTGATCGAGTTACGAATGTTCTACGCGCCGAACGTTCTACGCCAAATGTTCCAGAAATCCATGTGGGTGCAAAAGGTGCTCCGTGTGGCGGTCCAGAGTCAGTCTCGCCCCAGCGATCGATCCAAGCCTTTACGGAAGGCCGCAGCCTCTAGCAACCACTGCCCGGACATGGGCGGCTTTAATAAAGCTTTTTCTCGCTCTCTGCTGTTTCGCCGACATCGACGCCTGCGACGCTAGTTCGCCCCATTAAACTTTTAGTTTCTTCAGTTATTCGCCGCCTCATAATTTTTCATTCGTGACAATATCCTGCTCCTTATAATATAACTGCATAAAATAAGCGTACACACTAAACATTGTAACACCCATAATCGTGTAAAAAGGGTGTAAGAAGGGTGCAAGTTAGGAAAAACGCCCTTTTTACAACCTTTTTACACGATTTCTGAATATCAGTGGGTGTAAAAAGGGTGTGTTGACGTCTTACACCCCTTACACGCCCTTTTTACGCCCCACTTGTAGCGATGGTTTCTAAAATCGTGTAAAAAGGGTGTATGGGCGAATTTTACGCCCTTCATTCACACGGTGTGAGAGGGGCGTAATGTTGATACTGTCGAATACACCCATGATTTCATAACCGTTCATGTTTATCGCTTTGGTGAAACTGTTGCTGATGTACGGCGGTACTAACATCGAGTATGATTAATCGCCACATGAAGGCGCGTATGATTAGGAAGTGCTAGAGAATAGTTTTTGCAACTCCGATCGAACTCTCCATCCGACACGAGCCGAAAATTACGTGTCGCGCGTGCATCCGTTTTATCAGTTCAACTTCAATTTAAAAAATCACTTCCGCTCGCAAAAGGTGACCGAAGACGTGTAAATATACAGCCCAGGAGACATACCGTATTGCGCGATATTGGATCTAATCGAAAAGATTGTGCCCACACCATTTTGGTTCAGCCAATATTTAACGAATGGGATGAGTCGCGCCGACGCCATCCTGACATAACGTACGCGACGCCGTTTTTGGTTGAGTGTTGAGAGTATCCTGCGTTAATCGGCTATGCCGCAGAGGTATTTCTATTTCTTGACCGCCTAAAATACGACGTTAAAAAAAAATTAAGCAACACAGAATCTGCTTGCATTTAGCCCGAGAAGTCTTTCTCGGGCTAAAAGCAAACAAATTCCGTTTTGCTTAATATATATTTTTTTTTTTGACTGCGCTGAAGCTTTGAACAAGCTGTGGAGCTCTTATTTCGGGTAGTACAATCTCACCTGACTGGACCAATAAGTACACTTCCCAACAAATGGAGAAAAAAAAAAGAAAGGGAAAGAAGGAACTCAAACGCATAAACAAGACGACGATCAACGAGTTCTACCGAGACAGCATAAGCCGCTCCCCGGCTCCACACTTTTCGAAAGGGAACCGCCACCCGAACAACGATGACCCCAATGTCCCGCACCAAGGCGACCCTCCCTGTACAGCGCAGGAGGCAGCAGAGGGAGATTAGCTGCTTTGTCCACCCCCCTTTGACCTCGTCTTCTGATAAGCTTCCACACCTCCTTTTGGGTCTTCGTGTGGCTGTGAGCGATTGCGAAGGCCGCTTCTAGCGAATCAGAGGGGTGGAGCGAAACACGTGACCGCTCTCCGTAGGACAAAAACCCTTGGACGAAAATTTGGCACGCGACTCGCTCTGACGCGCTAATGGGCTCACTGGGGTCATAGCCTTCGCCGTTTGCCAGGTTATGGTGAGTTGTAGGGACCACGTAAATCCGGTTTCCAAAAAGCGTCCTTCACTGCTCTCCTGTTTTTCGTGCAAGCAGGTCCTGACGAGTTCCACTTCGCGACAGTAGTTTTTCGTCGTGAACGGCGGAATACATCCATGCCAACTTTTTTATAATGGCCGTTTATTTCGTCGGTGTCTATGGAATTATTGTGCTGTGTTTGTAGAACGCGTTTCGGCAAAGAGCTGCTCATCGGGCCTCGGCGGACGCGAGACTTCCGTTGATTGTGATCGACCGCCTTCACCCTCGACATTGTGTTTGCGTTGTTTCGTGCTGCGCGAATCAGATTGTGCATCTATCACGACAGAAAGCTCCTCATCAGTGACAGCGATACTTCTGTGGAATGTGAGCGACCGCCTTCATCCCCGGCATTGTGTTTGCGAATTGTTCTGTGCTGCTCGAATCGGATTATGCATCTATCACGGATTACATGAGATCGCTCTCTTATATGTAAGTACTCTGCATGCATGCTTCTGATTGTAGTCCTGCTTCCGTCTCAATAGACCATTTTACTGTTTACAAACATGAACTGCCGCTTGCGTCCCAAGTAACTTCCGGTCGTTCCTGTTTTTGTGAACGTAGTAAGCAGAGACATGGCTGCGGCCAGATGACCTCCTTGCAATCGTCTGAAGAGAATTTAGTAGAACCTAGTAGAATCTTGATCGAAAAATAAAAAAGTGAACCAGGCATGTTTCGACTCATTCGCAGTCATTTCTTCCTGCAGTCTTTTGGGTTAATACACCCTATCTTATGGGTGTTGGTCATTGCGGTTTTTTTTTACTTACCTTTCTGGCGGCGGTACACCCAATTTAGAGGGCGTACTGCGCAGTCGTAACACCCTAATAAAACGGTGTACTGTAGAATCACACCTTTATTTAAGGGTGTTCGGGAAAAACACCCTCCTTTAGGGGTGTTAGGTATAACGCCCCTTTTTTTAGGGCGTTTTGCTACACCTATATGGGTGTTAGTTATAGGACAAGCCATTTACACCCATAAGGGTGTTACGATGTTTAGTGTGTAGGATGCTTTTTTTGCCGTTTTGTGTTGTTGCGTGCTAATAAACCATTCCGGTAAGCCAGATTTGGGCAGCTGAATAATTGTCATTGTCAATGACGTCGATACAAATTAAGCAATGAGGAAGTATCTTCAAAAGTAACTGAATTGCATTTCTAAGTATTTGTACTCTACTCAAGATACTTTACAGTGAAAGTAACTTGAGGAGTATTTTAAATACTTTATGAGGCAGGTATTTAGTAACTTAACTTAATTACCTTTATCGAGTATTTTGTCCAACACTGAGTTAGACAATGCATTTTCAAATAAAAACACACGGTTCCTGTCCGCAATCCAGACATGAAGAGTGGACCAGTTCTCGCTGTTGACGATTTTAAGGACGCTATTTCGCTATATCTCATATCGTATCCTCGCAACCAGGGTGGTTGTTTTCAGACATAAGTATTTGCATGGAGAATGTAGTCTGACGGCGTGCGATGTTTTCAGAGCGATCGAAATCACAACAGTGTATCTACATGCCACACTATTTGGTGAACTTACACCGGCAATGCCTGCGCCCTTACTGTGTTTTCTACATGAGAGTAAGCCGCATGTTCGTCACTTCATCACTTTTTGTCCTTCGACTTCTCGTTGATGTTGATATGTGTCGCGAATAATGACTTACTTGTTGAGACGCGCAATCTTGCGCGGTACGAAAGCCTACGCAGTAGTACAGTCCTCTTTAGGTATATCGGCCGACCCGAAAGCTTGACGCCGACCTCTCCCAACAACAGCAGGGAAGCTGATATCTCGTGCCAATTAAAGTTTGATACCGCCAGAGCTCGGGATCTTGCTCAACCAGGACACCATAAGAAAAGCAAACGGGAGTCTGTATAGCACTTTTAACGAAATAAGACTAAACTGTTGGGAAAGTTTGTTATTCATGAGAAAATTATAGCGCAAAAGACTAGGACAGGAATTTTAAGGGATGCGGAAGTGCATAGTTATATGCTTCTAATAACGAGAGCCAAGCAATTACTACTTTCCAGGTTTGCGCTTGGTGGAATAACGGAAAAAGAAGCTAAACTTGGTTCACCATTCAGTTATCAGGATAGTGGAAGCTACGTTCTCGTCGGATTACTGACCGCTTGAGAAACGGAGGGCGTGGCAAGTTCCGAGCATCGTCGCCCTGCAGCCAATCAAATTGCCGCATTAGGCGATAAGAAACCCGAAGAACCAATCACGAAGCAAGAAGCGTTCTAACGCGTTCGAACAGTGCAATGGAGAGAGAGGAAGCTAGCTTAGCGTCTCCCCTTACAAAAAACTGTGATGCTTTTCTGTTGAAAGGCTGTTAAAAAAAGTCATCACAGGATATAAAATGTCAATAGCTGTTCATTTGACTTTCTCTAGCTTTTCTGCTGACTTTATTTTGAATATTTGCCCACTTTGTAATAACAGACTTTCTGTCGCCTCCAAGATGCTTTTTCGGCAGCTTTTCAATTGAAAAGCTACAGCCATTTAAAAAGAAAAAAAAAACTATTTACACTTTTGATCATTCATTCAACAAAGTTTTTTAAGCTTACTTTGGCTTTACACTCTCCTCCAAATTGGCTGCAGCAAAATAACGTAAAATAACACGTGATATTTTAAATTTTGATAGTAAATGGAGTTCCTGCGGTATTCGAAGGCAGTAGTACTACGTACATCCCAGAACTACACACAAGAAACGAACACAAACACTAACACCATGAAGCAATGAACACCTGAATCACAGTCCCGCTGACTGCTCCAGAGTCTTATATAGCCTACATATTGAAGGTAATCATTTGGCCGGTGGCCACCTCAGCACTTATTAAGGTTCCAAGTATTCAATCCTCTCCTCGGGAGTCTGTTAAAGAGAAAACAGTGTTTCGAGGTTCGGGGACGATATCTCTTACTAAAAAGCATTGGTAACACTAATAATAATTCGGCGCAGTTGCTAAAACAACATCCACAAAAACGGCTTTTAGAAGAAATATTATCGCTTCTCTGCATTGCATCACTCAGGACGAAGGGAGTCGAGGCAGTTTCTTCACTTTCAAATAGTTATTTCAATTTTCTTTACTAGTTGACTATTTAATATGGTCATTACAGTCACTATAGTCACTTACAAAGTGAGAACGGCAGGGCGTGTCTTCCGAACGCCTGGCATCCAGCACACGCCCCATGCCTTCCGTCGTGCTTTCACTGCACGCGCGCGCTCGAGGTGCACGAACGCCGAAGCGTTGTTAGGGGTAGAAGGCTCGCGCTGGAGGCGGGACAACTGAATCTGCTCTTTACCGTTCTTACCTTGTCAGAGAGTATTAAAGGGAAGCTAGGAGGTTCTTGAAAAAAATGAGTTAGAAGTGAATTCTAGTGTATTTTTACCCCGTGAACCCGAATACCCAAACCATTTGCTGCGCAAGTATTGTTGAACGCGAGAAAACGCGAAGGACAGCCACTGTACGTGACGTCATCGACGGATCTTTTGGCTGCCCAAGGCTAGGGAGGCGGGGTTTCAGTCCTATTTTGAAATGGCTCTTATGGCTCTCCGGCGCGTCGCATTGAAATATGATTGTGATATCTGTTATTCTAAAGGCCAAATGAACGCAGTTCAAGTGTTTTTCCTCAAGCCAAATGAACGCAGTTGAAGTGTTTTTCTCAAATGCAGAACTGCCCCATCTTCCCTTTAAGAAACTTAGTGATATTTGACATTTAGTCGAGGTGTACAATGTCCAATAACAAGTCAACAGAAAGTCTGTAGCTTTTCTGTTGACACTGGTTACAGAGAGTCAACTGAACATTTTCAACACGAAGTAAACAGGACGTCTTCAGTCATTCTGATGACACTGTAAACAGAAAGTCAGCAGAATGAAAATTAATATAAAGTTAATAGAGAGTCAACATCTTTTCTTTTGACTCAGGCTGAAAAAAGTCATCAGAAAAGTTTCAACACAAAGTCAACGAACTATATTACTTTATTTTGACTTTGACTTTCTGTTGACATGGTCAGAATAAAGTAATCAGAGTCAACAGGAAGTCAACACGTTTTCAATAAAATTTAAAAATAATTTTTCTAATCATTTCAACCAGGGCTCGGTGTTCCGAGGTGCCCGCGCACTCTCGTCTCCTCCTCTCCCCCGCTTTCTGCCCGCACGGTGAACTGTTGGTTTTGCACTACGTGATCTTATTCACTATGCATACTCAGGCGCAGAGAGCGGGGCACGGTATCCTATATACATACAGATGAGGGTACGCAGCACGGCGAACGTCGCTGCTCTGAATCGCCTCTTTTGTTCTTCCTATTTCAATAGACACTTGCAAGCAGCCGCGTTTCGAGAGCTAGTCTGGCCACAGTGGATAGAAAACGCTTTTTTTCGGGCGCCAGTCTGGAAGACGATCTACCGCACGGAGCTAAGAAGAAGAAGCGACATACTGTTTTAAGCCAGCCAAACGAGAAAATCACGAGTGAAGCCGGAAGTATAGGCCCCAGTCGGTGCAAACGCCTCTAAGGGTGACCAAAGAAACTGTTGGCTCCAAATCAGGTGCATTACCCGTCCAATAACGTCTTTTGGGTTTGGTCATCGCCTGAAGCTTCCTACCCCCGTGATCTACCCCCACAATACTCCATGTCACTGGTTGTGTGCAGTGCAGGCGAAGGCAACGCCAGGCGAAGAGAAAAAGGGCGAGCACTAGGAAGGCGGGACGGGAGAGATGGGCAATGGAGGGCGAGGGGAGAAAGGGAGAGCACTTTGCTCCGTTTCATACATAGCGTGCAACACTGAGGAAAATACGAAAATAATGCACATGAGAGAAAAAAAAAAAAAACATATTTTGCGCATTTTGTGGAGGAGAGGTCTACTCAGCTACTCCCGCGACCCCGGCGTCCGGCCGGCATCCTTTCAAATACACTTCGCAGGCGCACTTTTTTTTAATGTATTTAAGTTTGTGAATTTTCCGGAAATGCATATTTCAGTCCCTCTTCTGCTTCGTAACTGTCATTTTCCTCCAGCACCAAGTTATATTTTTTATACATACAGCATGGAATAAGGATTTCCATCGACAGCGGTCTTGTCCCCAGTTTCAGCAGTATAATTAAAAGTTAACGGACAAGTAATAGTTGTGGCCTGCACAATTTATTTTGAGTTAGCTGTTCTTTCTTGTGTCCATACGTTTCCTCCATCACGTGCTTCATAGCATGCCAAAGGCATGTTACTTTAACGAGGTCGGGGTAAATCTGGATCTCATGTCTAGTTGTATATGGAATTGGAAATACAACAGTTTGTTGGAGCCAATAGGCTCACATTTGAGGCATAATTTTATAGCTTCACGCGCATCACTGTAGAAAAGAATGTGAACAATCAATAAAGAAAACTTTACATGCCCATACATCACTGCCCCTCTCACTTCACTTTCATGCTAAGAGGGGCAATAAAACGTGGTTGAATTTGAGTCATATATATTTTACCTAAGCATACCAATTCGAGGGCAGCACAAGTACAGTGGAGCGCTACACCACCGAGCAAGAGGCTTCTTTCTGGGGGAGGGGGGGATATTTTGGGGTCAAAAGAAGGCTCTTTAATTTTCTTCATTAGCAGGCACAGGTTTACTGTTAAGACTGCAATACTCGTTCACAGTTGAATACAATATATTTACAGTGTGAAAAAATACAGTGGAAGAACGGAACATGTGAGTGCCATTGCCTGCTTTCTGGGCTCCTGCTTGACCTGCAAGTCTTTCTTTCAGTGATAGCTAGCAAAAACCGATAATTAACATTGGGATTTCTTGCACACGTGCAATGATGACAATCAATTGCCCCTGCACTCGTGATATTTTCTATTTTTTAAACGACGCGAGACTTGGACGACATCGACGGAGGCCCTAGTTGCACAAATTATTGTTGCCCCGAAAAGGGCCGTTGTTCCACATGTTCCACAGTGGCAGAGTGCATATTATTCAGGGTCCTCGATGCCACTGATATATGGGCTGTATTCGTCGGAGGGCAAGGTGTCTTCAATAGTGAAGACCACCGGCTCAAATGGAGCGGTACATGATCGTCGACATTGAGTTGACCATCATGTCCCGCTTCCATGCGTCATCTTCAACACGCTCAACTTGAGTACAACAGTTTTGCCAGTCCTTTTGGGTGACAGAGACCAGTGCTTCTGGCAGGAGACGCTCTATTTCTCTCAGCGTAAAAAGTTTGTTCTGGCTCGCCACGTAGTTTTTCACCTTGCTCCATACCAGCTCAATGGGGTTTGAGTTCGCAATGGTACAGAGGCAGTCGCAGGACTTCGCGGCCGTGGGTAGCAACCAGGGTGTCAATCCGGTATACAGTGCCAGGTGCGTTGACTTTCTTGAAAAACTCGAGGGGTTCAACTCTCACCATGTCAGAAGACCATGAAATTCTTTTCTTGGTGAGCCATGCCTGGATGTCAGCTTTCCGCGTCGACCACGTAGGTGCTTTTTCCAGAGCCACACTGTGCATGATACGGTGCAATGTCCATCACTATGATGCTGCTGGGGCGGGGGGGGGGGGGGATCTTGGGTAGGAGCTGGCCTGAAAACCACCCTTCGAAGTATATGCCGTCCGTCTCAAAATGGTAGTCTGCAGCGTTGCCTTTCTTAGCCCTGAGGAAGTCGGCAGCATCTTCAACAAAGACTGTTTCGCTGCTGCCAGCATGCACAAGGATCAGACGGCCTCTCTTGCCAGACGGCACTGCCAGACCTGTCGTCAAGCCCTTCATGAACGCGCATCCTGCGAGGACTTCACAGTCTTGTCCAGCATTCACCCAGGTTTTATCTAGGCGGACGATAGACATGCATGAAATGGGGGAGGTAAATTTCGGTCCCAATATTTATGTTTTTTCAAAAGCTATGTTAATTCCAAGATCACCATACCGCCACGAGACATAGATCATCCACTGTGTCAGGCTTACACTAGCGCGCAGTTAATTAACTATGGAGTAAAATAAGGAACTGCGCTAAATTTTTTGTTAGATCCACGGACCTCAATTAAGGCGATCCGCGAGGTGGGCAAGCTGTTCCACATAGCTCAATGACGGGGATATTTGACGATTGTGAAATTATGATTAAAACTGTAAAACTGCGCAACGCGAAAACGACGTACAGACTTCAATTTTTTTTAACAATATCGCGCAAACACCGATTGACTGGTAAATCAGCACCTTATCGCGCAGTGAAACCGGAAGTCAGCGAGGATAGGCGTGTGCCTTCTGCCTCACGCGCGTAGTCTCGCTGACCAGCTCTTTCACGAAGCGATAAGGCGCTGGTCTACCGGCCGGTTGGGGTTCGCGCGATACTGTTAAAAAAATCTGGAGGCTCTACATGTTCCGTATTAGGAAATTCGTTTAGCACGATTTGCACCTGCCCTGTTTTCGGAATTCCTTGATTGCTCTCAGGGTATCTCCGACGCCAGGCATTGAGGTCACTGCGCTCGATGAGTGCAAGTCTTTGTTTTCGCTTCTCAAAAGTTAAATCGATGTCTTTTAGCAACCTCCACAAGGTCGTTTTGGACACGTTCGGTAGCTCGTCGTCTTCATGATAGCCTCCAGTATGCTATCGAGGGAAAGAATCTCCTTCTTGGACTTGCGATGCACCTTCAGACGAATGGCGTTGAGTGTGAAGTCGTCACGCTTGACGGTCCGCGTGCTTGTCACTTTCACATTGCGAGGTCTTCGCTTCGGGGACACCGTCTGGCCAGAGCGACATTCTGCTTGGCACTTCGCGGCAGTACGGACGGACACTCCGGTGTCGTTACTGACCATCTGCAGGACTTGACGAACCGACTTCTCCGGTAAACGCGTTCTTGTACTCGCGTGTACATTGGCGATCACCTGCTTTCAATCCTTCGAAAACTTCAACCACGAGTCTTCCAAAATATTCAAGCAGGAGAGGTGCTAGAGCTCGCGGCGGAAGACGTCATTTTCTCAAAACAGGCTAGGTAGCCGGAAATCCCGAAAACCCAGCGACTGTCGCACGGATGGTGAAAAGCCGACACGGACTAAAACGGAAATCAAAACGGAAGTAATAGACTTTTTTACGTTTTAATGAAAAACAATTTTTGTTTTGTCAAGATCTTAACGCGATTATGAACTACCAGCTCCAAGGATTATGTTTTTAGTTTTTGCTTTTTGCGGGGAACGCACTCTTTTGTGGGGCGAACGTTGGCCTCGCGAACCGGTGCGCTAGCTTTTACTGTGATGTACGCTATGTATGAAACGTAGTATACGAATATTAGAGAGGGGATAGGTTTCTCTCCTCGTCCCCAGCCTTTCTAGTGCTTGCCCTTTATCCCCTCGCCTGACGTTGCCTTCGACTGTACTGCACACACCTAGTGACACGGAGTATAGCAGCTAGAGCGCCTCAATGTCCTTCTGTTTAGGGTGATGTCATCGTTTGTAATACCCGATGCCGACAGCACGCGCTCACAGGGAAAATACAAAGAAATCTCAGAAAACAAAATGTCGCCGTAGCACAGTCATCACCACGAGCGCGTGCAGGGACACGCTCTTTCACGCGCTTCGGAAAAAAAAAAAGCGTTCTAAACAAAATGGTCACATGTCATCACCCCAAGCAAAGCGTACATGAAGGCACCCTAACAGCAGCTAGATGTCGGCGCCCAGAGGCTGTACTTGCAAACGTCTATTCTATAAAACCATAGCCTCCTCTATACTGACAAAGCCTGGCAGATCGCTACGAGAAGCGGCCGCCGAAATTGAAAAGATAGAGCGGCAGACAACAGATGAGAGGAGAGCCACGTGACGGGCGCCCTGCTGCGGCGAGACGCCGAAACACACTTCTCCCGAGCGATGGAATGTCCGCTCGTGCTTCTCGCGTTCCTTGCTCTACCGCTTCTTTTCTCGTCGGGTTCGAAAACCATGTTTCGGGTCCTCGCCGCTGAAAAAGCTGTGCGCTGACATCCAGATTCCCCGAGAAACACTCTGTGCTACCAGATCCTCGCGCTCCAAATCTGCGACCGGGCACTCTATGGCTCCGTCGTCGAACTGCCAAACTTTGCGAGTATAGAGGGGGCTATGCTATAACTAACACCTCGAACACTGCGACGCGATCGAACAGATAAAGTCCCGTTGGCATTCGCCCGTGTAACCTCAGCGTACAGCGTCTCCGTCGTGCAGATAGCGCAACTGAGGGGAAAAAAAAAAGTGCCTCGTTTCCATGGCACTTGGTATCTCGCTCTTTCCTCTTGGAGCGTCTTCTCTGACCTTGACGGACGCCGACTTGAACACGTGCGCCAGAGATCTCTCCGCTTCAACGCGTTCATTAAACTGTTATTGCCGCCGTTGAGGCACAGAGCTAGGTTCAATGACGAAGCAGTGCATAGGTACACGCGTAGTGCAGTACCAAATTCTACATGACGTGGCGCATTCGAAAAACGACATTAAAAACAAGCATGGCTGCCATTAGCCATAATCAGCAGTATATCGAGGTTCGATCTGGGAGTGTCGCTTCCCACCAAGGTGAGAAGATGACTTCAGTTGGAAGCATGCGACGTGCGCGGTGTCCACACCTATATAAATCTTACACCGTGGAGTGGGGCCAGGCATTGAAAGGCGGGCGATTGAATGGTCCGGCGAGCTTCCACGGCCCTGGCAGCACTGTTGTAGGCGTTACCGAAAAAAAGTAACGAAATACGTTACTCGTTACTTGCTAATAAAAGTAACGCGTGACCGTTACCGACAAAAAGTGACGCACGTTACTTTTGCGTTACCTTTTTAATTATGAGCTAACACGTTTTACTCTTCTGACGTTACATGTATGCATAAGCGCCACATTTCAAGAAACATTATGTCCATGCAGGAACTGAACATAAGTTACTTTATCTTTTTTTTACGGTGTCACCTAAATGCAAGAAATTGCGCAAAAACAAAAAAAGAATCCCAAAAATTTCCGTGACTTGGCGTCTAAAAACACGAAAACAATTTAAGTATAATTTTTTGTTACGTTTAGGAAGAAAAAGTAACGGGTAAGGTAACTCCGTTACCCGTAAATCGAAGTAACGTAAGTGTTACTGTTTTGAAAGAAGTAACGAGTACTTTACACGATCCCGAAAAATGTCACGTGACCGCCAACGCCGTTACTTGTAACTCGTTCGCGGCAACACTGCTTGTCAGCTTACAGTGAACGGATATCTTTTGTCTCCTTTTTAAACTTGCACAGTTATGTCGAGCTGAACGGCGTCAAGCGAAAGGCATCTTGCTATATGTTAAATAAACCTCTGGCTTAAATCCTAATGAATCCCAGACAATCAGAGTTTGTTTCTGCTTCTTTTTTATTATGATCAACTGATTAATTCTCAGTGTGCCTGCAATGTCGAGCAAGCGAAAAAAAACATCAAAACAAACAAACAAACAAACAAACAAACAAACAAACAAACAAACATGGAACTTGTTCGGATCGTCCTCCTGGTCAACAAGTCGTCTTTCACGGGTTACCCAGAGACTTTGGAGGCCGATTTTTTTTTGTTTCGTTGCACATCTGGGTTACTTATTGCTCTCGCTCGACAAATTGAATTCGCTACCAGCCAAGCCCATCTTTGCTTTAGCTGCGCAATTTATAAAAACGCTCTGTTCTGTCAAAATATAATAATATAGACGTGTTTAATAACTAAATAAATAACGAATAAATCGACTAAGAGCCACCTATTAATCGGTGGCTCTTAGTCGATTAATTATTCGATTATTCGGTCGAGTGGGGGGATGATTCAATTGAAGGCATTGCGCGAAGGATAACATTATATATTTGGAACACGTATACTTTCTCAGATTTGTAAGGATTTTCGATGCAGAAAGAGGCAAACACTACGCTTTTAAGAAAGGCATTTAATTTGATAATTTTTTTAGATACATTCAAATGCAATGCGCTGATAAAAGAAGGGGAGGTGTAAACAAAAATAGAAGTATATATATAGATATAATTTTTTTTTAAAGCAAGCGGCCTGTTACAAGTTACTGCAAAACTAATCGAAAAGTGTGATATATGTATTGATGTTAACCTAAATATCCTTAGTTATTATTACAAAATGTGAGGCTTTAATAATTGCAGTGTGCCGCCTTCATTCACCCATTATATCTCCCTTGCTGTGAGCAGTATCAACTTGAAAACGTAACACAACACCAATACGCAAGCATATTTGCCAGTAGGTAACCATGAATTAGACATAGTAAAGCCTTTAGACAAGTTATGTTTTCATCTGAAACTGTACTGGAGTACAAAAGTTCACGGTTGTGTTCCTTGAAATAATGGCATACCGGAGAAAAGCCTCGCCAGTAAATAAGTTATTGATGTTGGGTTTGGCAGAGACGTAGGTATTGTCAATAGGAATGTACCGGGAACTTTTGAGCGCTTAATGGGTCTGAAAAGTAACTAGTCATTAATGTATTAATTTATTACTTGGAAGGGTTATCAAACAATTTCACAGCCCTAACAGAAATGAAATAAATTATGTTCCTCCCTCGCTGTATTTGTTAGCAATCACCTGTAACCATGTGAGTTCCATAAAACCGAATACTTTATTTGCCCCTCTTATGTATTTAAATTGTTGCGTTATTGCGGAACGTTAGTGACCGATTAAGGTAGTTCAAAGTTGTGCTATGTTGCGAAATATTGTGTTAAAGTTAAAGCTTGCTGTCTTGTCAGTTTTTGTTTGACATCATGCGTGTATGCCAGAGGTTTCCCCAGGAATTGAAATTAGGGAGGGGGGGGGGGGGGGTCTACATTTTTAGGGGGGACATTGGGAATACCGGTGTCGTTGCGAATTAAGGGGGTGCCTTCAGAAAAACAAGGGGGCGGGGGTCTACACCCCCCCCCCCCCCCCCTAGGGTGTGTGTGGGGAAATCACTTATGTGTGCTGTGAATGTTCGACATTGTTTCGAAACGTTGCCGAGTATCGTGAAGAATTGTCCGGAAATCCTGCGAATTAGCGGCCAGCGTTCCGCACTAGCGTCAGGTGTGGTACGATGTTCGCATCTCACTTTATTTAAAATTTCCGTGTTCTGCATCAGTAGCGATTCACTATCCATTGTTGAGAAATATTGATAATTGGTGGCCATGGGATTTAATGTTACGAAATGTTGCGCAATGCCGTACATATTGCGACTAATTAAGCGCATTATTTTAAAATGTTTCAAAATTCTGCCCGTTACTTTATAATGACTTGAATCGTAGAATGCTGCTGCGAGGCGTCATATGATGCTGTGCATTGTCGTAGGCCGGGAACTGCGCACTGTTGTGCCCTTCGTACGTGGAAAGTTGTAGGTTTGGAAATCGCTGGGCTCTGCGCCACTAGTGAACTTATCGTGCAGTGCTCTCCCGCTAAAAGTTATTGGGTCGAGTTGGAGAGGTTGCGCAATTACGTGCTGTATTACTATATACCAGTGTTGGACAAAATACTCGATAAAAGTATTTAAGTTAAGTTACTAAATACCTGCTTCATGAAGTATTTAAAATACTACTCAAGTTACGTTCACTGGAAAGTATCTTGAGTAGAGTACAAATACTTAGAAATGTAATTCAATTACTTTTGAAGATACTTCCGCATTGCGTAATTTGTATCGACGTCAGTGACAACGACAATTATACAGTTGCACAAATCTGGCAAAAAAATTGTAGGGCTATTTTATGCAGTCCAACTATGAGGCGCAGGATATTGTCACGAATGACAAATGATTAGGCGGCGAATAGGTGAAGAAACTAAACGTTCAATGGGGCGAACTTGTGCCCAAAGAGAAAGGCTAGCGTCGCAGGCGTCGATGTCGGCGGAACAGCGGGATCGAACGTTGAGGCGAGACTGATTCCGAGGCGCCCCGCGGAGCACCTTTTGTACCCGCGTGGGTTTCTGGAACATTAGGCGTTGAACGTTCGGCGCGTAGAACATTCGTAACTCGATCACACGACAAGGTTCTCGTTGAATATCACGTCCTTCGGAGCACCTTAGACATATCGTTTAAGTACAATCTATATTCTCTATATGGGGAGTTCACTAAAAACGAACTTGGCATACGGACGGCAGTGGTCCCACCTTCTTCAAGTAGGTTGCGTTCAGAAAGGAACTCAACGTCGGGGGACGCTTTGTTGGTATTTTGAGAGGTGATCCAGCTTTTAGTTCGTTTCCTGTCCCGTTCTCTGCTTATCAATGTTCGCTTACAGACAGTGTTCGCGAGAGCAATAAGTGACGGACTGACAGCAAAAGGAAATTAAACAAAAGAAAACCTCGACGTTTTGCCGTAGCGGGGTTAAATATACAACGAGCAAAACAAAAATGTTTTTCTTTTTGTACACTTCTCAATTTCTTTTACTTATTTGTTATTTTCTTGACACTCATGTCTGCATTGTTGTCGTAGGTCGTTTCCCGGTGTGCGTTGCACCTCAATGTGGCAATCTTTACTTCTGTAAAACCACCCCTTTTGTTTGAGGATTTTTCGGGGGAAACTCTAGGAAACAAAAGGTGCCTTTGGGAAAGAGAGGGGAAAACCTTCATTTTACGGACTTTGGACTGAAATATGAGCCACAATCGGCAAAAAAAGCGATGTTTTTTTCACTAGCTCAATCAAAGTCACCATAGCTAATCGGAGCTAACAACAGGATTTGGTTGTTTGAAAGAATGTTCACGTTTGCTCGTGCCACGCCCATGCCACTCCATACCGAAAGACTCGGAAAATGGCAGAATGTAAAAAATGTATTTGAGATAATGAGTACAAGATACTCAGAAATGTAATTAAAATAGAGTATCAAATACTCTCGATCAAAAGTATTTGCAAGATACCAAGATACTTCAGAAAGTATTTGAAATACAGTATCTTGAGTAGAGTATTTGAGATAGGCACAAGTCTGCTATATACTAATCATTGTTGGAGACGTTCTGCAGTGATGGGCAGCGTAATAAGAAGTGGCATTGAAGGACGGCTTGGGTAATGGTATTCTGTGAGGAAGCATATTCGGCATCGACAGAACGTACAGTGGCAGGGCTGTGTCTAAATATGCGACACTTGTAAATATTGAACAGTGAAGTGAATTTGTGAGCAATGTGGCGCATTGAAGCAAAAGTTAGGCCTATATTGAACATTGTCGTAAAATCCCATGGGATGCTGTACATAATAAAGGTCACATGCAGTAGCTAATAAATGTGTAATTGCGTACCACAGTAAAAACAAAATAAATGAGTGTACGCGTTTTTATTGGTTTCTCGAAGGCTTTTGACCGCCTCAAACACGAAACAAGTTACACCTTTATGGTATTCGTGGTATTGCCTAACCGTAAACAATGCGTAGAAATTGCTAACAAACTATCTGTCTTTGGGCCACAAAAGGGAGTTGTACCTCAAGGCAGTATTCTGGGACCTCTTCTTTTCAATTTGTACGTAAACTACATTGTAAACAGTGACCATGAGGTAAGTCTTATTATCAACGCAGATGATACGACTGTCTTTTTTTTTTTTTTCAGGGAATCACATATAAAATTATAGAAAGTGCAAATAAATTTTCTGATAAGCTAAATGGTTGGACGAAAGCCAATTCATTGCAAGTAAATGTGATCAAAACGAAGGCACTTTTTTTAAGCACGTAACACAAATAGCTTTCATGCGGTCAATATTTTTCTTGGGGGAAATAAAATAGGTATAGCAGAAAGTTTAAAAGTTCTTGGTATAGTCTTTAATCAGTATATGATGTGGGATGAAACAGTGCAGCATATATGTAAAAAAATATCCAGGTTTGTTTGTATAATTTATGAATATCGTGACATACTCCCCATTTCGATTTTGCTGCTCATTTATAATTCTGTTTTTTATTATATGTATCATATGCCACGCTCCTTATGACAGTCACTCGAAGCCACCCTTTAATACATTTAATATAGTACAAATTCTGAGTCGTTACAACAACAAACTTGCTCTTTCTTAAAAAAAATATTTTCAAAACATTGAAAACATTTTTTTTACAATGGCCAACCTTGAACGAGGAAAAGTGGTATATGAAGCCCGATGTGCACAAAAATGAATACTGCCGCACTCCTGAACAAACTTCGTAATTCAAATGCTAAAGTACACGTTCCTTTGCCTCTGAAATTGTTTAGACAGACTGAACATAAATATTAGTGTTGCAACTAGGAAAAATATACGCACGATATTTATTTAAGAATCCGTCAGTGTGTAAATAGTATACTCCAATGCAAAACGAATGCATATGTCCATTATCATATGTTAAATTTTTTTTTTTTGTATTTTACGTCTGTAATTATGGGTACGCTATTTATCTGACGGTGTTAAAAATACTTGTATGCAAACTGAAAAAAATGTTTACTACTCTATGTTAGTTCGTTTTCTTATATTTTATGTCTGTGATTCTGTTAAACTGTGTTTTCTTGTTTTTCTGATCTGCTCCTGCTGTTGCTGCTAGGGGAGGCAAAGGCTTTGTCAACCAACTACTAAGTTGCTTTTTTCTCTCCCTCACCACTTCATGTTTGAAAATAAATAAAGAATTTGAATTTGATTATATAAACCTTATTTTGCATTTTTAATCATCCCGATCGCGCACAGTTCCATAGTGCGCCTTATCATTAATCGCTTAAAAAGATGAGGCCCAGAAAAAAGACGGTTATTAGTTAAATTGAAGTGTTTTCAACCCGGACGTTTATGCTCGTATAATATAATTTTGCCCTAATGACCGCAGATACGAGCAGTCTGGACTTTCAATATACATACTTATATGAATTAACAGCTTTGTTTTTATCGCTTCAGCTCCGAATATTGAAGGACTCTGAGCACGTGTAGATAAGGAAATATATAAGAATAACGCTCACGAGAACTGTTGAAATAAGTTTTTCGTCTTAAGGAACAACATTTGATATTTATAAAAAAGCACAAAGAGAGAATGAATTCCGAAGACAACACACTATCGGATTACAAATCCATTTGCCCCTATATTACAATTAGAACAATGATAAAGCGTAATGTTCGTGCCCTGAAGAGGAAGAAGAAAAAAAAAAATAGAAAGAAGACGTGAACAGAAATTAAAAGGCAAACATTAACGGCAGACTCTAAAAAAAAGATTGGAAATATCTGGGAAAAGCCAGACTGGTTTTATAAACAATCGCTCCCCCCTTCCCCCCCTCCCCCCCCCCCCCTTTCCCCGTTTCCCCTGCCCTATTATTCTCAAAAGCAGCGAATGATTTATGTCGATTTGAGGTTCATCTTCGATGGCCGGCTCCACTTGGTAATCCACTTTGCCGAGACCTCGCTGCTCCTCTCGAAAGAAAATGGACCGAAGACCAAGGAGAGGAGATTAAGCTGCCGCCGCACCAAGTCGGGACGCGAATTGAGCATATTCAATTCCCCTAATGGGATTTACTGCCGCAGCGCCGGACGTTTTCTAATCCAATTAAAAATCGACCAAACTTTCTCCTCCAAGTACTTTATTTATTACAGTGACTTTTTTTGCCCCCCCCCCCCCCCCCCCTGCCCCCTTCTTATATTGGCATCCAACTGCCTCAGCGCATCTTCGGATCGTTTTTGCCCGAAACTAGGCCGAATGAAATAGCAAACAAAGAATAAGTTATTTTTCGTTTATTACGTTTTTTTTTTAACTTTAGGGTTTATCGGGTTAGAGAACTACGTGGTTAGATAAATTCCAGGGCTACACAATGTTTTCGGAATGAACCCAGGAGAAAGACAAATCGTAGATTACTGGAAGCGTCTTATAAAGTGTCGGAAGTATAACTGTCTGCAGGATGAAAAAAAAAAAAGAGGAGCAGATAAAGCATAAAAAAACTCACAGATTTTACTTTAATCAGGTTAATAAGAAACACCGGCTAAGAACTAGAATTTGCAGTTTTCCTTGATAAAGAGAGAAGTGTGCAGAGAGTAGAATGGAACTTTGCGTGAAATTTAATCGTGCTATTTTTTTTTCGTTCCGAACAGAAGAAGAAATGATTGGGCGTCTACAGTGGTCGCGAACGTCATTCAATGGTAAAAAAAGAAGATATAAACAAGCTAGTGAACGGCCGGAGTGCAATGAAACTTTTCCCCAGATGTATTTTTTGAAGTGGTGTATTTATGCGACTAAACTTTCATGAGTGTAGGTTTCTGGTAAAAAAGATTCGGCAGGGACACTTAAAACTCCTCACGTGTAGGAATGCGAAAGCATTCCTACACGCAGCGCATTCCTACAAGCAGCGCGCCACTTATTCCTATCGGACATGGCGCTCCAGCGGTGACATCAAGCTCACCGACTGCGCAGGCGCGACGAACACCGCCGGCTTCACGACGATGCCGTGACGAGGAATCCGCGTTGCTGTGCTTTTCTCTGTGTTTTATTCCTGAGGCGCGTCCGCTTTGACCTTGAGCACCCCCGCTGGTTACCGTGACGAAGCATCTGCACTGCTACGTTTTTCTTTGTGGTTTATTTCTGATGCGCGCGCTCGACTAAAATGGGAATTTAGGTGCCGTTTCGCTTAGCCAGTCAGAATTTTGGTGCCGTTTTTCTGCTACAGACAAAGGCTACAGACTACGCCGGCTTCGCTCCATGGGACAGTTAATGCTTTGGCATTAATAATGTAAAACAAAGGAAGACGTGTTATTCGTATGCACAGGGAGAAAAACAGAACCCGACATTCTGGTGGAGTAAATGCGTCGTGATCACGTGTTTTCATTACTCCGCCTGATTGGTTGAGCCGGTGACGGCGAACCTATAGTCATTGGATCTGGGAAAGTAGCACCATTGCCTTCCCACCTGCTAACCGGACACAAACAAATACCAACATACAGACGACGAAGCCTTTCAAGGTGATTGCCATATCGCTGTTGGTTGCCATGGTGATCGCCATTACGGACCCTTTCAAAGCTTCGAATCTTCGAAAGGGTAGTCAAGACCAGTCGCACCAAGATCGCTATGGAGCATCATCGTACTGAAAACGTTCCTCGGCCAATACGAGCGTCTTCGGCACTATGCATGCAATACACTTATCACTCATGCTTATTTCCCCAGATCTCTTACATTTGCGTTGCTCTTCTTGCGTGTTTCAAGACACTAAAATTATTTTTCACTGCCTCCAAACACTGACGTTGCGTGTGATGGCGGTACGAAGATGTACGACATCACACGCGGCGTCGGTGCTTGGCGGTAATTAAAATACGTTTACTCTCTTAAAACACGCAAGAAGAGCAACACAATTGTAAGAGATCTGGGGAAATAAGCATGAGTGATAAGTTTATTGCATGCACAGTGCCAAAGACGCTCTTATTGGCCGAGGAACGTTTTCAGTACGATGATGGTCCACAGCGATCTTGGTGCGACTAGTTCTAACGACCCTTTCTAAGCTTCCAAGCTCTAAAGGGGTCCCAAATGGCGATCACCTTGGTAACCGACAGCGATCAGCCAATGACCTTGAGAGGTTCTGTCGTCTGTATTTTAGTATTTGCTTGTGTCCGGCTATAGTCGGTTACAAGTCAGAAGGTAGCGGCAAATGTCCCTCAAAGGGAATCTTTTATTCCTCCGCCACCAATAGCGTCCCGTTGTTTCCGTGACGTCACAACCTGCCCGAACCAATCTTGTTTTGGCAAATGAATATTTTCAACATGGCTGCCGGGCAGATTTTCTACGACTCCAGTATCTTGCAGCAATTATTCTGTTTTTTAATGCGGTTTTTCACTTACTTGAGCATACGTCGCTAAGTCGTAACCGCGTCCACTTTTATTCGCAATAGGTTCTGCACGACAGCGTGAGAATCCAGCGATAGCATTGCCATCGAAAATTTCGATGCGGGAGTAAAGCCTTGCATCGTAAATACGTCGAACGCCGTCTGCTTCTTTGCCTCAGGTTGCGCCTCAACATCGTGACGGCATCGGCGTTTCTTCGCAGTGGTTTCCGTGGAGCGACGTTAAAATGCAGCGGTCACCAAACTCTTCTTTATAAGTGTAGTGGGCTGTGCGGGAGGGGCGGGGCATAAGTGAACCGCGAACACAGTAAGTGTCTTCACCCGATTTCGACCGTATCTTTGCCGGCGTTAATAAATAGTCTGTCTACTGAAATGACGCCTTCGAAGCAGTATGTATTCATCTGTGAAACGTGGCGTCCTTGTCAAGTTTCCGCGTCGCAATCAGCTGCACGGTAATCTATGACTGCGATAGTACCCGCGGGTGCACCCTCGTTCGCAATAATGAGCTGTTACATACATGTGGCATACAAATGATAAAGCCAGTGATGCGTATGTTACAAATATTTAATTGATATTGTTTTGGACGTTAAGAAGCTGATGTCTTCTTTTGGAAAAAATATCAGAATTTGAGGGAAGCAGATTTGGTTCTCTCAAATGCTTCCGAACATTCTGCTTGCTCTCAGAGGCCCTGTCAGTCGTACGTTTATGCTTCGAAACCCGGGTACGTGACGCGTATACCCCAACTCGCGTCGCGTCGCGGCCTGGGGTATTACCGGTAAACACGCACCAACTTTTCCAATTTACTTTATAAGGAAAATGTATCCACAATATCGGATCGCAGCATTGGTTTAATAATTTGTAAAAGATAAAAGTATGTCAATAAAAATTGATTGCAAGGGCAGCTTCCCGCTTCATGAATTGTGGCTTTCTTATATGCGAAATATTTGTTTAAATCAAAAATTGAAAGCATACCGAATACTCAGATGTCCTGATCTTGGTCCGAATGCAAGTGGCAGAATGATTTGTCTTTATAACAATAAAATCAACAATGTTTGAATCAAGCAACAGCTCAAACCGCCTAATTACATTTCTGATGTATGCTTATCTGTGCATTATACCAGGCCGTAGCCGCGAACGAGCTCTTCAGAGTCTGCCATCATCTTTCTGGTCTACCTTGGCAAAAACAGACTCGTGTAAAAAAACATATTGAGCTTCTTGGAGGCAACTTCGCAGTCCTCATTGTCAGAGTTTTCATGAAACCATCGGAAAGAAGGGTCCCTGTCGTTTCATCGACACATGTTTCATCGACTTTTTACGACTCTCGTTTCATCGACACTACCACACCGCGCCGTGAAGTTTCATCGACACACAAATTGCACGCTGTAGGAACATTTTGTTGTGCGTTTATCACTGGAGCACATGTTAAACTATCCGACCCACCCAGTTCACGACGCTTTGCGGCGACAGTCTCCAGCAGTTCATTACAAAAATGTGGACCCACCCAGCCCACCCGTACTTGCCGCTTCGCAGCAGCGTGTAAGGGTGGTCCTGCCCCCGTGCATGTACCCGTACCCTTGCTCACCAACAAACCAGCGCACCCCTAACCAAACAAAAATGTTGTCGACGAAACATAGCAAGATAATTCGATGAGCGAGTGTCGATGAAACAATCTGTTGATAAAACGTCGCAGCGTTGATGGAACGAACTGTCGGGGAAAGGTCATTTGATGAAATGAGTGGCACCGCACAAAAAGCCTGTCTCCGAGCCGCGTTACTTACACTATCGCAGGCATCATTTTTAGATACCCATTGCCAGACAAAATGCACTCTGAACAAAAAAAAAAAAAGAAAATGAATTTCACGTCCCTCTGCTGTTAAAGTTCACGACCTGGAATTGGATAAGGAGCCATCAGGCAAATTTGAAATGGTTCTGGACTGGACAACATGGACTCGTCATCGGCGTTATTGGTTCGAAATTATGACGAGTACAGCGGGCTCGGGCCTGAGAGCTAAGGGTTAGCGTGTGGCTCTCCAAGCCGAGGGGTATGGCAACTCCGACAGTGGGAAGCGACCACCTACCTATCTGATCTCGTTGCAAGCCTTAGACCTCAGCCTTCAAAGGGCTCTGCATGATTCGTCGTATGGGATAACTTCTTAGCAGCCCATTAGACTGATCCTACAATTCCGCTCCAACAGTACATCCCCAGGCCTTCCAGGAGGCGACCTACTTGATTCAGGTGCGAGAAGGGACCCCAAATCGTGACCTGCACTATATATTTGACCTCTGGGCCAGCTGATGGGGGCACTACAGCAGCACCAACGGAAAAGGGGATTACGCCTGTTACAGACTATAGCATCACAAAACCCAGAAATACCTCCATTCATTCTAAACCAGTTTAGAAGCCACCCAAGCACTCAAAAACGACCTTTCAGTACTTCACAACTCTGTCCTCGGCAACAAGTCAGGCTGCAATCTGTGCATCATGGTTCTTATCGGCTTTAAAAAGGTTTGATTAAATCCTCTACATTGCACTAGTCCGGGAGGCTCAAAACTGAGGTCTCTATGGAAGACCGCTTCACTTCATCACAGCGTTTCTGCAAGATGGACGATATCAAGCTTGAGTCGAACTGAACTAGGCCCAGTTAATGGCATTGGCATTCCCCAGATCTCCGTCCTCTCACCAATTCTTCATCAATGTTGTAGCCGACTTTTCCTCACGTCAAGCAATCGGTGCTGTTTTTACGATATATTTCAAGCCAGTACAATGGCGCCTCTGAAATTCAGGAAATCTATGCCACACCCCTTCAGACCGCACTTCGGCGCACAGGGCAGCCTGCTCCTCATCCACCACGAGGTGTTAGCCAACTCGCCGAAGTGCGACCCAAGAGTCATAATGGCCGTCGACTTCAAGGGAACTTTCGACGTCTCTATTATGCTTCGAAACGGAGCACTAGCACTGGGATTTTGCTCTCCACTGTGCTAACACAAGGTATTGTTATCCCCAGGGTGGCCTCAGTCGTGTGAATGGCCACAGACGTCCCGTTTATGTTTCGAAACAGATCATTAGCAGTTAGAGTTAGCTGCCCACAGTGCTGACGCACGTTATTGTTATTCTCAGAGTGGCCTCGGTCGTGTGAATGGCGACCGACGTCCAGTTTATGCTTCGAAACAGATCATTGGCAGTAAGAGTTAGCTGCCCACAGTGCGGACGCACATTACTGTTATTCTCAGAGTGGCCTCGGTCGTGTGAATGGCCACCGACGTCCAGTTTATGCTTCGAAACAGATCACTGGCAGTAAGAGTTAGCTGCCCACAGTGCTGACGCACATTACTGTTATTCTCAGAGTGGCCTCAATCGTGTGAATGGCCACCGACGTCCAGTTTATGCTTCGAAAGCAGATCAGTGGCAGTAAGAGTTAGCTGCCCACAGTGCTGACACACGTTATTGTTGTTTTCAGAGGGGCCTCGGTCATGTGAATGGCCACCGACGTCCAGTTTATGCTTCGAAACAGATCATTGGCAGTTAAAGTTAGCTGCCCACAGTGCTGACGCACATTACTGTTATTCTCAGAGTGGCCTCGGTCGCGTGAATGGCCACCGACGTCCAGTTTATGCTTCGAAACAGATCACTGGCAGTAAGAGTTAGCTGTCCACAGTGCTGACACACGTTATTGTTGTTTTCAGAGGGGCCTCGGTCATGTGAATGACCACAGGCGTTCCCTTTAGACTTCAAAAAAGAGCACTGGTACTGCGATTTCGCTCTCCGCTGTGCTAACACACGGTTTTGTTATTCCCAGAGGCCTCAGTCGTGTGAATGGCCACAGATGTCCCATTTATGCTTTAAAGCAGAGCACTGGCAGTGATCTGTTGTGTCGTTTTTCTTAGACAAAAAAGAGCTTATTTGCAATCAAAATTCTATTTGTTGCGTAGCAAAGATGTTTGGACAGCGGGAAGGGCCAATATGGCATCTGATGTCTTTGCCGTAGATGGGCTGCAAACATTTGTTTTCGCGAAGTTGAAATCTATAGTTGTGATTTATGGCACAGTGCAATGTATAGACCAGCTTAGACATTATCGCAACAAAAATAAAAAGTTTGTCTGGTGGCTGCATATCGAAATGCTATACGGCAACGAGCAGAGAAGCATGACAACATGAGACACGGGAGGTCAGTGGTGGACGAGAACAACAATCCGATTTTAAAGCATATGAGTGGTCCTTAAAGGGAACGTTTTGTGTTCCGAGATGTTCCACGCTTTCTCCATAATGGTGGCGTTAAGCTTCGTCAAAGGGCTCAACACCAGACGGGTCACTCTCGGATGGGGTGTCCTCTCGATCCAGCTGGATGACGATGGGCTGGATGTGGGCACTTGTGGCACCACCTCGTCGGAACGTTGCTTCGATGTCAATAACGTGCCTGACAGCATTAACCCAGTTGTCAGTGGTGACCTTGTCAACTTCTTCGTTGAGGAGTGTCCCCACGTCGACAATCTTGAACGTCGTGTTTCGGGCAGCAACGCCGTTCTTGATCTGCGCCCATATCAGTTCAATGGGGTTGAACTCGCAGTGATACGGTGGGAGCCTGACCACAGTGCAGCCAGCCGTCTCGGCAGCAGTGTCCACACGATACTTTAGGTGCTGTGGCTTCACCAAGGCCACAATGTCGAGCAGCTGCTTCTTCAGCTTCTTGGGGTCCCATGAAACTCTTTTAGACGTCAGCCACTGTCGGATGTCGTCCTTGCGGGAACTCGTCGTCGGCACTGCTTCCAACCGCCGTGAATGGTAAGAAGCGTTGTCCATGACGATAACGCTTCCTGTCGGCAGTTTGTCGAGGACACCGTCGAACCACTTCCCGACGCGGGCGCCATCCATCTCCTCGTGGTAATCGCCGGTCTTTTGTCCACGGAACACGTCCAGGCAGCCGTCGACGAAGCCTTCATCGCTGCCGATGTGGGTGACAATAAGACGCTGGCCCTTCCCCGATGGCTGCTTGAGGCCAGTCGAGTGACCACGCATGAAGGCGTCGTGAGACGAGGCCACGGTCGTGTCTACCCACCCCCTTGAGAC
Source organism: Ixodes persulcatus (assembly GCA_013358835.2). Taxonomy (NCBI): domain Eukaryota; kingdom Metazoa; phylum Arthropoda; class Arachnida; order Ixodida; family Ixodidae; genus Ixodes; species Ixodes persulcatus. The sequence continues at coordinate 525,817 of JABSTQ010010918.1, read as the reverse complement.
AGTGTGCCCTGCCGTCACCCACGTCTTGTCCAAGTAGAAGATCTTTCGACCATCTTGTCGGTGACGTGCGATCTCATGCAGGTACTTCTGCTGCCAGGCGACGATGTCCTCTCGTTCAATCAGCCGCGAGTTTCGTTCCCTCTTGTCATGCTCGAATCCGATGTCGTGGAGAAGGCGACGCACAGTCCAAGCTTTAACAAGGGAAGTTCAGTGCTCGTGCAGAATTCGGCCGTTATCTTCTTGACCGTGGGGACCTCGTTCCGTCGAAAGAAACGCATGGTGGACGCACGATCTCAGCGCGCACAACGTGAAGTCGCCGTACCTGACTTTGCGCCGCCTCTTGCCTTCACTTGCTGAGCGCTTCCGAGAAGGTGTCACAACTGGTCCCTCGGTTTCTTTCTCCTGCTTCCTAATCTCGAGGACGGTGTGTACACCAACGCCAAGCAGTTTGCTGACTTTGATGCAGGACTCCTCCACAGTGAGGCCGGTCTGGCCGGGCTTGGCGGGCGGTTCGTGTCGCACCTGAACGTATGCGATCATTATCAGCTGCCGTGCAACTCGGTTGAGGACATCGCCGCTCTTATGCTTCTTGTAGAGGCGCCTTGGCGTAGACGGCGACGCTGCACCAGACTCTCTTGACGAAGCAGAATCGGAGGAATTGCATTCCGCTGTCTCCACATTGGAATTCATAACGGAAAAGAAAAGACGACTTCGGATTTTTCAAAACGCGAATCGCAGGGGGTTTCAAAACCCGAAACGCACGGTTTTTTTAACAAACGCAGCAAATGCACGGAATGTACCTAATTCGTGTAGGAAGGTTATCAAACTAAAACCAACAACCATATATGCATTACTTATAAAAGTTACAAGTTTCGTTGCACTGAAGCTTTCTTTTTACTTCAACCTTCCGGAGCGAGTAATTTGCCTCGTCTAGGTGGCGCAAGCTGCCACCCGCTACAAGGTCTGTCTGTAGTCAATATCTATCCATTGAAGCAGAAGGGGCGTTTTCAGCGAACTATTTTCTCGACTGCGGAGGCGTCTGAAGCGGGCGCATCACGCTTATGGGGAGGAGCTTCTACTACCTTCTTAACTTGTAACCGACTATAGCAGGTGGGACGGCAATGGCGCTACTTTCCCAGATCCAGTGACTTTAAGCGAACCCAGAAAGACAAAGTGCGCCGTGACGATACACCTTTGGCGTTCTTTGATTCACTACGTAGGATCGTCGGCTGCTGTCGCGCTGGAGTTGAAACAAAGTCTAGACGTTTGTCAAGCAGCCACGGTACGAGAGCGCGTCTGGCCACCGTGGATGGAAAACGCTTTGGTCTTAGCGCCAGTCTGGAAAACTCGGCAATGCTCGAGTGTCAGACAATCTGCCCACCCTTAGAAAACTATGTATTCACTTTTCACAGCATTTCTATAGAAAATTGTCCCCGCAAACCCGAATGGTTTGCGGGGAAGTGGACGTACTAGATTCCTTAGAGTCAACCGTGCCTGGTTAAAGAGAGAAGCGAAAGAAAGAGACGCAAAATTCCTAATCTCGAGAAAACACCCGGGTGTGTTCATTGCAGTGTTGTAGGTGTTACCGACACAAAAAAGTGCCGAAATACGTAGGTATGGATAAGCGCCATTTTTGAAGAGAGCGGGAGTGTTTTCGCGGGAAACAAAGAGGTACCTTTTTGAAAGTACGAAGGATGAGTGCAAGAATTCACGTGACTTGGCGCCTAGAAAGACGAAAAATTTGAAGTGTATGTTTTTTCTGTCTTGGGATGACGTAACGAGTAACGTAACCACGTCACCCGTTAAATGAAATAAGTACGTTATCCGCTACTCTATTTATAAATGTAACGAGTGCAGTGGCGTCACGAGGGTCAGTGGCACCCGGGGCGGTAGCCCGCCGCAACACCCCCCCCCCCCCCCCGCTCTCGCGTGGCGCGCCGCGACTCCCCCCCCCCCCCCCCCCCCCCGCTCTCGTGGCCCGCCGTGACACCCCCCTGAGCGCTGCACCCGGGGCGGTCCGCCCCGCTCCCCCCCCCCCCCCCCTCCCCCCCTTGTGACGCCACTGAACGAGTGCATTACTACGTTACCGAAAAAAGCAACGCGGTTCCGGTAACATCTTTATTTGTAAGGCGGTACAGCCATGCACTGGTTCATTGTGGCACATATATGCTACATGTAAGCTTTGTGCGCCTATCCTACTACAGAAGGTGCCGAGCTACAGAGTCGGTGGACTCGGTGGATTTCGTGTACCCAAGCGGATGAATCATAACGATTACACGGGCGTACAAAACAACCTGCAGTTTGCCCAGAAAGAACCGCTGCGCTCGGTCCCTCGATCGCGACTACTCAGGAATGCGACTTGGGACAAAATTAAGCTGTGAAAAAATAATGGCTGTTCGAAAAGCTCCGTTAAAATCGAATGACAGGCGTGATAGCCTCTTCGCTGCTTCTACCTTTAGAAGTTTTTTTATTCATTTTTTTTCTTGTGTGGGCATGTGAGTGTGCGTGTGTGTTTTTCTGCTTCGGGCCTTTCCAAACAAACTCAATCTGTCTTTGGAAGGGGCGGAATGTTTTCGGTCCTCACGTGCTCTTTTCACGCCTCGCAAGAATACAATGAGCGCGGGAACTCTCGGATGCACAAAAGGTCAAAATACACAGCGTTCAAAAATAATCTCATAATAAAGAGCCATAATACGAGAAGCCGTGTTTGTATACCCTGCATAGAGGAGCCGCCACCGTCGCCCAGCTCGGCGGCTCTTTCAAGAAAGCAGAAGGTCAAGTTTTGTTTTGTTTGCTTGGCGAGTTTGTCGACCTTCCATGCCTCACCTACGCTCACCTCACGTCGGTTTACGTGGGTGAAAACAAAAATAAGCGTCTTAGGATCAGCGAGAACTAGAAATAGATAAAGAAGGAACAACAAAGGGCGGCAGGAAGAGACGGTCTTCACCTATAGGCCTGGAAGTTGGAACATTGCGTCCCGCTAATCCCGAATCCGTCTTTTTTGGGGGGACTCCCCGCCGCACAGATTTAGGAAGAAGAACAGCACATATGTGCGCTTCTTTCTTTACAGGTTTGTTTTCGCGCGGCGCTTTTTGAAACGCTAAATCCGGAAGGGCATTGAAGCCGGGGAAAAAAAGTTTTATAAATAAAACGCACATTATAAAAACAAAAACAAAAACGAAACATTTAAACAGCACAAGTTACAGTACATGGCCCAATCTTGATGTTTTGAACGCAGTATCACGGCCCCTCGATGCCCTCCCCCGAAAGGAGGAGATCGAGCGGCCGTGGAAGAATATACGTGCTTTAAATTTATTTTGGTCACTTCTAGTTTTTATTTATTTTATTATCGATATACATACTTTTCTCTCTCTCTCCCCCCCCCCCCCCGCCTTCCCCCCCTCACCTCTCCCGTTTCAACAGACGTGTTATTCAGGTAGGCAAAGAACGTGACACGTATGAGTTTCCAGGAACGAACAGACAGCAGTCGCATACACGAACGCAGCTCAACACAGGGACCGGCGGCGCGAGAAATTTGCCTTTTGTCGTCATCTCTCCCCTCCCTTCCCTCTCGCTGCCCATTCTATGCGTTCCCCTTCCCCATTTTGTATACTTCCAAGTCTTTCCCCTCGCCTCAAGCCTGCGAAAATATCCCTTCCTCACAACAGCAGCTGAAGGCTGGTACACAAATTTGCGTGAGTATGTTACTAAAGACCAGAAAGGTCTTCACTAAAGCACTAAAGAAACTAAAGACCAGGAAGTTACTACTCCTTACGTTACTACTCCATGCGCAGAGTTTAAGCGTGCTGGCGACAAAACGCGCTTGAACGTATCAGATCGTGAACAAGACCGAAGGTTTCGCAGTATTTGGGAGAGCAGATTTCCACACTATGAGAAAGGGTCGCTTATAGCATTATCAGAACTATTTCAAGCCCATGGTTAACGAACTATGCGTAAATAACGAATTTATTAACGAATGGGAAGTGAGCTAGGGCTGCTCGATAGATGGCGCCAGTATGTTATCTCGTCGTAACCAGTCACACCTGGTCGTGATGCGATGGGCCACACTCAAACGCGAATGTCTGAACCAGCCTAGAGACTTCCTCAAGTCTTGAGACAGCACCAACGGCGACCGCAGAGGTGCGAGAGAAACAATCACGAGCTCTGGGGAAGTTCTGTTCCCACTTCGCAAAAGCCTAGCGGTGAACCCACGAACTACAAACACCTCGGAGAACAAGTAACCGAGACGTCTGGCCGCATTGCTTCTTTGTGGAACGATGCATGAACACCAAGCCGACCCGTACCCGCACATACCTTCGTATACGGCACTGTTCACACCCTCTCCTCAATCCCTCTTTCATGTTTATTTAACGTATTTGTGTATTTCCCTAACTCTCTTACTCTCGACACCACCCCGCTTCTTGTCACACCGAACAGCCTCCATTTACAGCCTCGGGAAACTGAAAACAGGACGCACTGCTTTATATTTACAGCACCCCCCCCCCCCCCCTCTCTTCTTTCCTGCTTCACGCGACAATGACGGCGCAGAAAAGAAGAGAGGTGGTGAAGCAAAAGGAACCCTAACTTTTTTTTTTTTTCCATACGAGAAGAGAGGCAGCAATAAAGAGGGGCTTGTTCCGTTCAAAGGAGCAGCCGTGGGTGTGATATGGCGGCCATAGAAAGGAGAGCAAGACTGTCTTTTGGACGCCGACTCGCAATGGCGGCGGCGTTCGTCGCCGTTGTCGTCTGCTACCTACGGCTAAGCCTAAGCCCCCTCCCCCCTTCCCCCCCCCCCCCCCCCCCTTCACCTATACGCCTGCACCCGACGAGGGAGCGTAGCAATTCGCCCGTGTAAGCGCTTACTGCAGCGCCATCTGTACGGAAAATGAGACACTCAAAGAGTGGGGACCCGGCGTATTGGCGTCGGTATTTATTTCGTCACAAAGAAGAACGCCTAGAATCGGCCGTTAGCCCGCAACGCGACTGCTATACAACCTAGTACGGAGAGATGGCGCTGAAGGCGAGGTATACGGACGGCCTGGCAATCAGAACCCTTCCCGCCGTCGACACATGGTCTGCTTCGAAAAACGTCCTTTGTCACTTTATGGTTGGACCGTTTCGACGCCTCGGCTCTTTCTTTATGCGTGTGGTCTGTCTGTGGGTCGCCGATGCTTTCTCTTCTCCGCATACGACAGTCGGAGGGCGGGGTACGCGTTCGCAGCCTGTTTGGTAGTGTGAGCGAGGCGGGTTCCTGCGGGTTGCGTTTTAGTGGAGCGACGCTCGGCATTTTTGGGCGTGTTGAGCAAGGCGGGAGGCGAGGACCCAATTTTCCGGCTGACTAAACGGCTGACCGCTTCGGCGCTCCGGCTTGGGACGGCTGGATGATTTTACGCGGGGACCTTTTTTTTCTTTCCATTTAATATTTTTACCTAGCTTCTTTAACCTCCAAGTTGTAGGCGATGGTGTTTTTGCCTGTTCAGATGGAGAACGGCGAAGAGAGCGGGGTTGCGGCCTGCCGAGAGATGAATGAAACCGCCACCCTATGATCATAATGTGCGGTGGCAAGAAGGCAGCGTTTCAGGTTGTTGTTGCTGTTTTCAGCAGCCCCAGTTATAAAATAAAAAAAAAATGATGACGTGTCAGTGGGTGATGGGACTAGGTAAATTGAGCCATTTACGAACGAAAATGGTTCTCTCTTACTTTCTTGCTCAGTTTATTTTTGGTGGCACTTATGTAATTTTAATTAAAATTTAAACTATAATTTGAATGCGTTTCCCTTAATCGAAAACATACTGAAATTTTGTGCTGCCTCTTTTTCGATATAGATAAGAGTAACGACATCTTAACGTCTAAATATAGAACTGGCACACCGACTTGGTAATAGCAAACATTTTGCACATGATAGAATTGAGTGATATATATATATATATATATATATATATATATATATATATATATATATATATATATATATATATAAGCTGAGAAGAAAAGAAAACCCCTGGGTGAAAATAGCAACAACCGATGGTTTATTCTTCGACGTTTCGGCCGGAGTCCGGCATTCGTCAGGAAGAACTTTTCTTGTACTGTTATACCCACGCCTTCGGCCCCCCGCCACCATGCCCGTTATAAGATATATATATATATATATATATATATATATATATATATATATATATATATATGATCTCATCTCATATTACGTTATGTTGAAATAAGCCTGCGAGCGTTAATCGAAGTAGCGCTTGTTCCAGAAATGTTATCATAAATACTAGGAAGGCTGGAGATTTTAAAAGGTTCAGGAACAGAAATAGACTGACTAAAATGCTCAAGCAAGCAAAAAAAAAAAATATTTGCGCTCTTTATTTAATGAAGCCACTATGTCAAGAGTAGACAAAACATAAAAAAATAGTAAATCAACTCATAAATCGATCTCTTGTAAACAATAGCATTTTAGAAATTAAAATTGGCGATAGAATATTGCGCGGACAAGAACTCGCGAACTCGTTTAACAGCTATTTCGCTAAAATTGTTCATAGCAGTCACAACCCTCTGTCGACAAGCTACTTAAAACCGCCCATTGAAAGTAGTTACTTTTTTCACTCTACTGACGAATACCAAGTTTTCAATACATTCAATTCGATCCAAAATAGTAAATCGAGTGACATTGACCATATTCAAAATAGTCCTGTCAAATACGTTCTGGATTTATTAGCAGCTGTATTATCCCACATTTACAATGTTGCAATTTCTTCGGCTACTTTGCCACGTCAAATGCGAATTGCCAAGGTGGTGGTTATTTTTAAAGGTGGCAACAAAGATGATCAATCTAATTACAGGGCCATCTCCATTTTACCCGTCTTTTCTGAGTACCTGGGAAAACTCATCCACACCAGAATTTCTTTGTTTTGCAACAAATTCTGTCTTCTGACCCCCTCGCAGTATGGCTTTCGAAAGGGGCGTTCGACTGAACTCGCCTTGCTAACACAGAAAGAAACAATCTTGAAATCCTTTGAAGAAAAGTGTACCACTCTCGGTATATTTGTGGACTTTTCTAAGGCGTTTGACCGCATTAATCATATCACTCTACTTAAAAAGCTTGAGTTTTACGGCCTTCATGGGCTAACTCTTGACGTTGTGGCTTCATATTTAGAATTTCGTCAACAGTGCGTTGTCATCGACAATCAGCGTTCAGGTATACAATTATTAACTGCCAGTGTTCCTCAGGGAAGTACGCTGGGTCCTCTACTGTATAATATATATATATATATATATATATATATATATATATATATATATATATATATATATATGTATACAACGGGCATGGTGGCGGGAGGCCGAAGGCGTGGGTATATAACTGGTAAGAAAAAACTCTTGGTGGAAACAGCAAGAACGGACGCTTTAATCTTCGACGTTTCGGCCGGAGTCCGGCCGAAACGTCGAAGATTAAACCGTCCGTTGTTGCTGTTTCCACCAAGGTTTTTTTCTTACCAGTTATATATATATATATAGTATAAAAAATAAACTAGTATCATCAGCATAAATAACAAAAGTTGCCTCCGTAGTAATTTTGAATATATATATATATATATATTGTCAAAATTAGTACGGCGGCAACTTTTGTTATTTATGCTGATGATACTAGTTTTTTTTTTTTCTGTGCAAGATAAAGAAAAGATCGCGCAAGTCGCAAATCGTACAACTTGCTCCGAAAAGGGAGCTCTTTAAATTCGCTCCCTATTAACACTTCCAAAACTAAGGCAGTGCTCATTAAACCGAGGAATAAGCCTAAGGTTTTCGACTACAACCTTGTTGTTGGGTCCTCCATAATTGAGATTGTACGTAGTACTAAAGCTCCAGGCGTAATTTTTCGGGAAAATCTGTCATGGGATTTTCACATTGAAAGTCTCATTCGCAAAATTTCGAAAGCCGTTAACAATCTTAAAAGGTTTCGCTTCGACCTCCCAATGAAAATTAAACTCCTTTTGTACAACTATCTATTTTTTCTCGTCTAAATTATTGTCATCTGGTTGGAAGAACCACCATATTAACCAACATAAACAATCTTCATGTCTCTCAGAAAAAGGCCATACGGAGTATCGTCAATGCCCCATATGATTCTCATACACAGCCGCTTTTTAACACTCTGCATATCATTCCAGTTACCTACCTGTATGACTACACAATAATTTTAAGATACACAGCGAGCATTAAACTGAACAATCCTTTATTTCAAAAGATCTCTGATCTAGCACAAAGTATACATTTTTATCTTACTCGTAATGAGGATGTCTGGCATGTACCATACAGCAAAACAAACTACGGAACACAGATGTTGAGACACCACCTCCTATCATTATTGAATAATCTAAGGAGCAACAACTTCACTATAAAAACACTAACACCTCGTGCCATCAAAAATATGTTTCTCTAGCTCACTTATTTTTGTCTAGTGTCTTATGATATCAGTGTTATCTTTCCCGGTTACAAGTGTCTACATGCTTTTCTCACTGGTCTTCCTGATGCATAATTATTGATTTTGTTTAAATTTTGTGACAATTTGCTTATCCGCCTCTGTCGAGAAAACGAGGGTGGTGCCCAGTCAAGCCAACATGTGTTGGCTTTTCCCACATGCCCCTGTCGTCTGAACCTATTGGCGACGTGAGCGATCGAAAGCGTCGCTGTGGTCGGCCTGCCGCGATTGGACGAATGCTGACTATGACGTCAGCAAAGGATTTCTTATCGACGGAAATAAGAGGAACGTAAGAATTTTAACTTTCATGGTGGTGACAGTGTTGCTTTGAGAGCGCAATTATATCAAGCTTCCACCGTGCTAATTACAATCACCATCGACCTTGTTGATCGCAAGGTAATGACGTCACGAGAGGGAAACGTACGAGGGCGCCAGCCAAAACATCTCGCCGCTAATAGACGAAATAAAACTGATTCTTGATTCCTAATTTTCCCAAAGTTTTGAAGATGACAAAATTACAACACAAAATTGCATTAAAATTATGCAAACATGCATGTAGCACATTGACATACTTAAATAAGAGTTGAAAAAAAAATTCCAGTAGAATGTACTGTTTTGTATTTTCGTTTTGCAAAACATTCGTTAACCATTACAGTCCATGTGAAAACGGGCAAAAAACTTCTTAGTTTCAGTTTCCGTAACATTCAGCACTCGTTGTAGTTGCCAACTTTAACCCTAAACAAAACTTGCAAAAAACAACAACAACAACAACAAACAAACTAGCTGCATAGTTTGTGTTTTTGATGCAAAAAGAAAAAGGAGGAGTAGCGCGGCTGAAACGTGCCCGGCCGTCACCTCACGGACCAGTCTCTCTAAAAGACATTCCGAAGCAGGAATACGGAGATCACGAATGAAGAGTGCGTGCTCTGTTCACCTTCGAGCTGACAGTGTGATGGAAGCTACGTGCTCGCCGGACCAATCACTCGCCTCCTTCACATCACGTGACCCCTCTCTGCGCCTGGGTACGGGCTGGAGCGTGATCACGTGGCAGGAGATCAACGCACGACCGATACCAAAGAGCACGTATAGCTTTCCCCAGCACAGTCAGGTTAGGGCTGAACGGAGGGTAAAAGCTGCCTCAAGCCACCCCCGCTGAGCGAACGAAAAGGCGAGCTGACTGAGGTGTTCGGCAACCCGGCTCCCACATCCGCAAATGGCGTTCCGCTGTACGAAAGGATGCGCGGGTTGTGTGCTGTGGCGGCTCGGCCTTCCCAATCATCGGCCTTCCTTATTCATGAAATCCCGTACTTTGCCGCCAAACTTCGGCGTCTCCATCGCCATGTATCGAGCACGTGCCTACCCGCATGCCCTCCGGAACTTTGAGTGTGTACGTGTCTTGTTTTTGTTTCTCTCCGTAGCTTGTGTATTGTATTCGCCTGTTCCTTTCCCATTCGCATGAGTCGGTTTTGATCTCTGTACGGCGATCGAAACTTGTTTTATCCATATATATATATTTTTTCGGGGTTCTCGAACATTCGGTAACCTAATATTTCACTGCTATAATTACCGCAGGGTTTTAGGCCGCACTAACCTCCATTTGAAGTATCTGTAATCCTGTAAGAACTCAGGTTATTTATAATATTTGTTCCCCCTCCCCAAAAAAAAAAAAAAAAAAAAAAAACAACAACAAAACAACACACACACACACAGTGTGGAAAAAAAACGAGGACTTTTGTGTTAAATTATTTTGTGCATTCTATGAGTATCAATTTTTTCCCCTCTCTTGTAATCTTGGTTTCCTCGCAACAACCGAGAGAATTCTGCTTAATTGTAGAGCGTTTTAGTAAATCGTACACTGAGGGAAGCCGGCCCAGCGGGCACGAGCTCAATCAATGCTTCAAAGTGACGGAACCCGCTCCCGCTAGTAAAGCATGTAGCTCTGGAATACGATCCACTAAAACTCTCTTATAAGACGTGTCTGGTGGCCGTTTCAGTGTCCAGGGAATTACTTCCGTATCGTAATATGACGTGAGCAGTATTGAACAATGTGCAGTTACAGAAAGGAATGCACGTTGTGTCGGCGTGGTGTGTGTAACATTAGTAACAGTCTCAGATCATGTTCTCGCCATTTCCCTTTCCAGGTGATAATAGGGGCCTGTAGCCTTGGACCGTTTTTCGCCTATATTTCACTCCTGTTTATGGCATTCTGCTCTCAGTGATCAATAGAAAGAACGCCCGAAAAAGAAATCCGAACAACAGTTTTTTTATGACTGTGTTTCGTATTTTGTTTAGCTTTATTAATTTGGGAAGTTTTGAGCGCCGGTTTTTGTATTTACAGTAGGGAATCGCGATCTGGCACATTAAAAATCACGAAAATATTTATCAAGTGCAAAGACAGTAGGCGGTGTCATTTGTATTGTGTCATTTAATACATGTGGAATAAATTATTATTATTATTATTATTATTATTATTATTATTATTATTATTAGGCGTGATCGTCAGAGGTACGTTAATTCTGTTGAGTTGCATTTAGCTCAGAATCCCATGGAATTTTGGAAATATGCTCGGTGTCGATCAAAGATAAAATGTGGGAGGGAGATCACATTGCTGAACTCACAGGAAAACTCGACCACAGATGTTTGCGAAATTTTTGCCCATCACTTTCAGTCCGTATTTAGGCATCAACCGAACTCTCCCATTAACGTCACGCCAGCTGCCTCTAGTAATTCAACCTGTATTGCGTTTTTTGATGAGGAGCTATTACATGAGTGTGTAAAGATGATGAAGCCGTCTTTGTCTTCTGGCCATGACGGCATTCCGTCGGTCCTATTGAAGGCCTATAGTGCAATATTTATTCCTATTTTGGTACACATTTTTAACAAAAACTGAAGTGTTTCCCGTCTGGTGGAAAACAGCACTTATTGCACCCGTACATAAGTCCGGTTCAAGAACAAGCGTTTCAGGCCTATATCTCTTTTTTGTGCATTTTCCAAACTCTTCGAAACAGCTTTGCACAAAATATTGTCGTTTAAGCTCAAACATTCTCTCATCCCTAGCCAACATGGTTTTATGGTGGGTCGCTCAACCACGACTAACCTCACTTGTTTCATGTCAACTGCTGCTCAGGTCGTCTCTAATAGAGGCGAACTTGTTTTAATCTACTTTGACTTAATCAAAGCGTTTGATCTTGTAAATCACGACATGTTGCTAGCAAAGCTGTCAAAACTTGATGTCCACAGTTCGTTACTTTTATTGCTCAAAAGTTACTTGCGTGATAGAATGTGTTTTGTCAGCTCGAATGGTAATTCGTCTGCTGCTTATCAGGCTACGACGGGTGTACCTCAAGGTTCCGTTCTCGGCCCCCTTCTGTTTTTAGTTTTTGTGAATGTTGTTTCGGCGGTGATCCGTCACTCCTCCTTTCTACAATATGCAGATGACATTAAGATGTTTATAGAGGTACGAGACGAACGCGACTGTTTTGCTACAAAATGATGTATATGCTTTCGAAAACTGGTGCAAACAGAATGCCCTAAAACTAAATAGTTCTAAAAATAAAGTCATGTCCTACACTCGAAAGACGCATAATATTATATTCTCTTATGACATTCAGTCAGTTCTTTTGGCACGTGTAAATAAAATCAAAGACCTTGGAGTTGTATTTGATAGTACATTACGCTTTTCGAGTCATGTTGACCACATTATGAGCTCAGCTTTACGTACGCTTGGTATTACGTGCCGCATTACTAAAGAGTTTAATAACCCTAGTACTTTTGTCACACTGCACAGTGCTTTATGTCGACCACACGTCGAGTATGCCTCTGTTGTATGGAATGGAATCCGCGCGACAAACTCGGCTAGGATCGAACGTGTTCAGAATAAGTTTTTATGTATCTACAGACATCGTTTCTCGTCGCGCAATACGTCTACCTCAAACGATGATCCAGCAGTCCCAGTCAAACACAGCTTGGCATTGCCCACCCTGCGGCGTAGGAGAGAACATGCCGATATCCTATTTCTGTACAAACGTATTCATGGCATCACTGACTGCACATCATTGATCTCAAATGTACGTTGGAAAATTCCCGTAAAAACTGCACGGCAAAATGCATCCTTCTACAATGCTCCCATAACTAATCTTCACGACCCCGTGTCAAGAATTGGGCACACCTACAATTCCTCTTTTACAGACACTATTGATATATTTAACAATAACACACCGGAGTTAATCAGAGTGCTAAAGGTCCTCACCTAAATTTTGCTTACCATTTTTTGCACTTGATTAAGTTGCTCAGAACCAAACTTTATACTCTCGCTTTCCTTTTCTTTCGCCATCGTGGTGGTATACCGTAGAGAGTTTATGTGACATATGTGATCTTTTTTAAGTGTTTTTATTGTTTACTGTTTGTTTGTTGTGTGTAGTGTTATGTTTTTCATGTTTCCTGAGTGCACCTGTACCAAGACCGCAAGGTTGTTCCTGGGCACTTCAATAAAAACATTGATTGATTGGTTGATTGATTACTAAAATAAAAGCTATCCCAGCCTTAAAGAACATCGTTTCTTCGAATTGCCTCTACTGAGGTTTTTGTATGCATAGCTTTTAAAGAGTTCTTCAGAAGTGACTCAGTTAGCGTCCTTGGCAATATTCTCCCCTACAGAGCTTACCGCTACATTGCCCACCTGTCATGCCCGAGCCCAGCCTTTCTGAAGGTGCCAATAAAGTTCTGATTGTGAAAGGCAGAAGAACGAACTTGTCATCGAGTACAACGAGAGTCGGTCCTGCTACAAAACACAAATGAGAGCCGTAAATGAACGGTCCTCCTTTCGATTGTGTTGTTTTGAAAGTAAGATCTATACTACCGGGTCATTAAAGGTTGTATTCGCCTTTGCTAATTCTGACCGCTTGATGTGGATGCCCCGAATTGGAAGGAGCGTCAAGAACACCAGCGGATCGCAGAGGTAGTTGGTGCACACGGGTTACACATCGGATGTCAGTAGTGCCACCCTTTTACAAACTGGTATTCGGTTGATGATATCGTGAAAACCAGCCCACAACGGTGCGCAAAATAATTTTACTGCTGTCGATTCAGCATGCTTCCAACGCAGCAATAATGTGTCTTGCTACCATCGCTGAAATTTCTGTTTTTCTATCAGGTTATCAGGAAGCTTGATGCTACAACCAAGCGCTGTCACAATAACGGTATAACGGTTTTTCATTACAAAACCATAATAGCAACAAGCATTCTTTTTCGTAGTCACAATTTGTTTTCCTACTGACCGAAATTTCCAGTAAGATCACGACACTGTCCGATTCCAAAGGAAACGGTTCGACAACTTTGTTCGTCAGCACGAGAGATACATGTTTTGCAAAGACCCTGTCACATCGAGGCAGTGCTGGAAGTGACGCGTTACAAGCAGCGCCGTTACAGGTAACGCGCCATTCTTTAGTAACGCAACATACTTGTTAAGTTTCTAGATGACTAGCAAGTCAGGTATTTTAGGTGCTATTTTGCGGATTGTCTGTCAAATTACGTTACTTGCTACTCCCTACTTTTGATTAACATATTTCTGGTTTAAAGGCCGACGAGCAGACACGACATTCTGCAACGCAGAACATCCTCCTCACCCTGGGGGAGAAGGAAACAGGCAACGGTGGATATGATAGAAGGGGGGGGGAGGAGGAAGCGCGAACTGGTCGTCGGTCTTTAAAGGCCGACGAGTAGCGCCAGAAAGGAGAAAACTTTCCCTCAATTCCTTCTTTCTATTCGAGAAAGAGGGAGACCCTCCGCCTTTTTGCGGGGAGTATTCAGAGAATCGATACTGCGGGGAGGGGAGAGAACAGTGTGTGAGGGATTGGGGAGAAGGAAACTGGGAACCGATTTTCTGCCCAGCAGAAGAGGACTCTGTAAGTTGAAATTTAAGAACAAAACAAAAATCTAATTTGGAAACTGACGAAGAAATAAAATATTATTTCTCTCTCCGCGGCATCATTTTGAAACCCTTGACTTAAGAAGCAAAGTTGATCCAATCAGAATTTAAAATTAATAATCTACGAATTTGACAAACAAACTAATAGAAACATTGAAATCACTCTGTGAAGTTTAATTGATCTTGAAGTTCGTATCCGCCTCAATTGAGTAACGCGAAAGTAACATTCGTTAGATCTTTGGCAGTAACCGTAACGGTATTTTGTTGCATTTCATGGACGGTAACTAATTTTGGTAACGCGTAATACTTTTTCGAACTAAATAGTAACGCTATTTTGTTACTCATTTTTGGTATCGGACACAGCACTGTATCGATAATTCGGAGGCCACAGCAACTGTCGAAGATATGTTTTTGCCGCCCAACAACCATGCTCGCCAATTTGTTCTCCCACAGTCGGAGAACACCCTCCCACACCGCACTGCTCGCCTGTTTTGTGCTGAAAAAGTCACAATTTAAGCTTTTTACGTCTGGCACATCCCATGGAAAAACTGGGGATGGATTTCCATCACCTGAAGATCGTTTGGCATGTTCTCCGCGATAAGCGTCCGTCAAATCGAGGACCACCTCTGCCACGATTTCAACCCGCCACATGGGGCTCCGTATGCAAGCGCTCTGCCTCGCACAAAAACTTGTACACCCTATAGGGTGTAAACCAACTTGTCCCAGGGCTCAAGACTAAAAATAAGATGCTGGCTATCTTAGCAGGCTTCTATAAATATTTCTTACGAGCAGCCAGTTTACAAGCAACAAAAACGGAACGCAGTCCTCGCATACCAAAATAGCAAGTAGAGGAGACGCATTGGATTACGCAGGAGAGAGCAAATCGTGACCCAGGTGACCGCTCCATCGCCTTATATACGACAAACGTTCAAAGTTGCTCATTCGCAGGTGACCGCTTCCGTAATAACGAGGGTGACATGTTTGTTGCTTTGTTCTCGTGAGTATTTCGCGTAATGCATAATACTTTATCGAAGTTTAAGGAATGTATCTTCGAGTATACCACATTGGTACAGGCAATAATTATTCAAAGTCATCGCCAAAAATGATCTCGGCTAAAGCGGGTGCCAGATCTGGGAACACCATTCAAAAATGCTGATTACCTAACTTTGCCCAAGCACACTTTCCACACCCTTTTTACACCCTTCAATACGAAGGACGTGAAAAGCGAAAGCACCCCATGTTACGATTGAAAAGGGTGTCTCACGTCGAAATCAGGGCGCTGAAAGGGTGTGGCCATGGGCAGACTTGTACTGCACTCGTGACAGGTAATCAAATGACCCGTAATGGATTACTTTTAGGATTAATTTCGTAATATTATGAATGCATTTATTAGAAAACAATCACGAGGGCAATTTGATTACTTTTGGAAGTGCTAAAATTACTCGTAACCATTGCTATTGTTACCTCCCCTTTCTAATGGCGCCCTTGGTTTCTACAAGTTTCCAATCAAGAAATAATCGAACCGAGTCTATGAGAGGATGATGGTTTACAAAGATTGGTGTAAGTAGCTTGTAATTCGGTGATTGTAACCCTATAGTGTCGAGACCGGTTAAAACGAAATCAAACGGAATCAGAAATCACTTCGCTATATTCGCTATTTCGTTATAACCGACTTCGTTATAACTGCTCTCAACAGTAATGGACAGTACGAAATACCTGCTTTCGGTCCGGCAGAAAATATGTTTTGAAAATCTAAAGTAATCGGAAAAGTAGGGCTTATACTCTTTCAAGTATCGGTCAATTACTTTTCTTTCCAAGTGATCAGGTAATATAATTGAATACTTGTTCATCAAGAGTAATTGGAATTGGAATCGATTACTTTTTTCGATTAACGTGTACGAGACTGTCCATGGGTGTGTAGGTCCTTGTAAAGGTGTTTCAACCCCCTTAAGGGTGAAAAAAATGTCGTAGTTAGTGTTGCGTTGACGCTCCCGCATTGTGTCGCCCAACACAGCGCACGAGCAACAAGTTGACAGACTTGATGAACACGTGTTGATGTCGCCACCGTGTCTCTTCAGTATGACAGGGCCTTTACTTGACTGCAGTGAGCTTCACAACATTCTGAAACTTGGATCTCCCAACCTCAAGAGTGTTGCTCCTGTCATACGTTGAGTGAAAGTACGCTCTGAACATGCGTTGTGAACAAACGTTTTTATATGTTGTTTTCCTATTATCCCCTTTCCATGAAAATTGTGTTTTGTTTTATTCTTAGCTTTGTTTTTGTTCTGTGTATGTTGCGACAATTGTTTTTGCCTAGCAAGGTTTTATATTATTTCATATCTTTTATAAGACCAACACGAATGCAGTAATCGTACATACAATTATTTGTACCTCGTATTAGGTAAAACGGTCTAAAACGATAACATAAAACGGACATACGAATGCAGTTGAAGGGGGACGATCATAACCCTCCCCTTCCCTTTCCAAATGCGATAAAATTCCGAGACAAACATTTAGGTGACAAATTCCTCCCGTGCACCGTGTGGGTATACAGCCACATTTTTTATGTATTAAAACGTACCAACGAGACCGCTTCTGCCTTCTTTCTTTCTTTTTTTTCCTTCTTACTCTCGTCGGTCACTTCGCATCGAATTAGTGACAGGCTCAGTGAGCAATTATTCGCTTGGCGGCTCGTTAACGCAGCGACCGCCAACGAAGCCCGTCATTTAACGATAAGCCTGGGAAGCCGAGGCCGCAGATGTAGCTTGACCCGCACACACGCCCTCGTCGTCGTTTATCCCGCGACTTAGATTAACCACTACGAGTTTCATATGCGGGTCTCCCCGCCGAAAGTCCTGCTCGAATCCAGGTTTAAAAATGGAGTACTGTGTCACGAAGTCATTACTTTCCGGTCATCGGCGAAAGCCACGCAGTCGTCCTCTAATCCCGCATCGCCTCAATCCCCGGACAAAGACACGCTTGTCGCATTCCTCCTTGTTTGTTCTAGTGTGCAAGGCATGCTTGTCCAATAGGCATATGCCTCTCTCATTTCTCCTGGTTTACTTCAGTACGTAAAGCATGCTTGTTATACAAGGTTGTATTTTTTTCAGACTTTACAGATTGTTTTTAAAAAGCTGAGAAAGGTATACTAATGCGGTTTGGGCAGATGAGTTATACGTAAAGCTCCGTGTTTTCGGATAAAAAAACAGAACTTTCAAAAAAATTCGCCGGTATCATTTTCGTTAATTTGGATTTATCCTTTAAACTCCAAATGCCCCAAAAAAAAAAATAAAAAAAATAAAATAAAATAAAGTAAAGATGGTATTTTACAATTAAGTTTGGTTAGCGAAAATGCCACCCCAATTTTTCTTTCGAATCTCGGGAAAAAGGAATCTTACCGCTTGTCTCGTCAAAGTTCATTCAAGGACAAGTGGTCGTTGTACTTTTTCTGAGGCACGACAAAAGCCACTGTTCCAATTTTCAGCTTGGGTCCTACTATTTCTGCTTCTTAGAGGTAGGAAAGGTTGTGTAGAGGGGTGGGCAGTTGAAGCTTCTATATTACACCCTTTACCATTCCACCGCACGCAGTCTGGTTCAACGAGTCGAAATATCCACTAGTGAATATTCAGGCTAGAGCACTGCACGGGCCCGGGCCAGCCCGAAGGCCCGAGCCCGGCTAGGCCCGCTGGCCGGGCTAGGGCAGGGTAGCACGCATTTTCTCGGGCCCAGGCCGGGCTTGGGCTGGAACAAAAAAAAAAAAAAATAGGGGCGTGCCGGCCCGGGCCGGCCCGGTTTCGGCCTGTGCAGTCGTGTGCCGCAAATTTAAATTGTTGATAACAAAAAGTGTGCTTATTGATCTTTTACGTTCAATGAAATCAAACAAACGAAACGGAAAGTCACTACCGGGCCGTCAAAAAAATAACAAATAGATGTCTTTCACTTGGAAAGCCTTCACGTGGATAAAAGAAAACACATGAACTCCACCCGCATAGCAGCGCATAGTGGCAAAGTGCGGGCAAGAAAACGTGGGCACTCCAGTCGCAGGGTACAACATGAGTGTCTTTGTCCTCTGCTAGTCAAACTAAAAGGAAGTAAAACCGTGAGCTCGACTTTGCAATTTGTACAGTAGGCCTTAATCTGGCACTAAAGATAAGCTAACGTACCCTAGATAATTTCATGTTCATACAGCCTTTTGGGGCTGCCCTAGCGTGATTGTGATTGTTTCTTCACGAAGACATGCAAATAGGAAAGTTGTCTGTGAAACGAATTGAACAACGAAAAGTCCCATATCTCTTCAAGAAATTCATAAATAAAAAAAAAATCACCCCTTTTTTCCCCTTAAAATCAGTTATGAAGGGCATATTTCGCCCTTATTTTCGAAAATACATAGCCTAAGTCAGAACATTTATTGTGTAAAACAACAACAACAACAACTCGGTTCAAGTTTAAAATACATTTACGCTTACAGAGTTTTAGGTTAAAGCCTGGGAACTTTTTCGGGCTCATGTTTATAATTTGTCGGGCTCGGGCCAAGCTCAAGCGTATATTAAGAAAAAAAAAAAAAAATGTCGGGCTCGGATTGGGCTTGGGCCGCGCCTCTCCCGGGCCGGGTCGGGCTGGGCCTAGAACTTCCGGCCCGTACAGTTCTCTTATTCAGACAGATTGGATATGATAGCCTGGTTGGATCTTTCATCTCATTGGCTACGCAAACTCGATGGATATTCCGTCTTGCCTGCCACGTGACCAAGTGGATATCGTGCGAGGAGCGGCATACAGTCTCATTCCTCTAACCAGTTGAATTGAGCAAGGCTGTTTTCGCAATGTTTACGTATTCCGAGCTGATAGATATTAAAATTTGTTAAAAATAATGTTGGTCGATAAAGCGGGTTCTAGCAAGTTGGTAAAACTTCGTTAATTTTGCGAAATATCTACAATTTCTAAAAAAAAAAATACGGAGGAAAAAACAAAAAAAAAACAACGTAGAACCTCGCAAAGCCTCAAAGCAAAAAAAAAAAAAAACATTATTTATTTTGGAAACATGTTTTATGTAGGGAATTGTTTTATTAATACATTTTGTGCAGAAATGAAAGAGGTCAAGGCAGTAATTAGGCTTCACGAATAATATGTAACATATGTAAGGTGCACACCGGACCAACTGTTTGCACTAAAAAAAAAAACGCTACGGACGCGAAGCTTTGTAGAGTTATAGGTTTCCGCTTTCTGCATGCGGTCCCTTTCTCCACGTCTTCAAAAGAGGAAAACGTGATCAGCAGAAAACATCAAACATTTGTTCACTTTATGCGTCACTAAACGACTACTGAAGTAACTGTTAAGCAGCCCCTGGGAGCACACCAATGCTCGTGATTCTGTCCACGTAAGAAGACGGTAGGTGGAAGCATAGTCACTGGTGAAACACGCAAACAGATCCATTTCTGCGTGGAGCCTCTCGTTTCTTGCCGAGATGAAGCTTGGTGCTGGTCTTGCCACAGCGAGCGGGTTCAGCGGAAGAGCCTGGATTCTATTATGTGCGGCATGCTGCGCAACCTGGAGGAATTCAGGTTCCCTCACGTACTTTTTTTTTAGAAATTCGTCAATGATTTGTTTAGTTTCTCGTTCAATAGAGAGTCCGGTGAACAGTTAAAAATAACTACTGGCACATGAGTGTGACAAGCAGAAAGTTAAAAAATTACTTGTAATTAATTAATCAGGTCCCATAAATTAAATACTTGCGCTTTTGTAAGACGCTTACAAGCAAAGCGCAGTTGGTTTCATGACGTAGAGCGAACTGATCTTTGTTTTATTATTAAATCTTGGGTCGTTTTAAATAGGACACCCCGTATACTTTTGCCGAAGCAATGCATGGAATCGGGCGTTTTCTCTGAGAGGCCAAAACATCAGGGACATTTATTTTAAATTCACCCCAAATTTGCGAGAATCTCTCGGTTAAACTTTGTCTCAGACGTAGGCTTTCTCTCACCGCCCGTTTATTCCCAGAAAGCAAAGTCCTATCAGAAACGTATCTAGTAAACTTCGAACTGCAAACTTGTTTACCACCCCATTACTTTAGGTTCTAACTTGTCATATTACACAGCATACAGTAACATTCTACGTCTCCACGGCCGCCCCATTGAATATCCAGTCGCAGTGGACATACAGACCGGGTTGAATCTTCCGTCTCGTTGAATATTCAGGCACGCTGGACACTCCGACTCAATTGAACATATCGTCTCAATAAATATGCCGTCTCGCCTGTCACGTGACCAATTGGATCTTTCCATTCGTTGGATCTTCCGTCCCGATGGATATTCAGGCCGTAAGCGACGCAGCCGTGGGGTAGGTACATGTATAAGGTGGGATGAATATACTATCTTCCCAGCGACTACCTCCAGGAGTTTATTGATTTTAAGCTCAACGTTTATCGAAGCAATACTTGTTCGCAACTGTGATAGTGGGACAAATTAGTTTGGTACAACCAAACTGGAGTTCTGCTGGTATACTTACCGCCGAATTCAGAAACCTCACTCAAACTACACTCACACTTAAGGGCCGCTCCACTTCCTCGAGGAAGGCGCGAGGGCCGGCGCTGGCCAATCGCGAGGACGGACCCGCCGTCGCGATTGGCCAGCGCCGGCCCTCGCGCCTTCCTCGAGGAAGTGGAGGGGCCCTTAAGTGTGAGTGTAGTTTGAGTGAGGTTTCTGAATTCGGCGGTTAGTTTCTCAGGTAACCAAAAAATCATAGGGAGCGCTACGGTTTCTGATTATAATCTACAAACCGCAGTGACGCAGCGGTTTTTTTAACCTAACCATAAACCGTAAGTGGCGCTGCGAGTTATCGAAGCAAGCTTAATTCCCTTGGACTGTCACGTGAACTTCGGTAGGGGAGCTGAGATGCACGGGTCACGTGGTACCTACACAGTGCTGGATGGGCTGGGCGTAGCGCCCGTCGCTGCCCATCGTAAGTTGAAGCGAAGGTTCAACACTACAACATATTTTATCTTAAAATGCGCTCTTGGGCCTGCACCGAGTGTGTCCAGCGACACGGGAAAGTGTAACGACAAAGCGCATACGTTCGCCGCTAAATCTCGCGCAAAAGTTTCATCCGCCAACTTCGGCGAGCCATCGTTCGGCAAACTTAGTGGGCTTCGAATGACCCCACAGTACATTGCGCCCAAGCATGTTGCCAGGTATGAAAGAAACAGGTCACATTTACGTGTAACGAGAACAACAACTTGCTTGAAAGAAGCACATTGTAATGCAGAATACGTTTTGTGGGCTCACCCGCCCGTGGGATGTTTCGTGATCTTATGTCTCGAACGAGACATACGAACACGGACGTGTGGAACTTCACATACGGAACGTGCATTTTTTGCCCACTGTATTGAGCGGGAGAGTTCTCCAGATTAATTTAGAGGGTACGTTTTTTTTTTTTTTTTGTGCTAATTTTAGCGAAGAAGGTTTTGTGACGTGACCATGCGGCATGATGTTACGGGGTCACGTCATACCATGACACGTTAGATCGTGAATTTGGCGATAGCACTAATGCCCGAGTCCCACTAGAGCGACAAACAGAAACAAACGACAGCGACAAGTCTTAAACCACTCTTTCGCGATTTGACAGGCTTTGTAGAACAAAGGAGGCTATGCTCAAACACGAGCATCATGCACGCAATGGTAGCTTTTGGCAGCAGGCTTGTCGCTGTCGTTTGTTTCTGTTTGTCGCTCCAGTTGGACTCGGGCATAAGAGGCCAAGACGACAACAAACAGATTTTTATTGAACGAAACAATAGACATAAATAAAACAGAGCCACATACTGTTTTACATTAGTCTAAGTACGAATCAAGCATCACGCGTCAAAGGTCAGGCAACGTAAACGTAACTGAATACAATATTATAAAGTAAACCACTACATCACGTGAGATACGAACAAAGTGAAAATTAAAATAGAACACTCGAGCGCCTTTTGTTGTAAGCAAAATAAAGATAAGTTTTAGACGGTGTTCGTGAAAATTCGTAAAATGTGAATGATACGCATGTAATCAATAGAAAATACCACTTTCTATAAAGGTGTAGAACTGACCTTGGCTCACCATCGTACACCAGCAACAGAGGTGTCTAAATATATTAAAGCTGGGCGTCGATTAAAAATTTTAGCCTGATTCAACACCACCAGTTATTCGAGTAATTAATCGATTAATCGGTCTCGTTCATTCCCATGCTTAAAAAAATAATTTTTTTTTGTTGCTTTTGTTGATTATGTGGTAAACGGCGCAATGTTCAATTTCGTATTTTAAATTATCCTTGTTGTGTAGCTGAGAATAGTCAAAGGACACCCTCACTCACAAATTATTACACTGCAGCCGCAGAGGCAAAGAGGTTTGTTGATATTCTCCTGCTACATCGAACGCCTTTGATTGTTCACAACAGTCTTTGCTGCACTAAATGGACACTCGCAAAGCGTTTACGTGACTGGGACAAGTATAACTTTCCCCACCCCCCTTGTATGGAGTTCCAAATATCGTCCCTACAGTTTACTTTAGTTCAAAATTTCACCTAAAGTTTGCCCTCATACAGCTGTTCTCATCGACGTATTTCTGGCGAAAGCGTTGAATTTTCACTTCTTTTTTTGTCTGTCGAAATTGAACTGATTAACCCGTTAAAAAATTAATCGAGAATAAAGCCTGATTCTATTAATCGGCAGGTTAATCAATCAAGCACCCGGCCCTACTAGGTAGGCATCATTAATCACGGACATAAAGAAACGAAGCGATATATTTTTTTTTTGTTGTTGTCAGTCCAGCAAGGAAGTAAGTAGATTCGCTTTTTGTTTTTTATTTGGAGAGGTCGAGATGCATACGTCACGAGTTGTGACACGTGACAACCAATGACATCCCTTCTTTAGCTTTCTCAGTGCGACAGCGTGCGGGTCACCGCCTTCGTAGGGCGCTTTGGCGGGGTCTGAAGTTCAAGCTACAAAAGACCCTTCAAAACGTTGACACGATAAAGAGTCTCCGCACTAAGCAAACATTATCTTTGTGTCTCTGTAATGTGTGAGTGCGGGGCGACGCATTCACGCCCAAGCACACAAAAAAAGGAGAAAGAAAAACGTTTTTTGTTTTTGTTTGTTAATGTGGCTACTTTTACTGTCGACAGTATTTGTTTGATACGGACGACAATACGTTTCCGATGGTCGGTATAAACGGCTCAAAACACGGAAGCGCCTGAGAAAGCAAACAGAAGGGTGGAATTGCAGACAGCAGTAATTGCTTTCGGGCTCTCCTCGTTCGGCACGTAGTATCATAAAAATGGCGTCGCGAGCGACGGGTTTCCAATAAGCAGACTGAAAAAAGAACGCTCCTTTCTCACACGGGCCTGGTTCTTTCCAACGGAAATTCGCGATTCACTTTATTCCTTCCGCAGTCCTCGAGTTAAAGCCTTAGATTAGGGCACTTTTTGGCTCTCCCTCTCTGTCGAGTGACCGGCTAAACCAACATTTTACGACGTTAAGCCAACATTTCCGCCTTCGAGCCGGAAAGCAAACACACACCAACGGCGCCACATTGAAGCCAACAATTCATATTTTTGTAGGGGGAGAAGACGTGTGGTTCAAGTGCGCATAGGATCCCCCGCACCTCTATGCACATTCAGATGAGTTTTCGAGCACATTTTGACGGGATGATTCTTTTCTGTCACGAGACGCCCTTTTTCAAAAATAGGGTCTTTGAAAATTCTTTGTGATGTTTCCAGGAAGGTGATTTTGTTCTCTTTTATACCTTCTAAGCGGGAACGATCGAGCACAATTCACGAACAAAACAACACGACGAAGAGGGTATGATATGCAGAGATATGTTGTAGAGGGTGCTTGCTGAAGGAGCACCGGATGGAGGCCAGCGGAATTTCTCAGACATTTCTTATAACATTTAAAACACGGAGGCTCGTACTGGCCTCAGCCGTAGTAGTGCAAAACTATCGATAGTACTATCGATAGTATCGATAGTCGCCAGAAATCTGACTATCGATAGTAAAAAAAAACTATCGATCGGATAGTCGACTATCGAACAACTATAGATAGTCGACTATCGAAAAACTATCGATAGTACTATCGATAGTTCACTATCGAAGAACTATCGATAGTACCATCGAGAGTACTATTGATTGTCGACTACCGAAAAGCTATGGATAATACTATCGATAGTCGACTATCGGAAAATTCTTTCATCGACTATCGGAAAAATATTGATAGTCGACTATCGTAAACCTATCGATAGTACTGTCGACAATTTACTATAGTTTTGCGACACTAGTACTTTGCGTCGCTCCCTCTTCTCTTTTTCTCGCTTTATTTCTTCAAATGGGACACCAAGTCGCCAGAGCATTTACCATCCCAACTTTGGTTCAGCTTTCAGTTATGACGAAGACGGGAGTTTGGGCGAAGAGAGGAGGAAGGGAGGCGAGCGGCGGGGCGGCAACTGTGTGTAAAACTGTGTGTAAAGTGTAAAACTATCGAGAGTACTATCGATAGTATCGATAGTCGCCAGAATCTGACTATAGATAGTAAAAAAAAACTATCGATAGTACTATCAATAGTCGACTATCAAAAAACTATTAGAAAAGTATGGATAGTCGACTTTTTATAGTTCTGCGACACTATCGATAGTTTTGGAAAAACTATCGATAGTATAGATAGTCAATTTATTGATAGTTTTGCATCACTACTCAGCCGGCTTTACAAGCTGCCAACATCGGCACCGCGATTATTTTCGCCACTCACGGCCCACTCAAATGTCTCTAATTTTCAAAAAAAAAACACAGATCTTGAAGTTAATTTTGCTCTTCCTAAAGGACATTGTCTTCATAAGAGGAAAAACGTCATCTGGACCACATATAGCGCAAGAATTATTTTTGCCTACGCAACCGAAAAGCGCGCTAACTTGAAAATTGACACTGTTTTCAATTCCGCAAAATATCCGGGGACAACCTGTTACCTTTACCATTCATTCCAGTCAGCTGGTGACAGGAGCCGCAAGAGCGAGACATACGAACACAGAATGGATAAGGGAGCAGGTATATGAAAGCAAAGAAAGCAAAAAGACAGAAATAAGGAAGATGTAAATGCGCTCAACAGTATTCCAGTTTAATATTAAACCGGGTTCCGCGTCTTCAACGTCGAAAGCCCCGTCTACTATACTGCACACTTGAACACAAACCGCCGAGCTCTCCAAAAACCCCAGCCGGAACTCCGACCAACTCCTTCAGGGATCTTGAACCCAGGAAGGCAGCAGACCACAATATGTAGGCTCGGCGAGACCGGCAACAGCAGGAGCGTACACAACCACAGCCGGCAATAATAAAGCCCGGAGATCCCAGACTCCCTCCCCTCTCTCATCCGAAAGCGTTTGAAACCGCGGGAGGTTCTCCCGTGCTCGAGCATCCTCAACGGATCCTTATCTCCGATCCAAGTGGCGTATTAGAATACTATAGACGCGGCCGCTGGATAAATATTATGGGAGCGGCGGTGGGGGAGGGAGACTGCCGCTTTGTGTCCGGCCTTAAATGAAGGCTGGATCGCCCGGCGCCGGCTTGGAATCTGCACGAGCAAGCGCGCCGCAGTGAAAGGTCGTCAGGGTGTGTGTGTATGTGTTAAGGAAGGCGGGAGGGTCTCGTCCCAATGGGGCCATCGAGGGCCCTTCTTTCGGGGGTCCGCAGCCAGCGAGCCATGCGAAGCCCCCTGTGAGGATGTGTACCCGTTTTGTGACGGGAGTGGACGGAGGGAGCCGCTGTGGCCCCGCCGCGATTAGGCCTTTTTGAACTGTCCGCTCGACGTCTCTTCCGCCCGTTTGGGTGACGAGGGCGAGCCGGTCCTGTTATGCTTCGGCGCTTCCTCTTGGCTGCCCAAATGTTTTCCTTCTGTTTTTGCTTTTTGTGTTGTTGAATCGAGATCTGTTTGTGCGGCTCCCTCACTGACACTAGATATTTATATGTTGTATTTATTAATTTGTTTTTATTTTAATACGCAGGATTGCCATTCTCTCTACGTGTGTTGGAGATAACGCGGCAGTCTCAATGAGAAATGTCTCTAATTTTGATAATACTCGGAGCTTCCTTCGTAGTCAGTGCCTTCGAAGCTCCGCTTCCAAAGCTATTTGTTCTTGAGCGCAGGCAGCATCAGGTTGGTCTACCATACTAGGGCGACACTGGTGCACACTGTAGATAAGGCATTTAGCCAGTCCATTATTACTGATAGCATGTGGTTTTTCAAATGCATCAGGCGGTGGCGTACACGAGTGCATGCCGGTGCGATACTCATCCAGATCAAAACGGGAAAAGCACCTCGAGTTCTGCGGCGGGAGGTTTCGCTCCACGTGGTCCAAACTGCACTCATGCGTTTTAATCCGGGCAAAAATGAGAAACTATGAAGGATTTCAATAACCTGTGTGAACGAAGCCTACAGCCATTTCGTTTTATTTCATCTATTTCCTCTAAGGCCCGAAGTCCCGAAGCCATACTCACCAAACGTGAACACAAATACAAATACAAACTATATTACTGAGCCATCCCAATGTGCATACTCCAAAGGGTCTATAGCGCTTCCTTCCAATTTGATAATTCCACAAATTCAATAATTAAACAAAACCAAAAAACAGTGTTCCTATATTTTTGACTCTGGCACCAGCATGTATTGCAGCCGAGAGGTGTTGAAATTTGTTTCAAGCGTTGTTTACCCCAGATAGCATTTCAATTACATTTTCTTTTACATTTGCTATGAGCTTGCAAGTGTATCCCCCTCCTCTCTCTCAAAAAAAAGAACAGAAAAGAAAAGGAAAGAAAAAAAAAAGAGTGAATCACGAAGGCAGCTAAAATTCTGAACAATGGAGCTTAGTCTATTGTTCTACATCAAAGCGACAAGGAGCAATGCGTAATAGTGATAAGCATCACAATCACTTCGTCTCAGCACTGCCGGAACTTACCGAAAAAGTGCAACAATCCATCTCCCCATTCTTATTCTTGGCAGTTGATGAGCTCACGTTTTGGCTCCACGTCTTCATCTTCCCCGTGCCTTTTTTTTATCTTTCTTTTTCTATTGACTGCCTCTCTAACTTTCGGTATTTTTTTTTTCTTCCGCATGAACACACCATCGTTCACGCGCGAAATACCTGCGCCTACAGTACTCGCTTTATCATCCAATGTCAAGCCGTGCCGTGGTAGCAGCGGTTGCTTAAATTAAGCGGCTGGCTTAAAAAAAGCGTCCTAGGAGTCACGGCAAAATTTACCGTGGACGCAGAAGACAGATCTTCTATTTAGGTCGCAGTCTTCATTGCGTTAGGCGTACACCGCGTGCGCCTAACGCAAGAACGGAAGATGGGGTATTTAGGCGTGCGATAATGATTACCTACCTAAACACGTACCCGATCTTCCATTCTTTGATCACCTTTCTTACCTTGAATATAGAATAACTACGGGGGGAGTGGGGAGGAGTGGGACGTTGGGACGAGTGGGACAGTGAATATATTTCTTCAGTGAATAGTTCAAAACAATTGAGGAGCTGCTTCATTGATGGCGCTACGGTAGCTGTTATTTCAGTTGTAATTGCCTACCTGGTGGACGTGGTATGTATCGCAGTGCTCTATACAAGGTATAGCCACGCGGTGCCATGTGAAGGAGTGCTCGTGACATGGACGCGCGCGACCAATTTTCGTTCGGAATTTTTGAACTGAAAGGACACTGCGGAGCCTAATGTCGGCCTAATATTGATGCCAGAAGAATAAATAGAAAAAAAAATATCTTGGTTTGGGGAACGTCTAAAGTTCAGCAGGACCAACGACGAAAAGATGTGCTTGAAGCCGACTAAAAGATGTGCTTGAAGCCGCCACGCAAGGATAAGTGTATACGTTCAACCCAGAGAATTATAAGATCGGAGTTTCGGAAAATGAATTTTTGGGTAATCCGATTTCTCAAGAAGGAATAATTAAAGCCAAACCGCGAACATATCAAGTTCATGAAACTGATGCCGACTCCATCCGACAAGCTATTGGCGTGCAAAGTTTGCTGGGTGTCTTCAATTATTTTCCCAAATACCTACCCTCGTTGGCCGAGATAACGCCTCTGTTGCTAAGCTTGATTAAGCACGACGTTGTCTTTAAATTGGCGCTTAATCACACAAACAAGTGGCGAAGGAGTATGCGAATGCCTAAGCAAAAAACCCCTTCTTGCAATGTTTTTTTCGCGTGAAGAAAGGAAGGTTACATCAGATGCGTCAATGAACCAGCTGGCATCGTCGCTCTAATGGCGTCACGGCGAAAACTGACGTCTCTTGACATACGCACCGCGAACGCTCGTTTCAGGAGAGCAGCGTTACTGGCACAATGAGAAGGAGTCACTAGCGGTGACCTTTGCTTGTCAAAAGGTTCACTATATCGTTTAGGCCAGAAGAAAATTTTGGAAACCGATCATCGGATATTGATTGCAATCGCTCAGAAGCGATTGGGGATGTTTTAAACCTCGAGACTGCAGGCAAAAAACGACACGAACACTAATGGTCTCGATCGAGATCTTTTAGTGTTCGCGTCGTATTTTGCCCGCAGTCTAGGGGTTTATGTCATGTTCAATCTAAACTAGCTCGTTTGCGCTCTTACATTAACTCGATTGGAGAGATGCCGCCCAGATTGCAGAGGTTTTTTCTACGGTTACTAAAATATGATTTTGCTATAAAATACATTCCAGGGAAACAGCTCCTTTTGGTTGACATGCTCTCGAAAGCTACGCATGACAAGTCAGGAGATGACACAGCAAGAGAGGACGATGTCGCAGTGCACACTGTGAGTCATGTCACAGGCTTTGTCAGCGCCACCACAATGAAAAGTATTGCCAATAGAACCGCTAGGGACACCCATTTCGGCACCGCAATACAAAGCATATGCACGGGCACTGGAGTAGAAGGAGAGTTAAAGCCTCATGAGGGTGATCTATTTGTGGTCAAGGGTATTTTGCCGAGAGGCACAAAAGTTGCCGTACCCGAGGCCATGAGCAAAGAGAATCCACCAAGTCCACGTATGTCTAAATAAGTGCAAAGCGAAAGTCCGAAGATTCATATTTCGGCAAGGCATTAACGCAGATGTTACATTTCTGAGCAAAAAGTGTGGGATGCACAGGCGCTACGCGTACAGTCAGCCCAGTGAACCACTCATCCTAAACCCGACACCAAATTTCTCGTGGTACAAGGTTTGTACTGATCTGTTGTAGTACGGAAGACGATCAGGCTTATCGGTATATGATGCTCTTTCCAACTTTCCAGAAGTGGAGGAACTGAACGACACATCGTCCAGCACAGTCATGGAGAAGCTGGGGGCGATATTTGCGAGATACGCCATCTCGCGAGAGGTATGTAATGAGAGTGGACCCCAGTTATGAAGTCCAGAGTCCGCCTTATTTGCTCGCAAATATTGCGAGCAAATAAACAAAAATAATAAAGCAAAGAAAAAAGACCGACGTGGGGAGGACGGGCGATCGTCGCCCGTTGTACTACCACTGTGGGGAAGCTGATCATATCTACCGCCGTTGCCCCTACCGGCGAATAGGGCTGAA
Source organism: Ixodes persulcatus (assembly GCA_013358835.2). Lineage (NCBI taxonomy): Eukaryota > Metazoa > Arthropoda > Arachnida > Ixodida > Ixodidae > Ixodes > Ixodes persulcatus. Next base: position 495,836 of record JABSTQ010010918.1, on the reverse strand, counting down.
ATAGCAGAGCAGCCTTGACTACCTGTACGATGTCATGGTATTTTCACGGGATTTCGACGAACACCTGAGGCCACTTCAAGCCGTGTTTCAAGCCATCAAGACCGCCGGCCTGTTACTCAAGCCATCAAAGTATCCGTTTGCCTATTGTGAACTAAAGTTCCTTAGCCACGTCGTGAACAACAATGGTGTTCTCCCTAACCCCCAGAAGACCCGCGCCGTAGCTGAATTTACGCCGCCGTCTGGCAAGAAGGACGTGAGAAAATTTCTTGAACGCTGCGCCGACTACAGGCGGTTTGTTCGGAACTTCGCCAAGCTGTCCGCACCACTGACGCACCTCACGAGGGATGCTTAAAGTTTAAGTGGGCAGAAGAATACCAGCGGTCACTCCAGACGCCCCCGATTCTCGGCCATTTCGACCAGTTCGCTGAAACAGATCCACACGGACGCCAGTAACACCGGACGTGGCGCGGTACTGATCCGAATGCAGGACGGGGCAGAGCGAGTCTTCGCATACGCAAGTCGAACGCTGTCTAACGCGGAAAGGAACTACCCAACGACTGAAAAAAAGTTCCTTGCTGCCGTCTGGGCAATAACAAAGTTCCGCCCATATTTGCATGGAAGTCTTTTTCGCGTGGTCCCAAAACATCACTCGCTGTGCTGGCTCGCGAATCTGAAGGACCCCTCCGAACGCCTCGCCCGGTGGAGCCTACGACTGCAGGAGTTCTACATGACCGTGGTGTACAAGACCGGCCGGAAGCACAATGACGCCGGCTGCCTGTTAGGAGCCCCTGTCAAGGCCGGTTTTGCCTGCACCGAAGACGAAGACGATGAGTGTTTCCTCGGCGCCCTGGATGTGAGCGACATGGCAGCACTCCAACGAGACTACCCTGAACTGCGAGCACTCATCGAGCACCTCGAGAGACAAACGAGTACGGTTCCCCGTGCTTTCTTTCTAATCCTGCCCATCTTCTCCATACGGCAAGTGGTGTTGTACAAGGAAAACTTCGTCAACAACAACACAGCATGGCTCTCGGTTATTCTTTACCGTGTTCGAGAAGAAGTCTACCAAGGATGCCATGACGACCCAACGGCTGGGCACCTTGGCTACAGCAGCACGCTCGCCAGGATTCGGGAAAAGTACTACTGACCAAGGCTACGAAGACCGTTCACCTTCTACACCTGATTATGACACGAGAGTCAGCGACGCAAGAAACCACCAACAAAGCCGTCAGGACTTCTGCATCCGATTGCTCTCCCGTCCACGCCGTTCCAGCAAATAGGAATTGATTTACTTGGCCCTTTCCCGCCGTCAACGTCGGGAAACCGCTAGGTAATCGACGTAACAGATTATCTCACGCGATACGCCGAAACAAAAGCCCTTTATTTAAGGACTGGTGTGGAAGTGGCCAAGTTTTTCATCGAGTCCATCGTACTCCGGCACGGCCTTCCCGAAGTTCTGATTACAGATCGCGGGTCATCGTTCATCGCACAGCTGATGCAAGAGATCCTTCGTCTTAGCCACACCAACCACCGGCGAACCACAGAGTATCATCCTCAGACTATGGGCTAAAGCAAGAGATCCTTCGTCTCAGCCACACCAACCACCGGCGAACCACAGAGTATCATCCTCAGACTAATGGGCTAATAGAACGCCTACAAAACACCATCGCCGCCATGGTATCGATGTACGTCGATGTGGATCACAAGACGTGGAACGATGTCCTGCTGTATGTCACGCTCGCCTACAACACAGCGGTTCAAGAGATCACTAATGTTACACCATTCCAGCTGCTGCATGGTGTCAAGGTGACTACAATGCTTGATGCTATGCTGCCTCACGAGCCAGCTGGTGGCAGAAGTGATGACGCCCAGATGGTTGTGCAACAAGCAGAAGTCCACCCGCTCGCCGGAGTCCGGATCCAAGAACAGCAACGTGTCGACACTGGCCGGTTCAACCTTCGTCGCCCGGACGTTCACTTTACGCCCGGAAACAGGGTATGGGCGTGGACACCGATACAACGTCGTGGCCTCAGCGAGAAGCTTTTAAAACGCTACTTTGGACCATACAAGGTCCTTCGACGCCTGGGAGATTTCAACTACGAAATGGTGCCCGACGGAACGTACGCATCATCACGACGCCGACCGCGACCCGTTGTGGTTCACATCGTTCGACTCAAACGATTCTACGCTCGATATGTCTGTGGACCTTGGTGTTCCAAATGACAGTTTAGTTTACCGTTTTTGTAATTTGATTTGTATTATTTTGTGTTGCATCGGGGCGATGAACTTTTTAAGGGGGGGGGGGGGGGGTAATGCCGCGCGAACAGCTAGCCAAGCAGGCAGCGTGCCCGTAGCCGAAGAGTTCAATAAAGAAAAAGAACCCGTAACTGAAGGGTTACCATGCCTGGCTCCCACGAAGAGAGCCGAGGTTCGATGAATGGCCTTGGTTATACCTTTTTGTTGTTTCTGTGTATGTCGCGTTCTGGTATATTCGAGAACCCTGTTGCTTATTCGAGGTCTGAATTTTCTGCACGCCGGAACTTCTACGCCGATTGTTCCAGAAGACCACGCGTGTACATAAGGGGCTCCGCGTGGCGAGCTGGGGTCAGTCTCGCCCCAGCGTTCAATCCTGCTGTTTCACCGCCATCGAAGCCTGAGACGCTAGGCTTTTTCTATTTTGTTTTGGGCACAAGTTCGCCCCATTAAACGTTTAGTTTGCTGCAGTTTTCATCGCCTCATCAATTGTCATTCGTGACAATGACTTTAGAAATATAGCGCCAAGCCCGGAATTCTCTCGGTAAAGTTGTCTATCAAAGAAAGGCGTGCAGGTGGTGAAGCGGATCCCCAAGTAGACAAAAGAATCCCTCGAAAATTTTCGACTGGGTTTGCTTAGCTATAGATCAACCCCTCTAGAAGACGGACGTTTTCCATGAAAACTGCTGCAAGGATGACGACTGAGATCAAGCCTTTCGGACTTCGGTGACAACCTGGGTTGGAAAGTGAAAAAGCACGTTGAAACCACTAACGCCGCTCGAAGAGGGCCAGTTCGTCAGAGTAAAAAAGAGGTGGTGGTCTAAGAAGGCAAAAAAAAAAAAAAAAAAATCACCAAGACACAGCCTAGGCCGTACCCAGTTTTAACCGAGAATGACGGGGTGATTCGGAGGAACAGACAACTTCTACTACCGACAAGCGAGCCTTTCAGGCTGAACAATTGGGGCAAAGATTCCGGAAAAGATTTTTTTGGGCACCGTTTCAGTAGGTGGTTGCCGTTCCGGCATTCAAACGTAAGTAGCGCATATTCTTTTTTTGCTTGATTCTTGGACCAAATGACTTGGCCAATGACTGTAATAAACAAGTTAAAAGATATGTGCTAATTAGTTGCTTTTTACTACCGCCAGTTTACGTCTAACGTACCAGCTATTGCCATAATTGGCAACTTAAAGGGGCGATGCAACGATGTTTGTATTTTGCGCAAATACCGCTTAGAACGGATCCCTGACGTTAATGACCTGTGAAATATCCGTTCGTTTTTCACCACACGCAATCGAAGTCGCAGAAAAAAAATAAAGAAAAACGAGCAGAGTTCACCCCCTCAACTCGCAGCCAGAACAAGCGGCCACGTGATCTGGAGCCGAATATAAGCCGCCAAAGTTGATCATAGCCATGCGCAGGGGTTGGCAAAGCACAGGACACGCGCTGCGTTCCAGACATTGTTATGGTTAGGCTGTTGTCGTCGTTGCAGCGATTGGACACAGGACACTACCCGAATGCTTCTCGAGCCCTCGATTATCACGAGCCCAAATCGAGTGTCCACGGCATGCTCGGGTCCAATCTATGAGCCGCAATCAAATATCGTCACTGGGCGGTACTGCTACCGCCCAGCTACGTCATCAGGTTTTACGAAGGAGAGATTGAATGAAAACGCTCGGTTTTGTCCTCAAAATTACTGCGCAACAAAGGAGTTTCTTGGTCAGTGGCGTTGCCTGAAAGTATCCTTGAGTCCCACTAGTGCCAGTAAGCTCGTGTAAAGTGAAAAACATTTCAATTGAATATCGTTGCACCGCCCCTTTAACGTGGGCAAAGCAGTTTAAGAGGTGCAAGACTGTGAGGTGCTGGGAGGAATGGAACAGCATCTTAATCCTCCCTGTATGGGAATTCGTGCTCTGACTGGTCGATCAATAATAAAGTCAACATGTAATAACGATGAATCATCTTTTTATAGATGATTTCGGATTTTGGTGACTAGATATTCGCTTTCTGTAAAAGTTTACCGCGCTCTTATACCGCGGTCCAGAAGGACAATCAATCGGATAAAAAAAAAAAAAAAACGATTGCAACCTGGCTTTATATGTGATGTAGATCTGTCTTCCTGTAATATTCACTAGCTAGAAAACATTTTAGTGTCATCTTGCAGGTGTCCCATTCCTTCCTTGGGGAGGGTAAAATGAAACACAATTTCACTCGCAAAAATAATGTTGTTAATTTTTTTTTAGAAAAGCAAAGACAAATTGTGTTTCAAGAGAAGACAAATTGTGTTTCAAGTGATGTAAAGGGTCGTTTACCCTACGTTTACAACCAATAAACCTGTTTCTATGAGCCCATTAAACTCCTAAAAAAGTGATAGTGCAACACCTGAAACATTTTCTCCCATTCTCCCCTATAGTAAAACGAAGCTTCAGCATGACAAGATTATAAAAAAAAGTACTTATTGTAGTGTAAAACGTTTGCTTACTGAGGTAGAAAAAGTAGTTAAATTTCAACGACCATCACTTTCAGTCACAAATAATAGGTTGCTATCACAAATTAACCATAAAAGTAATTAATTGCAGTAATTATTTGACGGTATTTTAATAACTACCCCAGTATTCCCGTCAGTGAATGATGACTGTTTTCACAAAGGCCTCACATTTTTGTAGATATTTTTGTTGACACCCTCGCAAGATATGTTCCCTATATGTAGTTTTCCAAGCACGCGTGAGATAATAATTTTTGCCGTGGCTGGAGCAATCGGGTGTTTGCTTTAGATGATGTTTTTAAATACTTTTCTTTCGTTTTCAGTGGTAATCTCCTAGATGCCCAGAGAAACATTATCGGTTCATCTTATTCGCCGCTAACTACTCGAGGACGAAACGCGGGATCACGCGCCGTAGTAACGTAGCACAACCTAAATTGCAGTCTAGCAACTATTAGTGGTTACCGGGAATATCCGGTCGGCACACCATCCGTCGAATCTGTGCCTCCATCTCCTCCTCAAACTAAAAAAAAAAGAACCGCCGGAAGAAACATGTATGAGTTGACTGCCGTCGTAATTTTCCACGCAAACCCCCATCGTCCCCAGCGCGAAACAGCGTTTAGTGCAGCTCTTTCCTCGTGCTCCGACGACGAGTCCATCGCTCAGAGGAATCTCGGCGGATGCATACCGAACCCGTGCACGCCAGCTCACGCGGGTTCAACCTTCCCACGAACACCATCGTATCAGCCATCCACAATGGTGGCCGGGCGGTGATTCGCCTTCTTCACCGCACAGCGCAGCATAACAACAAGCCATGCATGCCAAACGCAAACCCGTTCATTGCTTCGCTTTGTTGCATGTCCAAGTGCCTCTTGGTCGCAGCTATCTCCGATCAAACACTCGGGGCCGAACAGAACGTACCAACGTCAAGTTCGCGTTCCGTCGTCAAAGTTACGTGTCGTTAAAAAAAAAAAAAAAAATAAAAGGGTTCCGCAGCGTCTTTTTGTCTGAAGTCGGAGCAGCGCGTGCTTGACGGCAGTTTACCCGGCTACCGCGCTCATGCGATGAATTCATGCACGCGCGCGAGCAGTGCGTTTTGCTTTCTTTTTGTCATGTAAAGGAGCGTCGGCGAGCCCTCGTATATAACCGGTTAATTGGCTCCCCGGGCTGCAGTCAGGGGACGACCAACGGGGCGGACGTACGCCTATCTACGCTGCCGCCCTTTCCTTTACCTGCCCGAGCGCTTGCCCGGGCACTAGACAACAGTCGACCGTATGGCCCAACAGTTCGGGCCAACGCGAGTAAGTAAAGCGGGCGAGCTCGGGCACCTGGCTGGGCGGCGGTAGAAGACCGAAGAAGACGCTCACCGCCAGAGAGACCTTGACTCCCGTAAATTCCAGAGCCGTAGCTTTTTATACTTTTGAGGCTTCGTTCCCTGTTGTGCTTTGTTGGGTGTTTGGAGCGTGTCGGTTGTTTGAGTATGCGCGCCTAATCTTGTGTTTGTGTGTGCGGGAGGGGGGGGTTCAACCCCTCCCGGTTGTTTAGAAGAGACGTTGCGTTGTTAGGCAAATGAAATTCGGCTGCGGCAGCCGTTTGTTGTCCGATGGGGCCGGACCGACGAACTAATCGGTAATCTTTACCCTCTTAGGCGGGACTTGTTCTTTGGGCCAGATTTTTCTGTTTTTGGTTTTTTGTGCGCTGTAAGCTTGGGCATGCGCGGACGCTTGTAAGAATGATGGGCAATTAAAAGGTCTCGTGTGAGCAAGCGTGTGTACACGTGAAGGTACACACGCAAGCGCGCTCCTACGCAGTAAGGATCTTTGTTTCGAGAGCACCGAGAGTCGTGTGTCTGTCCGTGTGTTTGTGTGAGTTACGTACGCAGCGGCTTCAGGTTCTTTATGCAAATCTGGGTGGCTCTTTTGTGCGCGCCCGGATGCTTTCGGCGATGAGGCGATGTAGACGTTAACGAACTTGAGACACACGAGAAAAGAATTTGTCTGCGGGCTTTGGTTTAGACGTTTCCCGGTTCCTTTGTGAACGCGGTTGGTTCTCTCCTTATTAATTTTTGTTTCTCAATGCACGAAACCAGGTTGACTTAAGAACTCTACGCGCATTCTATCGTTTAGTGCAGTTTTGCATACTTGTATAATATTTATATCTCTGTGTATGCTACATCCACGGCCGCTTGATAAGGGACTCCCCTTGGGAGCGGCCTGCCGTATGTCTCGCGCCGCCGGTGAGAGCGATAGTTCTACTTTACCCCGCAGCGCCAGCCGTGGCGCTCGTTATCGGCGAGAGAGGCGAAGTCCGCCCGGCGCGGCCCGGTGTGGCTAGGGTGCCCACACGTTTCCGCTCCGCTTCCGGAGCGGCGGAAACATGTAGGCACCCTAGGTGTGGCTATTTAGATTGTTTTTCGTGAAGCGGCAAGTCTCATTTGAAACGAGTGCCAGATTGTATGAATGATGTGACAAATCTGTGTCGAATAGAAGCACATAATTCTTTCTGCGAGGAGCTCACTAAGTTAGAGGCTGCGCGTTAGAGCCGCATTCAGCTGGCAGTATGAGCGAATTGTCGTTTTCTTGTTCCCGTCCCCGTTTCTATTACCACTGTAATGAGTTATAGTTGGATATAGCTAGGCCGTATGATTTCCGATTTTAACCGATGCTCGATCACGCTCGAGCTGTGCCTTTTATTTATCTGTGAGGGACAATAAGAAAGGGATTCCTCGTGCATAACTTCTGCAATATAAACTTCATTGTTCACGAACAGATCAAGGGAGTCATATAGTTCGCAAGCGGAATGCCTTTCGGGAAAGAGGCTTCCGCGAAAGTCTCAATATATTCTCTAGAGAGCTGTTTAGGTCACCAGCCGAGTTAGCCAGAAGAGGTCTGACGAGCTTCCCGAGAAAGAGCTCGCAGAGTTCTTAGCTGTGGTACCGGTCTCTGCAGTTAGTACACCACATCAGCGGGCAGTCCATAAGGTGTGGAAGCTCAGCGCTCGAGAGAACCTTGCCAATCCGTCCAGAACGACGAATCTCTGCCAACTGTAGAGCCCTCTCGACAAAGGTGCAGACGAGCTTGTACGGCCAGACAGCTTCAGGTCGTGGATAGCTGAGTCCTCTTTGGTCAAGGCTAAACACGAACTGATTTTCTCCGTCACGAGATTCATTTCCCTTAAGGTAGAGCTTGCATTCAGGACACGTCACCTGCAAAGTTGAGCGGGTTCTACACATTAGCCTTCCTTGCTTAAATCTGTCTTGAAATTCGTCGCAGGTTTGTCGCAGTTTTTTAATTCGCTCGTTCAGTCGTTTGGCTTGCATTTGAAGGCGGTGCGCGTTTTTCTTGGCATCTTCCATGAAGCCTATAGCTGTCAAATTGAATGACGTCTGACATTCTTCCACTTCAAACTCTTTTTGCAGGCAAGGTTCAATAGCCACGCACTCATCAACAGCTCGTCTTCTTTCTGCAGGGGACTGCATTTTGCGTTGTCGGCTTCTACCGCTCGCATGCGACGTGGACGCGTTAGGTGGCACACGAACAAGCGTTCTGCGTTTCTTTGAACCTGCTGGTTGCATGTACAACGAATACAATGGGAATTGAGTCGGCACCGCTGTCGGTCGCTGCCTATATGCCTATATGTACAACCTCGGCTTTCTGCAGGGAAGATAATCCACATAGCGCTCCCCTCTCATAAGCTGCGAGGGGGAGCCAGGTTGGGGCAAGGTAGAATGTGAAGAGGATAGGAAAGGAGGTGACGGGCAAAAGTGGAAAGCGCGAAGTGTACGTCGGCCTTTAAAATGAAGGGAGCGCACGACGCTCCTGGAGCTTGGTTGCCACTGGCTGCCCTTCTCGCTGCCTTCTCGCGAAATGTTCTTCAACCAGGCATCCCAAAATTTCTCTCTATACGGAAGCTCGTGATAGCAGAGTTCCGGATCTCTCGCAGCATTTGACTTACAGCGCGGCACGCAACAGTTTTTAGGCATCGCGTGCTCCGTAACCCATCTGCACACTTTAAAACTGTGCAGAGACAGACAAAAGGCGGCTGTCTACGTCTCTTCTTTCTCATCCATCAGTGGTTATCGCCATGAAACTATAGAAACGAGCACAAAAACGATCGAAAACACAAACCACGCATGCGAGCACAGGGTAAAACTGCGATATTTTCTCCGCGCAAAGTGGTGCAAAGGTGGGGGACAAGCGATTTTTGCGGCCTTTTGCAACCGCGACAGCGCCTCGGTATCGGCGAAGCCAATGACGGGCAGATATTTTCTCTGGGTCGCGAAGCAAGAGCGCGTTGGGCGCCTTTTCTATACTCTTTTTCACCTTATGATGTACCGCAGGAAAGGCTACAAGCGCGAGCTCCTTGCTCTATAAGGCACATCTCGGCGGCACAAGCTCTCGTGCGTTAAGAGTAGCTCCCAACGCTATGAGCTCGCGCTTCTAGCCTTGTCTGCGGTACAACATAAGGTGAAACGGAGTACAGCTTTCAGCTCACGAGACCACTCGCCGATGTGCAGCGCCTCCACGGCAGATGGGAGAAGTTCTCCTCTCACGCGCGCTCTTTTGTTTTCGGAAAAAATCGCCAGGCCGCACCAACAGGGGGGATCAAGAGGCCGTGCTACATCTCTTCATAATACTTTAGTCACGTTAGTGAGCTAATAAAACGATTCCTTCCTTCTTTCGGAGAACCTTCAACATTTTCTGATGGTATCTAACTTTCTTAAAAACTATTCTAGTAGAAAGGAAGAAAACGAATGTTAGATGTCCGTTTCTTGTGTCTACAGTGTTCTAGAGGATGTAGTGGCAAGAGCGGCGCCCGCTTGCAATGGGCCGCGTGAAGACGGCCAACGTAGATGCCGCGAGTGGCGTTGGAGTTCCGAGCCCTAGGAGAATTTATGGCAGATGGCAGATGTGCGATGAGGGAAGGAGACGACGAAGCTGTGGCTGTGCGCTTCTCCCGAACGTAGCACCGTAGCACTTTTCTTTGTGGTGTAGTGGTAAGGAGTCTTCCCCGTTCCGTTGCCGTCTCGATCATAAATGCGAGGAAAAAGACGAACACACACACTGCTTCGCGCCGTTCCCAAACGCGCTCGGCCTTGCACCTTACACAACGCTGGTCCCCGCATCAGCTACAGCACGATGACAAAAAACAATACAACAGTTTATTGTTCCTTTACCATTAAAAAAGTGAGAGATTTATTGAGATTTATTTGTCTATTTTTTCTTGTTATATCAGTATCGCGTGGTTTCTTTCGTAGCTATTAAGCGTGCAGCCCAAGTGGTAGCGTTGCTGAACGACCTGTTAGTACTGGGAAGGGGGGAGGGGGTCCATATTAATCAAATGACCTCCATAAACAACACGCGAATATTAAAAGTAGGGGATAGCACACACTCTAGAGGCATTAGTGCAAAGGAAAACCTACAATTTTTTACATTAGCAATTGTTCTGCGTCGCGAAAAGCTCCAGTCGAACCACACTAGTACACGCCGAGAAGCGCCGACGACGAGGCTGACGGAGGCGTTCCTAGGGCTCGAACAGCAGCGCTACGGTGGCGTCTACGCGCAAAGTCTTCACGCGGCTGCCGCTGCTCCTGCCACTACAACTCTCTAGATCACCGTACTTGTGTCAGAAGTTAGGTCACGAGACTAGGGATGTTGTGAACCTGCCGGGTTCGAGTTCGATCAGATTTGACTTAATTGAACTTTCCAAACAAAGTCATTTTCTAAATTTTCAGGTAAACTACTGGATGAATGATTTTTTCCCAAGCATACGTTTTGTGCTAAAGTCGTTCAACCCTGTTTTGAATTCTAACCTCTTCGAATTTTTTCAAAAGTTTGAAGGTTCTGCAAACAAGCCGAATCTTGAGGTTCGACGTCGTACCCTGCGTTGATCATGGACAGGAGCCCTCCCACCTAGAATATGTAACTGCTTTTAGTTTGTATTTTGTATCTGTCTTTACCGATGAGCAGTTTCCTTTTAGGGGCGAAGCTCCTTAGGGGCTAGCCATGTCCGTCCGTCCGTCCGTCCGTCCATCCGTCTGTCCGCGTCCGATGCTCTCATGATGATGATGAAGTGATGATGATGATGATGATAATGAGTGAATCTCGTGATGATGATGATGATTATTGAGTCTCATGATGATGATGATGACGATGATGATGATGATGAGTGAATCTCACGATGATGATAATGATGATGATGATGATTGAATCTCATGATGATGATGATGATGATAAGTGAAGATGAAAAAAAAAATTATGAAAAAAAAATATGTTTGCGCAGTCGACAGGATTCGAACCTGTGCGGAGAGACCCCAATGAATTTCTAGTCCGTCGCGTTAACCACTCGGCCACGACTGCGGGACGAGTAGGGGGCTCTGAGATGTGGTAGTAACTCAAGAGCTGGGGATGTCATGGATGGAACGTTGCATGTAGCCGCTCAACGTCTATACAGGAGAGGGTGCTGCGGTCAAATGCGTACATAATCGCGTTAAACTTTGCATGCATTGGCTCAACGTTTATAGACGAGAGGGCGCTGTGGTCAGATGCTCAAATGCGTATATAACCACGTTCCATACCACACATTCTCTTTCTGACATGGATGAAAACGAACGAAAGGCTCGGCATGCTGCGCCTCAGCGTCTACGCAGACAAGCACCACCAGAGCTTCGCCCCAATCAACATCATTCACCACGTGGAGAGGCGGTCAATTTTTCATGTGGTGCAATCTGTGTTTCGCTTACTCTAATATATGAAGCCATTATATTTACACAAGGATATTTGAGCAGCATAGATCAGCATTAACTCTAAACACTGCACCCGAAAGCTACAAAATATGTCTAGAATAAAAAAAGAAGAAAAAATTGCAAACCATACACTCTGTCATTCGTTGTTTTTTTTGTATTTAAGCAATCAGTAGAACAAATGTACTTTCCTGCAAAGTGAAGATTCGGGAAAGTGCTGCCATTTTTTTTTTAATCTGGAAATAAGAATAGTGCATGTAGCAGTACAACAATATCATTAACAAACATATCATGTAATATTATGCAGCCTATTATGTATTCCCATGTTATTAGCTATTTGTGCGTCGATCATCTCATTTGTATTAACCAACATGGCTAGCAAAGATTTTTTGTCGTGTGTGAGACCCAACGTTTTGAATTTGATAATAATTTGCCCGAAAATATTAATTCTTTCAAATTTCCGGATACCATCTTTATTGATTTTGTTAGAGCCTTCGATACTGCATCTCATCAACGTTTGCTCTGTCGGCTAACTAGACTGAACATTCATCCCATTATCATACAATCGATTACAAACTTTCTCAATAACCGCCAGCAAGCTACGTATGTTGGGGAGGGAAAATCTACGAAATGATCAGTGAAATTGAGCGTTCCACCGGACAGCGTATTGAGACCACTTTTATTTCTAACATATATATACAAACGAACCCGCCTCCCCCTCTCCATTTAAGAATCCTCGCAGGTAACTTGCTTTGCTTATTAGTTCACCCGGATGATTGAGCACTATTCCGACATAAACTTAGCATAATTAGTACTTCGGTGCGACACATGGCGACTAAAGATTAACACAAACAAAACTATATTTATAGAATTTTTCAGCGGACCCTCTCCTATACTAAGAAAATATATGCTCCACCACGCAGAGATAGAAAAAGTTAGAACTGCAGCTACCTATAGGAGTCACAATAGCAGAATATCTCACTTGAAACGATCACATCAAACACAGTGTCCAGAGCGCGGGAAGCACTAGGGTGCATTAACGCAATCTTTTTCGCTCATCGCAGACAGTAAAACTAACAGCAGCTAAAACGTTGGTCGGGTCAAAACTTTTATATGCTAATATCATTTGGTGTCCTCATCAAACATACCCTTTTTAACAAGCTCAAATCTGGTGAAAATAAGGCATACGTTACACCAGTCATGACTTCTCACACAGGTCTAGTGTCACTGATATTATATACAACCTAGACTTAGTCCTACTAACTGATAAAACCAAAATTGCCTGCCTTGTTCTTTTTTTTTTTATGGCAGGTGCTATTTATAATCTGGTTTTCAGCCTAGATATACGACACCACCTTCATATTTCCAAGGGCGTCCAGTACGAACAAATTTCAAACCTAGGCGCTTGCCCTTGCCATTAACTGAAATTCAACGCCCACGCACATCGTCTATAAACTGATCAAATAAAATTTCATGTCATGCATATTATTTTATGGGAAACGTGTAGAGTGTTTTTTCTATCTTTTTTTTTTTGCATTTCTTATGTTGTGTATGTTATATTGAAGTTACTTTCTCCCTCGTGTAAGCTGCCCCTTTTGGAGTACCTTTGAGAAAAATAAAAATGAAATGAACTGAATTATTTTTGTATCTCGCCTTTTTCTCTTAAACAGTTTTGTCTTTTCATGAATATTTTATTTTAATTGTATTTTAGCAGCGTGGGGACGCTACCAAACAATCGCGACATAACAAAAAAAAAGCGTGGAATGCAAACACTGCCTCTTTGATGTTTCTTAACCAGAGGATTTTGGAGCAATTACCCTGATACAGCACAAGAAGTGATAGCGGAACTGATAAATTGATAGTTGTACTAATGGTACTTAAAACTATTTGGCTATTCGGACAATAAAAAAAAAGTATCATCCGACACTTTGATGCGTTACTCTTGTTGATCGGGATGGCGACTGCAAGGCGAAAATTCTTTGACTGGCGTCGTCTGTTGCCTTTCTAATTTTGACGGAGAGAATGTCAAAATAGTGAATTAATTAACGGAGATGCCAATATAAGGCGGGAACTGTTTTGACGTCGGACGTCAAAATGACAATAAATATGTTTACGCTTTCAGGAAACGACATCACATCCGTGAAAATAAAGTTGGTGATTGTTTTGTCGGCGGCCGTAGAAATAGCAGCTGCCCAGTGAATACCTTTTAGTCTAAAAAAAAAAAATTCCATGACTTCGAGAGCCGCCCATACGATGGAAGTTGAAGCGCGTTTCAAATAATTTCGCTCGCAATAATAAAGTAGGCAAAACAACGGCACAAAACGTGACGAATGTAAAAGCCCGAACAACTGATTTTTAAACGGTCAGACAAGGCATGGACAAATACATTTTAGTGCGGAAAGACGGCATCACATCAACATTATCGGCCAAGTCAAGTAGCTCTCAAAAAAGAGTAATTGCGAAGAAATACATTACTTTTAAATATAATTACTAATTATTTATTTTGCCTGCCAAAATCTAATTATAATGAGTAATTTTTGTGTGCTAAAATGTTATCGTAATTCACTCCTTTTGAAGCAAAGAAGTTGTAATTGTAATGCAATTCTATTTCCCAAGTAGTTTACCCTAAAGCCCCTCTATCCTGGGAAAAGTGGCGCCATTGATTGTTGGGGAGCTGCTCGAGACACGTGCAGCGCGCTACTTCTGGGAAGAACATGGCGTCTGAAATCTAGCTCAGTGCTGCGCTGTGCCGCCATGATCTTCCCAAGGGCTGCACGTTGCACGTTCCTCGTGCATCGGCACCTATAGCGCTACTCTCGAAACATAAAGGGGCTTTAGTTTAACCAAGTGTGCTGGCACGGCAAGAATGCCCAGCCTCCAGCACGCGTTCCTTGGTGGCATTATATTATCACGAATGACAATTGATGAGGCGATGGTAACTGAAGGAACTAAACTTTTAATGGGGCGAACTTGTGCCCAAAAATAAAAATGTAACAGAAGAAAGCAGAGCGTCGCGAGCGTCGATGACGGCGTAACAGCAGGATCGTACGCTGGGGCGAGACTGACTCCGCCTCGGCACGCGCAGCCCCTTATATACGTGCGTGGGATTCTGGAACATTCGGCGCAGAAGGTTCGGCGCGGAGAAGATTCGGACCTCGAACAAGCAACAGAACACGAAATTGCAAGAATAAATAAAAGACACGTCGCTCCCAAGAATCGAATCCTGACTTTTCGCGTGGGCGGCAAACACGATAACCGATAGGCCACGGCCGAGCTGCCTACTTAGCCAGCTGCGCGCGCGGCAATAATATCCTTTGGCTGCGCGTGCTAACCCGAAGACCGTGAGGCGCCGAAGTGCTATTGAAGGTGGAATGTTCGAGCTGGATGCGGGACAATAAGCTATCTTTGAAGTCTGTGACTAACCCATCATCTGCTTTTTCGATTACGGCAATCCTCTGCACTCAAGAGAAAAAGTATACCATGAATAGGGGACATTCATGTTAGATTAACTTTTCGTGATTTCTGGACGCAGAAGAAAGTAGGATAACAAAAACTGAGTACATGTTGATCTTGAATTTCAATATTTCTATTACGTGAAATCACGATTATAAGAATACATTTATAGCAAATTGCTAGGCAATGTGATGCATACGTGGAACGTTCTTACATCACAAACGTTTAGCGATACTCTGAGTTTCCAGACGCCAGAAGCTTACGTTCATCATCATGGCGCACTTCATCAGGGAAATAACGCGTACCATGTGTACACTTGATAGTTGTTCGTAGAATGTAGCGATTCAACAGCTAATCGAGCTAATAAACATGGCAATCTCCCAGAGCCTTCCATTCTCTCGAGCTCCTCTCCCTCAGTGCGCACAGGTGGTCGAGCTTCTCCCCGCCTACCCCACTGGTCACATGACCTCCTAGTTAACCAATCAGCGTCGAGCACCTCACTCCTCCTTTCCCACCCGTCAACCAATCAGTGTCGAGCCTCGCAGCCACGCTTTTGTCTGCGCTTCACGAAATGCCAAACGCCTAGCCAAAGAATGTTTCATGTTAACATTAATTCACACCGCTTCCAGTATCTGCAGAGCCTTCGATTGGGCCCGAGCGTAGGTCGGAAGAACTGCAGAATTCCCATCGCCGCGAGGTGCAATGTGGCATAGCCGCAAGGTCTGGGTTTTCTGGAAAGCTCTATTAAAAAAACCTTCCTGTCGTTCTTATCTCATGAGTTACTATAGCAACAATGGGCAGTGCTATCACTTATAAATAATATATTTTTATGTTTTTTTATGAGAGAGTTTAAGAAAAATATTCTTCCACGATCCTCTCAAAAATCTGCTAACGCACGCAAGCTAGCTTTTGATTTTATCATAAATAACATGAAAGGGCTTTTAGTCTATGCACTACACTCGTCGCCGCACTCTCCGTAAAACAAGCACAGCCTTCATCATTAATCTGTAAATTGTAAATTCATATACAGAAAACAACAAGATATTGCCGCACGCGGGGACGAGCGAGCAACGCTCGGTCACGGACTTCTAGAAGATTCGTGCTTATTCTTACTCTGGGCGTAACTCTTATAATTTCATCCTACTTTCTTGTTTCCGAAAGTGCCTGTTCATTCGCACCCAGAACGCTCGACGCTCGAACATGCTGGGCCAAATTTTCGAGAAGCCGACTCGCACTATTCTCCGTTCACTCTTAAGCTGAGACACAAGCTCCGCCTTCAGCGCGGGCTCGCTGGCTTCCGCATTGCTTTGGTTGCGCGTGCCGGCACGTTCACACTTGTGTTAGCAAGGGCAGAAACCTCCCTCAGCTTAAGCGTGAACGGAGTATAGATAGAGAGCTGCGCGTGACCTCGTCGAGTCAGTATCGCTCTCGCTTGCTGTTACGCCACCAGATCGCCGCCCGCCTTTCATCTGTCTCGACGCTCGTTCTTTATTCTGTTCGGAAAACGTTCGCACATTAAACTTTCAGTTCGAAATAGGATTTTCGCCGCTTCTGCTCCTGTAATTCGTGACTTTTCTGGTGGAGGTGCGCGTACGTCATTACAAGCCAAAGAAGAACAAGATGATGGCGCCTCCTGAATTTGACCGCCCTCTCCATCGTCATTATGCCCGTCGAGCCCCGGAAGCCGGCTTCCTTCTACGGCGACGTATATGAAGACATCGAGGACTTGATCAACCACTACGAGCGAGTGGCCGGGACAATGGGTGGACGCCAGAACAGAGCATTCAGAACGTCTACTTTGCTCTCGGGAGCACGGCGCGACGCTGGTTCGAGAATCATGAAACATCAATACGCCATGGAACCCGGATCAAAGGAGAGCTCCGACGGACGTTCGCGAGTCAGCACCGGCGGAAAAGAATCAAGGATATCCTTCGAACTTGGACACAAGGCTCCAACGAAGACGTCACCAGCTTCGTTGAAGATGTCGTTCGTCTGAGCGCACGTGCCGACCCACAAGCCACAGACGACAAGAGGCTGCGGGTCTTCAGTCGCGTGGTGAAAGGCGGCATCTTTGGAGGCCTCTTCCGCAACCCGCCGGCAAAGGCCAAGCGTTTATTACGGAAGCAATGAACATGAAGCGCGCCCTCCGAGCACGCACAGTCTTACTACCAATGACATCCAGGCGTCGCTGCCTCAACGCTGCTTAGCGACAACATCGGCGCCAGCATCCGGGACACCCGTGAGGTTATTCGCAACATCGTCCGGGAGGAGCTCCGGAAGTTGCTGCCTGCTGCCAGTCCTCCGGCAGTCCTCTCCATCACCGAGGCTGTCCGCGGCGAAGTTCATAGGACACTCCGACCAGAGGTTCCCTTCACCATGGTGGCGCAAGAGGATCCGACGCTGAGCTACGCCGCCGTGGCACGACGACCGCCACCTGCTGCCCGTCAGTACCTGGTGCCATCTCGACGGGACAATTCAACGGCGCCGAGAAAAACCGACCTGTGACGAACGGCCGACCGACGCCCGCTTTAATTATGCTCATTGCTGGGAAGCCGACTACGTTTACCGACAATGCTCCTACCGCCAGCTGGGCCTGCGAGGGTTTGCTCCCAGTGACCCTCGACCACGTCTTGGGGAGCGACCTCGGTATATCGAAGACTACCTACGTCGCTCGACATCTTCTGAGCTGTCGCCCCGCCGAGGACATCAGTCGCTTTCACCGCGACGCCCTACATCGCCTCTTTCTAGGTCCCGCCGGGAAAGCCTGTCTCCCCTGTCTCACCGGGGAAACTAAGCGCGGCAACCCCTGGAAGTGGAATTGCCGAAGACGACTGTAGGAAAGATCCTCCAAGAACGTCGAAGGGCCCCCGTTCTAGCGACGACAATGATCGGATCGATGATCCTGCACCGGTGCCCAAAAGTCCCAACGTTTTCATCAACGGCCACGACGCGTCGGCACTCGTGGACACCGGAGCAGATTACTCTGTTTTTAATGGGAGGCTCTCTCGCCCCCTTCGGAAAGTCATGATGCCCTGGGACGTCCCGCAAATACGCACCAGCCGGAGGACACCTCATCACGCTCATTGGGAGGTGCACCGCTCGCGTCAAAATTCATAGGGACACCTGTCCAGGCAAGTTCGTGGTCCTTCAGGACTGTGCCAGAGACGTAATTTTTGGCATGGACTACATGTGTGAATACGGGGCCGTGATCGACCTTGGGGCGAAGAGGTTGACGCTGTGAAAGCACGTCTTACCTCCGGAGGGATCCTAAACGACGCCAGCCGCCTTCCGGGTCACTGCGGACCACGTGAACCTGCCGCCGCGGTTCAATGTTCTTGTGCCCGTCCTGACCGATGCTGTCGCCTGCGGGGAAGTTTTTCTTGTAGGCTACGTCCAACTGCTTCTCGGAAGAGGAATAGGCGTCGCGAGGGGTGTAACAGAGCTGCAGATTGAACGCACTGTGGTCTTCGTGACAAGCTTTTGACAGGAGGCGCAGCCCCTCACAAAAGGTGCCGCTGTAGGTGACGTCGAGGAACTCAAGAACGTCGCCGAAATCTCAGCAATCCCCAGTGAGCCCTCGCCATCTCAGCCGTACAGTACACCACCGCCGCTGCTCGACGTTAACCCTAAACACAGTGCCACGGAACGATGATAACTCAGAGTCCTCCTCACCGAATTCAGCGACTGCTTTGCGAATAAGGATTTTCGCCGTTTCTGCTCCTGCCATTCGTGACAATATTGAGCTAAACGCACGAGACACCAATATTGTCTGTAATATATGCAAAATAAACCTTATTCTTTTCAAATTGACCCTTTCTCTTCTAAGAATCTCTCTGCCGTCTAACCTGCAAAAAAAGTTTTTTTTTTTTTGCGATGTATGGCGTATTTAAAGACAGGATGCATAAAAGCCGGCAACAGAAGGTAAAATGTGCTAAACCAGGCAATATACGTCAAGTGGTCAAAGAAGCCATAGAACATAGTTACAGTTGCGCACATAAAAGACAGGAACAAAGAAGAGGAACATGTAGACGACAGAAAAGTGAACACTCTCACAACTCATTTATTGACGAAATATGAAAAGAGGTACAGAAAGCAGAACCAGCTCGAGCGTTGGCCACACAGGCACGAGGGAAAACAGGCTCGAGAGCCCGCAAGATCGAGGGGGACTCGTAAAATTATCCTCGCAAAAAGATTTTAAAACGTCCATTTCCTCCTCTGTTAATGAAACAGACGGAAAGCTGACACACCGCTCGCCCATGCTGAGGATAAAAAAGCTTAAAAAATATCTCTGGTGTTTTTTTTTCCCGGTACTTGCCTATTATCTTTGTTTTTGCTAAGGACGCCGTACAGTTACAAGATTTACAGTGTTGAGGTAGATGGCCCCCCACCGTAGAATTTAGAGAGAAATTGTGTTCTCATAACCGGTCAATTACACACCGTCCGGTCTGCCTAACATAGCTTCTACCACGAGAAAGGGGCATACTATATACTACCGCAGGAAGCAGGGGACATAAGGGTGGTAAATGGTACTTGGAGCGCACATGTTTTGTTTTAATTGTTTACTTTATCATGAACTTTTTGACAATTTGAGCCATTGTGTGGGGGGCTGACATCACTAAAGAAACCCCGTGCCGGTTAGCCACCTATTTCGATTGTGGGAAATTATGTGCGTATACAAGACCACAACAATTCTTTTTTTTTTTTTTTGTCAAAAGTGGGCTTAAGGTTTTTGAGCTCCTTTCACTCTCTTGACCAATGCTCCAACTACCTCAATCAGCACCTGCATTGGAAAACCCGAGGATGTTAGCCTTTCAATAGACGATATGCAAAACTGCTGGGTGGTCTGGCAGCACTGTGCACGCGGCCATCTTGGTAGCGCTAATTACCTTGAGTTTCGGTTTCTCAGCATTTCCGATGCATGGACGCTCTGCCACTAAAGTGCGATTCGGAAACTTTATTGTTTTCTGACTTCCGATTACCAACCGTGGACAAAGGACTAGGCCGTCATGCCTTTCACCTCTGAGGACACTTTATTTATTTTTCGATGTGAATACGCATTGAAGTCGTACTGTTTTGCAGTAGAGTGCTCCACTCTAATCTATGCAACATAAGGTTAGAGTTATTTTTTTCATCTTAAATTGGTACTGGCGAAAGTTTTTTTTTTTTATCTTTGGGGAATTTTTTGTTATTTTAAAGGAAACTGTGCCCTGGGCAATCTTTTGCAGGCGTTGCATTGAGCTCAAATTTGTTTAAGATAGCATTGACCTCAAGCACAGTTGACGGATGTTGCGCTGTCAATGAAGATTTGTTCAACCATGTCAGAATAACTTCATCGACTTTCTCAAAACTACCCCCCCCCCCCCCCCCCCCCCCCCTTCCCAGCTTCTTTGCAGCAAACAAGATTTTAAACTCGGCTGCGACAAAAAAAAAAAAAGGGAAATGGAGATTGTGTAATTAATTTGGCACCGTTCGTGTTGCTCCATCGACGTCCGCAACGTAAGATTTCGCCGCCGTCGACATCGTAGTTTTAGCCACAGCGATGAACCTAAGTCGAACGCGACGTTCGACAAAAAAAAAAAAAAAAGAAAAAGAGCGAAATCCCGCCTCTGTGAGCGTTGACAAAACAGACACGTCGTCCGTGTCTGTTGTGTTTTCTATTCTACATGACCGAGCTTTAACTGTTCAAGAATATTATATCACCAAACTCCCCTGTTTAGGTTTAGAGGTGTTTTATAAACCTGGTTTAGCGGCGGAAGATCATGAGTATACACCTTTTCTACGGGGGCGCCGCCATCTTCAATTCTGGCACTTCCGGTATGCTTGAAAACGTCGCTTTTTACTCCCCTCGACAGTAGAATGTGTTAACATTTTAATTGCAACCGTCATTCGTTCTTGTTATGACCCTTCTATACTTTTTTACTTGTTCGAGGTTGTAATCTCTTGCTTTTTTTTGGGAACGCATACGGATATGGGGACGACGTGGCTGGGTGCGAGGCTAAACGAAAAAGGTGTATAGAAATGGCTGCAAACCAATGGGAATGTTTTCCGGCTTTCCAAAGTAATTAAGATTTTTTGTTTTAATAAATGACATTAAAATGAGGGCTCTGTAGTGCTTTCAGCTTTGGTTGTTCACTGTTAACCATACGCATCTTCAATTATGGTTGGTGGCGTAGATTATTAAAACTGTCATCTTTTTTGCCTCGTTTAACAACCTTGCTCTCGTCCGCATACATTGAGCTGCTTGCGCATAAAAACAAAAACGCAGGCCGACACTACAACGTGCATAAAAGTAGAACAAAAAGTTCAGAAACAAATTTGGTACAACAGTGAAAATATTACGGCCCAGTTCAATAGCTGTAAATGGCTTCACGCCGCGCGATAACGTCCATAAGTTTCTTCGCGTTGTCGCCAATTGTTTTCGTCAAAAACTGCGTCTCAAGTAACAAATAAAAAAAAAAGCGAATCCTGTTCACGTTTAGGTCACGCACAAATTGAAGGTCTATCGCTGCATCCGCAGCGGAACGCAGCAACGCGTTGGCATCGGATCTCTCGCACGAAGCGCGCTTGCGTGTTTACATGGGGTCTTTTCCGGTCGGATCACTGGTTTCGTTTTCTCGCCGCTACCAAGATGGCGGACGTAGTTCTTTCTACGCTACTAGATGGCGCTCTACATTTCGCATATGGTCTATTTGAGCTTCAAAACTACATTTGAGGGTATGAAAACAAGAATTATTTAAGGCGCTTGTAAGCCTTAACATCGCTAGACCCCTTTTAACGACTTTAGAGCGAGAGGACGTGTAGTTCAGGATGCTTTTTTTTTTTTAGAACGAGGTGAAAGAGTCCAGCACAGGCGTTTGGGTAGCAGGGAAAGTGAAGGGTCTAGAAATTGTAAAATTCCTTCCTTAGGCGTTTCATAGGTAAAGATAAGTCCTAAACCACATTTGTAGAAAATGTACATTGTCTTAAAGACAGCATCGTCATCGACTATTTGTTTGTACACCAGCAGGAAGTCGTCGACGCATCTAAACACTTTTGTAGCAGTCGTAGGATCAGTGAAGAACTCAATAGCACGGTCAACATCTGAAAGAAGCAGCCGCCTCGGTGGCTCCGAGGCGAGAGCGCTGGCCTACGGATCCCCATGTGGCGGGTTCGAATCCCGGCCGAGGTGACCGCAATGTGACGGAGGCTTATTGCGGAGGAGACGCCGTGTAACCTAGCTTTCGGTTGCACGTCAAAAGATCCCCAGGTGGTCCAAATTAATCCTCAGTCCTCCGCTGGGGCGTGCCAGATGCCCGTCGTTGGTTTGGCACGTAAAACCCCTAAATTTGACTTTTTTCACCAGAAAGAAAAATATCGCTTAAAACTACACATGAGCGAATGCACACTCCCGACGTTTGCAAATAAACCCCGTTTTGCCACCCTATAAAACTGGAATTAAGAAAGGAAAGTAGATGTTCTAGGAAACTTTCTAATGTTACCCCACTTGAGTTCCGGAACGAAAGGTTATCGTTGACTCATTGCAGGACTTGACAGAGGCTAGCAAAGACTCACAGGGATGTGAGTAGAGGAAGTCCTGAACATCCACGCTGAAGACGCTGTGATTGTTTAGATCATTTGTCTTCAAACATTTAAGAACGGCTTCGAAATTGACATTTACACAAACTTGAGAGCCTGCGTGAACGTCTCACGTTAACACAGTTAGCTTCCAGCATAAAAAGAAAAGCTGAAGGGCTTCACCTAGAGATCATTTTAAACGCAAAAACACGCAAGGAACCACACCCATTCCGAGCAATTGCCACCGAAAGTGGATCGTGGCCACGGTAAGTGTTGACATATCTGCGAAAACGCCTTTGCGGTTTAAAAATCAATGGTCCCTTCTTGATTGGCAATCCGGAAACCTCGTCAGAAACCTCCTCAGGGCACCTTTAAGTCCAGACGCAACCAACGTATACTAGCTGATGGAACTAAGCGCCAAAAGCGCACTCTCATGGTGTTCTTTATGTTTATGTACGTGTTCCATCACGTCTGGACCAATCATAAACAAAAAAAGGCCTAGTGATTTGCACTTTTGACGCTGTTTGATTGGCCCCATTGGTCCGTGGCGTCAAAAGGAAATAAATTATTGGTATCGCTTTAGTGACACAAAATACGACCACAGCCAAAATATTACGTCGAGGGGCGTACCGAAATTGAAGGCGTGAAGATACTCCGTACAAAATTAAAAAAAAAGTGGTCGTTAAAAACAAAAGTTATGAAACTATCTTCATTTGGTTGCTTAGCTTTTCTTATAGCACACGCCCAGAATATCGAGATTCGTCGTGGACGTAACTATTCGATGTATAAGGGCAGGATGCTTTAAAACGGAATTGGAACTCCCGCAAATTTGTTCGTCCGCCCGTCTATAGATATATATGGCTACGTTTACATGGATGCGACTGCAGCGCATCGGATCCAGTTAACGAATCGAATCGGTCCATGTAAACAATCTGAAGGTCACGAGGTTTGCGTTGTGATCCTTCGACACGAGGTGCCACTACTGGTCGATCCGAATCCATGTAAACGTACTGGTTGAAGTGGATCCGATTCGCTAACTGGATCCGATGCGCTGCTGTCGCATCCATGTAAACGTAGCCTATGTACGGTGGGACGGGACGTCGCATAAAACCACGACTTGACGCCGTAAAGTCCCGCGACAACGTCGCGTGATATCACGATGTCACGTGACACAGAGTCACGCAAAGTAACTCGCCTCCCGTCAGGTCACGTGCATGGCTTCAAAAAATCGCGGGACACCACGGTTTGACACCATGACGTCACGTCACGTAGCCACGTCGCGTGACGTCCGGTCGCGTGACGCCACTGTACCGTGACGCTACTACTTGACCCACTAATTTCGCGGTAAAATAATGTCCTCCGAACAGATTGAGATGATCGCTCCTTAAAGGGATACTTCAACGAAATTTGAAATATTCCCGTCGTGTTCAAAATAGGTTGAATATGGTCCACAATATCCGTAAATGACAATCGCACGTATGTATTTTGATCCTGGTGGCTGTATTTTTCGTTATAAACGGCCCACTCTGGCAAGCGCTCGGAGAAGGCCCAGCTTAGAGCACGTGACATCCAACGCAATCGTGACGTAGGTCGTCTCGAGACGAGCAAAGCTACGGCGAGGCTGACGCCGAGAGGATGGCCTAGTCGTTCCAGCCACCGAAGCGGCTGCTTTTGTACGAATTTTGAGTGACGGGTTAATCTTCTATAATCTTGTAGGGGGACAATAGCGACTTCTGCGACACACAAAAGGAATTCTCGGGAAGAGGGGAGTTCCTCCTTCCCCTCTTCTCTCGTCGTGGCCGGAGGCGAGACACTCACCGTCACTAGCTGTCAAGGTTCCTAGATGGGCATTGCAAGCGAGGCGTTAGCGACATCCACCAGGTGCTCTTTGCTAATCGTTTAATTCGTTTTAAAATTCCTTTTCGAGACTTTGTTTAACAAGATATTGGTATGTTCGATGTGATACTGCTCCTTTGAACTCATATAGACCAAAAAATGAGCGCCGAAATTTCGTTGTAGTATCCCTTTAAATATCGCATTCCGTGCGTTACATGACCTAGCCTAATAGATGAAGCTCATCGCTCGTATTTTTAATGACTGCAGCGCAGGGGGCATGCAGAAAATAATATTAATAAATCCGATAACAATCCAGCTGATCTATTGAAACCTGCAACCCAGATGTTTAGGGCAAATGTAGCGGTACTTTTTCAGTCAACGCCAAGAAACCGTATCTTAACGGCCACTCCAATATTAACTAAAAAACGAAATCTTAACATTTGCGTATATATACGCGCAAGGCCCGACAT
Source organism: Ixodes persulcatus (assembly GCA_013358835.2). Lineage (NCBI taxonomy): Eukaryota > Metazoa > Arthropoda > Arachnida > Ixodida > Ixodidae > Ixodes > Ixodes persulcatus. The sequence goes on along the minus strand of JABSTQ010010918.1, from coordinate 471,049 downwards.
GATTTCTTTTCTTTTTTTTTTTTTTGCGCGGAGCGCTGATATGAGAGTGGTTACATGAACGTGTTTCTACCTTCAACAAGTTTATGCTGCAACATGTGGGCGCCGGCGGTGCCGAAGAGAATGCAATATGCGATAGCATTCGGCCCGTTGCCCACGGGATCAATATAGTCTTCGCTGGCGGAGTGCTTCGGCGATTCTTGCGTGCTCTTCAGTCTGCCTCAGCGTGGAGCCGTTTTCGGACCGATCTTCCATGGGACTCAGCGGCCTCTTTATCAGAGGCATTGTCAATACTAAGACAGTGCGCGCTCCGGCAGATTGATACTTTAGACCCATGTTGCGGATAAAAAAAAAACAGGACGCGGGATGGCCAAAAAAACATGCTTTTCGTGTAAGGCTCGTCAAATTATGAGGCGCTGGAGAAATTCAGCCTTCTGCGTTAAGTCCTTATTTCGAACTCTTTTTGTTCGCCTTCCGCCCATTGAAAAGCATGCGGGAAGGGCCTTAGAACGCACCTCGTATCGCTGCGCCGCAGCGTTCTTCCGCACGTCTGCTTTCCTTGCCGCCACCATGGCAACGATCACGCCGAATGAATGGAAGCACGCACGGTACCGCCGCGTGAAGCCAGCAACAGCTGACGCCATTTTACGAACGCCGTCTGCTAGCCAAAGCCGAACGCGGTATGTCAGATCAACCGCCTCCGCCGGTGCTCGATCGCCGTCGGGTCTAAAGTATCAATCTGCCCGCGCTCCTTCCGCAGGACTGCTTTCATCACGCAACTGCGGCTGCACTCACATTCACGCAGCTGTGATGTGGTTACATCACTTCATCTTGATCAGCCTTGCACAGGAGAGAAAAGTAATCAATTACAATTACAATTACTCTTGCTTGAAAAGCATTCGATTAAACTACTTAATTACTTGAAAAGGCACGTAATTGGCCGTTACTTAAAAAAAAAAAGCAACCGTTTCTTACCCGATTACTTCAGATTTCCAAAGCGACAGATTTCTCTGCCGTTTGAAGACGGGCTTTTCGTATACTGATTATTATTGGAGTAGAATTAGCAAATTATAAATTACTTATCTTCTTAATCCAGAAGTTTTGGTAAACCATTCTTCTGTGGGAGGCTTTGTTCGAGGATTTCTTGGTAGAAAACTTGTACAAAAAATGGATCGATTAAAAAGGGGATGGAAAAGTAGTAACGATTACAAGTAATTTTAGCGCTTACAAAACTAATCAGACTACTTTTGCGATTACTTCCTAATAATGTCAATGAAATGATTACGAAATTACTCCAAAAGTAAAGGAATATAATTAATTTGATTACTTGCAGTGAGTGCCGCACATGTCTGATCTTGATTTGACGCCACAGCTCCTACTCTCTATGCGCGCAGCCGGTTCGCGCTGACGTCACCTGGCCTGTTGAAACCTGTTTCAACAATCACAGCTTTCCCTTCTTTCGCAACATGTGTTCTCTTTGATCCTCTGTTTTCAACCAATGAGAGGGCCCACTGGCCTGCCGCCCAGGGATGGACGCAAACGAACTCACGGTTTGCTGGCAGCATAGAACTCTGCAGTGCTTGTCACCCAGGCGAAAATCGCTAAGTCACTTTACTGTGCACGCAAGCGCGGTTATGATATTCCGCAGAAGAAAACTACTGCGCAATCTTCTGAATGCCTTCCACGGCCCACTAGACGAAGATGGCAGCGCGCAGAGTGCGGTTATGGGAATTGCCAATAAATGTTCTTTCATTTAAAAGCTCGTCCTTGCAATTACCCTATTTTCCAGATTGTAGTCCGCACCCGGTGTTTAATCCGCGAAGCAAATTTGAGGTCAAAATTAAAAGTTATTGCTTAGCTAGTCCGCACCCGGTGCATAGTCCGCGCATAGTGTCTAATGCAAACGTAAAAATGGTCATAGATAATACACCTTGACAAATGCCTTCTGTATTAGCTCACAAAGAAGCCTGTGTCATACGTTAAGCAACATTTATATCCTCTATTATTCATAAAATTCTTCTCGTCTTAGAACACAACAAATCCTTGAGTAGTCCACACTCTGCACCTGTAGATAATCAGGGGAAAAATTCAACTTTTAAACAAATATACTGCACGGACTATTCACTCCGTGCGACGCGACCGGCGCGCCGCCGCGCGGCCGTTACCGAAGGTAGGCAGTGGGAACCCCAGCAAAACGAAGCCACGCCGCGTACATTGGTGCGCATTGAAGTCGGAGCGGTGCGGTTGCGCTGGGTTGACAGCATGAACTGCTGCGTCGTTAAGAGCTCCAGTAATTATGCATCATGTCTCGTGGGGACAAAGCTTCACAGTTTTTCAACGCGCCGATAGTTTGTGGGACAGCGACAACGATAGACCCGTGCCGTACGACGCGAGAAATTGGGTTTCCCTACAATGTCTGCCACTATGTCGGCACAGCTGACATGTTATACACTGCCGCTTTGCGCTCTGCGTTTGTGTTTGTACCAGTAACGCCTACATATGCTAGCGCCAATGGGACAGACTGAAATACCATCCCACAGTAAGCAGTCCCCCTTTCGTGTATGCAGTGCCACTTTCGTTGGATGAATGGCCTCCAAAGACGTTTCGTCCCCATCGTACGTGTCAATGATATTTCCGGACCAGTATTGCATACAGTCTGTACTTCATAAAGAAAGATTCGGACGGTACAAAAAAAAATTGACCGCATCTCCACGTGGTGAATGATGTTGATTGGGGCGAAGCTCTGGTGGTGCTTGTCTTCGTAGACGCTGAGCCGCAGCATGCCGAGCCTTTCGTTCGTTTTCATTCATGTCAGAAAGAGAATGTGTGTTATGGAACGTGGTTATATACGCATTTGAGCATTTGACTGCAGCGCCCTCTCGTCTGTAAACGTTGAGCCAATGCATGCAAAGTTTAACGCGATGATATACGCATTTGACCGCAGCGCCCTCTCCTGTATAGACGTTGAGCGGCTACATGCAACGTTTCATCCATGGCATCCCCAGCTCTTCAGTTACTACCACATCTCAGAGCCCCCTACTCGTCCCGCAGTCGTGGCCGAGTGGTTAAGGCGATGGACTAGAAATCCATTGGGGTCTCCCCGCACAGGTTCGAATCCTGTCGACAGCGCAAACATTTTTTTTCATAATTTTTTTCTTTTTTTTTCATCTTCACTCATAATCATCATCATCATCATCATCATCTAGAGATTCAATCAACATCATCATCATCATGAGATTCACTCATCATCATCATCATCACTTCATCATCATCATGAGAGCACCGGACGCCGGACGGACGGATGGACGGGCGGACGGACGGACGGACGGACGGACGGACCGACGGACGGACATGGCTAGCGCAGCCCCTAAGGAGCTTCGCCCCTAATAAACATATACGAATCTAAGGAAAACTACAGTGAAACTTGGAATCACTGGACAATCAACATTTGAGTATGGCGGTTCATGTGGTGTGCTTTCTTTTTTGATCAGCCTCCTTTCAGACGTGGAAATCGACTTTCTTAATGTATGATGTTACCGGTAGGCAGTAGGTGACTGTAAAACAAAAAGTCAGAATCGTTTTTGATAGTATTAAAGCAAAATACTTGTACATCTCAATAAAAAAATAAAAAATAAATATAATTAACAAAAAGTCAAGTAAATCAGTATCTTTGATTAAGCTTAAACCAAAGATAAACGAGATATATAAATGTATATATATATATTATTTTAATTCCTTTACCAAAAAAAAAAAAAGAAAACGTTCAGCCTTTCCACTCTCGTGAAGAAGGAAGACCAGCGGAGCTGTACTCGATACAATGTGTGCTTCTTCTTCGTTGTCGTCTGTTTTTCGCGCTGTTTCCTATGATGAATTCCCACCAACGCGCCCAACTACACATTCTTCTATTATAGCTGGAAAGGTTGCCGCCATCTATGAGCGACGGCGGAAACCATACTGGTTGTGTGCTTGTCACCGTCGCTTATAGGTGGAGGTAGCCGTCCAGGTAGGTTTGTGTCGACATACACGGACACGATCCTGGGGACCCTAGCCCTTAACAGCTCCGCTGTAAAAAAAAGGAATTTGCTTTTCGCACAGACAATGGATTCTTTAATCCGCTCAATCACGGAAAACAGTGTAAAAGAAAGATTCACTGCAAATTTAATTATATCGTAAAGTGCATATTAATTCAAAATTGATTTTCTTGAAAGCATTGCATACTAGAACAAAAAGAGCTTGATTCGTCTGGCTGTCAGAAAGCTCTATTTGCTGTAATACTTCAGCAAAACAAAATAAGAATATCTTCGTGTTTTTATGAAAATGCACAGGAAACAGCTCGTTCCCGCCAGATTATTTTCTCAGCTTCGTGCACTTGGTGCCACTATTGCCATTGCTTTCGAAGCCGGTTCCAAGCAAAGTACTAAAGGTCTTTTAGCCGGAGCAGAAGTGAAAAGCAAACATATATATATATATATATATATATATATATATATATATATATATATATATATATATATATATATATATATATATATATATATATATATATATATATATATATATATATATATATATATATATATATATATATATATATATATATATATATATATATATATATGGGTGGTTTCATCTCAAATCGTGCAGGCAAAAAGGGTCGAATTTTTAATTTCGCTGAAAAAAATGTATGTTATGGCGTCGTCTCTAAAAACGCAGTAGCCACAAACCGCAAGTCCGTCGGATTTTTTGTTCTCGACTTACGAATTTTAAAAGAGGCCGCGGCGGAAAGCAGTGTTTTTCACATCCGTCGTGGGTCGGATGTTTCGCTCGATCTCCCGTCGTGGATTTTCAGTCCACATTATATTTACTTTTTTCAAGAACTCTGGGGGCACAGGTAAAACGCTATAATACCATGAAATAATTTTAGGCGTTTTGCTTTTTTTCTGCAAAAATGTCAAAAACGCCCCCTCGGTCAATTGTTGACGAAATTTGACAATTAAATACTGGCGATCTACTTGGCTTACATCAATATTTTTTATGTCTATGGAGAGCCCCAAACACGCTCTTTATAGATATTATAAAATGATCTAGCTGTATTAAATATCCTTAGCGGGACGTTTACGTTAATGTTATGCGAAAACCAAAAAGTACCAATTTTAAGATCAATTTTCTCGAAAAACCCATTTTTTATTTTTTTTATTTTTTGTTAAAATGTAGATATGATAGTTGTCTACTCGAAAAGCAAGTCGAGAAAGTGTATATTTTGTTTGTATGTTCTATATTTAAGCATCAATATCGTACAAAAACGTGTTTTTACGGCTTGAAAGGGACTTGCGAATTGCGCGTCTTCCCAAACTTTGAAATATTTTTGCATTTTTTTTAAAGCTCCCACGTAAAAATGAAATACAGTAGTTCCACCCTGTTATATTATTGATCATTTAAATTTTATTATAGGCGGCAAGCTACATTGGAGCAGTTCAAAAGAGAAAGCGACACTTCTTAACAGACCAGCAGGCGTCGTAAATTTTTAATGCATAGAAATCGGCAGACGTCGTATTGATTCGGGGCCTTCATTGGCCTATATTAACGTCCCGCCCTTTCGGAACCATCAGATGACCACGACCTTTCGAGCTCGTTGTGTTAGATAGGACGGCCCGTGACAGTAAAGCGAGCAGCGCACCCTGTGTCACGAGGAGTGAAATGGTACGACTGTGTCGTTGACGAGGCGAACAGTGACGGCCACCCAGGAGGAGTCAGTCAGTCAGAGTATTGCAGAAGGGAAAGCAAAGGAACTGTTGCCTGGGAGGATGAGAACACCACGGCCTTACAATATCGACGGTCAACAACAGTTCTGCCTGCCAAAACAACGCCGCGTGCGAAGAGTGGTCTTCTCCCGAGATGAAAAGTTAGCGCCGGTTGACGTGTTCTTTTGAAAAAGGGAAGGGGAAAGAGGAAGTTTGAGTAACTGCATACAGTAACTACCTCGAAAGCTCCTCTCACGATATGAAGCTCGAGGCATGTTACGTCTCGGTTACCTTCTGGCGCACCGCTGCTTGAAACTATTCTTGATTTTGTTCCGCACAGCCCCGACGGATGTGCGGAACAGAGTGAAGAATAGATTCGAGCATCATCTGGACGCCATCATCCTGCCAGGCTTCAGTGTCGTGGGACTGGACTCGGCGTCGGTCAGTTAAGACTTTTTTTAATTTTATTTCGTGAGTGTTTCTTCACTCCGCTGAACTTTGTTTCTCGGGTGCGGTTCTGCTGAACTTTTTTTTTTTATGTTTCGTTACTAACTGTTTGTTAGCATTGTTTTCTTGTTTGGTTTATTTCTTCATGGCGTAGCGGCCTGACGGTGCTGTAGAGAGCGTGTTCGCACTCATTTGGTTGTGTCCCGTTTAGGGAATGCCCGGAGGAGTTGGTTTTTATTCTTGCCGCGTGCGGCTGAGTTTTTCTGCCTTAATTAATTTTTTTTTTTCCTTTACGTGTCGTTGACTTCTTTGTCTGACTCTCCACCAGGCGTGGACCTATCGCCTTGCAACCGCTCGAACCTAAATCTTTTATTTTTTTACCGCAATTTTCGTTAAGATCGGAGTTGGGTAATTTTATTCTTATTTATTTATTTTTATTCCCTACCCTTTCTCCGTGACAATCTCTCCGTGTGTTTCGGATCGTTTTTGTGTCATCACTTTTGTGTATTACGGAAGTGAGAGGCCATTCCCTGGTGATCTTTGCGAAGTGCGGTGAACAAACCCTATAGCGTTTGTTTTCGGAAAGAATGGTACATAATAGATCAATGATGTGGTGATTTTTAATGTCTTAGTAATATGACAGCTAATAGCTAGTCATGGTAGTTTACAGTGAAAGTTTTATAAATCGAAAAAATACAACGTCTGCGCCTCATCGATATTGAAGGTCTACTAGGCCTGCTGATTTGATTAGATATGTTTCTCGTGGTTTCCCGCTCTTTTCAAAACATAAATAACTATTCAATACCACAAAATTCGTTTATAAGTGATTACAAAACGCAGACGAAATTCAAGAAAACTTTTTACAATTCATAGAAGCGCACGTCTTTTTTTGTCTGACTTAGGTCTTGCAAAACGAAGACGTCTTTTTCCGATATTAAGGCTTAAATATAGAACATACAAACAAAATATACACTTTCTCGACTTGCTTTTTGAGTAGACAACTATCATATCGACATTTTAACAAAAAATCAAAAAAAATAAAAATGGGTTTTTTGAGAAAATCGATCTTAAAATTGGTACTTTTTGGTTTTCGCATAACATTAACGTAACGTCCCGCAAAGGATATTTAATACAGCTAAATGATTTTATAATATCTATAAGAGAGCGCGTTTTGGGCTCTCCATGGACATAAATGAGTATGGCGGTTCATGTGGTGTGCTTTCTTTTGTGATCAGCCTCCTTTCAGACGTGGAAATGACTTTCTTCATGTATGATGTTACCGGTAGGCAGTAGGTGACTGTAAAACAAAAAGTCAGAATCGTTTTTGATAGTATTAAAGCAAAATACTTGTACATCTCAATAAAAAATAAAAAATAATATGATTAACAAAAAGTCAAGTAGATCAGTATCTTTGATTAAGCTTAAACCAAAGATAAACGAGACATATAAATGTGTATATATATATTATTTTAATTCCTTTACCAAAAAAAAAAAGAAGAAAACGTTCAGCCTTTCCACTCTCGTGAAGAAGGAAGACCAGCGGAGCTGTACTCGATACAATGCGTGCTTCTTCTTCGTTGTCGTCTGTTTTTCGCGCTGTTTCCTACGATGAATTCCCACCAACGCGCCCAACTACCCATTCTTCTATTATAGCTGGAAAGGTTGCCGCCATCTATGAGCGACGGCGGAAACCATACTGATTGTGTGCTTGTCACCGTCGCTTATAGGTGGAGGTAGCCGTCCAGGTAGGTTTGTGTCGACATACACGGACACGATCCTGGGGAACCTAGCCCTTAACAGCTCCGCTGTAAAAAAAAGGAATTTGCTTTTCGCACAGACAATGGATTCTTTAATCCGCCCAATCACGGAAAACAGTGTAAAAGAAAGATTCACTGCAAATTTAATTATATCGTAAAGTGCATATTAATTCAAAATTGATTTTCTTGAAAGCATTGCATACTAGAACAAAAAGAGCTTGATTCGTCTGGCTGTCAGAAAGCTCTATTTGCTGTAATACTTCAGCAAAACAAAATAAGAATATCTTCATGTTTTTATGAAAATGCACAGGAAACAGCTCGTTCCCGCCAGATTATTTTCTCAGCTTCGTGCAGTTGGTGCCACTATTGCCATTGCTTTCGAAGCCGGTTCCAAGCAAAGTACTAAAGGTCTTTTAGCCGGAGCAGAAGTGAAAAGCAAACATATATATATATATATATATATATATATATATATATATATATATATTGTTAGGAAGAAGAAGTGGTACGGCAGAGCGGCGCGCGCTCGACGAGCATTCACAGAGCTCGGACTGTTCCCGGACGAATGTCACCCCTACTATCCATCTTGTATCTAATCATTCCTCATTAAATCACCCTATAATTGTAACCTAATACGTGGTGGAGGTGTGGGGATGCGTGCTGCAAGGCGCAGATGGGCGGCGAGAAAGCAGGCGGTGGGACGTGAGGGCAAGGAACGGGAGCGACGGGGCAAAGCGCAGCCCGAAGTTCATCCTTGATGACTTGCTGAACACTAGAAGTCTCGGTTTGTGGTCGTGAAATGTCGGCGGAGGGGCGAAAGGAAGCCACAAATTCGCGTAATTCTTCGCGAATGATTTTTCGTATAAGAGTAGAAAGCTCACCGGCGGTATATGGGGCGGACACTTCCGGGAGGCGTTCAAACGGAGCGTTGAAGATCCGGCCGCTTTGGAGCTCTTCGTACTTCTTGCATTCCGCAATGAGCTGGTGGACGGTCGGAGGCGATTTAGGGGCGACGACAGAAAACAGTTGCTGGGACAACCCCTTGAAGAGGTGCCTGAGTTTCTCGTCCTCCGGCATAGCTGCGTTGACGCGGACGCAAAGGCGGAGTACGTCTTCGATATAAGAGGTCGAAGATTCAGAGGCGGCTTGGTACCGCTTGGAAAGCTTGTCCTTGGCTTGCTGTCTGCGCCACTTACTGGGCTTATATCAAAACCCTCCTGCGCAAATTCTACGCCGTGACCGTCGATTCCAACTCAGGAATGGAGTCCTCTATAGGCGGAACTATAACATCCACGGACGCGCTTGGCTTTTGGTTATCCCCCGACAACTACAAAGAGATGTCATTCAAGCTCACCATGACGACGCAACAGCCGGACATCTCGAATTTGCCAAAACGTACTTCCGCATACGGAGTCGTTACTTGTGGACGGGCATGACCCGCACCATCAACAAATATGTTCGAGCGTGTCACGACTGCCAGACGAAGGAAAGACCTACCACCAGGCTTTCTGGTAGACTACAACCGATTCCACAACCATACCAACCATTCCAGCGTATAGGAATCGACTTTCTCGGTCCTTTTCCTTTGTCGACAAGCGGGAACAAGTGGATCATTGTAGCTATTGATCATTTGACACGCTATGCTGAGACAACTTCTGTACCCGCCGCAAACGCCAATGAAGTTGCAACTTTTTCTCTGCACTCCATTCTCTTGCGTCATGGAGCTCCCCAGTTTATAATTAGTGATCATGGAACTTCCTTTCTCTCTCAAGTCCTCGAAGACGTCTTTCGGCTTTCGTCCACGGTCCACAAAGTCACAAGCGCCTACCATCCCCAAACAAATGGACTGACCGAACGCTTGAACCACACACTTGCTGACATGGTTTCAATGTATGTCGCCGACCATCACACCAACTGGGACATCATTCTTCCCTACGTAACCTATGCATATAATATGGCACGGCAGTCTACAACCGGCTACTCTCCATACTACCTCCTTTATGCCCACGAACCCTTCACACCCCTTGACACCATTTTGCCCTATACACCTGACACCTTGGTTCAGCCGTCCGCAGCAGAGATCACATCCAGAGCAGAGGACGCTCGCCAACTCGCCCGCATGCACACCCAAGAATCCCAGCAGCACCAGAAGCTACGTTACGATGCATGCCATCTGCCTAAAACCTACGACATCGGCGACGAAGTTCTCTTGTGGACTCCCTTGCGCGCACCCGGCAAGTCTCAAAAACTCCTCAAGCAATTCGTCGGCCCGTTCCGTGTCGTCCGTCAACTTTCTTTCAACAACTACAAAGTTGCGCCTGTTACCCCGCCCCTTGATCATCGTTCAAGATCTTGTGACATAGTTCACATAAGCCGTATGAAGCCTTACTATCGTCGCGATACGTTATATATATAACGTATCGCGACGATAGTACGGTTAGTACGGATATATATATATATATATATATATATATATATATATATATATATATATATATATATATATATTTAACGACGTAACATTATGGCCTTTGAACTCGCGCACAGCTCGCGAGCTCTTTAACGACAATGACGTGCTCCCTTGGTTTTAAAGTGCGCAAGGTGGTGGTATAATTTCATGAAAAAGCAGGCAAGCTTGTGTGAGACAGAACGTATAGATATACTGACCAATGTAAGATCAACCTTACATGTAGATTTAGATTTGTATGTGCCTGCCTCTCTGAGTCACACCCTTTGTCGGTCTGTGTGCACAAGGTTTTGTTTGTTTCCTTCGCATTATGATATGCTTGCATGAGATGCCACGTAATTAACGAAAGAAGTTCAAGATAGATACAAACTTCTCCTCTCCGATTTGCGCAGATGAGCACCGCATTTTGCCCGTGTTCTGCGTGCTATACGATTTATTTGCCAGATGTTTTTTTAATTAAAAACAAAATAAAAATAAATTTACATGGACGGTGTCAAATTATAAACAAACAATGATAAACACGTATTTTTGGTATTTGTAGTGCGGGAAATGAATATTTGTGAAAAAGGTGTTCTTGCGAAAATTGATCATAGTGATATTGGTGTGGACTAAATCACGAATTAAATCATCCTGATTTTGTTTTTCTTCCCACTGAACTCAAACAATTTGTGGTAGATTAATTCCAGAATATAAATGCCTCGATGATTTTACGACAAAGTGCAGTGGTTGCACTATTCTAGAAAGGGGAAAGGTTTCTCCTCGGGAGCCAGCGTGCCGTGTGATTGACAGTAAGATGTAAAATGTATCTTCTGGGTATATAAGAAGGGCAGAACAACCAGATGTACTTTCTTAGGTCTGCCCCAGCCCTCATGCAACGTCACCCTCAACGTATCGCCAGAGAAAGCCGAAGTTCCGTCCGTGTGCGTTTCCGCCACCACAGCTTCGCCACGAAAGGCACCGCAGGCTGCTGAACACGTCTCACTGTCCAACGCCAGCTCCTCCGCTAGCGGCGCTACGCGCGTTTTTCAAAGCACACCCTATGGTTCCCGCATTGAGTGTATAGTTCGGAGAAGACGGTAGTTTGCCAAGGTCTCGCGTACAAGGGGCTCACCTATAAGGCTGCTTCCCTTTCGTACACCCCACACGTTTTTCGTGATCTGACCGAAAGCGCCAGATACTTTGCTTATTATCTAGGACGAAATCAACAGCCTTATCCAGTCTTGTTGCATCAGTCGAAGGCAGCCATAACGTGCTATCGCCGGCGAGTTGAGAAGCCCTCAGAGCCGCCACAACATGGCTCCAAATAATTTTGGTTCTCAAATTACGAAGCGGAAACGCGTAGCGTTCCTTTACACATGCATGGTCTTGTTTGATAAAAGAAGTACAGCAAAGTCTGAACTCTATGGAGCGAATTATGCTAGGAATAACTGACTAACGTCGCCCGACGGCATTCTCGCTTTGCGCGCGACGTAGCAGCCACTGTACTAATTACACGCGCAGAACAAAAGCCGCCGTACAAACTTCGTCTATTTTTCGCAGCATATTCGTCACATGGAGCTCAGCCTTAAGGCTGCACTCATACTGGCGTTCAAATCGCAACCACGAAGCGGATTGGCTTGTTTTCATTGCACGTGAATTTGTATTGCATCTTTAAGCAGCCGCGTTCGCAACCGCTTTCCGGATGCGATTCGGATCGCCGATATAAGTCCGGCGTACCAGAGCAGACGCGGTTTTTAAGGGCAACTTAAGGTTGAAAATCTTTTCATAGCAATTCTAACGCAAAGAACTCCAGAACTTAAATTACGCAGATAATGATAGACCACTTTTCCAATGTTAGCTGAACGGACGTATGGAAAAAAACATAAAGCGTTACCTCGTTATGATATGGACCGCGATAATCTCTAGTCGCGGCGCCCTGAGCGTCAAAAAAAACGGAAAGACATTAGCGACACCTTTCGTCGGAAAAGCACGAATGTATAGATGTACACTTCCGCAGATATTCCTTTGTCCGCGAATCCTCTCGGCGGATCCTTTCTCTCCCCGGAAGGCCGATAAGCTTGTACCGACGGGTACAAATTGCTCCCGTTCAATTTTCACTCTTTGGTATAAATACTATACTTTTCCTTCGACTTTTTTTCTTCCTTCATCTCAGCTCCAGCCAAAAGTAACTTTGGAAAAAAGGAATACTGTATCCCAAACGCGGAGAGCGAAAGAAAAGCAAATAGAGAGTAAAAGAGAGGAAGAAAGAGAGAGAGAGAGAAAGAGAAAAAGAGAGAGCCGAAAGAAAGTACTTTTTTTTTGTTTTTATGGAAAGCTCTAATCTCGCGGCAGACGCCCGGCCCGAACCCGTAGCGTCAAATTCTGCCACGCACTCTCGCTCTCGTGCCACCGGTGTGTGCTCGGAGGCAACTGAAGCAGCGAAGCGCGCGAAAAAAGCGCAACAACTAACGGCATTAAAAAAAAAAAAAAAAAAAAGAAAAGAGGGGAGTTAGAGACAAGAAGAATAAAACATAAAAAACACTTATTTTTGTGAAGTTTCCGAGCGAGATTTATGCATGCCGCCCCCCTAAAGTTCCCTTTTGTTCAAGTGTGCGCGCGCTCTCGCGCTCGTGTTGGCGTGAACGCCCGCATTTTTCAACGGCGCTGGCTTTGAGCCCTGAGGCAGTGTTGCTCGCTCTATGTTCCGAAGACCGGAGACGCGCGGTTGGCTTTTGCCGTTCTTGCGTTGGCGGCATTTGGTTGACTTTGACGCAACGCTTCCTTCCACGCCTCTGTCGCGAGACAAGAAAAGACGTGCGAGAAACAAGTGAGGAACACACAGAAGGACGAGTATACATTCGTGACCCCCCGTTACCATGATGCGGTTCAAATCTTACTTGAGTAGGTTCGGATTACCCTCGCGGGTCATGTCAGCATGATAACACAGGTAGCGGGATGCTAAACGTCGAGCAGGATTTCGGACGCCAAGCTATCGCATTTCTAATCTGGACTAAGACCGAGGAGATTTAGTGCCTTTTCTGTTCTGTCACTCTTATTGTTTGTCTGCCTGTCTTCCTTTCCTGCCACTTTACTCAACCACACAACCTCACTTGCCTGTATCATCAGATCTCAATCTTACCCACTTCTCAATGAAAAAATTGTTCATGTTATGCTTCCTGTAATAATCAATGAAGAGGGGGAAAAGAAGTGCTTAGATGACCTTGATGCTAAAAAGGCTCTATGTCCGGATGGTTTGTCACCCAGAGTTTTAAAATTATGATCGTTCGTTGTCTCCCGCTAATTAGAGATTTTTTTTTTTTTGTAAATTATTAGGACCAAGTGTACTCCCAGGTCAGTGGGAGATGACGTGTGATACGCCAATCCATAAGCACGGATCAAAACACAACATAGGCAAGTGTCGCTCCATGTCACTTAGCTGCATATGATGCAAGATTTTAGAGCATAAAGTTTATAGCAATGTTGTAAGACATCTCAATAAGAACTAATAATATCCATCTACTCAACATGGTTTTAGAAAGGGCCACTCATGCGCATCTTAGCTAATAAAACTTTATCATGACTTGGTTTCAACTTCCGCGGGATTAGGAGAAACGCACGCCATCTTTCTTGATTTGCGCCACGCATTTGGTGAAGTGTCTCACTCCTTGCTGCTGCACAAACTGAGCTCACTTATTATTAGAGAGTTTAAGGGAACCGTTTTCGCACATCCGATACGGTACGATGGGCCCTCCGGTACGAAGTGCGCATGCGCGAGTCTTCAGCGATCTTACGGTAATGCGCTGGTCGAACCATAAGGCGCGACCGGCACGACCAATGGCCGACATGGACAGTCTCGCTTGGTTAGCAAAACGGCTATTTCGCTGGCGGAGAGTGCGGGCCGTGGCTTCAAACATGAAAAAAATAACTCGTGGTAGTGCCTGGCAGGAGCGCCATATGTGACAGCAAGTGCATAAAGTTAGAGTCAGCAAACAAGGAAGAGAATAACAAAACAAAACGCAATAGGACATCCTCTTTAGAAATAAATTAATTTTTAGCAAACCCAAGACTCGCATGCGCAGTAGCTGAGTGGATTGGAGCGCCAAATCGAGAGCTCGTAGGAGAGCGGTAATAGAGAGTTCGAATCCAGTTGATCTGTACACTTTTTTTTCATTTATAAATTTTTTTTTTATATTTTATACAAACACTGACATGTGCGTTTCAAGCACTTAGCACCCGTTTTTACAGCTGCTGTAATGACTGTGAGGGATATCTGTAGTGGCAACAGAGTGAGCAACAGTCTTCTCCATCAAGGCTCTGGATACTTCTTCAAAAAATGTTGCATGAATTAAAAATTTCTGTACAAGTTCTAATCACATATATCCTATAAAACGAGCCCTTTGAATATCGGGTGATAGTTTCAATAAGTGCTCAGCAGTAAAGTTACAGATTTTTCTTTATTTTTTTCTTCGTGGAAGTACCGTACACGGCACAACGATCGGTTCGCGGGCGTACGACCGTATTCGTCTGCTATCTTTACAGTAAAGGCCCGTTCACACTCTTGCGACCGAGTAAGACCCAGAGAGACCAGACCGGTTTTTAAGCCTCTTGCGACTTCTTAGGACCAGCTCCGCTGCAGCGCATCCGGTCCTAAAAAGTCGCAATAGGCTTAAAAACCGGTCTGGTCTCTCTCGGTCTTACTCGGTCGCAAGAGTGTGAACGGGCCTTAAGAGAGCAACATGAGCGCCTCATGTACCTCCGTCCCTCCGCCTCCTCCTCTCAAGTGGTTTCCAGCGGAAGACGATATCTTCCTTCTGCAGGAGGTGCTAGGCGCTAATCCTTTTTTTACTCCAGCCCTTTGGAATGACGTCCTTAACGGCTTAAGCGCGGCGTCTAAATAGAACTTCTGGTTGCGAGGAGAGAAGGAACGGATTGTCCTCCTCGTAACTTTGTACAAGAAAAATGACCGCCTCAACTAGAAAAAGTTAGTATATTTTGGTTATTTTTGTCTTTTCTTCGCAATGTAATATTCCTAGTTTTATTTGTCCATACCTTTCTTTATACTCGACCCTGCAGTGGGCCTCGAGGGAAAGAGACAGTCGCTAGTAGACAACTTCGAATGTTGATGATAAGCGCGCGCGAGCGTGTTCTTATTTGTGTGCCAAATCGAGTTTGCTGTCGGCGACTTTTCAGCATATCAGGGTAGCTAAACTCGTGGAGCAAAACATTCTTCGCTTTTTAACGTAGCGGGGGGAGTGACCAAAAGAACGCCACAAAGTTTCCTCCTCCCTGCGCGCGCTCAACTTCGCCACTTTTGACGAAAAATCCCCCGCGATCCCTAAGCGGTGCACGAGAGCACGAGACAGCGCGGGGAGGCGAGCATTCACGCCGCTCGCTGTACGTTGTCTTTGAGCTCTCTAGCGCCGACAATCCCGTCATGCCTCGCCCAGGCGGGGAGCGAGAGCAGACGACGGGAGTTCGTCTGCTACGAGGCGGCATTCGCACAGCGGAGCTGAAAGAAAAAGTTGGTATTCTGCTCGAAATCGCGTCCCGCGGGCCACAAACTCAAACGCGAGCTTGAATTGTAAGCGTCTCATATTCCACGAAGAGAGGAATCGACGACCCGTGTTTTATTTGCAAAATTTGGGTCGCTTTGTTGCCGTACAGACGCTGAAACCTACCAGTGTGTAATGAAAGGCCAAGGACAAACGCAGAGGCCGCGAGTTCTCGCATCATCTGTGTGCAGGTGAAAAGTGGAACATTTTTCGACAAAGCTCCCACAGCAGAAACCTGTGACGCATTCACTCAGCGTCCGGGAAGGCTAAACATGGAGACTTTGCCCGAGGCTCAAGCACAGTCATATTTGAACGGCAGCTATCTCGACCCGTCGTATTTTGTTTGAGAAAGCTCTCGTTCTCAATGCCCTCACCAGGGAAATAAAAAAAGTCTTACGAAACGTATTGCTAGATGTTCCAAAGACAGTGGTTGGCTCATAATACTATGCTTAAAACGAAGCAAGCTTTTGCGCGTACAGTGCCATAAATTTTCTCAAGTGTATGCTGTTTTGTAGTCAGCTGGCTTCGAAAACTTAAGCCGTCTGTAGATATCTCTGACAGCCGAGTTCCTTAATTGGAAATCATCGCAAATATAAGTGACACGTTGCAGCAACCAACGTTTATAGATAAACGATGGCAGCGACTGCGCTCCCGCATTCCCACCCATCACGTCTAACAAAAAGGCGCTAGTTTCGGTTTGAGGTCGGTACTTTTCTACAACATCTATGGCGACAGCATCAGTCTGCACTAGGTGCATTCGGCAAGTTCGTCCGGGGCCTGTTCTCCGTGCAGCACTCCGCGGGTGCAATGCATTAGAACTCTCACAGTGCAAGTCTGGATCGCGGATCGGGAGCCCGTCACTGGCCTCACCGGCGGCCATTGCTTGACAACAGGCAATACGCCGCGTCCTGTCTAGTACTCCCTTCGTTTTCGTCCTTTTTGTTTTGGCGTATTACACCATGAGGCAATACACGAAAGTCTAAGGAAGAAACACGAAAAAATAGGAAGCTTGTACGCGGTGCTCGAGGGCGAGTATTTTATGACGTGCTGCGATGATTATATCGGGTGCTTGGAGATCAACTAGACATTCGTCAAACATTCGAACATTGATTTAAAAAAAATAAATAAATAAATGGGCCTGAGCACCACTGACTTTACTGACGTCGCTTGCTTCGGTTGCTAAATAAATGGCACGTACAGCGACTGAACGGAACGCTCCGAGTTTCAGTTTGTCACGGAAGCCCTCACAGCAGTTCAAAGAAAAAGCTTTCACTATGAAGTACTATGTACAAGCGGTTAAAACGATGCGAATGACCCCAGTAAAGGCCTTCCAACTTATCATTTGCTGCGCTCTGATGACTCCGAGATCACGAATGACACCTCAATAACTCTCGGTAGCCCTTGTCTCATTAAACACATCACAGTTAACGCCCAACAAAGTTGCCCTCGACCCTCAACCACACAACGTTTATTTAAACAAGATTGGTATTCTAACGCGTTTAATATTCTTGCCCACAATATTAACTGTTATTTCCGGAAACACGATAGAAGTTTCATGATCGAGAACAACCTACTAACGTAATAGAATTGAGTTTTCCCAATTCTCCTATAGCATGCATTAGATCGTGTCAAGCGATGGCTGCCGGTGGTGCCGCTCGACCCCAGCAATACAGGCCTCTATCGGCGATCCAGCCTAATAAGAGATCAGTGCTGCCAGTGCTATTAGACATAAATCGTGTATTTGCATCGGTACACCCATACCGGCCGGATTTCGGGACGAGGCGCAAAACCGTACATCCGGCCAATATTGAAGCCGGTTTTCGGCCGAAGTTGCCTCGACACTCGCCAAGAAGCAACGTGTTGTTTCGGCGACTAGTTTGTGTAATTTAATTTTTCAGTCATTTTATTGGGTCCCGCGGGCCACTGTGTACACCCGAACAAAGGAATGTACTGTGGTTATTACACCTTGACGAGAAGGAGGCACGTAGCCAGGATTTGTTTTAGGGGGGGGGGGGGGGGGGCATGACAAAGTGCTCTATGAGGGGCAGGGGGGAGAGGAGGCCCAGCAAAATGGAAGCTTTCGGGGGGAGGGGGGGCGCCTTATGCCCTTCCCCCCCCCCCCCTGGCTACGTGTCTCACGAGAAGGGGTATTGTAGTTTTACATGTTTATAAAAAGGTGTAGTGCATTATCACGTTTTAAGAAACGTGTTTAAAAATCACACATTTTTAAAGGTGTGAGGTTTACATTTTTTTATAAGGTCTATTGCTACACTTATTAGGGGGCTAGTTATTGGGCACCCCACTTACATGTATAAAGGTGCGAAAATGTTTAATTTGTATATACCGCTAACGGAAAAATATCTCCTTCATGTGATTACATCGCGTGCCGATGAAACGATCTGTCGATGACACGTCGTTCGATGAACTGATTTGACCGCCAATGAGTGACGACTGCCAGTAAAATTTCGGGGAAATAATTCTGCCGGCTGCCGGGAGACTCGAGCCTACCCAAGAATTATCCCGGTTCTTGTTTGTTTTCCAACATTCTGAATTGTATACCAGCTTATCAGTACCTTTTCGGATATTGCAGAAAAAACACAAACACGATGGCAGCCGCAAAAACTCTGACAGACCTGTTCACAGTCATGTAGGAGACTGACAGGTGCTCGTCAGTCGCCACCATGCCTTGAAAGCTACCGGTTTCGAGGAACCGGAGCGCGCAAAGAACTTGTGGTTCCACGGTCATGGTAGACGCGATTCTCCGCCGCCTCGAAGTCCGGGCGGCGAACGAAGCTCGTCGCAGAGTCAACGCACAACGGCTTTCGATAGCCGGTACTGTCACCGAAAGTAGTCGTCGAGGAGTTGAAATGCGTCCCCGGTGGTCTCAGTAGCGACGCCGACGGTGGCGGAAGATAAGCTCGGCCGCAGCATACGGCACCGCCATGTTGACAAAGTTTAACTTCGCCTCGATCCGAAGCGAAGATCTCGAGCTCAAACCGCGGCTCTCGCAAAGTTAGGATACGTCACTTTGACGTCAGCGACAACTTCAACAAACGAGGTTTCTTTTTTACACAAACTTCGGAGGGATTTTGAGCGTCAGCGGGTGACCTAGGGACAATTTGTAAAGCATTAATTTTAGCTTGGCGTAGGGATGTAGAGACAAATGGGCGCTACGTCATCGGCGAAGCCGTTCAATCAGCGGGCTCCTCGCGCCCCTCACGCGCCGCACGCGCGCCTCGATGAACTTTGCTACATTCTGCCTCTCTCAAAGAAATGAGCGTTCGAATGATTGACACCTCGCTCGGCGCGACGTCAGCGTCGCGAGAGTCCAATTAGCGCGTTCCGCAACTTTCGGGTACAAAGTTGTGCTCCACGAGTTTAGCTACCCAGGACGTCATTGGTGGAAACATCATATTTCGCTGATGTAAAACACCAAAGCTTGCTCGCTGAAAACGCATGACTTATTAGAAGGCAAGTTACCATGTATACGGCCGAGGCCTTATTTTATTCCCCGAGGATATAAATCTGGTAAACTGAAAAAAATAAATCCCCAAAAGGCGGTGGCAAACGAGCCGCACATTATTCGTGGTATCACAATATTTTTGACTACCTAAACACTTTCAGCAACAGAACCCTTACGCGCCGCCCTCCCTATCAGTGGCTTCTCTATAATATAATTGCAGAGAAGCACCACTTAAAGGGGCCTTGAAACAAATTTTGGGCTGGGATAAATTATTTTAAATTGGGACTTTACTAATCGCATATCGTTTAGTTGGCCAAAAGAAAGAGGGTAGAAAGTCAAAAGCCAGCTTTTCGGTACGAACATTTGAAAATATAGCGGACTATTTTGTACCTTCTTTCCTTCTAAAGCTCTCAGCCTTTTCACTATGATACATCCGCGGTTCCCAAAGCGCGTCAGCGGTTCCAACCTGACGTCAGCCAAGCCCAGCTCACGCATTGGACACGAGAACTGCGTCACTCGAACGTATGCGCTCGTCAACAATCAATCCGTCGACGAATATTCGGATTCGCCTTCGTGGCCAATGAGTGCCCTGACGGAACTTATTGTCACTAGGGAATGACAAGTTCGATGGTGTGCATAAAAAGCACGGTGGAAGCTAGGAGTCATCGCACCGGTGCCGAAGAATGTCACGACGACGTGAATTCACAATTCGAATTTGAGTTGAGGATTAAAGCTAAGGAGGAAGAAGTAGGAAAATCGTTTCATGACCCCTTTAATGGCAGGCAAAGTAGGGTTAGTGTAAGAATAAATCTGCTTTAACCAAAGCTTCCACGCCAGTATCCACAAATATAACAGCATTTGCTGCCAGAGCATCCAATGAACTATGCTTCCAAGTACATTGCATGATTGACTAGTACACTTTGACTGCCGCCACACCGAGAGTATTAGAAGTTTTAGCAACAACTATCTGTGTCATATGCAAAGCACAAGTTCGTCTGCTCCTTTAGCAGACGAACATTTTTGAACTTCGCAGTGTCAGTGGCGACACGCCGTGGGGCGCCAGGTTTTGTATTACGGAAGCGCATTCATACCTGTAAAAAAACGAGAAGAACTATAAGTAGGTATACATTGTTTTAGGTTCTCTGTACTTTTAGGATGCGATTTTTATTTACTTCAGTTTTTACGATTCGTAGAAACACACGCAAATCTGTACATTCTCAATGAGGCCGATGCAGGTTTCCGTTGCGAGGGGGCGCGACCGCTACCGGTCGTCTGCTATCGTCTGCAAATACGGTTCCCCCAAAGCCGTTTAGATGCACACGATAGGCCCACACGCCCGATCCAAAGTATCGATCGTTTTTGTTTATCGATCGTATTTTGTTCCGGTTCCCTGAAACTCTCTATTAATGGAGAGATATATCGTTGGATTGCGAATTACTTTTCTGGGAGAAATGGAGCAAACTCAGATTTTGTTGATGTGTCTTCTGGAGTGCCAGAGGGGTTGGTGCTGGGACTTCTTTTATTTCTTTTATTTATTACTGACTTATCTATGACCATTAATTTCTCCACATGGCTGTTTGCGGACGATTGTATTTTGCACAGCAGGGTAGGGAGTGTTGCTGATTCTGCTTTTTAGATGCGGAGCATCTCTTGCTCGGGTCTATGTCCCGTGGCGTCGGCGTTGTAGTCGGCACTCGAACTACGCACGCGCAACTCTCCTCCTTCCCTCTCTCCAACAGCTGCGCGTTACTCTCTCCGCTCTCTCTCTCTACCAGCTGCGTGCACTGCGCGTGCGTTCGCTTCTCCTCACACCGCGCGCGCACGCGCAACTCTCCTCCTCTAGTCACCTCTCCTTCAAGTGTGAAAAAAAATAAACGGCGAGCGGCGAGCGTTCCAAGTTTCTCTGCCGCGAGCCGCGACGAAGGCTCGCGTAGGGGGTAACGCTAGGGCAGTCGGTGGCGCCATCTCTCGACGTCAGCACGCAACTGACTCTTTCCTCGGAACCAACACGATGCTCCGCATCACCCCATGGTTCCCCTCTGGAAGCTGGTGTAAATGTTTTTTTTTTTTTTTTTTTTTTTTTTTTTTTTTACAGTCGGACATAGATAAAAAATCAGACTATACTTCGTTTCAGCTTCGGTCTAGACGCAGCCAAAGCTACAAGCGCGAGCTCCGGGCTTTCAGTATCCCTGCCAAGCACGCGCGCTCGTTCAGTGCAAGCACTGTTCTGGGCCACATGCTCGCGCTTGTAGCCTCTGCGGCTGCGTCTGGACCGAAGCTGAAACGAAGTATAGTGCGGCATTTGGGAGTTATGCTTGAATCTGAAAAAGTCGGTGCAAGTCACTTTCGGGAAGAAAAAACAAAACTCTGCTCTGTCGAATCATGCTATTTTATTAATAATCAGAAATTAAGTAATAACAATGATGTTAAATATTTGGACAATAATTTGTTAAGCACCCTTTATTTTAATGATCATATCGCTCAAACTGCAAAGAAATCAAGACGTACTTTAACTTTCTCAGTCAGTCAGTCAGTACAACTTTATTGGTGCCCGAAAAAGGGATTAGGAAGTGGTGAGGAGCCCACTAAAGGTCACCTCCCAGCCCCCCCCCCCCCCCCCCCACACACACACACACACCCTCAGACGACGGCCAGGATACCCTGGACTATGGTGCCTGGAACACGTCTCCGACTGGTGTGTTTACCGCATCCAAAAAGGTGGTCCCTCGATTTCCGCCTGATGACGTCACAGACGTGCTATGCTGTCGCCGGTCGTGACCCTGGTGGTGTCTCAGCAGCTGTGGTGGATGTAGCAGACGCCTGTTCTGCTGTAGGTCGCTCGTCACTGTGACAGTCCGCGGAAGCTACAGCAGCCGGAAGTTGAGACGCCTGGGACGCCGTGACGACAGCGACACTTGCGTTCGCTCGTGCTTTTCGCCAGCATTTCTACGGCCAGCCGCCAGGATCGCGACAGGCAACAACATAACACTCCGGCTTCTGTGACGTCATTTGTTGCCACTTCGGGACCACTTTTGATGTATGGGCGGGATAGGACGCTAAACACACCAGTCGGAGAAGCGATTCAGGCACCATACCTGGACCCCGGTGGCGTCTTCGGCCAGTCGGACTAAGTCTTCTTGGACTCGAGGGTCCGAGCTGAGCAGAGTGGTCTCCCAGCTCTC
Source organism: Ixodes persulcatus (assembly GCA_013358835.2). NCBI lineage: Eukaryota > Metazoa > Arthropoda > Arachnida > Ixodida > Ixodidae > Ixodes > Ixodes persulcatus. The sequence continues at coordinate 448,464 of JABSTQ010010918.1, read as the reverse complement.
TTCTTCTCTGAGCTGCGTCAGTAATTTATCCGCGGACGCGCCCTTGTCTAACTGACTACACTCCCACACCATGTGTCTTAAGTTCGCCCTCAGCCCACATAGTTTGCATGCGCCCGTGTATCTGTCCGGGTACCACCGATTTAGTAAAGCCGGACATGGATAGGTGTTCGTTTGCAGACGTCTCCACGCCGTGGACTGTCTCTTGTTCAGCGAGGGGTGCGCAGGGGGAAACCTCGCCCTCCCGTCCGTGTAGTGGTTAAACATACCTGTAAAAGTCAAAAGCCTGTCTCTCTCGGACGACGCTACGGGGGCCCCAGACGTTGTGCCGGCCCGGGCGGTAAGTCCTCGGGCCGCGTGGTGAGCCTCCTCGTTACCAGGAAGCGGCACGTGTGCCGGTGTCCACACGAGTCTCAATCTTTCTCTCTCACCGAAGCACGTCACACCCCTGAGGACGCGCAGAGTCTTCGGTGACACTCTCCTTTGGCGAAGTTGCGAACCGCGCTCTGCGAGTCGCACACGATTGTCCTGACGCCGGGCATGCTTAGCTCGAGCGCCGTCTCCGGGTCGTCGGTCATCACGCCGCAGCTCGTGACGAGGTGTCCGTCACCGTTCACCACCGCCGCTGCCATGGCTCCTCTTCCCTTGTACTCGGCCGCGTCGACATACGCGACTCCCTCCTCTTCTTTTAGCGTTCTTTCCAGGACTTTGGCCCTCGCCTTTCTTCTCTTGGCGTCGTGTACAGGATGCATGTGCTTTGGCATGGGGGAAATCTGCAGCATCTCCCTGATGTGTAGTGGAACGTCCACTTTCTCGCCTCTCTGTGTCTCGTATACCGGAGGCCGGGGCTTTTGAGGATGTGCATGCCAGTCGCGCTCCTCGTGAGCCGTTCCAGCTGGGCCGTTCTTTTAGCCTCGATGAACTTGTGGTCACATACGCACGCACCGACCCAGCGGCTCTCGAGAGAACTTTTTCTCCGCTCGATCGAGCGGCCCCGGAGAGCGTCATATTACCTTAAAGACCGACCTACGGAACCATTTTCCGCAAGGTAGGAAAATGCCCCTCGCGCCTCTCCTCTTCTCACCCTCTCCCAAAAGTCACGTGATGGCACGGCCTCAAGCCGACACGAAAGAAGCCCCTGCCATCACGTGACTTTTGGGAGAGGGTGAGAAGAGGAGGGGCGCGAGGGGCATTTTCCTACCTTGCGGAAAATGGTTCCGTAGGTCGGTCTTTAAGGCCTGTTCACACATGCAGCGGAGCGCTACAAGCATAGCGCTAACCTCGCGCTAAGCGCGTGCTCACGGTAGCGTTCACCTGCTTTGTATCGCACCGTCAAAACTGTTGCTCATGGCAGACGATAAGTAGCCGACGACACGTGAGTAGCGCTACATCAGCGCTTCGCTGCATGTGAGAACCGGCCTTTACCCGGCTCAAGTGCTGCGTCGTCGACGGATGTTGCCGCACGCTTACATAAGTCCGCGCAACATCCATTGCACCACATCAGATAACATCTTGGCAATCACACCATAGCACTGCCAATACTGCTGTCTCACCCGGCTGACGTATTGCCTCGCGATTGCACCAGTTCACGCCATCGCGAGGTAACCCTCAGCACGAGGGTTTAAAAAGGAGTCGGGACAGAGGCCTGGACGGAGACGAGACGGAGTGAGCAGCGAGACGTCATACAGGAGACGACGGAGACGAGACGGAGTGAGCAGCGAGACGTCATGGACGGAGACGAGACGAAGTGAGCGGCGACACGACATGGGAGACGAGACGCTAGAGTGGCGGCGACACGACATGGGAGACGAGACGCTACAGTGGTGACCCGGACGAACAAGGAACAAGCACTCTTCAGCAAGCAAGCACATCATCACACCGGCCCTCCCATCCCCGCACCCAACGGAAACTCCCGGCCCTGCTCATCTCCCTCATCTCCCGGAGGCTACTTCCACCACCTGGCCCGTCGACTCATGGACAACGGCTCAACCGAACATCATCACCGACACGGTTCCTGTTCCACATGGCCCACGACAAGGCAGTGGTAGTACCGCTCGACGCAAATGCGAAGCTCCGCGAGCGCTTCGCAACGACGGTCTCTGCCACAGCCAGTGTCCCCACCACTCCAGCCACTATCTTGTCCGCGGGGCGCGTCACTCATTTCCGCCCCAAGTTTCGGCACCACGGCCCGCGACTCCATCATCGCACCCACCGCCTTCGTCACCATCATCGCCGGTGAGCCACATCTTTTTTTCACCACACAAGAGAAACAAAGAAATCTACCCGCATCCCTCTGGCTGCCAGGCCCTCAATGATGCACCCCTCTGTACCCAAAGCGTCTAACTCACCACGGACAGCTCTACTTGAGCACGTCCACGCGGAGAACACACTGCGTGCAACCCAACGCAACACAATGCTGCAACCCAACGCGGCAATACCACGCAACTCGCCGCGTGCCACTCTCTGCACTCAGCTCACCGCAGACACCCCAACACGAGTACGTCCCCACCGCCTCCTCACCGCAAGTCCAATCACCGCAAGCGCCTCACCGCCGGCCACCCACCGCCAAGTCCCACCGCCTGCTGCTCTACGCGAGTACCACGCGGCCGACTCAATGCGGGGCCTCGGCACGGGCACGCTACTGCAAGCGACTCTCTGCGGCCCTTCTAGCTCACACGGGAAAATCACGCACGCGTCCCACCGAGACTGCAACACGTGATGCACGGGCTACGCCCTCAGCTTTCCACGACGGCCCACACAAGGTTCTGTAGCACCGACCGACGCCACTCACGGTCGGCGCTCACGGAAAGAACTAAGTGATCGCCGCCTATCATCGAAATCTTTATCTTTCGCATCAACTCTTCTCGTCGTCCACGCCAAACCATCATCGCCCGAAGGTCCAGCAAGCGGAGATCCAGACACGCTCCGGCCGCCACGTGCCACAGCGTCTGGGCATCGCATCTCTTCCTACACCTGCTACTACACGCCTCACTCGCGCGCCCGCGGCGAGTCGAAAGCCTAGGCTCGGATAACGGTGGTCTCTAAACGTTCGCCTACTCTCTGGGGAGGGAGTACTGTGGTCACGTACGCACGCACCGACCCAGCGGCTCTCGAGAGAACTTTTTCTCCGCTCGATCGAGCGGCCCCGGAGAGCGTCAGATTACCTTACCCGGCTCAAGTGCTGCGTCGTCGACGGATGTTGCCGCACGCTTACATAAGTCCGCGCAACATCCATTGCACCACATCAGATAACATCTTGGCAATCGCACCATAGCACTGCCAATACTGCTGTCTCACCCGGCTGACGTATTGCCTCGCGATTGCACCAGTTCACGCCATCGCGAGGTAACCCTCAGCACGAGGGTTTAAAAAGGAGTCGGGACAGAGGACTGGACGGAGACGAGACGGAGCGAGCAGCGAGACGACATGGAACCAGCGGCCTGAACTGACGACGACATCGATGCTGCATCATTATTCCAAAGTTAGACAAGTAATAATCAGTTAACTAAATAAAAAGTTAGCGTTCTCACCAACCGTTTCAGACCATTTTAACTTCCGAGTCAAGTCTAGAACGACCCGAGACGCTACAAACTCGTCGATTGTATTGTGTACCCCCAGGGTCGCCAGCTTGTAGTTTGACGTCGAGTCCGGTAGCCCTAGGGCTCGCTTGTATGCTTTGCGCACTACACATTCCAGGTTGGACTTTTCGGCCACTCGGAGTCTCATGAGGGAAACCACGTACGCCAGCCGGCTCATCACGAAAGCTTGTACCAGGCGCATAAGGTTGCCTTCCTTCATCCCATGGTTCCTGTTGGAGATCCTGGCGATGAGCCGGGCGACCTGATAGGCCGTCCCTACCAGGGCCTGTATCATTTCCCTGTTATTTCCATGTGCCTGTATGCGCAGGCCTAGGACCCTGATGCTCTTGACCTGGGGGATTCGGTGCCTTTGCGCGAAGAGGTCGATGTTCGATTTTTCCTTCCCGCCGCGTTTGGGTCTCAGCAGCAAAAGCTCGGAGTTCTGCGGAGAGCACGCCAGTCCCTTGGGAGCTATGTACTCTTAATTCTACGACCGGGATCGCCTCCTGCAGCACTTCCTCTATGTAGCCGTCGCTACCGCCTGTCACCCACATCGTGATGTCATGGGCGTAGATGCTATGCTGCAGTCTGGCTATCTTCTCAAGTTTCGCAGGCAGGCAGATCATCGCCACGTTGAAGAGGTAAGGGGACATCACCGATCCATGCGGCGTTCCTTTTCCCCCGAGGCAGATGGCTTCGGACTCGACCCCGCCGACCGCCAATCTCGCCTTCCTCCCACTCAGGAAGTCCTAGATGTATTCGTACGTTCGGTTGCCCACGGCCAGCGCCCTGAGGTTGTCGAGGACTGCGTCGTGTATAATGTTATCGAAGGCCTGGGTCAGGTCCAGGCCCAGGGTCGCTCTGGTGTCGAGGGGGGAGCTCCCCGTTCCATCCACAACCTGATGCTTCAGGCGCAGCATCACGTCCTGAGTGGACAGATGTGTCCTGAAGCCGACCATGCTGTGCGGAAAGAGCTCCCTCTCCTCCATGTACCTGTTCAGCCTCCCTAGGACGACATGCTCTATGAGCTTGCCCGCGCAGGAAGTTAACGAAATGGGTCTAAGGGAGTCCAGCTGCGGCCTCTTGCCCGGCTTGGGGGTCATTACCCCCTTGGCGGTCTTCCACTGCTGGGGGATAGAGCCTCGCTCCCAGCACGCGTTCATGTATCGCGTTATGCCGGTAACGACTCCGTCCCCCAGATTGCACAGCATTTGAGCAGTTTGAGCAGGACCTCCCTCACTTCCGCTTCGGTGATGGGCACGTCCAACGCCGCGTTCCTCTCTCCGTCGTACTCCGTGGGAGCTCGGAGTGGGCTGTCCCCTATGTACTTCTTGCTCTTGCGGATCTCCTCCATGAGGTCGTCCTCGGTCCCCTCATGGCGACGCAGGATCTCGCTCATCTTGTTCTTCTGGGCTGTCTTGGTGCCATCTGGATCGAGCAGGTGGCGAAGGACGGTCCAGGCCTTCGGAGCGCCAAGCTGGTGCTCGAAGCCGTTGCAGGAGTCTTGCCACTGCTGTCGCGTGATCTTGTTGGCATGGGCTTCAATCTCCTTACTTAACTTGGCGATCTTACGCCTAAGGTTGCGGTTGTGTCTCTGGATCCTCAACCTCCTCTGCATGCTGGACTTGGCCTCTCACATGTGCTGGAGCTTACTGTCTGCAGTCAGCACGTTCGCCTCCTCTGGTATGTTCTTGGTCGTGTGCTCGGCGCAGGACCTCACCTCTTCCGTCCACTTCTCGATGTTCTCAATGTCCTCTTCCTCGAAGTCTTCTAGAAATCCTCTGAAGGCGTCCCACTCCGTAATCCTAATCCTTCTGCTCTTCGGTTTCCCCGGGCCGGCTATGACCGTCAATGCCGCCACGAAATAATCGCTGTCCAGATCTTCCAAGGGGTTGATCCACTCCGCTCCTTTCACGTTCCGGACGAATGCTAGGTCCGGCGTGGTGTCCCTGTGCCTTGCCTCTCCCTTCCTGGTGGGTTGATCCGGGTCAGTAATCAGAGTCTGTCCTCCGTCATGGGCGTCATGTCAGAGGTTCCTGCCTTTCACGGTCTCTGTCAGGTACCCACCGTCTGGGTGCGGCGCGTTGATGTCGCCGACCACCATGAGGGCCTATTGCTTTGCGATCTCCAGGGTCGCCCGGAAGAGTGCGGCGAACCTGTGACGCTTGGCGGGGCTGCTGTAGACGTTGAGCACAAACACGCTGCGTCCGTCCCTCTTCGTGTTAGATATAATCTCGATCAACTTTTTCACTCAAAATTTACTCGGGACTCCACAGAAACTAAAGGAGACTGCCTCTTGCTGTTCGGTTAGAACCTTCACAGAAATATACATGTGTTTTGTGGGATCCGCATCAGAAATAACTGGTGAATCTTTAAAACGGATACTTGGTAGACAGATGAAACTGGTGGTGCATGCTGTACCTTACTGTATAGGGTATTCAATCTAGTGCCAGGCTCACGTTACTGTTTCGGATGAGGTATAGGAACGAATAGCAGAAAGTCAAAGAAATATTTCCCGACACTTTGACCGATCACTGCAACACACTGTTTTCATGTAAAAAAAAAATCAAATATTAGTTAACACAGCGTCTACGTCCTATGCGCGGTAGGCCAACGTACACAATGTTGTATTATGCAATATAATCGCTGTTAGCCTGCAGCAAAACCTTCTTCCGCATTACCGCAGCTGTTTTCTCTGTATCGGGAAGGTCGCACTTTCCTGTCCAAATTGCGTAACTTGACAATAGCGTACTTAAAGGTGGCGTAATCGTCAGCAAACACGAACGTATCCAAATTCGCTTTACTCGCAACAGAAACCAGGATTTAATTTAATGGTATTATTGGCGCTCTTGTTGGGCGTCTAATAAAGTTTGAGCTTGTGTCGATTCTTCTCATAATCCCGGCAAGTACAGAATGTGCCGTGTGTGCATTACGCGCGCGTTATGATTTGTTATGCTCGGTTACAGAAAGCCTTGGGTGGTTTCGGATACTTTGCACACGCTGCACGCTCATGTGCCTCTCGGGTTTATGAGAACGATCGAGGCAAATTTAAATTTATTTAGGAGTGGTGTGTGTGAAGAGCATTCTTCAATGAGAAGTTTCCACAGTTCTGCTACTTTCGCGGGTGCGTGTATACGCCTCGAGTTCTTAGAGCTCTTGGATCGCGAGGAGCGCCTTGTGTCACTGTCTGAAGTAATCGCGAGGGGAGGAGGGTTTTTTAAAGGGTTTTCGCGCCTGCTACGCCATCTCTCCGCTGGGCGAATCGTGACATCATACGCCCACCGCGCTATATGTTGATGCGTTATGATTAACGTTACTAGATTAGCTCAGTTACAGAACTGCCCATAGACGCTGCTTGCACGAGCAGTACGCCCATTCTCCCCCCACGGCTTGCCTCCCGTCGTTCGGCACGCCGCCGTGTTCTGGGGACGGCTGCTATGGTATATCCAGCTGCGCGGGCCGCCTTCCCGTTAGTCATGCTTAATCCTGCTGCTTGTCCTCCCTCATCCTTCCGGCGCCGAGCAAGGTCGTCGCGATACGGACCGCACGGTCCGGATTTCAATTCCCACTGAGACGCTTGGTAAATCTTGCTTGGTATAAATAATTATGATGACTAAGTATCCCTAAGCTTATGCAATGCCTCCTATGGGTTGCATATACGTTGTGATGCCCTGGTCTGAACGTAACGATTTTGCGTCACACTCGAGCGTAACGCTTACGCATGAACTTCAGCCCATGCGCATATTCTGCGTTAAAACATGTTTAGCCTTGGATTTACAACTTCCAGTAACCTCTCTGAAACAAACACGCTATTAGTCGATACTGGTAGGAAGAACTTGAAAAGGAAGCTTACTAAAAGGTGCTCAAGCTTTTGGCAAAATGTCGTATGTCACTTCATCGGGTTTAAAAAGTTAAATAACTTGTTCAAATATTCTTCATAACATCCTGAGTCGTTCGGCGTCCACTATCGCTAGAAATGCTCCAAAAATCGGCCTCTTACAAAGCACCCATCATTAACGAATTTCGGCAACGGTAAGTTCAGTTAATAAAGCACGTCAGCTGGTTTTCGGCAGACCACTCCCTGTAGACCATCACGCGCGTGTCGCTTTCTTTTGAGCTAACAGCCGAAGTGAAGCTATTACGTGACATATTCGCGAGCGGCGGGTGGTCTTAGGGCCACTCGATCATGGCCACTCGTCGCCGAGAAGCCTGATCTCTTTTCAACCAAGGTACGGCACGTAAGTGGTCCTGTAATAACAGGCTTTGGAGCGAAATGTAGTGAAACGCTTTGGCGCACGACCACCCAGGTTCGCCGCATGGAGTGGCGTTGGCAACCTAAAGCGATGAAAACTTCTACAGGGGTCAAACGCATCCGTTACTCGAGTCAACAGTGCAATCTAGAGGCAGCTTCAGCCAGTGTAAATGGAGCCCACCACTATGTTCTCAAAAATGATGTGGCTAACGTTCGGTCACGCCCAGTACCTCTTTTTTACTAAGTCCCTACTCGCTGGGGGGCTTAGAAAGCAATGTCTAACCATCAAACGTAGTGAACGTGACCATTATTAATGCATCGATAAAGTTTTAGAAATTGCGCTACATCATTTTTTTTTTTTAAGTGTGTGGTCTGGTTTGTGGCTCCCAACAGAACTGCTACGCCCTCTGTTCGATTCTGCCCTACTTGCATCCTACCTACAACGCGGTCCCACGTACGTTGAGTCATTTTGTTTGTTTAGTTCTGCACAGTATATTTTACAACCCAAGCTGGTATCCCGCACAAGTGTATTCCTTCTGAAAGCGTTACACTTGTGAGAGAAAGGCTTGATAAACTCTGCATAGGGTATTTTGTTCTGACTTTGTCAGCATCGGTAATAAAAAAAAAACCTCAAAAAGTTAAATGCAACAAAATTGAAAATAAATAAATAAACAAATTAGATAACAGCCACTACATGCGAAAACGTTTGTCAGTAATCGTCATTCCAAATTTTAAGCCGTCAAGATAAGCAATGATGAGATGTTACATCACACTTCGCACTTCACTTAGTGAGCAAGTCCGTCTTGACCCACCAAGGGAAAGCTATGAGTCGGTGAGAGGTATTCGCTTCAATGCTCTGGGGTTTAAACTTCGGGTAACCAATCTGTTGAACATCTTTCTCAGCAAAGGCGTGTAAAGAAGTATCAATACGTGCCGATCAAGGTCCCTATAGAAGACACTGAAGACACTGCCTGATTCAAAGTATGCGGGATTATATTGTCATTTTTAGCTCTGCTCTTAGAACATTCACCTCTGAGAGAACATCGAGCGAGGGAAGAAGGAAAATGGCGGCCGTAGTCATGCTTTCGTGGCTTCACATGTTTCTGATTTTCGCTTTGCTCCTAAAGCTGAGAACTGACAATTTTACTTTTCCCGAGACTCATGGCGACTTCATGTGATTCAGCAGCCATCTACACGGCAGCTCTAGCTACGGTCTGACCGGCTTTCTTGCCTCTTTTTCCAGCTGGGCAGCCATTAGGGCTCTGCCAGCTACTCAGGTATACGCCGTCAATCTACGGCAGCGCACCTCGCGACTCACGCTCGTCGGCATAACGTTATCTGGTGGTGTCTTCTGCTCGCCGGTGACGTCGCGTTTAACCCCGGTCCGCAACATCCTGCCTGCACTTGCTACACGAAGCGAGTGCGCGATAACCAGGCAGCACTCTGCTGCGACTCCTGCTCGCAGTGGTTTCATCGCGGTTATGTCCAGACGTCGCGAGCTCAGTAGCGCCGGTTAAAATCTTGCGACAGCCCGTGGCTCTGTTTGGTCTGCTCTCTGCCTCAATTCTCGGATGACACCTTTGAACTCCCTGTGCCTTCCGGAACCGGCGCGCCTCTTTGCAAGTTCATCGCCGTCACTGGCTTAAACAGCGGCGTCCTCCGCCCTTTCAACAAGAGTGGCGTCAGTCGTACGCCGAAGGGCAGCCTCAACAAGGCCATCGACGTCTGGTTTACCAACTTTCATAGCCTAAAGAACATGATACAATATTTTCGCGCCACAGCAAGCTCACTGCGGGATAACGCAATTCTTCTACTCTACAGAGACTTGGCTGGATCCCAGCGTGCACGAGGCGAGCTGCTGAGTACGCCCCACACTATCTACCGCAGGGATAGAGGACGCAGAGGCGAAGGGGTGCTAGTCGCTGCCCCATCCGGCCTGATGGTTAACCGGAGGCATGATCTGGAGCACGCTGACTTTGAGGCACTCTTTCTTAAGCTGCACTTACCTCATGGTACTATTCTCCTTGGGTGCGTACTGCCCACTTTCGACACGTGGCGCCGCCTACAAGCTGCTTGATGCTTCTCTCACCCGTGCTCTGCTGAAACCATACTGTGACGTCCCCCTCATTGGAGATTTCAACTTTCAGATAGACTGGTGGGATAACGACGAACCGATTTCAGGTGATGCCCTCGACGATCTGCTCCTGGACTAAACATAATCAGCTGTTCTGCGTCACGTCTGCCGTAGCTCCACCTACTCGCCTCTAAACAGTTGCCTTGATTTAGTGTTCACCACCGACATCACAAAACTCTTGTCCTGCGACGTCTTCCCTGGGCTTAATGGAAGTGATTGATCACATGGCCGTGGAAGTGTCCTTGTCGACCTCTTTGCCTAGAAAGGGTCATTTTCCCCGCACGAAGTGGTGGTTCCTCGAAACGGACCGCTTACACCTTGCCAAGTTAGCTCATCTTGCGCCTTGGCGTTTGACGACTGCAGGTGGAGATTGTCTCTCAAATTTTGATCTCTGGTGTGATCTTGCCAGTGCCATACAGTTCGAGTCCATCCCTCACTCCATTCGATCTACCTGACGGAAGAGAGCCCCTTGGATTACACGGGAGATTGTCAAAGAAGCCAGTAGCAAAAAAGTGCTCTTTAAGACGTCTATACGGCTGCAGTGTACGGAGACTCTACGGGCTGCAAACGATATTCAGCGAACGCTAAAAGCTGTCATTCACACCGCCCACATAAACTATGCCCGAAACATCGCCCTCAAAGCCAAACATGATCTAAGACTTCTCTGGTCCTATAGGACCAAGCTGCAGACTAGCAGCAGCAAACCTCTTTTGTGAGTGACAACCTCCCTGTTACATCCACACGATACATTGCACAGCCATTCGCTCCGCACTTTTCTAGCGTCTTCAACCCTGGAACGCCAGCACCAAGCATCGACTGTCTCTTGCAAAATATCGAGGAGAGCACGGCATGCCCCAGCCTGCTTATGGCCGATGTAACCTTGTTACTCGACCACCTCCACGATGCTCTTCAACAAATTAAGCCTTCCCTCTCGCCGGGTCCGGACCATCTCCCTCCGGCTTTTCTCAACCTGCTTTTTCCGCAGGAATCTGCCTCTCTGATCGATATCTTTTAGTCTTTTCTTGATAACGCTGTTGTTCCGGACGCATGGCGAAGGGCCTTGGTGACGCCCATCTATAAGGGAAAGGGCAAGCCTGCGAATAGCGTCACCTCCTATCGGCCAGTCTCCCCATCGATTCATCGGCCAGTCTCCACATCGATTCTGTGCAGGACATTTGAGAGACTATTGAATCGGAGTCAAGGAATACTTGACAAGCAATACCTTCCTTTCCTCGTCTTAGCATGAATTAAGGCCAAAAATCGTTCAGCCTTTCCACTCTCGTGAAGAAGGAAGACCAGCGGAGCTGTACTCGATACAATGTGTGCTTCTTCTTCGTCGTCGTATGTTTTTCGCGCTGTTTCCTACGATGAATTCCCACGAACGCGCCCAACTATCCATTCTTCTATTATAGCTGGAAAGGTTGCCGCCATCTACGAGCGACGGCGGAAACCATACTGGTTGTGTGCTTGCCGCCGTCGCTTATAGATGGCGGTAGCTGTCCAGGCAGGTTTGTGTCGACATACACGGACACGATCCAGGGGAACCTAGTCCTTAACAGCTCCACTGTAAAAAGGAACAGCGAAGCCGCCCTGGCAACCATCACGCACTTCATCAGTGATGCATTAGATGATCGCACTCCTAGAGACCGCATCCAGTTGGACTACAGCGACGCGTTTGACACCTTAGATCACCACCTTCTCCTCCAGAAGCTTGCTAAGGCAGGTGTACGCGGCTCCCTGCTTCGCTGGATTGCGCATTCCCTCATTGGACGCTCACACAGGTATAGTTTTTTACGGGTCCTCTTCTGACTACCTCGTCGTATTCTCGGGTGTGGCGCAGGGCGCGATGTTGGGACACGCACTATACTCAGTATGTGTCAACGATATGCCAAAATACTTTACTAGGGGAATACAGGACACTCCATGAGAATAGAGCGGAAAAGAAGGCAATGAATATCTACTAAAACATGTTTAACGGCGGCAGCGTTACCGTCTTCACATCTACGACCCGGTCAACCGCACAGCATTCCGAGGCGTCACCTTCATGTGCTCTGGCGGCGAGAGGAGGGAAGTGGGGGAGAGAGGCGTCGCCAAATATACCACTCCACCAGGGGTGGTTTATGGCGCGGCAGTCGTTCTGTCTAATGCAAACGAGGAGAGTGTCCTGTATTGCCCCAGTAAAGTATTTGATATGCCTAAGACTGAGGGTACCCTCCTCATACAGTACTCAGACAACACAACCATAATGGCCCGCATAGACTCACATTTATCGAGCTCTTGTCTTCAAGATCGCCTGACAAAGATTGTGGACTGGTCCTTCGCCAACCGCCTAAGATACAGTCACACTAAAAGTGCCTCTATGCAATTCAGGATGCAAAAAAAGATTGATCCCCCTTGCTATACTCTATCTAAAGCATCTGTGTCGGTGGCTACATGCCTTAAGATTCTAAGAGTTACACTGACACCTACCCTCGATTTTAACCTCCACATATTGGCGGGGAATAGCTGAAGGAACTGAACGTTTAATGGGGCGAGCTGCGGCCCAAAACAAAAGACGGTTAGCGTCGCAGGCGTCAATGTCGGCGAAACAGCAGGGTCGAGCGCTGGGGCGAAACTGACTCCGGCTCGCCACGCTTAGGTACACGCGTTGGCTTCTGGAACAATCGGCGTAGAAGAACGGCGGCCTCTGCACGAAAGTCAAGCGCGGTAACCACTCATCCACGCAAGCGCTCGCTTGCAATCATCGTGGCGAAGGCCCTTCGGACCCTTGGGTTTATCACTAGGGTATCTCGCTTCTGTGGCCCAGAGGCTTTTCGAGTCCTGTACGCTGTCCTGGTGCTCCCGCGCCTTGAGCACTGTGCGTCCGCCTGGAGTCCCCATTTGGCACACCTCATGCAGCGTCTGGAGAGGGTTCAACGACGCGAAACACGAACGCTTTTGGCGCGTACTAGCCGGCCGCCCATCCCGCCGCAGCCGTGAGAGGACCGACTGAGGCGCCTGGCCTGGCACTCGCTGGATCACCGGCAGGTTGTGACAAGCGTGAGGTTCTTGCGCCGACTCCTAGACGTCTCGCCCCACGATACCTAGCTTAACATTGCCCTCCGCCTGAACGAGCGTTCTGGGCAGCCAGACCGCCTACGGACACGCGCACAACGTCATGGCCATTCCTACCTCCCAGCTGCGGTTGAGGACTTCTTGTTGGCTCTACTGGATGTGCGTTCCCCCATTCCCGAAGGCAGGACAGACTCTGTGCTCCCGCGTGGTGTGTTTTCTAGAACCAAAAACTTTTAAAACATACAGGTTGCGTTTCGCGCAGGAGGTGGTGTCGTAGGGGACGCGGATAAGTCAGACGTGCCCGCCAGTGTGTCTGGTCCTGCAAGGCGCCATGGGGCGGCGCGTTTATCCCGGATCCGGGTCTTCCACGGCGTTGTCTACCGCGTGCACAACGTCTCGCCCTGCAATGGTCGGCGGTCGAAGTTGCGGGCCGATCGGGGCTGTGGGTGGGTGCCTCGCCATCCCCGCCGCCGACCGCGTCGGTCCTCGCCTCCCGACGCAGTAGTACTACTGGTGCACACGTCGGGGTAACGTAGTTCGTGGTCGTGTGGTTTCCGATCGGCGTGTCATTGCATTGCAGGCTTAGAAGACATTGCTTGTTTTAGACTCTTTGTTGCGATGTAGTGTTTGCAACTTCTTTGTTTTGTCTCCTTTGAGGCGGCCCGGCAGATGACCATGCCTACGGGCTTTCGTCTTTCTGCTTCGCCGTGTACGCCTCGCAGAGGATAGCTCGTACTCGTGGGAATAAAAGTTATTATTATTATTAATATTGAAACTCACCCCTTCAGTTCCATGAAGTTGGCGGCCAGCGATCTTTCTCGCTGATATAATTATTTAGCCTTTTATTGCGGCATGAACCGTGGTAATGTTTTAAAGAATGGTTAGTTGGTAACTCATGGAGGGTTGCAGTAGGTCTCTCAAGTTTGGAATACTGTTCAACATACTGTAAGTGGAAAAGGCGAATGTTAGAGAGTGGTAACTAATACTTATGAATTTATATTACGCAGCGCTACATTTTCGCCCTGAGGTTATAATTAACCCGTAGCCGGGTATTACGGGGACAGTCATACTGCGTCAGGATGGCTCCTTGTTTCACCTTTGCAGAACTGAAATTTAAATATCGAGGTCTTTAATGAGTATCAGTAAATCTGGCATAGTGAGAACTAGACTCAGAATTTCACAGGAATAAAAAAAGAAAAGGACAGCATTTGATGAACATTTTCTAAGAAAACAATCTACATAAATGGTCAAGAAAAAAGGGCTTTCGAGCTGGGAAATATCTATCCGCGGAACAGACAAATTCGCATAATTGAAGGGAATTAATTTGTTTTGTCGACGTTTGTCTACTTCCATAAGTGCAGGTGTGTTGCATATTTTTGAGAGAAGGTGCATACTAGATGAAAATATTTATTCTCCCAATCAGTGAAGTAATATTTCCTGGCTAGAACAAATGTACACGTAACTGTAGTGAAAGCGACTTAAATGATGTTGAATTTACTTAGATAAGAATGGATTACATTGTAGTTTGTCACTTGAATTGGTGTTTGCGTGGGCATGCAATAATTTCATAAACGCATACGAACGCGCACACCTTTACTAGCGTTGTTTATGAAGGAAGTCCTCGTAGTTGGCGGTGTTTCAATCGACAGCGAACTTTATATACAATATTTGCAGGAAAAGGAAGGACATCGAAGCCAGGCGAAACGGTTGGAGCCGGCTTGCTCCGCTGCTCCCGCTGCTCGTTAATGTCGGTCGATCAGCTAGTGCTCTGTCTTTTCTCCTGGCTTCTTCATCGTCTCCGAGACCGATGTGGAAATTTTTACAGTTTATGCAGAATATTTTGTTTTATTTTAAAGTGGCTTTTATGCAAAATAAGTTTGTAAAAGGCTACTTTAAGTCTCTTTCAGTACGCCCGCACTGCTTTTTTATGCGCTCATAATCACGTAAGCATACTACTTATTTTGGCAAGCTGCAATGCGCCTCTATTTTAGTGCACAACTGTGAAAGCACAAATACCTGTTGTCACGCGTGTACGCAAAGGAAGGTTTCACTTTATGAAACTGTCAGTAGCGAGGACAAACCAAAAGTGTAGTACAGTCATAGTCAAAAGAAATACGAACAGCGGAGCGCTGGCCTTCCTGAAGACTGAAGAACGTTGACGTTACTTCACCGGCGAGATTTTTATGGATATCTATCGATATGGCAATAGCGAGTTCTAGTATTAGGCGTACGACCAAACGCAAGAACTGTGCATTTGCGTTAGCGTTGCGTGTTGCGCACTGCGCGTTCGCGGAGCCAAAACTGCGGTCTTCGATTGGTGCATGGCGCCGACTATACTTTGTTTCAGATTAAGTCCAAACACAGCCGACGCTGCGAGCCAATGGGACCAAGGACTGCCTCCTCAAAGTGCAACTCACTGGCTAGGCCCGTAGCCATATGTGTGTGAGGGGGGGGGCTAAGAGACCCCCTTCTCTTTTGAAATTAGGGGGGGGGGGGAGTTCCAGAACGGCTTCGCAGATGTCAAGCGAAGAGGCTCTCTTTTTTTCTTTCTTACTTTTTACAAAGACGTTAGTTCGAGCTATGTACATGCCTTCAATGGCCCACCGCTTCCAGTCCGAATTTTACGCAAATGTAGTTTTCACGTGCAAATCGAGGCGAGGAGACCTGTGCAAGCCGGTAAACTGAGAGCGGCTCCCGCTGCTCCCATGTATTAAGAAACATGCTAACAGGCTCATCACACGCAAGACTCAGCAGAATTTACAATGCCCACGAAGTGAGAGAACCCAAAATGGGGGCACTGTCATTTGCAGTGTGAAGTGATCTCACTGCGTGGTTTCTGTCTCAATACACGAAGATTGTCTTTTATTGCAACTTAACGATTGCATTGACATCGCGTCAGTGTCAGTGAATTGTTGAAGAACGACGGCCCTTCTAAACGAAATCGGAATGACATCAACGAAGTGACTAAGCGAAACCTGCGAATAGTATATCAGCTCCGGCGGCTACCCGATAAGTCGCCACGGTGCCACAAATTCATGTAAAGGAGCGGCATCATTCTCGCAGATGGCAATTCCAAGTACAGCGTAAAGGAAACAACGTTAGGATTAAGTCACAGAGAAAAAAAAATACCCGCGATGAATAAAACACGATGAACCTGTCTCTTGCTTTAAAAGAAAGCTAAAGAGGTCCTTGAATTTGAACAAACAGTAAATGTTGTAATGCAGACACCTGAAAATGATGTGACTTAACTTTTATTGCCAACTCATTAGTAGGAGCGTCGTAATAGCCAAAGAAAAGTTCGATGTAGACCTGCCCTTCGCGGTGCGCCAACGGTAGGAAAGCACGAGAGCGGAGAAAAGAATCACATCTCCACGTGGTGAATGATGTTGACTGGGGCGAAGCTCTGGTGGTGCTGATGATACTGATTTTATTGCTCATAGGTAGTGCTGATGGTGCTGATTTTTTTATTATTGCTCATAGGTAGTGCTGAGTTCCGGGTTGCGTTTCGACTTCATTATTACTGCTTTATAATCGGTGAAACCCTATCGAAAAGACCATCAGGGAAAATCCTGATGGTCCATCAGGCTGATGGTCTGATGTATTTTGGGACATTGATGGTCTGATGGTGTGATGGTTTGATGGCTTGATGGTGTTATGGTTTGATGGTTTGATGGTGTGATGGTGTGATGGTCTGTCGTATTTTGGAACACTGATGGTTTGTTGGTCGGCATGAATTTCCAATCACATATATTTACCGGCAGAAGACAAAGATTCCATTACAGTCAATTGTGAACTTTATTCTGGGCCTATTATTTCAAAAAGGAACATCCGAAGCGTTAGGGTACTTTCCAAAATCTCCGTAGAAATCTGAAAACAAAGTTTGTATTTAGGTTATGGCATGTTATTATTTCTATTTGGAAATATTTGAACATTGAATTGTTAAACCGCAAAAACAAAATGGACGAGAAAATGTGTTTAATCCGCTCACTACTTTCGAGACTCCACGACGCGTAGTAATTTCATCTGTGTCCGTTGCGTGGCTATCTACACTCTGTCCTCATCGTCCATGCTGGGCATGACAACGCCGTGCGACAGCATGCAATACACTAAGCCTCGTTGGCGCGAGGATGCAGTAAGCCTCGTATTACCGCATTCGCGGCTTTGTAAACGTTTTTTCACGCGAACATTTAGTTCACAGTACACGTGCACCTAGTAAATTAACTTCCTATCAAGCAAAGTGCGTTTTTCGGCACATTTGTTTCCATTTAGATTGTACACATGGTCTACTTGACATACAAAGCGGATCAACAAATTGTTTCACCAACGGACAATAAAACAATTTAACTATGCACTCTTAGAAAAAAGGGGACCAACAATAGGTAACAGACCGCCTTTACCACCCTCCTCCCGCTCAGGGGTAAAGCGCTCCGCTTTTTACCTCCTCAAGCGCAGCAAACACGAAGAATGCGGTGCTACCAGGTGAAGTTCGCCGCGAAGGGGCCCCCAGGCGGCATGTATTACCTCCCAGAGGGTGCACCTGTTTTGCACTGCCAAAGCCTGGGCGCTGCGATTGGCTGTGGAAAGGCGCAAACGAGTTCGCTAATTGGTCTCCTCGTATGACACGTGATTATTCGCGCATGCGTGGGAGAGCGCCTGCCCGACCGAAGAGTGTCCGCGCCTTCGCCGCCGACGCGCCCGGTCATGACGGCATAACGGTGTTTCTTCTCGAACGTTCGACGGAGGCGTTCGGTGCAGGGACGTTCTTTATTGTTCTGTTCGGTTCAGTCTCTTCTTACGAGGTCACTGAGAGCGCTGCATTGACTTCAGTCGAAGATCCAAGTCGTATGCTCCGTATGCAGGTAAGGAAATGTTCTGCGCGGTCGGCAGTTGGCGTCGGTTATGACCGCCCGGGAAGGCGACCCCCGTCTTCCTTAGACAAAGGGTTGGCGGACATGTTGGCACGTTTGAAGGCGTCGAGCGTTCGATAAAATTAGTGTGTGGCGCGAACGCAGACACGGTTTAGACCATCGAAGTTCATAAAGAGCAAGAACAGGAATGACTGTCGCTTGCACTATAGCGCACATTTAGAAGGTTCACATACGCTAACCAGTGGCTTAGCCAGCAGCTTTTCCCGGTGTATGTGTGTGCGGGTGGACGAAGGGGGAGAGCGGCGGTTCGGCGAGCCGGGCAGCAAGGCGCCTTTTCAATCGGGTGTCGCCTACGTTTAAGGCGTGAGGGGGTAGGAGGTTTTCTCTTTTTGGGGCCGTTGGTGTGTCGCGTCGGACGTTAAATTGAGGATCTGATCAGATATTTGAAAATCTCATAAGGTGGTTGTTTTTTGTTTTATTTTGTTTTTTCCCCGCAGAGCAGTAGTCGATCAGGCATTCATTGGCGGCACCGGCCAACCGGCGCGATTTATTCTCAATGTCGGTGATATTTGTAAAAATCAGTGTTAAACACTGATTTTTAATATCAACGTTTTTTTTTTTTAATTTAACGAGGTTTAATAAATAGTTTGGTAAAATGTCACGTTACCTTGAAATACCGAATAGAAATGTCTGAGCTAATTATTCGTGCGCTTCGCAAACATTGATAGTATTATATTACGGAATAAGGTCATGAAGTTGTTACAGGCAGCGGGTTAGCAATTATATTGTCTTGGCATTTTCTTTGCGTGTGATCAGGCATTTCTAAAACTGATCATTCAGTAGGCGAGTTAGATATAACTCAAGTTTGCATGATTTGAAGTTGATTGAATATATTTCTTTCGTCCTGCGGCAACGTTGTAGGGTTATTTCGTCAAGGGTACTGGATGCCTGCTACTTTGGACGCATCTCGTGACAGTTCTTAACACTGTTTACTGCAGGTAAGCGTAGTGCAATATTTTATTTTGATTTTCTTGTTCCCATTTGTGCACTTGAAATCGGGCTCTTGATCTTTATGTTTATTTTGTGTGTGTGCTGTTTCTTCATTTCCGAGAGAAAATTGAGTGTATACTTCGAGTAAATAAATTAGAGTAAGACCCACAAGGCGCTTGAGTGTGTCTTTTTCGGTGTTATTTTTTGTGTTTTCGTGCCTGTGTACTGTACTTCTCATGTCTAAATAAAACATAGATTCAATTTTAAATTTTAATCTGGCAAATTACTTCGGCAAAAATTTTTACATATTTGCCGAAGTTCGACATTCGGCAGTTAGAAATTATTCGTGCGCTTCGCAAACATTAATAGTAGTATATTACTGAATAAGCTCATTACGTTATTGCCGGCAGAGAGACTAGCAAGTATATCGTCTTGGCATTTCTTTTTCTGCGTGTGAGCAGGCATTTTTAAAAGCTGATCATGCAATAGGCGAGTCAGATGGCTAAGTTTGCATTATTTGAAGTTGATTGAATATATTTCTTTCCTACTGCGTCAACTTTGTAGGGTGATTTCGTCGAAGGTACTGGATGCCTGCTACCTTGGACGCAACTGCAGGTAAGCGTAGTCAGATATATTATTTTGATGTTCTTGTTCGCATTTGGGCAATTGAAATGAGGTTCTTGATTTTTTTTTTAATTTTATTTGTGTGTGTGGTGTTCGTTCATTTTCCAGAGAAAATTGAGGGTATACTTCGAGTAAATAAATTAGAGTAAGACACACAAGGCGCTTGAGTGTGTCTTTTTCGGCGTGGTCTTTTTATGTTTTCTCGTCCTTGTGTGCTGTTCTTCTCATGTCTGAATAAAACAAATTCAATTTTCATCTGGCAGAGCACTTCGGCAAAAATATTTGCATATTTTCCGAAGTTCGGCACTTAGGGTTGGCGGTCATAGGGATCTGCTGTGGTGCTGAGTAGCTAATGTGGTGTAGCGCTCTGTGGTGTATGTTCTTCCTCAGTCCTTGTCTTAAAGCGCAATCATGTTTTTTTTCACGTACAATACCAACTCGCCCAACAATCAGCACTTGTATATACTAACCTGCTACAGTAGTTGTACACCTTTGACTAAGATTTGTTAGTCACCTAAGTAAATCGGGGTGACAAATTTAAACATGACCGGTGAATACAAAGTGATTACTAATCTATGATTACCACCCGCCATGTGATAATTTTAGTCAGTGGTAGTTAGTCAACAGTTAAACTGGTCACGTCCGGTAAGTATGGTCGATGCTTTATAATGCTGGAATCAGTGGCCCATCAAATGCTCCAAATGCGTCTTAGAAAAATCTAATATTTCTTCACAGTTTCTTCAAATTGGGGATGATATGTTTCAACTTCATATCACATGATTTCCACATTTTTTTGGTTCCAGGCAGGCAGTGCAATCTACCCGGTGGCTGTCAGCTCAAGCCTAATTAATCCTGAGGCGCCCAGCTATGCGGCAATGGAGGGAGATCTCGAAGCCGCGTCGCCTGCTGAGGCAGTCCTGGTTGCATTCTGCCTCTATAGTTCATCTTTAGCTACGACTAGAGCCCCGAAAGTGTCGTTCCAGATGCCTTTATTGCGCTTAGTGGTTTAATCTTAGAACTTTTATAAGATGTCTAGTCATGCCATTCATTTTTATGCCATTTTGTTTGTGACAGCCACAATAAAACATTGTCATGTGATTCCATCAAGTGTGCATTTAACCTGTAATAAGGTGGTGAACTGGGCCAGTTGGTTGCTGTTATACATGATGGGGAAAACAGCTCGGAAAGCCCGGACTACGAAGGACAAACATGACAGGACAGCACTTTTCTGTCGTGTTTGTTCTTCGTAGTTCGCGATTTCTGAGCTGTTTTCCTCATCGTGTGCATTCAACCCCAAAGTGAATCATAGTTCCCTCCAAAAGGAGGTAAAAGCAGCGCCCTCAATTACGTCGTCTTACCTCTCAAAAGGGTTGAAATTCCACCCTAAAGGAGGTAAAGGCTGACCCATAAAGGATGCACTTTTAACACCAAAAGGAACTAAGGTTACCTCCAAAAGGAGGCAATGTTGCACCCTAACCCAGGGGGTAAGTTTGCACCCTCGATGCAGGGGGTAACGATACCTCCAAAAGGGGTTGCCCTGTGTGCAAGTCAGTTACCCCCTTAAGGAGGATACTACAGTACCCTTTTTTTTAAGAGTGCATGGTTGCAAAAACATACCTGAGTTTATAAGAATGTGTCTTCGTTACCGTTCGAGTATCCTAGGACAATTGTTGAGGCGGATTATTACGGATTGAACACACTGTTATCGAGCCACACCGCTGTCAGCTTTACACACCGAATGAAATTCAGGCACGCGCAACGACGTGAGATTACTAGTGCCATCTCTCGGCCACTTCTGTAACCTCCCGAATATAGTCAGGTTCTTTTTACCACCGCAAGATGTCATGAGAAGCACCATCAGCCTTTTTTCGTTCTGGTGGTCTATCGATATATCCTGATGGTCTCACCGGGCGACATGCATCAAAACGTTTCGATGGTCCGTCAGCCGCCGCAACAAACGTTTTCAAGGTCTCTGAGTTACAAACAGAAGACTTTAATTGTCCATCAGCCACCATCAGGAAATGTTTGATGGTCTATCAGGTACCATCAAGTAAGCCTGTCGGACAATGGACAGTTGATTCTGATGGTATGAGCGGGATTACTAATACTGTGTTAATTGTCGTTACGAATTTCTGGCGGACCATCAAACGCTTTGATGGTCCATCAGGAAAGTCTGGTGGACCATTGGAGCTCCTGATGGACCATTAAGACGCCTTTGATGGTCCATCAGATGCCATCAAGGAAGCGTGATGGACCATCAAAATCCCTTTGATGGTCTATTTGGACGGTCTGATGGACCATCAGTCGCCATCAAGGAGGTCTGGTGGGCCATCAAGGAAACCTGATGGGCCATCAGGGAAGTTTGATGGACCATCAAGGAAGTTTGATGGACCATCAGATTTTCTTGATGGTCTTTTCGATCGGGAATGCAATGCCACTGGTTCTTCTAGCGGATCAGCTTGGATCCGCTAGAAGCCGTGGGAACGCATCTCCGCCGCTTAAGTCCATGTCATGTCAGAAAGAGAACTACCACATCTCAGAGCCCCCTACTCGTCCCGCAGTCGTGGCCGAGTGGTTAAGGTGATGGACTAGAAATCCATTGGGGTCTCCCCGCATAGGTTCGAATCCTGTCGACTGCGCAAACATTTTGTTTCTTTTTTTAAGAAGACAGATGGGATGGCAGTCGATGTGAGTACGGACGCCGGACGGATGGAGAAGGCGAGACCCTAAGAAGCTTCGCCCCTCAAAAAGCTAGCACAACTAGATACAGCTGCAGAGAGGATCGCCCCATGCCAGGCGGATATCGCTCCACGAGTTTTTCCGAATAAATGTGGTTTACGTCCACTTGTGCCCAAGTTCAGTGCGATAACTGAATTCACGGAGCAAGGAGCTATAGAAGCACGCTCCTAATTTCAATTCCTCAAAAAGTTCTTCAGTTTCCCCTAAACACTGCCCGCATCCGCCGGTCTGACGTGCTCTAGGTATCGTTTTTCGACGCTCCGATGTTCGTAGTTCTTTTTACAATGGCTGTACAAGCAGTGACACTGCTTTCAAAAGTGACACAATATTCGAAACTTCACAATATTCGAAACTACACAATATTCGAAACTTCCTTTCAATATTAATTTCTATTACCGTATTTTCTGATGTATAAGTCGCGACATTTTCCGAAACTTTCTCGGGTGCGTCTTATACAGCGGTGCAACTTATATACATTTTTGTTGTTTTGTTGGGAAGCATGATTTTTGATTGGGAAACTTCACCACTGGGGCTATATTTCTCGTTCGATTCGTTGGCAAGGATATTGAAACAGGCTCCCGCTTGCGCATTCATTGCGGTCACAAAACACATATCCGGGCTTATCAATGCTGCTTCGTCGCGCCGATTGTCGAAAGAAATGCCACTTATTGCCAACTTTATCCGGACATTTATAGGATGATGCCACTGATACAGCGGTGCGGCTTACGGACGGGACCATACGGAATAGCTCGTTATGCGACAGCCTGACTGACAACACACAACGTACCAGAGTACGTTCCATCTCTCAGACACCACCGTTCCCGAGTCATCGAACACGCGTTGTTCCGGTGAATATGCGGCAGCGCGTCTGCACTTGCATTCCATCTACGCCGACGCAGTACGGCGGCCACACCGCACGATAGCGACCGGACGGATCCGTCGAAAAGTAGAATTCCGCATTGAAAAGACGTGGGACACAATAGAAGCTCGACACGTCGAAACGCTTCCTCGCGAAATTTAAAGAGGGCCGCCGCAAAGGTTTCGTCACATAATCCGGAGTCCATTTTATCCTCTCCACTCTTTCATCTTCTCACATCCCGCAGCAGCGAAGAGAGCGAGAAGGAAACAAAGAAAGGAGGAGGGAGGGAAGCGCAAATACTGTCGCGTCTGTCGGCGCGACCCTATCTATTTGCTGCTCCTTTTTTCTTTCTTTCTTTTTTTCCTCGAGCGAGGTAGCTGCCCCGCGAATCCCAGTTTATTTCGTGGGCCGGTCGCATCCTCTGTCGCGCGAAGATCGATGTGATTTAGAGGCGGTCACGGCATTGAAAAGGGGGCCGAGAGAAGAAGAAGATGAAAGGGGGGGAAGGGGGGATCTGGATCAACACTCCCGAGCAATCCCCGCCGGCCCCCCTCCTCTGCGTTGTCCCCGCACCCCGTAACCCCGACCACCCCACTTTCGGGCCGGATATTTTTTTCTCTTTATCTTCTTTAAGTTATTTCCTAGCGATCGCTCGTCTATAAAATGTCCGCTTCCTCTATTGTGTGTCCGAGCTGCGCCTCGGACGGGTGCCTGACGCCGAGTCCGTCTCTCGGGAAGGCTGTTGCGTTCGGGTTCCTTCTTTCGAATAGTGGAGCTTCAGCGTGAGTACTCGAGACGTCGCATCTAATGCTGTTTTTTTCGCGGGCCTAAGGCCTCGGTCGCATGCTCCGACATGAAGAGGGGGGTTGCGACTCGCTGTTAGTTGTGATTATGTGGTTAAGGTCAGAAGAGTAGTTTCATTTCAGAATGGCCTTTGTTGGACAGGAAACATGTATATTACTCATGTTTGGTGTTGCTTTGGCGCGGAAAAGTGTGCCAAAAAGAAAACAACGAAGAAACAGCTATAAGGAAAGTTTTGGCCGCGACACAGTATAGTCAGAGAGGATCCGTGAGAATCGAGTGAAATTAAATTAAATTAAACGCCACCGTGAGAAGGTTCATAAATTATTTGAGCTGGTTCGTTTACAAAGTGAGGCACTCAACGGTTATGCAAGTATAGACGTTCTCACGTAAATCAATCAATGTTCGCTGTTCACGGCATTGTTACTTTATATGGGAAAGCAAAATACCTCCTCATCTCACACAAAATATTTATACTGGGGAAGTTTGCTTAATGCTCAGACATCATTGTATGCTAGACGTTTTCGAGATCGTGATGGCGCAATGTGACTCACAGAATGTTCTTTGCGTCGCCAACCTCACAACAAAAAGTTATTTTCTTAATTACTGAATTTTTAAAATGTGCCTACAACTTTTGTTGATAATCGTCCCGTCCCAGATATAAAAGAGACGATATCTTCGTTCTAATTGATTTAGTGCAATGGTTGTCATTACATGTTATCCACGCTGGGCGACACCTTTATTGCGAAAGCGACGTTTGCGCTTTTCTGTGTTTTTTTTTTTTTTTTTGCTGAGATAGCGTAATAATGCAAACGAAGCTTCACCGCTTGGATTACTGTCCTGTTTGAGACCTCTTCGGAACACTAGTAAGTTTTATGGCAAGGGCTCAGTTTTACGAGAAAACAAAACAAAAACAGCAAACACTGGCTATCGCTTGTTGGCTCCAACAGTGTCGCGATGAGTACCAACTTTATTTGTAGCGCCCGAAGGAGACTATATAGTCTTACATCTGAGAATTCGTTGGAAAAAAACTAATCATAAATTCAGAAGAGGTGGGCCATTTCTTACCACCCGTTATTAAGTGTAGATAGTGATCCTGCCATCAACGAAAATTACTCCACCCTTTCATCTGATACTTCCAAAACTTATAAAACGTGGTAACCTTTAAACTGCATTTTCTTGTCGCCTCAGGAAGATGCGGTTATATGTGACCTTGAAATTTAACATAGATCAATTCAGATCGAAAAAGCGAGCGAGCAAAAGTTCAAAATCGTCGCTTTCACATAGACATCGAAAGCGTTCGTCATTATATACCCTTACAAGAAAGAAAAACAACAACAAAAAAAAAAAACCTTAGGTTGAAGCGCGAGACGCTAGAAATTGTGGAACTAATCCGTTGTACCCCCGGGCTGAAGCCTGGTTCACATGCAGCGATTTTGGCCCTAGAGCGGCGCGATTTCTGCCGTCGCGGCGCTCGTGCCGCTCAACCGCTGGTGCTGGCCAGAACGCCGCGACGGCAGAAATCGCGCCGCTCTAGGGCCAAAACCGCTGCATGTGAAACACGCTTGACTCGGGCCCTTCGTATATCGTGGAAAATGTCCGACCTGTTCCTCCTTTTTTCTTGCGCGTTCGAGCCAAAAAAAGAAAACAGTACGAACGGAAAATGCGTTGAATATACACCATTTTCACATTGTCCGGGCTTTGAGTTTTGAAACCATAAAATGTCGAGCCAAAGTCAGCCTTGCCTTGTATATCGCCGGGTAATCTTTCGCCTTGCCGCACAATTGGTCCTCATGATGGCACACCGAGTAGACGGTGAAGGGTTGCCGCAAATTTCGGGAACGGTCCAGTATGCCTCGCGATCCCCCTCGGTATACGCCGAAGGGGGTACACGAGACGATAGGCAGGCTGATATAGGCGCAGTTCATTCCTCTTATTTCCGTCAATGATAAATCCCCTATGCGACGTCATAGTCAGCGTTCGGCCAATCGTGGAAGGCCGACCACAGCACGCTTTCGGTCGCGCACGGGGCTATGGCGCAGCGGTTCGCACGCCACCTTGGCGGCGCGTGCGCGCGCGCATACCGTCGATACCGCGTGGATGACACAGCGGGGGCACTATAATTGCCGGCTTCGCTTCGAGGACGCGGAGGAGGTAGGTGGAGACGGCTGACAGCGCCTGTCAACCGAGCGTCCTCGCAGCCGCACAAACTCACGCAGACGCGCGCGCGCCTGCGCGGTGCCCCGCTGCAAGTTTTACGCTCCAAGCGCGAACAAGCTACCTCTGACACACACACACACACGCGCACACACAAGCCCACACAGACACGAACAAGCAAACAACACCGCTAAGGTACGTCAGTAAAAAACAAAACGAAAAAAAAAATACCGAAGGCTCTTGTTTCGTCCGTTCCTCTCACGGGAAGTCTATTTATTCGAGGGCGGCCTCGCTTTTATTACTGTTTTGTGCGCGCGTATTTCATCTTTCAGTTACGTTGGTTCGAAGCACGGCGGTTCGAAGAGATGGGGGCCTTTGGCGGCGGCGCGTAGATGAGACGCCGAAATGGGTGGTCCATCTCTGCTCGGAGGAGAAGGAGGGGAGGGAGCCTGAGGTTTTGGGGGCCTTGGATGAAGCCGACAACGTCGCTCTTTCTTTTGGGGCGGCACGTCCCCAAACAACGCCGCGCAGTCGGCGAACGAATGAAAACACAAAAGATGCGACACGACGTCACCATCAACGAGTGGAATCAGCCACACTCGCCATCGCGAAGCTTCTCCGTTTCAATTACCCGTCCGCGTGGCGCTGAAGAGTCGTCGAGCCTTCGGGGGCGGCCAAAAATGCTAGAAGAACAACACCGGAGATGTTCGGCATGGGCGTACGCGAAACTCGGTATCTCCTTAATCGAGGAGCGGACCTGTGTAATTTCGGGTGGCATGTTGGCCACGATGTATCCTTTGCCACTGCATCAGTAGATGAACCTCTGTGCTCAGGGGCTGTCACAGTCGATGACGCGAGAGATGAGGGCGTTAACTTCAAGGAACCGACGGCGTTCGCAATGTTTTCCGGCGCATGTACACAACGCGACACTGTAAGCGCGAGCACGACATCGGCGCCTTTTGGCATTTCATTAGGAAGGAGTATTAGTGGGCACACAATTTTACGCCTTCTGTTAAGCCCTAAATGACCTCTTTCTATAACAATGATATATTTGATGACAACCTTTCGGTTCAAAGAGGAGAACACATGAACTGACGATCGCTTGTTCGCGCTAACAGTGTCGCGCTCTGTACATCAGCGAATATAGCATTCGGTAAATGTTCAGCTCGTTCTTGCTTCCTTTCCAATCTTACAAAAAAAAAAAAAAGTCAGTCGGTAACATTTTGGGTGGCGCGAGTGAATCCCCAATCGGGAACTGTCTGCCACACAGTTCCCGATTGGGGATTCTCTCCGATTTTCAGCTGTCAAAGACGTGTGTCGCCATCTGGACGTTCGAAAAGGAAACTACCCCCTCAAAATGGAAGAAACGAGTTTAGACTTTGATGAAACAATACGAGTCCGATGACGTTTGTGGATAAACGATTCTAATAATATAAAAGATGTATAATTGATTAAAATATTAAAAATCTTAAAGAGAGATAAAGACGTTTGTTTGGAGGACCAATACGGTACTGCGAGTTTTCATGGAGTGTAGGGTACCGCTTTGACGAGGCTGTAGATAACGAATAATATTTTTGTTTCATTAGTTTTTTACTGAATTATAGATATTTACAGGCTGGGATGAATTAGGTTATATTGATTACCTTTTATCTTTACCGTAACTCTGGATCGATTCTAATAATTAAAAATAAATTCTCAACTGACAGAGGATGATTTAGAAATTTCGAAGTCTGCTATAGCTGCGTGGTGTCCGTAAATTGCGAACCAATCACCTAACACGGATATCACATTTCCCTAGTCCGAAAACACAAAGAGACCATTTGAGTCTCAAGGTCCTCACTCGTATAACGAGATTTCGAAATTCTCATCACTGAACAGAGCCCCACACAACTTAGCCTCCACTTTAAACTTGCCCCTAGGAGTGACAGCAATGCCTCGACAAACCGCATGAAGCTGACAATCGGAACGCAAATTCAAGAGACATTGCCAAGCATTTTTGAGGCCTCGTGTGTGTAATCCCCATTTTCATGGTCCCTAAAGACCCATCCACAGTGAGGTGTTTGCTTATGCGAACGGGCTTTTAGCCTCAGGCGTTTGTTAAATTCACCATCTCGTTACATTGCATATTATTTCAATTGTCTAACAAATTGTCCAGACGTGTCACTCTCCTAACACCGATATACGAGGGTGATTAAAGATTATTCGCAATCTGGCTATAGAAATAATTTTAATGTAAACTTTTCCATACCCAAGCCTTTCATGAATTATTACATAGGTAAAGCTTTGACTGATTCGCAAAGGATCCGTTACATTATCTACTGTTACTCGTCCTCTATTCCCCAGAATCAATTCACATGAACGCTTAATCTCGTCGCCAAGGCGCGGACGCGGGAGGGCGCCCGGCTTCTTTATTATGGCTGGGACTAGTGCTTCCTTCATTGAACTTTGGTATCCGTTCAAACACACCTCTTTGCGACAAAACACCTCCTTTATCGTGCGCACAAAGTCTTCGATAAGTATCGGCATCAGACACCCGCTCAGACCGCCGAAACAATGGCTTCTCCACTTGTGCAAATCACAAGGGGGGGGGGGGGCAGACATTTCTCGCACCTCAGTCACAACTGAACTGACTTAACACGTTCAATTTTGCACATGAGTAACCGGAGAGAAAACGAGCTCGCCCGAAAAGTGCCAGCAAGACAATGTGGCCAACATAAGACCGGAGTGCGGAGATTTTTTTAAATCATCCTGGCACGTGGCAGGAATGAGGCTCCCTCGCCTTCCCGAAATTGCCCTAATAAAAATCGGTAGAGTTCGAATATCTGAGGATTACCCGCGAAATCAACCGCGGACATCCGCAGTCAAGTGGCGCATTTTGGTAAAAATGAATCAGATTTGGTGGATTGCGGATCGGATGCGGATGCCAGGGTGCAGGGGCTGCGGGTGAGGATCGGATGCGGAAATCCGCGGGTCCGAATCAACATTTTTCGCCGAGGCGGTTCATAAACGTGCGCGACCGCAGAATGTGGAGTGAATAGGTGAGGGAGACTATGAAGTTAGTGCGTCGTTGAATATATTGCGGAAACAAATTACTCTCTTATAAAAAAAAAAAAAAAGGTACCAATCGGAGAGGAAGTTGTTCTTTACGCCAAGGAAGACCCGATTCTCACCAAAGATCGATTTGAATCGTTCGATGTCGCCAAAAATGCTGTGCTTTAAAAAAGTAACAGAAAAAATGCAGGGGCATTAGTTGTTTCGAGCAAGCGTGTTCTTGTTTGTAAGGGAAAGAGCAGAAAACGTTCTTCGGGCGAAGAAAACCCTAAACGTAAAAGCCGCAAGCAGCTATATAGAGAAGCCTCTTCCGCAAGTAAAACGTGGCGTGTGTGTTTGCGCTTTTTTTCATCGACAGTTGGATAAGTATGTGCTTCGAAGCACTCAGCTGCAGATTTGTGTTTAAAACTGAAATCGACAGGAGGTATTGCCATTATTGAATATTGTGATATTTTCCCAGTTCTGCACTTGCGTCTTTAAGCGTGCATATGGAGTACTTCGCTGCGGTGATTGACCGCCTTTCCTCTATCACATTTTTAATTGTTTGACCTAAATAAAATGACGCAATGCTATTAGTTCTTTCTTTATTAATTTCAATGTTTAGAAAATACGCGTTTGCTTAAAGGGAATCTTATACAGCAAAACAACAACAACAACAGCCCAAATAAATATTTTTTTTAAACATTCTTTTATCGCAACTTTTTGACAGGGTGTCGCAGACTGTCAGGACGATATCAGAACTGCGATCTTCTTTCCGGCGAAGCGAAGTGTCTCTTGAAGCATGATCGCTTTAATATAAATGCGATAAAACCGACTACGATAAGATGAGTTTCACTGTATCCTGACTCGAAGAAATTTGATAAAAACAAAACAGCGCAAAGACAAGGACGAAGTAGAAGGAACAACAGGACACAGCCCTGCATTGTTGATCCTTCTACTTCGTCCTTGTCTTTGCGCTGTTTTGTTTTTATCATGTCTTATCAACTAGCCCAAACTTCTACGTTAATCGAAGAAATTTGTAGAAAACAAACTTATAACTTATGAGGCACCGCCCACATGCTCTTTTTTTTTACAGCGAAGCTGTTAAGGGCTAGTTTCCTCAGGATCGTGTCCGACAGCAAATAAATGTCGACACAACACTCCGGACAGCTACCGCCATCTATGAGCCTCGGCGGCAACCAGACAACCGCTTGTCTGGTTGCCGCCGTCGCTCATAGATGGCGCCAATCCTTCCAGCCTTTCCACTCTGGCTTGCCGACTTGCGGCTGGCCATTACTTCCTTCCCACCATCGTACAGCTTCGCTGGTCTTCCTTCTTCACCAGAATGGAAAGGCTGAAAGTTTTTGTTTTAATGTATCGTTTGATTTCATGATCTAACATGAATGCGCTGTTTGCGGATTGGATTAGATTCCAAAGTCTGCGGATGCGGATCGGATGCGAATGATCATATTATTATCCATGCAGGGCTCTAAAAATCGGATGAATCATACCTGGCTAGGGTGCCTCAATGTCCTTCTGATTAGGGTGATGCCACCCTTTGTAGTACCCGATGCCGACAGCACGCGCTCCCGGGTAAAATACAAAGAACACGACGAAAACAAAATGTCGCCATAGCACAGTCAGCGCCACAAACGCGTGCAGGGACACGCTCTTTCACGCGCTTCTGAACAAAAAAGGAAAATAAAAGTGTGGGACAAAATAGCCGGATGACTCCACCCTAAGCAAAGTGCACATGAAGGCACCCTATACCTGGCTATTGGCCTTGGTTGCAAGTCCTCGAGAGGGCCCGGCAAACGAAACGACAGCGATCACACGCGCGCGCAACAGCGAAGCAGGCTTGAAGGAGCGGTGCAACGATATTCAATTGGAATGTTTTTCACTTTACACGAGCTTACTGGCACTATAGGGGGTATTCACTGGCCGCCATATTTGAGGTCACTGTTTAGAGCGCATGCTCAGAACGAGCTCACATTAATAGGCTGCCAAGACCGGCAATCTTGATGGTGCGGGGTGCACGTTGCAAAATAACTGTAGAAGCTAGGCATCAACACGTGCTCAGCATTAGCGCACACAGATATGGCCGCCAGTGAATTCGCAACTTTCACGACCTATAGGGGGCGCAGTGGTGCCTATCAAAATGGCTGTCATCTGGATGATCGTCGTAGAACAGCGGTACGAGGCTGGGTCTGCGACGCGTAAGTAATTCTAGTGTTGCTATATACGAGCAGTATTAGAGACTTGCGTTATTTTTTCACGCCAGGAGGGTGTAGGCAAGCCCATTTATTATGAGGCCGATCATCCAGGAGCTAGGGTGCGCGATTCTCACAACGCGGTACCACCATCGCTGAAAGTTGCGAATACGCCCTATACTCCGTTTCACCTTATGTTGTACCGCAGCGAAGGCTAGAAGCGCGAGCTCATAGCGTTGGCAGCTGCCCTTGGTGCACGAGAGCTTGTGCCGTCGAGGTGTGCCATAGAGCAAGGAGCTCGCGCTTGTAGCCTTTCCTGCGGTACAACACAAGGTGAAACAGAGTATAGTGGGGCTCAAGGATACTCGCACGCAACGCCACTGGCCAAGAAACTTCTTTGTTGCAGTGCAATTTCAAGGACAAAGGCGATCATTTTCACTCAATCTCTCCTTTGCAAAATTTGATGACGTAACGTGGGTATCGCAGTACACCCCAATGACAATATTTGAATGTGGTTTATAGATTGGACCCGAGCATTTCGTGGGCACTCGATTTGGGCTCGTGATAATTACAAGCTCGAGAAGCATTCGGGTAGTGGCCCGTGTCCAATCGCTGCAACGACAACAATAGCCGAGCCATAACAATGTCTGGAACTCAGCGCGTGTCCTGTGCTTTGCCAACCCCAGCGCGTGGCTATGATCAACATTGGCGGCATATAATCGGCTCCAGATCACGTGGCCGCTTGCTCTGGCTGCAAGTTGAGGGGGTGAACGCTGCTCGTTTTTCTTTAAATTTTTTCTGGGACTTTTATTGCGTAGGGTGAAAAACGAACGCGTGGTTTATAAGTCATTAACGTCAGGGATCCGTCCTACGCGGTATTTGCGCAAAGTACAAAAATTGTTGCATCGCCCCTTTAAAAACAAATAAGGCAGGATTCAACCATCACGGACATCACGACCGAGTTCACGGTCACACAGACGCGACGAGACGAGAAGGAAGGGTACCAATGGAGCGAGGGACCGGCCTTGCCGTCAATGCAACGTCGGGGCGGCTTTGCGATGCGGGCCATTGCCGGCGATGTAGTCTGGTTCATCGGTCAAGTCGGCGCAGAAAGGGCTAACGGTGGCCTTGCACGCCACTGACTGGAACAACCCGTCGGTCCGAGACAAACACGCACGACACTCGCATCGCGATTGTTGGCCTTGCGTGTGTGCGTGCGGGAGCAAGTTCACCAGGTATCTTTTTGTCCGAATCAGTGCGTGAGATTACGAATGTGCACAGCAGAGGTGCTCGATTTATTTAGACTTCGTTAAACAAACGTAGAAGAGCCTGCATCTTACGAATCTGCTATCTCAATTATGGCTCGCTACTGGAATTTCACTGACCGAGGCACCGGCTGTAGACCCCAATCAACGACCTGTCAACTTACGACGGTTCTGCTTTTGGATTCAGGGTGTACGCGCTACAACGAGGAAATAAAGAAACACAGAACATGAAGATAATTCAAGTTGAACGGGATGCCAACTTGTATTGTGTGTGTGTGTGTGTGTTTGTGTGTGTGTGGTTGCGCTCCGCAGTCTGAGACAGGGCCGGATTCAAAAATATAGAGGCCCCGGGCTTACGAGTGCCTTGTTCCCGCGCTCACCGATTTCCCATCCCTGCAAAATTGAGAGGGGAGAAGTATTGTCACTGGGACCGCTACTGAAACGTCGGGTGGCAATAGGGAGTTTTCGTAGAGCGTTTTCGCCGTCCCGCAACGCTCTCCGCAACCCGCTACGACACCCGGAACTCTAGAGTCAAGGCCATCGGCGCGCAGGCGCAATAGCGGCTTCTTCGTTGTGGAGGGCTTAGCGTGGGGGAAAACGCGGTCTACGAAAACTTTTTTGAAAATTAGTAGAATTGCGCCGACGAATGAAATGCAACGTTTGGTGCAATGCTACGAAGCCCGCAGTACTTACGAGCCTCTAATCGCTATATTGCTCCATGAATAGTTTGGAAATTAAGTTGTCAAGTGGAAAACATTGAAAACAACGTGAATGCATGTTGTAGACGTTACGAAAAAAAAAGCAATAGATTACAATTACAGTAGCTGATCGTTCAAAATATTAAATGAAATTACTCGATTATTTGAGCCGAAAAATAATTGACCATTACTTGTAAAAGTAAGCGTTACTTTTCTGATTACTTTAGATTTCAAAAACGGTAGATTTTCTTACTGCTTTGAAAATCGGTCTTTCAGGCGATTCTAGTCCACGAGAAGATTGCAATCACCGCATTAGAAAAGGATCACCCCCTCAATCCACCATTTTTGGCAGATGGTCGCCTTGTGGCAGAAGTGTTTTGAGGATTTCTTGGAAGAAAACTTGTGGAAACGGAGGACACCGCTTAGGATGGGCAGAGGAAAAGCTTTATTTTCCTTCAGTTTGCGTTATAGTAGCGAGGTGCGAAAGATAAGCCATGGTTGGCACGGCGGGGATATTTCGGGAGCTCAATCTAGGCCATAGTAGATCAACAGAGCAAACGCCGTGCTTGAAAGAACGTTCGCACACGCTTCTGTCATGCCTACGTAACTTCGTGCCGAAAAAAAACAACTTATACCTTAAATTTGGTAAATGGTGGATTCGTGTGGAATGCGCACCGCTAGTCTTTCATGTGACAAAAAGATTAATATTTTTTCGGCACCTTAACATTGATATTATCTTGTTTTGGACATCTTAAGACGGAAGTAATGTTTAAGCAGTTAACAAAGATATACAAGCTACAGTAACAATCGAAAGTTCACATCGAAAGGCATTGTAGAGAGCTTAGACTTCCCCCAGTCCCAGCATAAAACTGAACAACCACTATACTACATAAACTCTCCAGCCTAAGAACGTATATTTATGGTGATAACGTAATCCTTGGGGTCTGAGCATCCTAAAAAAGCCTAAAATTCCACTCACGGGCGGCCCATTTCCTTAATAAATCTCAGAACGAAGATCGTGATACGCCCCTCTTTCTGCGCCTTGGAGCAGATGCATGGGGCGCCGTGGGACGACATTTTCAAACAATAATGGCTATATTACGTCTCCTATACACCCCAATAGTTTACGGTTTTGTCAAAATATTAGGCACAACGACCCTAAAAATCAATAATAGTAACGTTTAGAATCTCGTCGCGAGAGAAAATGATGCACCTGTATTTCTATTGCTAAGAGTTTACTAGGAGCTCTTGCCATCTCTAACTCATCATTTTTATTCACTAAAGCCAAACAAGCCGTACATCAACAAGAACAAGCTTCAACAAAAAGCACTTGAATGCTCCTTTAACATTATCCTGGTAAAATTCGAAAGCGGTGCTGATTTGTTAGTTCCCGTGCAAATATGGGCAGTTATATATAAAAAAAAAATGATTACAACAAATAGAATAATAAAACATTCGCGTCAACTCTTCCTCATACCACTGCAATCAACTCACGGGAACAAGCTATGTGAATGCGGCCGAACTTAAAGCCCAAACCGACCGGACACGTAAACGGATCCGCTTTCTAACATCGCACTGTACGATACAGGATCTACTAGAAGACAAACCCAGATGGCCCAAAACACGTCACGATTATTTTTATCAACCCTCCTAGAGAAGGAAAGAATTACGTATATAAAACAACTTACTGTAGTGATGCAGTTTTTGCATGAGGCAATTTTTCGCTGTGCGTGAAATCCATCATCATGGACGTTGGGAGGTCTCTGCCGCACGACGCATTGCGAAAAACCCATCTCTGTAAAACAACATTGACAAGCAACAGTCTCAACCATACTCACTAAGTAATTAACAGCTTCAGAAACGCACTGCTTAGCAAATCCGGAGCAACTTCTTTTTTGTGTGTGTGTGTGTGTTTTTTTCGTTGTTTCGCGGCCATTGAGATAGCGGTATTAGTCATCAAAACGCCGAAAAGCGATTTACGAAGCAAGAAACGTGAACATAATTAACCACGTCCTGCGTTTCTTCAGCTGTCCGGAACTCTATAAAGTTCCTCTGTCTCAATCATCTTCAGAAGCATCCTCTCTCGTCAATTCAAGTTTCTTTCGCGAATTCTTTCACGAACTTCGCACGCAAACAAACATGCACAGAGCGCGGAGGGCGAGAGCACGCAGGAAAGTTGTCGCGTAAAGAAAAGATAGAAAAAAGAAAGAAGAACGAAAGACACGGGTCCTCCCAAAAAATAAACAGGTCCGATCCGGTCCCATGGATGGCCGTACACGCGCGCTCAGGTTGCGTCATTAGACTTACCGATGACAAGTGGCGTCAAGACAGAGGGGGGCTCCTTGTCAAAGCAAAACAGAAACGTCCCAGCGAGAGATTGAGAGAGACACCGCGATAGGAGGGAGAGGAGTCGCCGCAAACGAAACCGAGACGGGTGAGAAGGGTGAAAATGAGCCACCGACGGAGGGAAAGAGAGCGGGGCACGACGAGTTTCTTTCTTTAGTTCACACGGGTCCGTCCTTCCTAGGCCTGGAGTGATAGGTGGATAGCGCGGTACAGGCAAAAGGAGAAAAGGGAGAGAGCGTGGCGGCATTAGGAATAGCTTATTAAGCGCGCCACTGCTCGCTCTTCCCGTAGGCTTATAATTAGACAGTGTCGCGTAATTTTCTCAAACAAGATTGATTTCAATCAGGGACGTCCATGGGTTAGCCACCGCACCGCTTCTTTCTCCGGGGTCGTCTGGCTTGGGTCCGCTTTTCGGCGCCCCGTCTCGCTTCTTCCGCTGCTGAGAACGCACACGCACACACAAAATGTACAAGAATCACGCGCCTAGACGTACGCAAGTGCGTGCTCAACCACATACAAACATAGATTCGGGAAACACTCATACGAAACACATGGAAAAAGAAACTAAAACATGCCGAAAGATCACTTGGGGCGAAGAAACGTTTTTTTATGTCTTATATTTTTTTACGGGTGTTAATGTTATCAGAACGTTTTGGGGCAGACATCGAATTGCTAAATATTTTTGTCGTTGTTGTTGCACATCCTTCTCGTTTTCACCTCTAATCGCCACGGCTGACTAAGAAAGTCTTTAAACGGCTCCAATTTCGCCGAAACGCAGGTGCATACAGTCAACCGGTGGGTCCATTTTGCAGGCAGCAATTTAAGTTGACTGGACTGGTTTATTTAGGCTTATAGAGGTACCTGCCATGTTATGCCCGGAAGCGTGAGAAGCGCGTGGTTTGATAGCGAGACCATTCATTTGATGGCAATCTCGAAGAACATACTGAAGAGGGCCCGCTTCTTGGCGGGAAAAAATAAAGAGGAGTGTGCAAATGGCGAACCTCTTAATCAAATTGAATAGGGGGAGTGCTTTTTCTCTAATAAGCAAGTTTGGGAACAGTGCTGACAGCCATCCGCGTGTAGAAAAGAAAACAAAAACAGCAACAACAACAACAAAAAAAAGTGTCGAGCAAGAAAACAAAAATGCCGTTGCGATGTTTAATAAAGAAATCTAGCAAGGAGATGGGAGCATGTCCTTGCTAGATGTACCTCTGAGTCTAAGCATCCCACTATAGCCTCTAGCAACCTTCGCGATACAAGCTATCGAGTTCGCCGGAAGGAAGATGGGTCAGCGCGTCCCTTGGTGGCGCCAATGGACCCAAGAAGATACAAAGCATGCGAACGCATCAAAAGTCTGATCAGCCGTCGAGACTGATGCTTATCGCGGCGCAACCGAGCAGAGGGATCCTTCTTTCGGATTGAAGTACAGCAATCTTCCTTTAAAAGGCGGAACAGCTAACGGGAAGCGTGTTTACTCAGTAGGTCATCGACGCCAGCCAAAAAGCAATGGTACCGCAACAAAGGCTCTTTACCAAACTGTCCTCAATAGCACCAAGCGATGCGATATTGTTATGGCTCCGATATTTCTTTGTAACAGGCCACAGGTTTTGTTTTAAAATAAATTGTTGTAAATCATACCTGTTCCATGTATCCTCCCCTACTGAAAACCCCAGTACAACTTTTCGCTATCTGGATTATGGAACTGGAAATCTATCTGGATTCTATCTGGATTTCAGGTTTTTTACGAATTATTCCGTTGTCTGCAATCTGCATTCCGAGTTTCCAGGAACAGATTTCCAGTTCCATAATCTATATAGCGAAATGGTATGCTGGGTTTTTCGGTAGGGGCGGGAGTTTCTCAGGGGTCCGTCCTCAGTCCCCTTCTGTTTTCACGTATCATAAATCACATAGTGCGTGACATTCCTGTTTCTTTACGTATTTGTGCGGATGACAATATATTATGTAGTACACCGAAGTAAGAACACCGTCAGACCAAGAAAATCTTAGAGTCCCCTTAAAACAAATTGCTGAGCGGTGCGAGGAGTGGCAAATGTCTCTAAACAAGAATAAATCAAGATATATATTACCATAGCCCGGAAGAAGACCTTTTTTTATCGACAGCATGTACTGTCATTCCCGTTGATATGTTTACTCATAAAATACCATGGAGGTATTATAAAAAAAAATATAAGATCGAATTCTCACCATGTTACACGTTTTGAATAAACTTTGGTTACACGTATTGAATAAATTTGAAGTTAGCATCATAAAGCGTAATATTGACAGCCTACTAAACTTTGGTCATTTAGATTTTAAATCTGCCGACACTGTATGGGATCTCGTTTTACTGTGTCCATTAATAATTTAATAGAAAGAGTTCCAGGAAAAAGCTTCCGTTTTATTTGCACCAGGTATCGTCGTACTGAGTCTCTTTCCAAACTCTATGCGACCTATGGCCTTCAGCCCTTAGAGCTTCGAGGTAAGGTCAATAGGTTAAAATGTTTGTTCAATTTGTGGTGCAATTGTTTTAACTTGAAAAAAAAAAACGTAAGCATATTTGTCGTTGCCCTCCTCCGCGTTACCCTTGATCACAGAACAACATGGTTCTGTCTGAAAATGAGTGCAAGAGAGATTCTTTAAATTTTTTCCTTTTCTTCAGGACGATACACGTTTAGAATTCTCTACCAATACACATTGTTACAATAACCAAATATGCCTCATTCTCACATGAACTTTCTCACAATGATTAATGAATTTCTTCATTGTGCGTTTGCGGTTAATGATGTACAAATGCGTGTTCGTAAATATGTTTCAGAGGTATGGTGTGAGCAGTGTTTTTAAAATTGTATAATGAGGTTTTGCCTAAACCGTTTTATAGATACAGGGTGCTCGACTTACAAAAAGCGTTTGATACTGTGCAGCACAATATTCTATTGAAAAAAACTTGAAATCTACGGTGTACGAGGACTTGCGCTAAGACTAATAAAATGTATCTTTCAGATCGTGATCAATATGTATTTATAAATAACCATTCATCTAATAAATTGAAAATACGACAAAGTGTTCCTCAAGGCTCCATTTGAGGCCCTCTATTATTCCTCGTGTACATTAATTATATTACGGCAATACCAGGTTCCCCTGAACTAATAACGTATGCAGACGACACAAATATATTCTTTGCTGGTACGATGAAAAAGTGCGTCGAGAAGTTGGCTAATGAATATCTTTCAAAATTATCAATATAGTTTCAAATAAATCGTCTACAATTAAACAGAAATACAACGAAGTATATCATTTTTAAACCAGCAAATAAGCAAGACTACAGTTTCATTAACGTAATATACGAGGGCACAACATTGGAGCAGGTAGCAGAACAAACATTTTGGGGCGTCTGGTTTGCAGAGGATTTATCATGGAATTGTCATGTAAACAAACTAAAGGCTGATTTATCCGGGGTAACAGGATGCATTTATAAAATACAAAGTTTGATACCGACCTGGTTAAAACACACATTATATTATTCCTTATTCTACTCCAAAATTAGTTATGGTATTAAGGTCTGAAAAACAACGACAGCGGTGAATTATAATAAAATTATCTTTTTGCAAAAAAAGAGTTTACGAATGTGTGAAAATTGTCAAGGGGATACCAGAAATTTAAGGACACAACCACTCTTAATCAAATATAATATTCTCAAGGCAGATCAAATATATTACTTCAAACTTTTACTATGGATACATAAAATAGACTTTACACCACACTAGCGGACAGCCTAAGTGCATATCTGATTAGAAATCCAAAGAGAAGGATGCCGGCCATAAGACCAACTATGGCCAACAAACTTTAATTTTTCAAACAACTTAAACTCTAAATAGAACGGACCTCAACATTAACTTTAACAACACGTTTCCTGGTTTTAAAAGGGATTGTAGACGTTCCTTGGTTGGCAGTGAAATCGCATTCTCATTTGGATAGTGTATTTCACCAAGAACATTATCACTAGGTATAGCTAATTTCAAAGATATATGTTTTTATTGTATTCCTTCATGTGAACTTCCTTGTGATGCTGACATGTCGGAGGAACACAAGATTGCACTCTAGTTTTTTGTTTGTTGTTACTGTTTGTTGTTACTGTTTTCGGTTTCTAACGACCAACACTTACTGACGTTTATAGTGTTTTTTTAGCAAATGAATGCAGTGTCTATTTTACCTTGTTCCTTTGACTTGTTTTTTTTTTAATTTTAACTGTATAATTTTTCTAGAATCTGTTATTATGTAACTACTTTGAGCTGCTGAACTTTAGGGGGCAGAGGCTTTGTCAGGCACCACGCCTTTATCTCTGCCCCCTACGCGGCAAACCCGCAAAACAAATAAAGAAATCGAATAGATTAAAAAAGGTGTCAGAGTTAAGCGTGGAGTTCCGTTTTCACCATGTATTTATCAAGCACGGCGGATATTAAATAAGGGGATAATTTTCATGGTAAGGTGGCTAATTAAGTACAATCCGCTGATTAACTTTTTAATTCTTGGTTTTAGAGGTCATGTTGCAATTGTAGTATTGACGAAAATTGCTATTAGGGGACAGAGCAGTTGAAAGAATGAACGCATATGTAATAGCTTTTTTATGGTATCAATACTTTGTTTTGCATTTTTCTCCTGATTTAAAAGTTGCTCCCCAAAACAGCGCCGCAACCCCTGCTCACGATGACGCTTAGAAGAGTCATGTAGTCGTTTCAGTCACGGCGATATTTGTGTAGTTTTTGCGCGCAATTTTTAAATCGGGCCAAAAAGCTTTGAAGTTTATCAA
Source organism: Ixodes persulcatus (assembly GCA_013358835.2). Taxonomy (NCBI): domain Eukaryota; kingdom Metazoa; phylum Arthropoda; class Arachnida; order Ixodida; family Ixodidae; genus Ixodes; species Ixodes persulcatus. The sequence goes on along the minus strand of JABSTQ010010918.1, from coordinate 408,055 downwards.
TTAAATATAAAAAAAAACTAGTACATTTTCGTCAATGTTTTAATGTATCTGGCCTCTAATTGTGATTGCCGTCAATACTGCGGTTTCCCCATGACCCCTTAAGCCATTAATTAACGAATTTCAGTTAAATAGCCAATGAACCATGATGAATATTCGCCTCATCTGATGTACGCCAATCCTGATAAATACACGGTGAAGACGGCCATTGTAGAACTCTCACCCCATTTCTTTAAAAAAATATGTTCGTGTTAAGAGCAAACCCTGTAAATTCATTTTTTTTAAACTCTGACACTCTTGTTTTTAAATACCTTCTCTGTACTGAAGATTTTCCCACTCCTGAAAAATCTCCACCAGGAAATGTGGTATCAATAAATAAATAAATAAATAAATAAATTGTATTGACTGCTTTCAGCGTGACTCACAAGACAACTTCAATAAACCTGCCATTGGAAGTAGTTTTGTAGCATGTTAAGAGGCCCGGCACTTTGACGCTATGTTTTCAGAAAAAAAGCAACTATGTCTTGAGCATAAAAAATGCTGGGGTTGGAAAGAAAAAATATTTTTTTTATGTGTTCTACGAAAATGACATTGGAAACTATCCACACTTTCATAATGAATTGCTTCATGTCAACATATATGGAATATCCTTTAAGTCGTCGGAATGTAATCACATCCAGCCGTATTCACTAGGCGTTACTATCTGTTTAACCGCTGACTAATCAAGTCATTAACTCAAATGATCACGTTGAAGGTGGTAATCATGACTAAGGAAGCACTGGGTATTCACCGACCGTGTTTAGGCTTGAGTCACTTAGAATTCGATTACCAAATCTTTGTCAAGATGTAGGGCTAATTTTGCCGATGACAGCAGGTGACTAGCCGCTCCTATAACCGCTGACCTCCGGCACAAACGAAGCAGGAACTGTCTTGGAACCCGGGGGCACACATTTAGAAAGAACCATAGCAGGAAGTATTGTGAGAATAGAGTTGTTTAGAAGTCAGAGCAATCGCTAAAGCCAACTCAGCAGGCCGCTGGGTGACGAGAGAGCATGTGATGTACGAGCGCTTCAATATTTGTTTATGTCGCTGGTAATGCGGCTTCCGGGAAGTTTAACTCGCTTGTTTTCAAGCATAAACTGCGCTTTAACACTACACCCCTGGGCAACGCCTTCATGATTTCAGCTACTCAGACAGCATGGGCACGACTGACGATGAGGGCTTTATTATGCGGCTGTCCAAGAAAGCCAAAAAACGTCGTCACGGGGCCCAATCAACGTCATCGAACAGCAGTACCATAATTTCTATCGAGAACAAGTCTCCAGCGCTTACTGTTATTTATATGCCCATAGACCAAACAAAGATAATAACAAAGCTGAACGAACTGAAACTCACAGAGCTACTCGAATCACACGCGCCAGCTTCAGTAATTCAAATCCGTCTGAACTACCGACTCAATTTATTATCTGTTGACACTCGAAACATGGCTGCATCCTCTTCGCTTCGGAGGTGTCGTCACTACTAGGACCAATAAATTCCGGCTAGAGCATTCGAGCCACGGTCACCCGCTCAAGCAACAGGAGTTATCAAGGGAATCCACGCAACTATCAAGATTGACTCACAAGACATCAAACCTCAGCTTAGATCGAGTGACAACACGCCGGGGATATCCGCACGTCGGCTCGGTACGTCCGCATCTGTCGCAATAACATTCGCATCTCCAAGACTTCCAGACTACATATTCCCAGGGCTTGTCCGGCACAAAGTGGAACTTTTCGTGGAAAAGCCGATACAGTGCCACAGATGTTCTCGCTTCGGACAATGCAATGCCAATGAGACACATACACGATTTTGTAACTAGCAAAAACCATGAGGCCTCATCTCACCAGTGCGTTAGATGGAAAGATGAGCTTGAAATACGTCGCATACGTCAGGTCAACAAACTCGACTACAAAACAGCTCGCAGCTTGGACACAAATGCCACCAACTTTCCGGCCCTAAAACAATCTATCCCCCAAGAGAACCTGACAGCCGCTAGCTCCACCACTACTGGAACTTGAAGCACTACAAAAAAGGCGGACTCCACTTAAATAATGGACAGCAAAACATCTCCACGAGAAAACCAACGGGAAAAGGCACTTCCCCAAAACAAGACTTCTGTCAAAACACCGGCCCAGAACAAAACCCTGGAACAACATTTCTCACAAAGACAAGAACGCACAGGACCATCCTACAGCCAGATACTGACAACAAAGAGATACAATGAACAACATCCTCCCCGTGTTGACCAACCACCTGACCCTTCGCAACCAAGCTCTGGAGTCTGGTCAGCAAACATCCTTGCGGATAGAGAGGCACATACGTTATTTCCTTGCCGAGTTTTCGTCTCCAGTTGCTGGCCTTGCGCAACAGGCATTTCACTTTCTTTTTCTCTCTTAGTAGCTCTTTTTAAGTAATTCATGGTACAAAACCCATCCACCTGTTCAACTCAACATAGAATTCGCCAGAAACAAGTGAGTAACATTAGAAAAAAATCCTCTGATACTTTTTTTGAAATAAGGACAACAACCAAAACAACATTTGAAGATCGCGGAAGTTAGGGCGATACTGACTAAAAACAGCTACTTAGCTCAACATGCCTATAGGTAAACCGATAAAAACACTGCCGACAATTATACAATGGAATGTAAACAATCTTCGCCCTCGCCTTCCAGACCTTCGGCGCCGACTCCTGCAAACCCAAATCGATGTCATTGCTTTGCAAGAAACGTACGTAACCCCAGGCTCACAGCGCATCTCCCCATATGTTCAATACAACAGCCATAGTCCTCATACTGACGGCAAATCACGAGCATCTCTATTAGTAAAAAGAGATATTCACCACAATAAAGTTAATCTAAAAGATTGAACACGGAATACGACGAGCACGTTGCAGCAGAAATTCGCATAGCGGATAAAAACGTTACGGTAATTTCAAGCTACATCCGATCAAACCAGCCATGGGACGTGGCTGGTTTGGTCGGTTCGAAAACGTGGCACGAGGCATTCGAACCACGGATACTGCGGTGACTCGTGTTTGCAGACTGTCTTTTGTACGATGTATGAGCGGTGTGACCCCGGCTTAAGGACCCTGGAGTCAGTTTATTAAATTAGATAATTGTTTTATTAAATTGTTGATTTTAGCATGTCGCAAAATGTCTTGGATGGAAGTGATAATTTCTGGCCGGCCGTTCCAGTTCAATGATAAACATAATGTAGGTAAAACAGCGCAGAACGACAACAACTAGAAGGAAGGAGCAACCACGACGGGACAGGCGCTGACTCGGAACTATAGGTTTTATAGACCCCTTGCAGAAAACCCGGCAACAGTGTGTCTCGGCATGGTAACCATGGCAACAGCGAGGTGGTCAGCAGCTGCGTGACATTGTGAAGGAAAGCAGGTCGCAACCTCGCTGTGCGCCAACCGAGCTTTAGGCGCTTCGTGTGTTGTTTTAAGGACAGTTTACGCGCTCCAGAGTATCCAGTGAAGATGCCAACACAGTGCTGTGTCCCGGTTTGCACGCAAGATGGATACACTGACAAATTCGGATTGAAGGGAGCACTTTTATATACCTATCGGACCGTCCGCTGCCGCGACCGTTTGGCTAATCTCACGAATTCGCATGCATTTGCTTAATGAGGATAATATATTGGTTCTGCATTATACTGCTTTGCGTTTTATTTACTATTGCTGTTAGCCAGGTATACGTTTGATGCGGGTAAACGAGCGTCGGTTTTACCCGACGCATCAGTTGCCTTTCGGACGGCCTCCGCACATTTATTTGGCGTGTCTCGGTAGACAGATACCATTGGCGAGGCTATATGAGCAGTCGAATTCCCGTATCAGTCCTGCGAACATTTTCTACACTTCAACAATAAACGCACAAAAAAATTATTGCGCAGGCGCGTTTTTTTATCTTTCTTATGTTACTGAGGCGTCCACTAACACCATGTTACTTTATGCTTCCATGCAGAATTGGGACAGCACAGCATTAGGTTCCCCTTGAAGGCATCTTTTTATGCAAGTTTAGTGGGGACTTGCAGACATATCATGATTTGTCATGATTTGTCATCATCTCATCATCTTTGTTTTCAGGCTTCATACCCAACAAGCTAGCTAGCAAGGTTATTTTCCCAGCCGGCGGCGGGAAACAGAGCCGCGTTACTTCATTTGCCATGGCACTTTTTGACGCAGAGCCAGCGGGCCGAAGAAAAAAACATTCCTTCACCATGGAGAGCGCGAACACTGTTGCCCTAAATGAACAGAGTTGTCACGCTTTTGAAAGGGGTCTATTACAGAAAGCATCAAAACTAAACACCCAAGACAGCTAGCGATCTAAACATGCGCCAACTTTTTAGCCTCATCACATAGGGCACTGGTCATCCATGTGCCGCGTGATCCTCCCACATTATTATTTTTTTTATTGTAGAAGTAACAAACAACATCTCTTTCACAGATAGTGTCACTGACGGCTCGCTGATTCACTGCGCCCCACTTTCCGCTATGTGAAAGGCCTCTATCACCTCCCTCGTCACCTTGTCTTTCTGCCCATCTACAAGCGCGGTCTCCTCGAAGGACGGCTTGCACAAACAGCTCTTACAGTGCACCGCCAAATGTCCTCCGACCGTGTCTCTCAGTGAATAGCTGTGCTCCCTGAGCCTATCATTTAAGCACCTCCCCGTCTGTCCAATATACACTTTACCACAAGAGATGGGGACCTTGTGTACCATTCCGTAAACACAGCTCACAAACGACGTTGCGTGTTTTTTGTGCACTTGCTTTTTGACTGCCCTCCTGCCTTGACCCTCACCCTCGAAATAAATCTGGCTCGACATTTGAGGGGGGAGGGGGGGGGGGGACACCACAGGGACGTTGCACCGACTTTGTACCTTTAAATTGTGGGAGACCTTGTGCAGGTATGGGATGACGACGGTCCTTCGCCTGTCCAACACTTTCTTAGGAGGAGAGATTCCTTTTACCTTTTTAACAAGGGTTGTGGCAGGATCACACAGGAAAGCAAACGGTCTTTCAGCCTATCGCACTGCCCAGAAAGCTCGCATGCACCGTGTGGACGAAGGACCTGTTCAGGCCCACGTTCAAGCACAAAACCGCAATGCCCTTTTTGATAACCTTCGAGAGGGCTGAAAAATAGTCTAAGATGGTCTTTTTTGTCCGAGGGCTGAAAGCCCAGCAGATATGACTGCCGCCGAAGAGAAGGGAAAGGTCCAAAAACTGCCGCACCCACTCCTTGGGGACCTCAAACTTGCCCCTGATGCCCCCCCCCCCCCCCCCCATATTCGCCGAAAATTGCCAAAACGTCAGCCAGTGAAGACACCGTGCCGTCAAAACCCTCTAGGGACACTAAAAAATCATCAACATAGCGAAACACCTTTTTAACCGTGGTGGAACCAAGAGACCTTGCAATGTCCCGGTCAACCCTACTCAAGTAGATATCACTTAATACGGGAGCTACACACGAGTCAATACAAACGCCCGACCTTTGTACACAGCATTCACCCTTCCACCCGACCACCATCGATTCCAGGTAAAATTGCAACATTTCCAGGAACCTCTCAAGGGACACACAACATGCATTTCTAAAGGACAGTTCATCATTGTCCTCAACGCACTTCTTCACAGCGGAGAGCAAACAGCCGTGAAGGAGGGAGTAGAACAACTCCTTTACGTCCACACTAAACGCTCCACATTTCCTCAGCTCGTCCAGCTCCAGCAAGGTCACAACCTTTCCCGGGTTTGCAATCCTAAAAGGGACCCCCAAACTCAAAAAAACGAGAAGTACCCCTATGTAAGTTGACATCTGGCGCTGCCAAGTTCCTCCCTCAGTAACAATAACTCTAAACGGGTAGGCATCTTTGTGGGTTTTAGCGCTAAAAACAAAACTTCTAACCACATGCATTCCGCATTCCCGATCCTCCCCGCCAACTGGGTTATGTGCAATCGCTCACACAGTTGTTCCGCCCTGTCCCCAGTTTTTTTTTAAGGCTCACTTCCGCCAGCCTGAAATTCTTTTCAATAGCTGCGCTAGCCTTATCATTATACGTGCCCTCTGGTAGAACCACAAGTGGACCCCTCTTTGTCCGAAAGCAAAACGCGCAGTTGATTGTTCGCCATGAAGTCAACTATGGGTTTTATAGGGCCCACCTGTTCTCTCCGTGAGCACTGGAGGGGATCCACACACTCTGAAATGCACCTCGGATGATCCACTTCCGCAGCCATGTACACCACTTTTTTCGTTAGAGTCACTGACTCTTGAGGGCTGACGTCAGGTTCAAGGCAAAATTTCGGGCCCCTCGCCAAAGACTTGCATATATCCGGTGGGACCTTAACATCACCCAGAGTCTTGATGCGCTGAGTTGACGGAGTCACGTTGTCCTTCCTGCGCGTCAACGTCATCCTCACCCGCTGCAACATAAACTCCGTGACGTCTGCTGATGGCGTGTTTATTCGAAGCTGAAGCTTCGCTGGCCTTCCGCACCTCCTCCCCTCACACCACACGCCACTCTCAGACAATCCCTGAGGAATCTTACTTGGCGGTAGTACTCCGACGGTAGGACACAGCACATCCTTCTCGTATGGCCCCTCGACGGTGCCAAGAGGCCGCAAACCAGGAACCCCAATAGGGTTTCCTAGAAAATGTTGCAATTTTAACTGGAGTCGATGGTGGTCGGGTGGAAGAACGAATGCTATGTAGAAAGGTCGGGCTTATGCATTGGCTCGTGTGTGGCTGCCGTATTGAGTGATATTTACTTGAGTAGAAATGACCTGGAGATTGAAGTGTCTCTAGGTTCCACCACGGCTAAAAAGGTGGTTTCGCTATGTTGATGATTTTTTAGTACTCCTAAAGGGTTTTGACGGCATGGTGTCCTCAGTCGCTGACGGTTTGGAAATTTTTGGCGAATGTGGTTGGGTATCAGGTTCACGTCTGTAATCTTCAAGGAGGGGGTCCTAGAGTTTTTTCACCTTTTCCTTCACTTCGCCGGCAGTTATATCTGCTGGAAGTACAGCCCTTGGTCAAAAAAGGGCATCTTAGACTATAGTCGTCAGCCCATTCGTAGGTAATCAAAATAGGCTTTGAGATTTCGTGCTTGGACGCGGCCCTGAACAGGTCCTGCGTCCACACGGTGCATGAGAGCATTCAGGCGCAGTGCGACAGGCTGAGAACGCTGCGCTTCCGCGTGTTTTGCTGTGTGCTGTTTGCCACCACCCTTGTAAAAAGGTAAAAAGAACCTCTCCTCCCTAAGAAAAGTAGTGGACAGGCGAAGGGCCGTTGTCATCCCATACCTGCAGAAGGTCTCCCACAATTTAAAGAAAGTAATAAGTCGGTACAAGTCCCTGTGGTGTTTTCCGCCCCCGAGAAGTTGAGCCAGATAAGTTAGATGGTAAGGGCCGAGGCAGAAGGGCAGTCAAAGAGCAAGTGCACAAGAACACACTCAAAGCCGTTTGTGAGCTGTGTTTCCTGAAGGGTATACAAGGTCCCTTTCTCGTGTGGTAAAGGGTCTATTGGACCAGACGGGGAGGTGCCTAAATGATAGGCTCAGGGAGTGTAACTTTTCCCTGAGAGCCACGGTCGAAGGGCATTCGGTGGTGCACTGTAGGAGCTGTTTGTGCAAGCCGTCCTTCGAGGAGACCACGCTTGTAGATAGGCACAAAGACAGGTGAAGAGGGAGGTGATAGAGCGTTTTCACATAGCGGAAAGCTGGGGGCAGTGAATCAGCGAGCCGTCGGTAACGCTATCTGTGAAAGAGATGTTTTTGATTTCAACAAAAAAAAAAAAAGGGGGGGGGGATAGGAAGTACTTGGTACGTGGATGACCGGTGCCCGATGCGATTTTGCAGAAAGGTTGACAGGGTGTAAGGTTGCCTTGCGTTGTTAACTTTTGATGTTTTCTATAATAAAACCTTTAGTTGCGAGTCAGCGTCCTGTCCTGTCTCGGTAGTTCCTTCCTTCTAGTCCTTTGTCGTTTGTGCGCTGTTTACCTACATTATGTTTAGCCTACACTAACTAGCCCAGCAATAACCTTGGTACAGTTCAATGATGTTTAGAGAAAAATGTAGGGCCATCTTTTCAAGGTGATCAATGCGAGGAGAAGGCGATGCTGTAGTAAGGTAAAGTCGTGGCGTTCATGTTTACTAGATATAAAAACCGTGAAATAGTCCCAAGCTTAGAAAATGCGCTTTTGTGTGAAGTCATAAAGGTCCTTAGTAAACTGCGTTTAAGCTTAGTAACGCTAATAAACCTAGCATTCTGAGATATTATACGGTGAGATACTGATTCTGAACTGATTCTGGATCGAATGCAAGGTATTTAGGAGGAGGGTGCCAGATAGACGAATCATATTCTTGCTTCGCCGCACTAATGTAATGTATTTAAGGCGTTTGACGGATGAAGAAGCGAGGCAGATGTTATGAAGTTGGAAACTAAGGGTGCGTTTAAGATCGGAAATGATGCCCCACCCACTCTCCTCTCGACGTCTTGCATGACGCTGACGCACGGATTGACCCCGTCGGGTTTTCGTGAAAACGAGCGTAATAATGCTAACGCATTTAAAAAATGCGTCACGGATACAGCCGTACGTTATCAGATTTTGTTTGGCTATTCCGTCAACTCACTACTGGTTAGAAAGTGTCACTGCTTATATATGTTTGGGTTGTAACCATCAGATCTACTTTAAGCTGGTCTGGTCACTTAGAGAATATACACAGCAAAAGTGTCTAGTAAACTGTGGAGTCTTCGAAGGACCCATACGACATTGTCTCCCGGAGATCAAGCTTGTGGCGTACCCTACTTTGATTCGTTCATTATTGGAATACGCGGACATTTTATGGGACCGGACCCATATTCACAGACATTGATCGACAAACTTGAGGGAGTACAAAAAGGCACTGCGATTTATATCTAAGGCATACGGCGTGCATACATCTGTGTTATCTCTTTATGCGTTACCCGGATTAACCCCTGTATCGACCCGCAGAAAATTAAAGCGTTTGAATTTTTTGGTATTAAATTAATACACGATAGGGATTGGAATGAAGCTCGAAGACTAGCTGTATACAATCTCAGTCGATTCACTTGGCAGAAGTATGAAAATCTTCTTCGAGAGTTTTGGTGTAGAAAATACATTTTTAACTACTCTTTTTTCCTAGAACTGTCCGAGACTGGAATGGCCTGCCTACACAACATACAGGCAGTGCCTCCTTCGACTCGTTGGTCAGCGCCTCAGATGGAGGTTTTGAATCCACTTGACTAATCATTGCCAAGTGTTACCTCTGTTTATTGGGAAGCGTCTGTTCTATGTGCCTTCCCCTTTTTCTCAACTACGTTTTTACAAGCCATGTATAACTAGAGCTCTGCTTTTTTATATGTCACTAATGTACTCACATGCCTTGGCCCACAAAAATAGGCCGGCATTATTATTCAAATAAAACAAAAATAATTTTTTGCCTCTGAGCGTTGTATTTCCATCCTCGTTGTCTGCGCACCAACGTGTATGTTGAGGCAATTGACCATCTACAACTCTAGAGAATGCACCACCACCAGTCGTCATTGTTGTGAAGTTGAAGATCGTGATTTTCAATGCACGTGGTTGGTCTTGTGAATTCCCATGGCCTGCGGAAAAGCACAACTCTCATTATTCCCAAGTTGCACGCGAACCATGAGAGAAATAACTCCATATGGTTATTCATATTGAAATTGCTTGTTAGCCTTATCAGCCACATCTCTGGGGTGTGACCATCGCAGGAGTGCCACATCGCTGTTGGTATTTTCAAGCACTCAAGTAGTCAGGTCAATAGTAACTACGCTGGGTATAAATTTACCGTTTATCGGTATTCTGCGAAATTTAATTTAGGAATTCATGTGTACCCCGGATTATTTAATTGCGCCTAATTAAAACTATTTAATCGGCCAATCCCTAGAAAGTACATTGTAGCACTTTCGTGTCGGGGCTAACCACAGGGTACAAGATGTTTCCACCCAGCAACAGACAAACAAACACTGCCCAAAATAGCCCGTGTCTTTAATTTATGTTAATTATCGTGCCCAGTAATTAAAAATATATTTTAATAAGCGAGTACGTCTACCGCACATCACAGGTTTTATGTGAACCTTGTAATCAGCGAGAGATTTCGATATTGAGACTCGTAAAAAAAGCTCGTTAATCTTTCCTTCAAGAAAGAAGCATCTTTCAACATTTCGGCCTGCTGCGTTATTCGATAATTACAAAGCACAAAGCTACGTTAAACTGCAAATTATATTACGAAAGTGCCACCCACAGAGCCAAAGCCAGTCTGAGCTTAGGCATTGGATGTCGTGAGCTCAGATTTACGAACTGGTAGGTAAGCAATTAAGGAAGCAACAAAAAGGTAAAATGCCCGCTTTAATTATGTGACAAGCGACAAGAAACGTTAGTTGTTTCTTCACCACGAAACTTTATCTAAAAGTCTAAACTTGTCTTGATCATCCTACTAAGCTAGGAGCACAGAATATGTCGTGCGTGCATTATGTGCGAGTCGCGAAGCTCTGCGTGGTTTCGGATACGTTGCATACACTCATGCACTCCCTGGTTTATCAAATAATCGAGACCAGTTAAAATGTAATCGGCAGTGAGTCACATGTGAGCACAGACGTTCGCCTGCACCTGGAGGCGCCCGTTAGCCTTTTAAAGGGACACTCCAAGGAAAAAGAAAGTATAACTTTTTTAAAAAGCATACATGGGACAGATATTTTTTAAAAATAATTTTTCCACGAAAGGAACATTTTTTCTCTCAAAATTTCTACCGTTAGACGCAATTAGGCTGGAGGTCACAGCCCGCTCTAAGTCCCGCCCACAGAGCAGTGGCCCCGCCCATTACTGATGGACTGGCTTGGCTGTTCGACCTCACAGGCTAACAAGCGTAGTGACTCCCTTTCGCGTCATCCGGTGCGTCTATAATCTGGAAGTCCTGCTAGTCGTGTGAGCAGACGAGCGGCAACCTCCGGCATCGCCTGCTATTTCACCGCCGTCTATCGCCGTCTGCAATGCCGCGAGACGCGGACACGAAAGCTACGTGTCGGCGTCCGTTTTCGCCTCCTTCCGTCTGCTATTCATCCGCCGTCTAAAAACTGCTGCAACGCTCAGACCATGAAAGCGGCGTTCTGGAGTTCCGTGATGCACGAGCCACGGAGGACCATGATTGAAACATCACGTGCACCATATTTTCAGTCACCGAGGGTTTGTTTCTCGCGACCACCGCCAGGGTATTCTTTCCGGCTTCTGGTTGGCCGCATTCGAATTTGTGAAGACGGCCTGGAACACGCCCAGCCCGTTTTCCGCCAATGGCGCCTCCTCATTTGCCTCCCATACTTCCCAACGAATGGCCAAACTCTCTACATATACGGCTCTGGAGCCAGCCATCGGCGAGTGCTCCCATATTGGTTATGCTGCTGGCAATGCGGCTTCAGAGATGTCGCCCTTGCGATTTGTTACTTTTATTTCTAAAAATGTATTTATAGACATCCAGGCTTTCTTTGTAATATTTGCTTTGTCCCAATTCATGCGTACATATTAAAAAGGTTTGTGACTCGCATGCGTGATCAATCTTCTCACATCACTTCCGTGCGTTACCCGTTTGCTTTGTGCTCGTCAAAACCGTCGGGGTTAGTCGCGGTTGCCTCTTCATTTAGCTCGCGACTACTAAGCCGCGCTTATAACTTTAAAACAGCTCTAACTTGACAGTTCACAGCAAAAGAAAAAGACCTAGAAAAATATCGTCTCCTGTCATGACAATGGAACTTTTTAGGGAGCCGTTTTTGCACATATACGATGGGCCCTCCGGCACGCACTGCGCATGTCAGAGTCTTCTGCGGTAGAACATGAAGAGTTCGTACCGGATCGTCCATCGTACCGTGTCGGATGTGCAAAAACGGTACCCTAAAATGGGGACTTTTAGCACACCGTTAGCGTGTTCCGCGTACAGTACTACCAGAGCTTTTGAAACCTGCTTTTAAGCGCGGAGGCCAGGTGATATCGGGAACGGTTTGTTAAAAGTCCCCATTAGTTGACTTTTTTTTTTTTATAACGAAAGAAGAAAACTTTGCTTTAACCTTTCCATTCCTTTGAAGACACATCGTTAAAGTTTCAAACTTCTCCATAAATATCGCAAGAGTCAGAACTTATTAATGAGAATAAACGTTTTACAAGGGTGTTTCTTTTGCTTATCCCATAATCAATTCGAATTCGAAGATTTTTATGTTCTCTAGCCTTTGTTAAATTACTGCCGTCAGCGTGGGATTGTGTTTAGTCTGGTCCGGTAGATAACCGCCGTTAAGCTGACTTTTCTTAGAAAAACAGATATTGGTAGAATTAATTCAGAATTTCACATTGATTGGTTCAGCAAACGCATGCGTTCTCTAATTTATCTTAACCTGTCAACTCGAAATCAACAAAGAAATCCTTCTCTACTTCTTTCCCATTTTTACCAAGCCCATGTTCAGCGTGCCACCCCCCCCCCCTTTTCTTCCCCCTAAAAAAAGAAAAATAAATGTTGCCGGGTTTTATTTATTGCAGAAATGAACAACGCATCGCCGCTCATTCCCCGCCCAATGTAGCGCTAGCGGTCAAAGCCAGATGCCAAAGTTTCAAAACAAACCGTTATCTGATTCAAACGAGTTCTAAGTGATTTTATGAGACTTTCAGTGGGAAAATGGTGGCCGATTGAGTCCTGGAATACATGGAACTAAATGGCGCTAGTTACAGAGAAGGGACCACATTGTCCCACTGAACTTTAAAAAAAATCGCTTATACGTTTTTAATAATATAACTATTCATTCTGAGACTTTCGAAAACTGGCTCTGACCGCTATCGCCACATTTATGCAGGGAAGGAATGTTCAGAAACGCGTAATTTATTTTTGCAATAAACAAAATGAAACTACCACAGAAATTAAAAGGTTGTAAGTCGTTTTGGGAAACCCCTTGTACCGACTCTAACACTCTGCATACCCATTGGACGAGGCGGTTTACGGTAGCTGTGCTGGACTCGCTTTGGCCCGTCCCCCATTGGTGGGAGTGAGAGAGATCAGAACTCTAGTTCTATTCTCGCTCTAATGGCAATTTGCCTCGGGCCAAAATATGCTTAGCTTCGCCACAAATACTGCCTCGGCGAATGTGTCTTTCATTTTGTCAGACACTACGCATGCGCAGCCCATTCCCCGTAAGGCTTTGCTTCTGCTTAAAAGAACTCGCCCAACGGAACGTCAAATTGCAAAACTGACGACCGTAGCCTCCAGAGCGCCAACATATTCGCGCTAAACTGGAACGTCACGGAGCAATTCCGGTTTCGAGTCAAACCATTGAAAAAACAAACCGACCGACCAACCAATCAAACAACGAACAAACGAAGAAAGAAACAGACAAACACACAAACCAATAATTTTCTGCCGTTGTCGATTCGGTCTGCCACACGAACGGTCGCGCCAGTTCTGGAGGACGTACGTTACGGAGGCTCGCACGTGACTGCCATGCACTAAACAACAAGAGCAGCAACAACGAACACACACAGAAGTGCCATGCTTAGGCCTAGTAAAAGCAAGGACCGGAAAAAGGAGACGAACGGTCTGTTCCGGTATGGCCACGTATATACATATCAAACACACCGGTGGAAATATCGACGCCGAGCAACCTGCGGTTCGAAGCGGGCTGCGGCGAGCGGTGCACACGGCGTTAGCGGAGGCCATATATGGACGCCACGATCGGCGAGCTGACCGCCACGTCTCCCTCCCGCATGGCGGTCACGTCTCTATCGGGCCGCCATTATCATAGGTTATACGATTCCCCGTGCCGCGCAGCATATATACTCCCGGGCACCACGCCATGGACCGCAACGGAAGCTACGAGCCATGCCAACCAAGCCAGGAACGTAGCACTCGACTACGGGCCCTGCGTGTCGCTGTGCGCCACCCGAATGTCACATGGCACTCGGACGACATTGGGTTGGATCCCATTGGCTCGCAGGTTCCTCCGCGGTCCATCGGAAGGTGAAACGGAGTATATAGGCTGGGCCCTCGCCCTGCTTACGCCTACGCGCTTACGCGGGGAGATCCGACCTAACGGCTGCCCGTGAATGTTGCTGCCGCAGCGATACGATTGCAACTGCAGTGCTGAACTAGATTCACTCCCTTTTTTATATCCGGCTTCTGTATCGTTCTCCTTCCCGGACATTATTATTTGGTTTCGGGACGTTCCGGAGTCCCGGAGTTTCGCGTTTTGTTTTTTATTGTCACGTTTTTGAAACTCGTGGGCAGTGGTTGCTGGCGTCTTTTTCTCGATTTCGTGCGAGTACTTTTATATATTTCTTGATGGGCGGAACTACCTCGGCACACATTAAACCGACATCACTAAGGTTATCTTAACGATCGTTTTAATCACAAGCCAGCAAGAGACGAGGAAATGGTAACGAAAGGAAAAGTTCTGGGGCACGGTACAATGGTTCGAGACCTTGCTGTTTCGCATGATGATGTTGTAAGCATATCGCGCTAAAAAATCAGTATCTCGTGGCAGCGAATGCTCAACTATTGCTCACGTAGCACGATCTAATACCCCCTGTCAGCACGGGCACGTTAAATGACATTTAAGCAAAATGACATTACAGCTCGGCAATGAGCGTGAGCGATGAAGAACCAGGATCACGTGAAGAACCAGGATCACGAGCTGATTCGCCGAGCGGTGAATGACATTCGATCAAAATGACATTTACTTTCCCGTCTGACAGGGTAATAGCTTCTCTTCACGAGCGCGTGAAGCCTTGTTGCAACTCCCACCGATGTTGATTGGTTGCAGATTTCGGTCTCGTATTTGCTGGCCAATGACACTTGCGGTTAGTGCGCTACGCAGTGTTCGCTCCGCTCGACCTTGAATTACAAACGAGCCTTGACTGTTGGTTTAACGATTGTATAAAATGTTCGGTGATGTTTTTTAATAACTTGGACATTTGCTCGATTGAATATCCCAGTCGATTACTTACTTTTCAAAGGCGACTTTAACGTTTGCAAAGTTTACGGTTTCGAAATTCCGTCGGCAACAAGAGTCCTCTTTTATCTGCTTTCTTTGGCTGACGCGGGTGAAAAATGAACTAAAAGAGAGTCTAACGGTCTATCTAGCGAAACGTTAAATAATCAAATTTATATCAGGCGCCATTTATGAAAGATGCATTCTCAGTTGTAGGTAAAACACGTATAATCTACAGATTGATAAAATGATTCAATAAAACACGAAGCATTTTTTCAGCAACATTCTTTCACCTGAACGATTAAAACCTTTGGTGTGAATTGGAATTGCAGCACGTGCAAGTGACGCCGAATTAAGAATGAACTGCAGACTAGGAGTTTTGAGGAGTAACTTTTCACGGTGTCTATCCAACGTCAAGAACACTTTAGATCTAATCAGCCTCGCGGTCATTTCTGCGTTCGTTATATGGCGCCTGGAAACCGTCTCCGATTGGTGTGTTCTCCCGTCCTCAATAGACCTGTTGCTATACGGAGCGCAAGTTCGTCTGCTTATTTTGCAGGGCTTGTGGTGACGTCAGAACGCCGAGCTTTGATTGGTTCTGAATGAAAATACTGGGTAGACCTTAAAGACCGACGACCAGTTCGCGCTTTCCACTTTTCCTCGCTTCCTTGCCTTCCCCCTTCTACCCTGTTCACCGTTGCCTGTTTCCTCCTGCCTCATGGTGAGGAGGATCTTCTGCCTTGCAGAATCTCGTGTCTAGTCGTCGGCCTTTAAGGCAGCTTGCTTTGAGGTCTACCCACTATCCTTCAGTCGGAGCCAATCAGAGCTCGGCGTCTTTCTGACGTCCCCGGAACTCCTGTGCCAGAAGCAGACGACACGGGTCGACGCTTGTCTGCGCTGTGCCGTTGGACAGAACTTGACAGATCTTCGCGTCCTACAATGTCACCGAATCCACTTAGTTTGCACCGGAACCGCGGCGTGGTTCGACTAGGTTCGACAAAGCGTTGGTGTAGCAGACGACGGAGCCTGATGTATATTACATCCTCACGGTAGACAGGCCTGTATAGGCACAACTGAAGTTCCGATCCTGAATTTTGTAATACTTGTCAAAAGTATAGTTAGGTATTGTAACGAACTGTTTTATGAATAGCTAAGGAATCGTGAAACTCAGTTACGTGCAGTCAGGAAATTATTTACAAATTGTCGAGTAATTATTAACTCTAACCACGCATAGTAAGTAACAAGACCCATAATTATTTCACCAAAGTCTAATTTATTGCCTTATGAGTAAAACATCGGAAAGTTAGTAATTAAGAGTGCGTTTGAAGTTTCCACTGTATTCGAAGCTCCAAGGAAGGCGACTCCATCCAGCAGAAAAAACAAACAAACGGGAAGGTGAAAAGCGGAGAGCGACAGCCTATAGTATATCCCAGTCTGCAGCGAAAACTTGAGCGCCTTGGTGGCCGAAACGGGAAACAGAGAAAGGCGGATTAAGCGCACGAGTTTGGAGAAGGAAATATTGACAATTCCGCCAGTATAGTACTACTGCGAATCGCACTATACTGAATGATGCCTGATGCACATTACGCAGTAGTGAAGCATGCTGGAGCACAATGGCGACTTATGCAAATCTGGCAAGGATGGGCATCAAGGCGCAAACCTGTGGTTGCTGTCGCGTACTCCACGCACTCGAAATGCGAGAATTTGAAGAACATTTGACATCATGGACATCGATTAAGGAAATCTCGTAACGTGTTGGGTGATGTTTGCAACACGTGTACTGAGTGGTTGTTGATTACGGGCTTTATGGCGCAACACGTGTACTGAGTCTTGGTAATTTGAGTTTCGGAAGAGTTACTTTAGCGCTGTTTTTGTTTCTCCCTTGTAAAGTGTATACAGGCCAAGCAAGGAATGATGAACGTAAAAATAAATCAAATCTGCATTCGTCAAAATAACAGGCGGCGGAAGGCTTTGGTGATTCTGGCACGGCAATTGTGACATTATCGAGCGCGAACTTGATACCATTCTATCCATGATGACCTAACACATGAAACTCAAAGAAACGGCGGGAGGCACGGAAGATATTGCTCGGGACCTGAGGCGTGAACGACACAAAAAAAAAGAAAAGAACCATAATCAACTCAAAAACCCTAACTTCAGAACGGAAATGAAGTCCGAAGACAGAAGGTCAGCACAGAATTCGCAACGGTTCTCGAGAGTATAGGCAACCGGGGAGCGTGAGATGGATGAACCTTTAGGTAAAGGAAAAAAAAAAAAACAGCATGAAAGAGACAAAAGAAGTCAAGAACGAAAACGAAATCAGGCAGGTTTCCCGAAGAAACAAAAAGCTAACAGGGCTCCCTCATCACGAAGACATTATTGGATTGTCTC
Organism: Ixodes persulcatus; assembly: GCA_013358835.2. Classification (NCBI taxonomy): domain Eukaryota; kingdom Metazoa; phylum Arthropoda; class Arachnida; order Ixodida; family Ixodidae; genus Ixodes; species Ixodes persulcatus. The sequence continues at coordinate 390,624 of JABSTQ010010918.1, read as the reverse complement.
CAACGGGCGATTCGGCCAATCCGCCTTTGATCGGACGAGCAGTGGTAGAAGCAGCGGCGTCCGTTTCCTTCCCCACAATTCCTCTCCCCGTCTTCCCTCTGTTCTCCCCTCTGCAAACTGCATGAGCTTCGAGGCCCTGTACCAGCACCAAGCCACGTCTGAGGGCGCCCACGGTATGAACGGCCTCTTGGGAGAGTAGCAGTAGGGGAGGCCCATCAGCGCGGCCGCCATACGCAACCACCACTGTCCTGGGGGCATTACCCGCCGTCCACATGCGCGCACATGAAGGAAAATGTCCGCCCCCATCGGTCTTGCGCGTATTTGCGTTCGTCGTGGTGGCGTGAGTTGTGTGCGGTGAAAGGCCGAGCACCGCGCCGACGGCAAACAGTGGGAGCTCGGACCGCCCCGTCGGCGGCCGCAAATGCGGGCGTAGCGGTGTTTTTCCTAAGAAGGCAACAGCCAAAACATGCTCTGGGGTTATGTTCTGGGGAATGAAATGGGACGAGAAATAAACTGATTGTAACCGAGTTATGGGATGAAGTTTGGACCTTTGTCTGGTTTGCATTTGGTGTCCTGGTTGCCAAATGAAATTAACATGTTATTTCGATCTCTCAAAGAAGAAAATTGGAAGAAAAAAAAAGAAGAGAGCGCCTAAGGTTTCTATATTGACTGAATGCTTACTTAATGCTCCTATTGTTGCAGAAAAAACAAACACTGCGATTAAGGAGAATGATCACAGTAAGATAATTTGATAGAACAATATGCGTCGCAAGCCTAAGGATTTTTTTTTCTCTCGATGTTGCGGGAGATTGGGACTTCCAAGCAGCATGTAGTAAATAAATGCATTCATGAAGACAAAATGCTGGTCATTTAGTACCCACTTCACTCTTATCTTTGACGTGTGTCTTTGCTAAGTTACTTCAGCTACGGTAACGCTAAGAATTACGCTTCAGTTACGGGTAGAATTCACGGTGCGGTTATGGTAACAACTACAATTGCGGTTACCGCGAACTAAAGTTTTCATGAGTCGTTTTGGCAGTGCACGATTCCGAAATCGCGAACGGTGCAGCACTGCCGTTCCTCGAAACTGATCTGTCACTATGCTCTCGAACTTGAACGATTGCTAGCGTTGTGCACCGTCGTGACGCCTGCCCGCGAATGCCACAGCGGCTAGTCAGCCTAGATTACGAAAATATACTCACACGCGTGGTTTTCAGTATTTCCGATGGGTTGTCACAATGATCAGCCATCGAAATAATTTGGTTTGATATCTAAAATGAAGCAAAGTGTAGCAGGATAACAAATCACCTTTTTTCTTTATCCCAAACTATAAATACCATCTGAGGCGAAAAAAAAAACACACTTTTAGCAAAAAAATACAAACAAAATCTCTTTTCATAAAAGAAGGTACGATCTTATAACCTATGTCCTTCAGAAAGGTAGGAAATTTCATCCCTGAAAGCAGGAAAGCAATGTTCCTCTCTCGTCTGCATCTCATTATGGCGCGGCCCCGATTCGAGCGAATTGAGCTCAGTAGGGCTTAACGAGGAAGCTACGTCTATGGCCACTCTTTACATGGAGCGCTGCCGCGATTCAATCAAAAATAGTTGGCGTAGTTTTCGAGCAGGCAAAGTCCTGGGGTCACTGACGGTCCCCCAGTGCCTGCAAGCAGCTCTCGCAAGAAAATCTGTCAGCTGCTTTGCACCCATCTAAACAAGTCACTGCTTTCTGAGCGCGAGGAGCGGCAAATAAAAACATTCACGCGCTTTTCAGGAACTGTATCTATTGCCGAAGGTACTTTCCCGCGAAGGTAAGGAAACTTGCGTACGCAGTCACTCCTTCTTATCATTGTCAAGAGTGCGATGTTAAACGCAGATAACCGAAACCTGTCGCTTCGCGTACTTCACGTCTTTCCTTTGCTGTTTCTTGAGCCACCATTCTTTCGTCAGCATTGCACGACAGGAAGGAGTGCTGAACCATTCGCGAAACCGAAAGCCGCTCTCAAAAGAGCTAATTAGAAGCAGCGTGCTCGGCTCGTTTTTGCGCGGCAACCAGAAAATACGTATCGCGAAGCGTGAAAGAAGGTTACATTGCTCGCCACCAGATGGCAGGGTCAAGCAGAGTAGCTGCAAGAATTAGGGCTAGTTAGCGCTGCTAGGTACCGCCAAATTCACAGGCCACAAAAATAGTTTTGCATGCTCGCGCTACCATGCGGATATATAGCGCAAAACAACAAGGAAGGAAGGACAAGGGAGGCGGGAGAAGCGCCCTCCCTCGTCCTTCCTTCCTTGTTGTTTTGCGCTATATATCTTCATGATATACAACAAACCAGCCCGCCAGATCATCCTATTGCAGCTCGCGCTAGGGCACCCTGCATGATCATATACACGCGAACCTACATTACGCGCACCAAAAGTGTCAGCTTAACATACACAACGAGCACATACACAGCGCATAGAAACCTCAACATATAACGTACACTACCCGATTACTATTGCCGAACACTGCGCTTGCGCCTTTTGTACTCGTCGTTTTGAAGTTACGGATTTCCTGAATAACCACCTAAGCAAGACACAACGTTCCCAGTATCTTGACTTCTTCTCAGGAATATTATTCCTCAGAAGCTATTTTCAACGGCCCGAGCGATAAATCTCTTAGTAAAAATGAAACGTTCATCCCGTAATTATTTCCGACACCCGATAAAACAACCCGCTCAACTGCGTTTCCTAGCAGCCACGAGTTCGCTTCCCCTTAAAGCACGGTGTAGAATGGCGCGAGGGAGGCCAGTTTTTCCACCGTAGTATTTTTGTTTTGTTTTGTTTTTCCGCTGATCGTCTGCGGCTGCAATGGTCGTCTTGGATTGATTTGTGTAAAGAAGGCATACAATCAGTTGGAAGTGGTGCTTCTCGGGCAGAAAGATCGCATTTCAGCCAACGGGAATATGGTAAAAGCCGCGAGTTGCGTCAGGTGTTGCTTACGGCTAGCTGCGCCGTGGTGAGTTCGAAAATGAGCTTCTCGCCCAGGAGCCGACTGTCGACTAGAAACGATCCGGCCATAACACAAACGAAACATTCCAAGCACCAGATCGGCCTTTCTGTTTGATTTCATGAAATGCTAATATAACGAAGTGTAAATATACGTACTTTACGTCATATATCAAGCCTGCTCACCTCTCCCCCAGAGAGCGCAGTCGCTTTTGAGGAGGTGACAATGGGACATTTCAGGTGATAGTTAGAGTGGCCCGTCCGATAGGCGCTCCGGGTCAGATCAGTGGGTCAACGTGACCCTTAGATCGATCGATTGCACGTAATCGGACCAGCGGGCTTCTTAAGCTCTTGAAGGTAAAGCAGGATGTCAACCTGCGACGGCGTACGCCATCTCATCTTTTTGTTACACCACTGGTACGCGAAACACATGGTGACATCGGCGAGTCGACGATTGCATTCTTCGTTCACAACGCACAGCACATACGTGGCGATGCTGGTGACATGCGGAAACCCCAAATCACGGCGATCGTCCTTGGCCCTTGGTTGGCTCCACGGGGGTGGTGGGGGGCATGACGTCAGTTAGGTAGCTTTCCCAAACCATCCTCCCCTGGTGCTCACCTCTTTCTCATCCTCGTAAATTACTCTCTCACACATGAACCTCACGTGTGCGTTATGGTACATAATTGCGTCCACGAACTGAGTGGCACCAAGCTCTACGGTATAGTTAATTCTCTTCATGATCGTAGCAGCTGACTGCGCCTGCTGTCTTTCATTTGGTCGTACAACAACCATATATGTGAGGACAGCGTTTTAACGAGGTCTGTAACTTTATTCAGCTTGAGAAATGTGTTTTACATCAAGGGAAATTGAAATACGAATTTTGACAGTGATTATTTTGTGCATGTCTGTGTGAAAGGTTTTGTAGTGCGCTCACACAACTTCCACATACGTTTGGGGTGTTATTAGTATGCATCGCAACCAACATTGAACCATGCAGTTGAGTTTGACTATAGTGTATTATTAATATGTATCGTAACCAACGTTGGACAAGCTCAATTTGCCTTGACAAGGGCACATCTTTACCTGTAACAACTGTTGAAGACATAAGATTTGAAGTGAACGAAACTCCACTTCGATAAGTCCAGTCAGCTGTTGCAACCAACCGCCGAAATCCATCGTTTGAGCAGCTCGGTGACTCTCGGAAATCCAAGAGAATCGCTTCAACAATCACGTTACTGCTAAGTTCAGGAAGTAATGCAACACGCGCATGCCGGTGTACAAATTTCCCCAACCTCCGACATCGCTCGGATGGAAAATTAAGGCAATATTATTAATATTAAAAGTCCCCGCAGAGGGGTGGCTGCAGCCATTCATACTGCAAAACCACATTCTGGTCTCTGCAACGCCACACACTTTCGTTTATACAAACTGCTCAACGTCTCGGCCCGTCCTCTCGTCGTGGTCCAACGTACGCCCATCATGGTCTCGCTCGGCTTCACCGTCACGTTGCTCTCGTTAAAGGGGTACTACAACGAAATTTCGGCGCTTATTTTATGGTCTATATGTGTTCAAAGGAGCAGTATCACGTCGGACACACCAATATCTGGTTAAAAAAGACACGAAAAGGAATTTTAAAACGAATGAAACGATTAGCAAAGAGCACCTGGTGGATGTCGCTAACGCCTCGTTTGTAATGCCCGTCTAGGAACCTTGAGAGGCAGTGACGGTTGTTGTCTCGCCTCCGGCTGCTCCGGCCACGACGAAGAGAGGAGGGAAAGGAGGAACTCCCTCTTCCCGAGAATTCCTTTTGTGCGTCCCAGAAGTCATTATTGTCCCTCTACAAGATTATAGAAGATTAACCCGTCACTCAAAATTCTTACAAAAGCTGCCGCTTCGGTGGCTTGAACGACTAGGCCATCCTCTCGACGTCAGCCTCGCGGTAGCTTTGCTCATCCCGAGACGACCTACGTCACGATTGCGCCGGATGTCGCGTGCTCTAAGCTGGGCCTTCTCCGAGCGCTTGCCAGAGTGGGCCGTTTATAACAAAAAATAGAGCCACCAGGCTCAAAATACAAACGTGCGATTGTCATTTACGGATATTGTGGATCATATTCAACCTATTTCTGAACACGACGGATATATTTCAAATTTCGTTGAAGTATCCCTTTAAGCCTACCGGACGGAGCGAGCGCAGTTCTCCGGCGAGCACAACTGGCACATCGTGCACCGCGTCCTCTCCTCTAGTTTTTTTTTTTTTGGTAAAAGCTTCCGGACGCACGACGGACCGCAACGAGTTTATCGCGGTACGTCGTCTGCTCCTGGGGCCTTGCCGCCTCGGCCTCACCAGCGTCGCCTTCGCTTCGCACACGTAAACCCTACCGGACGCAAGCGAACGGAACGCTACGGCCATATCATATGCAACCAACCACCCAAATCGCATGTGATAGGGTCACGTGCACCTCATGTAGGTGCATATATCGTTTAAACTTTTTATGGTTGGGCATAAAAAAAAATCACGTGATTCCCTCCCCACCCCCCACTTCCCCTCCCCCTTAAAGTTGGCACTGGTTGTCACCTTAGCCCAGTGTACGTAGCACTGTTGACACTGCTCCGGAACTTCGCTGTTTCTAACGGTTTAGTTTGGTCGTTTGGCAAAATTAGTGGTAAAAACATTGTGCAACCAAGATCCTCCGCGTGTTTGGACTGGGAGACTGAATTTCAGGTGGCCTTAGCTGCCGCTGAATCAGCTGAACAGCTTTTATTAAACAACGCATGCGACGTGCCCAAAAAAAACGAAACCGAAAGGAGATGAGGTGGGAGGGCTGAACTTTCCTCCCGTCTGCATGGAGAAGAAAAACGTCTCTTTCCTCCCTTCTTCTTCTGTCCGCTTGGGGGCGCGTCAGTAGAAGCGGGGAAAACGCGCCGTTGCAACCATTTTCCTCCTTTTTTCCTTAGAGTGCAATCGCCGAAGCGATGCCTTTTTGTATTATCTCCGGGTTGTCGACGGTTGTGGCCACGTTTCGGTGACAATTCCAGCGGCCGAATCGGAAGAAACGAAAGAGAAACGCATTCCTATGTCATCAGCGGTTTGCGTGCGAATTCTCCATGCCGTCGGCGAAGCTCTCGGTGACAAACTATTTGAGTCGGAACTACCCACAAAATCTCCCTGATATTTATGAAATCAGTTTGCTTTACGTTTTCTTGGGCTCCGATAATAGTCATTTTGGAGACCTGTCTGTCTATGCTAGATCGCAAACTCAACGATGAACTTAACTCAATCGGTCGCTGAATGGCTGCCCTCTTGGTCACGGGATGTGACGTTGCGATTGAGTTTTTCCCTACGGATGCCGATGAAGTTCGAGCTATGCTGGTGAAATAATAAAGTTGGCGGTGACGTCAAAATGTCATGACGAATCAGTTTGGCGATTGAGATAACTTTGTAGTTGTCAGGCAGCGGAGTTGACAAAGTCAATGAAGATGGCGACGTTCACGTTCGCGGACGGGGCGAGCCAAGGCGATCTTTTACGGACCATCGCTACGTTTTTTATATGTTCGGTTCAAGGTTCGTCAAGGACGTAATCGGGGAATACTGCCCGCCACTTGCTGCCTCTGACAGTTGCCACGGAAGCTTTGGCGGCGTCGCGAGGGGCCCCATGTGCTGACACCGAGCAGCAAGTGCTCTCAGCTTCTGCGTTGCTGGAGGCACATTTTGGTGCGGCGAAGAAATCACCGTGCATCGGTGCGCTGTGAGTCGCGTTCTGTTGGATGTTACAGAGACGATAGTCGATAACAGGTGGGTGGGCTTCGCGCGAAAGAAAGACGGCGTGACGACAACCAAGAAGTTTAGCGATGCGAATTCAGCAGTGCGTTCGGTAAATACTCTTACGTATCAATACGCTGTGTTCTGATACAGTCTGAATTGAACATTTTCTCAACGTGCTTGCACGACAGCTCCCGGTAGAAAACGGGCGCCTCATTCAATGCGATGAGTGTCGTGCGAGATCGTTTTAAGCACACATTCAAGCTTACTCTAGTGATTGCATGTGTATAATTCATCCAAAGGTCTAGGGCCCCAACATCGGGAAATTGTTCAGCTGAAGCACGCTGTGTCTGTTTTCACTTTACCTTGCCACTCTTTGTATGGACAGACTATGATACAGAATTTTGATTGCCTGATATTCACGCTGCCCCTCCTTGCTCTGCAAGACATGATTTTGGTGTTGTGCAAGCCAAGTGTAAATACCTCCACATGATTTTGTTTTTGCAATTATTATTATCTTTATATTGCAGGCTTTTTGGGATGTTCTAAAAACCTACATGCTACTAGTTCCAAGCACAGTCTGCATTAGCATAGAAAACATCTACCTAGTCTTGATGGGCTTTTGGACAACTGAAGAGGTTATGAAACATTAATGTCAGAGGCCGTTATGTGCAGGTGACAGCGACTAACCCCTGAAACCGTTGTTGCACACCAATTCCTCGCAACCCCAATAGATGCTGTGCTGGCCCAAGGCCAAGCTTAACAAAAAGGCATTACTTAAGATTCTGTTGTGGAGCAGTGAATAGGATGCTCAAAAGCAGGTCCAGTGGTTGCAAATGTTCTGGGCACAGCAACATCATTTGCCTTTCTGCATAAGGCGGGCTCGTATAACCGTATCTTCACGAGTCCCTTGCTCCTCAAGAGTTCGACCCCGAGGACGGTGTTATCTTTGACAGCAGGGGACAAGCTGTGCAGCGTTGAAAATAATAAAGGTGGCCGCCTCTGCACCCCAAGTATGTGCTGCCTACCAGGGTCGCCCTCATCAAACTTGCAGCCTGACAGCCATCGAGCCTGTTACGAGCTTCGTCTTTCAAATCGTCACATCTGAAATATACTTGTGTGTATCTGCTTGCAATTTTGTGTCATACTTTGTAACTTGCCCAATCTAGTAGACACGGCAAGTCCATTTTGACTGCAGAGCGATCTACCTAGCAGACAGTACAAGCGACATTTAATTTTATTGGGTTCTTTTATCGACTACCTATTATAGATAAAGGAGCAGTTTGATACAAGGACACTTTTCTTGATCTGAAGCAATTGCATATGCATTAAAACGACTTACACCAAGCCCATGGCAGGGAAGTCTGGTATTCAGAAACTTCTGTTTCGTGTTAGAAAAAGATAGACATAACAGTATATTTCTTTTTATTGCACTGGTATCTGGGCTGAAGAAACACCACACCAAGCATGTGCTGTCAGAGATTTGTTTGGTATGGCACCTAAAATTAGAACTTTATATGTTTGTGATAAGTTGCTGTTTCTGAAAAAGACTTTAACACAATGTTTATGGCAAGGGTAACCTGCTAAAATGCAAATTGCATAAGCTAAACTCCGAAGCATTACGATCTGAGAAGAGAAGCAGGGCCTCTCAAGGGTGGCATCTCGTTTCTCATCAATGTGTAAGCATTCGGCTCGACCAGTGTATTGGTCTAAGCATAGAGAAAGAAAAGATGAAAAATTAACTGTGGTTGCTGGCATCTGGATCCACCACCGTGCCCCCCCCGTTAATTGGAAATGTCTGGTTCCTTGTATTACGAAATTACTATGACACCAGAAGTTGCGGTTACAACTGCCGAGGACATAAACAATTGTACCGAGATTTGCTGACCCAAACCTTTTATTCTATGTATGACAATTTTGTCGGGTATGATAAAGGTACTTCTGCAAATCTTGTTTCTATGCTATACTGAAATCATGACAGAAGCAAAATAGTGCATAGGGAGCATTTTTATTGTCGATGAAAATTCTGCACCACCATGAGGTACAGACGAGTGTGGTCAGTGAAGATGACTGCTGGGCATGTGCAGCTGCTTGTAACTTCACAGCCTGCAGACAAAGTACACGAAAGGGGCTAATGCTTACAAATACATACATTTTTAAAGAGCATGTTAGAGGAATTGCATGGAACAATATAATCCCAGTGGTGTGGTGAGCAGTAGTGTATGGCATACCACTGCTTTTACCTTCTCTCATAACTCTCATGCAGTCCTGAAATAGCAAGAATGCGAGACTTTGGAAAGACGTTTAGTTTATGCGAGCGCCTTCCTAACCAAGAAAGTGCTCAGACCAGCACACTCATGCTGTGGGTTTTCCAGTACAGAACGTAACCTATGAGACGGGTAGCCCTCAGCAATGTGCATTTAGCTTGATTCATTACTTTGCAGTAAACAGGCCTGCTCCGTCGATCACATAAAAAATGGAAAGGGATAAGCTGGTGGAAATCGGTCACTTCGAAACCCAACAGAAGGTCAGAAAAGGAAAAGGAGGGAAAACACAAGACTGCTGCATTCGCCTTCCGTTCTGCTATAACTGTCTGTCATAGCTGATTTCCAAAGACACGCTAACTGTTGTTCCCATCAATGCACTTGATGCTGTGGAAGTCCAGCTTTTCATCAATGTGTTGAGCGGGCAACAAAGGATGTGAGCACGAGCTGCTCTGGATGTAACTGAATAAAGCAAGGATGATGAAACTCGGCCTAAAATAACTCATTATTGCCATATGATGCAGGTTTTCTTTCCACGGTTCTCTACACAATGCTTGCCAGCCAATTTTGGACCTTGACTGCACTTCTCTAAAACTAGGGCATTCATGTTGCACCCCAGCAGCATGTGCAATGCAACCAGCTGCTCCTGCTGAGTGGGCGAGATGTCCTAAACAGTGCAGTGGGGGCAGTTCAGGCCCTCACCATCCAGGGTGGCAGTTTACCTGATGACTGGTACACGGCTGACAACATGACACAGTTTCAGTAGCACGCATACATGGTTTGTGGGTGATGTCATGCCAGTAGGCGCCGTGGTGGTGGCCACCACTCGGTACATGTCAGGTGCAGTTAATGGCAGAGGCTGCTTATATTTCCACGCGCGTCTCTGAGCAAGTATGCCGTGCCCGTAGCCGAATGGTTGTCGTGCTTAGCTCCCACGCAAAGGGCCAAGGTACGATGCCTGGCCGCGCAGGCACCTTTTTGTTGTTTCTGTAAATGTAGCGTTCTCGTAAATTCAAGAACCTTGTTACTCGCTCAAAAAGTAACTAAATACGTTACTCTTTATCGATTCTCAAAAGGAACGCGTGAGTTACCTCAAAAGTAACGAGTTACTTTTTACGTTATTTGGACGACCGAATAACGTATGGTTTATGGTTTATTGTTTTATGTTTAATAGTCGTTGCACTTAAGCAGCTGCCTCTCGAATTTTTCATCAGTTATGTTTCCTTGCTTCCTTGAAAATACATCTCCGGCGACGATGAAGAGTCGTTCTACTGACGCTCTCGAAGGAACGGCAGTGTTGTGCTTCAGGAAGACCCGGTGAATCTTTGGGAACTGCGCCTTCATTGAGGAGAGCGGGTATGGGCTCTGTGCCTTCCCGTGTTCGCAACCTCCGTTTTCGCAATCTGTCCGTACCCGGTTCTAGAAGTAGAAGGTACAACCAACGAACCTTATTGTGTTCGCTGGGTGAAGGACATTCCCAGTTTTAGAGTTCAGTACAGTAACGTATATCACTGGACACGTCAGTCGAACTGTTCGACTGACGTGTTCAGCAATATACGTTACTGGCACTGTCATACTCTTTAGTTCTTTTTCGGGTTGCCCGTCTACCGTTCTCGCAATAGACGCATACTCAGGTTAGAATAAAAACAAAGCCGTTTAAGCGGTGTTGTACACGTTACTCCTCAAAAGTAACGAGATACCGTTACTCGTTACTTGGCCTTAAAGTAACTAAATACGTTACTTGTTCCTTTCTAAAAAGTAACTAAATACGTTACTCGTTACCGAAATAGTAACTAGGTAGAAGTAACCCATTACTTGTAACGCGTTACGTACATGTCTGGTTGGACCTACAGCCACCTTGGGAGCTTCCGACCAGGCGCATTAATGTTTCTGACAGCTTCTTCGACTTTTCTCGTAGTTATGCACAGTGTAGATAGTGGTCACAGGTTTATAAAATTGCTGAGATGGGCACAAAAACTGTCACTTTGGGTCACTGGAGCCAGCACAGTTCACCATGATAACAGTTTAGCAAAGCTTCAACCACGGACCATCAATGGCCATCAGCATGAGACTACCGACGGCACTCGCGCATAATACATGTTAATGACGCGACATAGATGCAAATAGCGTATCACGGAGATGAGTCCAGACTTTTTTATACTTACCATTTGGTGGTCGTGGTGGTGGAGCTGCCACCTGTGCTGGGTCCTCACTAGCACCTTTGGTCACAGCAAATGAGTCCTGCAAAATCCAGTTAAACACAAGTTAACGCACAACAAATTGACAGCCTTTTCGGTTATGCATTGATGTCATGCCCATTGCCTACACCTTAGAATTCAGGTATCGGAGTGCCTCACGTACAGGTCTAGAGAAATTAACTCGTGAGCATGAGCGCTACGATCCGAGCTTTCGAAGAAACATTACGAGGCAGCACACTCGTGCAAAGTCAATAAGACCAAAAACAACACGGTGACTGTTCACACTCAGTAGCAAGTATTAGCAGACCGTTACCGTGTTCTGCGGTGGCCACAGTACTGCTGGCAAGGCGTTAAGCGCGCTGAAAAGCATGCTTCAAAGTTACAGTGACAGCTCCCAGTAGCAATTTCGCTGCGCACGGTAACGCTACGCTAAGACCGTCCTATTGCGATCCCCAGCACTTACCGACACTGCAGCCGAGATGCCGTGTGGCGACGGATGAGGCGCGTCCCCCCTCGAAATCATGCGCCTTTTTCCTTGTCTTTGTGGGCCAGAATTTCGTCCTACTCCTCGAGTTCAGCGACGACACTTGGTTCACGTCCCCCCCCCTCCCTCCCCCCCCCCCCCCCCCCCCCCCCCAGACTGCCGAGTGGCAATCGCGACATGCAACCTTTGAAAAAGCCCGACTCGGTAGCAAAAATTCCGAAAGTGAGGCACATTTTCGTACAGACACACGAGCCCTTTACGCGCGACATCCACCGTCGGCCATGACGATTCATCGCGATCGCGATGCAGCTCACGCGTTGCGATCATATAAATTGTGTCACTTACGTAAAAAGACATGATTCATGCGACCTAAACTTGACACCCGTAAGTGTATTTAGATTGTAACGAATTCTACATTTTCAGAATTTAAAAACGCTGCTTTTACAAGACCCTCTGATGTGGCGTTGCGCATTTCCCTCTAGGGACATTTTTTGGGTACAAATCCCGATGAGGTTACAACTCAATCGCCACTCTTCGTCGACGTCATCAACGCGCCGCGATGAAGTTCCCTGCCAGTTGAGTTCGCCGCCGATTGCGATTAGGCTCCTCCCACCGGCGACGTCACGATAAGTTTCCCCATCGCTTTTTCCAGCATAGACAGACTGTTCTGTGTTCCCTACTAAGAGCCGGTATATTTCGATTTGAGTCAGCCAGAAGAAGGCCTTCAAAATATTGATCCAAGGTGAGTGAACGGTATTTATAAAAGAAATTAATATTAGAACCACACCTTTTTTTTTTTCTTAATACGTTTCGCTCGAAGATTTGGTGGAGTGAAATTTGTTACAAAAGATACACGGAAGGCCGAATGGGTTAAACTTGCTTGAGATAAATCGCTGAACATGGTACACCACTTATTTTTCGCATTGCTGCAGGTCGTGCAATTATTTTGTGAAAAAAGTCAGGACTCACCTTGATCAAAGGAAAAGCTAAAACTAAGGCGGCGGCATTCGACGCTTCATTTAGCCTCAGCTGAAACATTCGCAAAAACAAAAACTTTTATAAAAGTTTTCTGCGTTGCAAGAGTAAATGAACCAAAACCCCGAAGCAACCATTGTTACTTCGACATAAAAGTGGATTGTTTTAGAAATGTTTGATTAAAGCATGGAAATCGTGAATATATTGACACCACAGGAACCGTCAAGCCGCATCTTTGATTAAATCACAGCTTTCTTCCTTATGAGACCGATCTTTGCTGATTATATGAAAATGGGTTGAATTTAATGTACTGGAACAAAATGTAGATCTTTTGACTTTCATTACCTTTAAAAAAAGTCAATACTCGTCTGTATAGGCTCCTCGTAACCACTTATGCAAGTTGTTCAATGAAAACTTGTTTAGGTCAAGGTGAGAAGTCTAAACAAGCAATAGTCACCAAACTGCTATGTATTTATCAGGAAGGGTGAAGTGTAGCATGCTTCACCCCCGCCTTGGCTGTCTTCCACTGCTGCATTTCCGGACGCGCTTGCTCCATTCTTAGTACTTAGTTTCCCTTAAAAGTTAATTTAATATCTTTTGTGAAATGTTATTTAAAATAAAAAAAAATACTTCCTAGCTGAAGATTTCTGCTAAACAAAATCTGAGTGTGGGATTTCTTTTCAAATGCAAGCATTTTTGGTCTGCTTAACACGAAGTAAGATGCCAGTTTATCTAAAAAGAAATTACATCGATTATCATATCTTAAACAACCAAGGGAACAATATTACGACCAAGAAATACACTTATATAAATGTTGTAGGTTCAGTCTGCTTTTCAGCTACTTGCTTTTCTGCCGTTAATGTAAATAATCTGCAACATAAATTTATCTGTATTTTATATTATACCTAAATTGCTGAGTCCCAGTTAGGGGCGTAATATTGAAAGATAATTGTAACAGTGCATAACGCTCTCGAGAGTTTGCGAGGGAAAGCGTGCCAATGTCTTCCCTAATGAATACAGGAGAGAGCATGGTGACAGTCGTCGTAATTGAGGGGTGACTGACGTAGATGCAAGTGTGTTGACCGGCTTTATAAATATGTGGCCGTGAGGAAAACACAACGGTTCCCGAAATAACTTTTATCATTGTTCGAGGAGCTAGCTGAGGTAGAATCGTGCAAGCGCCTCGAAAGTCTCTGTCCGCTTCTTCCCGTAATGATGCATATTGAATGTTTTCCGGAGAAGACCTTGCTAAGATCTTAATTCACGCTTGAGACCACAAACCAAGACATTTTTACCAAATAAACGAATCACTTTCGAAAATTCGGACCACTCGAGGTGTCCGGGTAGCGAACACAGGAAGACATCGGCAGATTCTGCCACGGACGGTGGGACGCCGAAACGCTACAAACCAAGAGAAACGAGCCAACAAAGTGACCATTAATATCAGTCTCCAGCGCACGAGACACCCGCTGCAACAAATTCCAGCTCGACATTGATCCCTCCAGGAGCTTTATGCGTTCGCGGTGTCACCTTTTGTGATATGGGCACGAGGGACATTAGGGTGACACATGACTTTCCAGATGTCACGTGATTCGCAAGGCTAGGGCGGTGGTCTAGCCCCCTCTCCGGACCCTCCCGGTCGCTGTGGAGTCCGGGGGTCCGGCGAAGTCCATCTTCCGCGCGACAGCCCCAGACAAATAGTGGTCGCGGAACTCGGCTTAATTGCTTTCCTTGGCGGCTGAGGCTGCGTGGACGGCTCTCCTTGCACACCCCTGTACGCGCCCATAAACGCGAATGGTCTTTTTCTTCTCGCTCTCTTACGTCATCTTTCTTCCTCTCTGTGTGTTTATTACTTTCGTTTTATCACTATATGCCGCTTGGAACGACGCGAGCCCTCTTTCTTGTCGGCTCTTGGCATAAAGTTGTAACGGAGGTACATTCATTATTGTTCATGTTTATAGCCATTCTCCTAGTTTTTCTTTACCCTGCGTTTATTTCTTCCAGCCCATTTGATGAGCCTTCCAAGGACGCGAATGCTCATTAGAATGTAAATTACTTTTTTATTATTACATCCACCGGAATTCAGAAAACTCGCGTTGGTAACGTTGCCATCTTCAGGTGCAGCCATCCCTTCTTTCAAAGCTTCAAAACGCAAAAGATAGACAGCAAACTATGTCCAACGACGAACGTTTATATAACAGTATGCGCGTATTAAACTCCGATATTCTCCAGACGCGTCTGAACGGTATACAACGCCATAGTAAATTCTTCCAAGGGAAGCAGTTTAGTACAAACACCTTGGAAACGCTAACTACCATAACTACCAGGCGTTTTCAGAGAACACATGTATGTACTAAATCATATAGTGGGCTAGTTGGCAATGCATCTTTTTTTTTAAATTAGCGCAAAGACAAAAAAAGGAAGAACGTAGGGACAATATTGAGCTCATGATCAGTAAGTAACCCAGTCATCAAGCTTTCCCTTTCTTTTTCATGACTATTTTTCTCTCTCAACCGCCACTTTATTTACTGACAATTTTCTTATCTTTTTATTCGTGTGTCTTTCTTGTTTTACAGTCAGCACTTCTTCTCTGTCTTTCTTTCGCTTAGTGATGAATACCAGTTGTAATTAGCGCTCTCCGTTGGATCTGGATGAGCATCGTACCGGCGTGAGGTCGTGTATCACTAATGCGTGGTGCACGTTAAATACCCCAGGCTAGCGGTTGTACCGCACTGGCTAAATTGTTCATCTACAACTGACACACCAGACGCTCACTGAGGCAGACTAATTCCGGCTGCATAAACATACACATACCAATTCAAATTTTCTACGTTCTCCCTCCTCTGTCTTAGCGCTAATTTAAAAAAAAAAACATGCATGCACGTCGTGTGTTTTTGACATCACTACTGTACTCTCAGAAAAAAAGTCAAACTCACACTACAAAGAAGTTGAACGTATGGTTCTGGCCTCTGTGCCTAACTTGTGAACACCTCCGTAACATAAAATTTCCACTAAAAGATAGGAAAGAGATCACGAAGCATTGATTCAGGATATCGACTTTTGCACGTCCTCTTTTCTAGGATTTGATCTCAGTACCTACAAAACACGTTTCGACGACCGCTACAATGGCCATTAAACATAATGTCTAATGAACCTCAAAATATAGGTAACAAGAAGAGTATAGAAGCATTTGATTTGTATTAGGCCCGTCTAATAGATTCTCCCTTGTACAACCGCAGTGACAAAACGAAAGGCACATAAAAGGAGAAATGGTTAGCCCACTATTCAGTAATAGCCCGTTTTCAAAGGACATGTGATATGCTTGGGAATGCCACGTGTCTTTCTGTTTGCGTTTTAACTCACCTGTACTGCTGATGGCCGCTGTAGTGTATGCTTCTACACCTTCCGAAACTCTAGCATTTGAAATGCAAAGATTAGTCTTTCGATCAAAACATACCATGCCTGTACTCGCCTATCCAACACACCTATTCAGCGCCTTCTTTTCCATTGTTCTTCATAACCGAAAATCCTTTCCCTCGCGCACTCCACCGTAAGCACCCCGTTTCCCGTGCAACTTTAATTCCGACTCTGCCTTTCCTTCCCCATCCCTTCACTCACCCCATTCCCGTGGTGACCGTTGGCCACCGGATCATTTGTCAGGGCGCCAAAGTGAAGAGAAAGTGAGAGGACAAAGAGAGAGAGAGAAATAGGGTAGTGAGGGATAGTAAACGGGGAGCAGGGGATAGAAATCCTAATTGCGGTCAGCGTCCTACGGCCTGCCCCACGACCAGCGTCCGTCCGGTGATATTGGCAGGCACCTTTCTCAGGCTGAGCCCATAAAACCCCGTTCCCCGATAAAAGCGAGGAAAAAGGGGGAGCCCTTCCCGCTTCTTATTTACAGCCTCGAGTGTCATAAATCCCTTTCTGTCGGTTTCTTGGGACCGTACAGGGATCAGGGGAGAGCCTTTGCTCCGAGAACGGAGACTTTTGGGACAAATAGCGCTGCTTGTTCTTCGGCTCTTTCTCACTCAGACACGCAAACCACAGACTCGTCGACTGCCATGTGTGAAATCGCACTCATTGTTGCGCAGAGTTCCTGGAGCGAATGCTCCCGATTATGCGTAGATGGAGTTAGTGCTGTATGCGCCGCATGATAGAGCTTTGACAAGTGCACACGCATTACGTTTAAAAAATGGAAAGAATGTCGCTGAAGTGTAGAAACGTGTGAGAGTCGTTCCAGGATGTAAAACATTCAGTATCAAGTCGACCAACACACTGTTTACGAAAAAGACCGCGTTTGCCCACACCAGGTCTGGGCACTGCGCGGGCGCATAAACCAGATTTGCGCGAGGCGAAGCGTCTGCGCATGCCCAGTACTGACAGCAGCGCCACCGCAGTGGTGTGACGTCAGAGAGGTGGGTTGGTCTATAAGTTTGCAGGTCAACGTTGTCACGGAAACACGTGAGTTTAGATCGTGGATGCGATCATTTTATCAAAAATAAAATTTTAACATTGGATGAACTTTTGCGCTTGAAGGTCGCGATTTGGATACTTACTCAAATCAACACTAATTGTGTTAACTTTTATAAAACATATTCAGATAAACAAACATATTACAACCTAAGACACAAGCAATTTCTAAAACCCAAAGTTAGAACTAATTACGGAACTCAAAAATTATCCTATGATATCCCGGATGACCTCAACAAAGATATTTGCACTTACCAAATGACCCATAAAATATCTTCAGTGTTTTTAAAAAGAATAAATATATGAAGTATTACCTATTCAGCTGCAATATGGTGCAGTAACCTTCGTAATTTGTGCTGTATGTACTGGTTTCCGTTCTTCTCTGTGTTACATTTGTAGGCCTGCTGCCCGAGTGTGGTATTAGTTGTTGGGACCTCTACAGGTGATTTGCTCACCCTTCGTCCCAACCTCCTTGACACCCGTGTCCATATTACAATAAATATGTATAAAATGTGTCAAGACAGAGCACTCTGCCCACTCTTAAAACATCTGCGGGTTCACTTTCCCGCAGAGCACGCTGACAGCCAATTACTGCGACCAGCAGAAGGACCCTAGCGAATGTCGAAGCTCAAAACACGATCAGTTCCGAAAAATGCAATCTGCGCAGTTACAGTGAGCGAGTGACACGTCGTGCTCGCTGTCCCTGCGCACGTCGCACTTTTTTGACCGAACTTTATTACGAGACTTTTCATTCGCTCAGATTCTTCTATTGTTCATCGTGATTGGCTGTCTCCGCGTGCTGCAGGAAGGTCGCCTAAATATTTTTTTTCTAGAGTGCATCATGGTAGCTGAAAAAGATCTTGCGGAATGTCCCGTGTTCGAAGGTGCCACCGTACCGTTTTTGAACAGTTGGTAACTTCTGCAGATCCTTTGTGGTATGAGTGTTCCGCAACTACACAATAGTCAGCGTATGCTCAAGAAACGGGAGGCCTGGGGTCCAGTTTTAGTCTGACTGGACGTGGCGCCACAGATTGAGCCTAATCAACCGATGAGACATTTTGGACCCATTCGCGAGTTCAAAAAACAAGGCAAAGGTTTGGTGAGAACGTCTCAACATTTCTCAAATAGCGAGAAAGGTATCGCGGCCTCTGGTGAGCTTGTCCTTAGTACTTTTTCATCTAACTGTGAATGCCAGCTTGTGTACGGCAGCAGGAGAACTTGAAGTTGACACAAAAAAACGCGGGTTGTCAGTTGCTTCCAACGTAAAATAGCAGAAGATGACAATTTCGGCCCGCGGCCGATCAAACTCCGGCGCGGCGGCGCTCGGTCCGTTGCAGACGATCAAAGATTTTTTTTTTTTTCACTCTGTTAACAGGTGACGTACGGTGCTTTCTTGTCCTATTTTCGTCTGCGTGCGGCGTTTTATAGCAGACGAACAGTCTACAATCGCTAGCTATCTTCGCTCGTTTCACGAGATGCAAATGAGATCTCGCTCTCCCTCTCGCGGTGACCAAAATCAAACCCCAGGCCTGGCAAGTGTGGCCATCTGAATATCGCTTCATGTCTGCCGCCAATGAGATGTGAGCGAATAAAAACGCGAAAGAACGAATCACGAAACACACTCTATCAGCATGACAAGCCATGTCATAGTGTTTTAAGTCGCCAGTGACTTCAAGGTCCTCAACTTGATTATCATAATAGTGATTACGCGAGACCACGAATGGACAGAGCCCACTTTGGTCAATGTGGAGTACAAGGTCGTCTGCTTCTTGCACATGGGTTGCGATGATGTCAGAACACCGAGCTTTAATTGGCTGATTAAAAAAAAACAACAACAGTGGGTAGACCTCAAGTGGTCTTGCATTGAGGTCTACCCACTATCCTCTCAATCAAAGCCAATCAGAGCTCGGCGTCGTTCTGACGTCACCACAACTCCTGCGCAAGAAGCAAACGACTTGCTGTCCGCGTAGGGTAGGCTTCCTGCGCTGAATCTTTGAACAAACTGTAGCGCCCTCATTTTGGGTAGTACAAGCTCACTTGATTGAGCCTCGCACTACTTATAACACGTTGGTTGAGCTTTTTTAATTCTGTCTGGTGCTGAAGAACGAAAAAACACTTTTGGACGCCAGAAATAGGCCAGACTCAACGCCGCAAGACAACCAAAAGTGCCAAATTCATGACACCACCGCTAGGGTACGCGTCTCTTATCTCTGGGTGGTGACGTCAAAACACCTGTCAAGCGACGCTTTAATTTTTCTTTTTCTTTGTCATGTCTGCTTTGGAACGCGTGGAACGGCTGTTCTTGGCTCACGCGCTTAGCGTCTTAGCTTTGACGGCGTTCGAATTTTTGTTGTTTCTTTGTATTTTCATCGTGATCTCGCGCTCGGCACCAGAGCTGGCACGCTTCTGCATGCGTGACAGTTTGAGACGCTAAAGCTTGTACTACCCACAACAAGGCCTAACAAGTCCCTTTTCGCAGCACCCCCTGGGGAACGCAGGAGGCCCATAGGAGCGATAGTCTATCTCATAACCCTCAGGTCTGCGGTTGAAGCATTGGGTCTGCTCGCAGTCTCCCAGTTACGCTGCCTTGGCGTTCTCGACCCCGGTCTCACAAATTTTGTTTTTCGGAGAGAAGGAATTTGTATCCAAGAAAGAATGCTTTAACACATCGGAACTGGGTTTAAGGGGAGTTATACCTAATACCTGAACGCCTTTTGTGTTTTAGGTATATTAGAGCAGCGTTCATTACTTTTTCACCAAGAGGTGAACGCCATTAGATGCGCGTCATCTTTAAGAATAGCCTCTGGCTGCCCGTGTGAATCGTCCACGTACGTACTTTTTTTTTTTGTCGTGCTGTAAGGAACATACTTGCTGTGACAGTTGTCTCGAAACATCTCTTCTCGTGCCTCTTTTAGAAAGGCCTTTTAGAAAAAAAAGAATTTTTATAGACCGTTTACCCTTCCTGAGCTAAACTCTCCGCAACGAGGAAGCGGCTACTGCGCATGCGCTCCGCTATCTTTGTCTGCAGGGTTCAGAGTGTCGTGGCAAGTTGCAGAGAGCGCCGAGGGACAAGAAAACAATGCAGGAGGACTCTCTATATAAAAAGGAAACAACAACACAAAAATATTTGCATTACAATATTTAATTCTAGACTCTTCTATACGTTCTCCTTCAAATAATAATAATAATAATAAGGTTTAGAAAGCAACAGAGGAAAGAGGAGAAGCTTTCGCTTTTATATTCGTCCTAGACGTTGCTAGGCGACGAAAGGCGATACCCCAGGTGCAAAACGTTTTCCTCCTTGGCCACATGAGAAAATGAAAAGCTTCTGTATTTTAATGACTTATCAGAAAGTAAGGGCTCCCTGCCGATAGTCAACTTGTAATCCGCAGAGGAAAATTCGAGCTTGACCACTGACAGCTCAGTTGGCCATTTCGCGAAGTCAACCATTTAAGTTACCCTTTTCTCACTTGCTATCTGCAATGAGTTTGAGTTCCAGCGAAAAATAGTATTGACTTTTCTTTTTCTGTTTTTTTTTTTGCAAATCAAAACCGGTCGCTGCACGATGCGATAGGTTGGCTAGGCGGAAGGGCTTTTTTGGAAATCAATTCCTAGCAAAAGCCTACATTTAAGATGCAAGTTTATTTGAAGACTGCCATTTTTGATGACGTCATTGCTTATAATAGCATAGCAATGGTTAGGTCCTCTAGTGATGTGTTTCGTATGCTCACGCATACTGTCAAAAGATGTGAGAGCGTCGTGGCTTTCGAACCTTTGAGTTTCCGGACGGTGGATCTTTTGTCTAATTTCCGTATTCATGATACGGAACATCTCCTTGCACCTTACAAGCAAGAATAGTGCGTGTTCTGGGCCAAGAATTAATGCTTACGAAACGAAAATCAACACAAACAATTAGAGAAAATTAAGGCTGCCGGCCAACAATTCAAGTGTCCCAGCTGAACACAATATCATCGCAAGTGCCTCCACTTTAATGTCGCCTAGCGAACCTTATCTTCAAAATCTTTTGTTGTACTGGGAATTAAAGATTAACGTCAGATATACGCGCACGTTACGCACGCACTCACGCGCGCCTACACATACAAGCAAGCACCGTGTCCTCTATGAAAAAAAAGTCCTCTCACCCCTCTCCCCTGTAGCAGAGCGAATGAAGGAGAGGAGGTCTCCTCCTCTCCAGCGTTTGCTCTACTAAAGTAGAAAGGGGTGGGAGGTGCTTCTCCTGAGCTCTTGACCTGTCGCCGACTATAGTAACTGCACAAACAGTTTATGAAATACTAACAAGGACGGAACTCAGTCCTTTTCGGGCCGTAACTGACCTGCGGCCGTTTGCGATACACTACGCCGACTTCGCCTTTCTCCAACATCTCCGGATAACTAAGCCGAAAATGTTACATTTCCTTAGTCCCATAGCACGAACAAGCGCGGGGGCATAGATGGAGACACGGGAGCTGTGTCAACGTTCGCCTGGGATCGGCGTTCAATCTGCAAAACTGAGAACATAAGTTTGAATTCAGTGCAATTTGATTCAATTCGTTTATTATCAGTAAGGTGCCCATACATGGCACTGAAAAAAAGCAGATGAACCTATAGCGAGTTGGCTAGTGTGGGATAATTAAAATTAGGCATCCGAGGTGCAGCGCGAAAGACGCGGGTTATTATTGTATGATGCAACTTTTATTCAACCAAGAAGATGCTTCTGAGCACTCACAGTCGAAAGTTGACACAACCCTTGTGTCCGTTCTATGTCCCAATATGGCATCCGGAAGATGACGTAGAACTTTAAGCAGTACAAACCTTGGTACGTAAAGGAGATGTTGGTTTCTCCCTGCCTCATTTTCCGCCTATCAGTTCTCAGCGAGTTAAAGAAGTGGAGAGGGCGCGTCTGCGATTGGTGCGCTCGTTAGTGACGTCATAGCACGACCTCTCACTGAATTGGTGGAGTTAAGTGGTCGCGAAAAAAATCAATATTATTGAAAAAGCTAAGACGTTTTTTCTTTATTGATCTAAAAAAAAAGTATAATCACTCGCAGTAAGTTATAACCTCGTAGCTATTTAGAATTTAATGAAATAGCGAAAACGAACAATTTTAGAAGCCGTGCCCGCTAAAAATTCGAACTTTTAAGCGTGACATTGGCTCTCTAATGTTTCATTCGTCGTCGATTTATTTTCGTCTTGTTATAACAAAGCGCTTGGTTACATTAAAAATAAAATTTCGAGCATAAAAATATAATTTATATTATATTATTCATAGTGCGTATTATGTCATCATCATCATCATTATCATCAACGAATTTATGTTCAGCCCACGTGAAGACACAAAAAAAATAATAAGATCCAAGTTATTCTTCATCTTATAACACGAGTTTCTGAAATAGCCGATTTACCGAAGGCGGAAAGTGGAATAAACCGATTCCGGAAATAACAATTCATGAGGCGTGCCTTATCGAAGCTATTTCCAGCGGAAGGGGACGAACATCTTCAGCGCTGCTGCCGGTCCTTCTTCGGTGACTCTAAAAGGAAGTCAATCTCCTTCGGATCGTTGGGCATATCGACGCGTGCGGACGTGGCGTCACGAGGAGTCATCTTCAGTCGAATCGACCGCTCCTCGTCCTTAATCTGAGGAGTCTCAAAAGAACGTCTTCTTTCGCGGGCCGCTTATCCTTCGTCTTCTTAAGCTGCTCAATTTATAGAAGGCGTTCCTCCTTGAACTGTAATATATTTTTAATCCTACTTCATACAAACACACGCACGTGCTCTTACGGCGTATGATGCTAATGCGTTGTACTTTATAGAAAAGGAGTCCATTTGCTCCAACACTTGTGCAAAAAAACAAAACAACCGAAAATAACGTAAATTTTGGAACATGCTAGCATCGCTTTACATCAGGTTCGCCAACCCAAGGTTTTAATTGATTCAGGGAAAACACAAATGTGATCTCGTTAAAGGGATATTCGTGATATCTGTATCGCAAATACCTATGTTTCGTTTTTCCAGAAGTTCATTGAACTATTTTTTTGTGCTTGTTTAAGCTAAAGTTTGCGTGTAATTTTGTTGTTCCTTTTTGCACGTTTTTAGCCTTTTGTGTAAAGGCTTCCGCTAAGATATTTCTCTGCAGATATTCTGCAGATACATCTTCAGTGGTTCTGCAGATGAAATCTAGGCTAAAATCTAGTCAGTTTTTTTATTTAAGAACATTCTAGCCTCTCAACGCGTTTAGCTCGGCGCAAACTAATAACATATGGGACGAACCAGGACGGCACGTTTTAGGTATGCTATAGACCTTTTCATCCTTAGTCGTATGGGCGCTGCCATCTTGAAATCCCGTGACGCGGCTGCCATTAGGCTGCTTCAACTCGTCGCTCCGCTCTCCCCTATTGGGGAGGAGATTCAAAAGTCACACCTCTAGCGGTACGCTTCGGCTGTGGGGGAAACAAACCGAATTTTCTTGTTTGTTTTTGATTGGAGAAATCAAAGGCAGCGGCTTCTCGTGCGACGAAAGCACTGGTCAAAGCGGAGTGCTCGTGCCCAGGCCGTGCTAGGCGAGGTTCGATTTCTTTGCTATGTTTTGTTAGCAAACACCGGGCTGTGGAGACCACAAGCTCGATAGAGCGTCCCCTATAGTTCGATCTCCTGCCCAGACGCGTTGTATTTGTGCTTTTCGTCGCTTTTCACCGCGCTTTTTCTGCCTTATTCTGTATAGTGTAGTTCGATACTTACACCTACTACCTAATTGCATTGCACCATAGTGTGCACAACTTCTGCAGTTAATTTTGTAGCACGATTTGACCATTTTCACCGTAAGCCGTACCGAATACGTGTGAGGATGAGTCGCATGAATCAGTGTTAACACTGAGCCACGTTATGTATACATGACTAAAACAGCATGGGTGTTCAACCTATGCTGTTACCCATGCTGTTCAGTGGTAAATATTTATTCGCAATAGGAAGCACGTATATTTATGATCGCGCATTTAGGAGCGGAAGGTGAAAATAATATACCCTTTTCATGGCAAACACAAGCAGGCGGTGCTCCAGTCGTTGACGTCCCAGAGAACTTCCGGTTCATAAAACGAGTGAACAAAGCCCCGCTTAACACCGCTGCTGGAAATGTCGACAAAACAAACTTAACCACCAATTCTCCAAATAAACACAAAAAAACACGAAGAAACGCGAGATTTGTGAAAATTTTTCGAATATTCTTGTAAACCCCCTTGTGTCCACCAAGTCTTTAAATCGTACAGTAGAAGGCCCTCGTTGAATCACCAACTTTGTTTTTTTGTGTGGCATTTATGCTTTCTAGTACTGCTGACATAAGCAAGCTAAACAGGCTTGCAAAGACAGAACGACCGGAAGTTGCTTGGGACGCAAGCGGCAGTTCAAGTTCGTAGACGGTAAAAGGGTCTACAGTCAGCGCAAGCAGGCTATTTGTGTTTCCTGAATGTATTTCCATTTGCATTCATAATAGATCGAAAACAGTTTTTGCTGATTATGTGAGGAAACTAGGTGAAGAGAACTGCAATAAGATGAGCTGGCGGGCTAGTTGGTTGTCCATCATGAATAAAATAGCGCATAACAACAAGGAAGGAAGGACGAGGTAGACAGGAAGGGCGCTTCCTGTCTACCTCGTCCTTCCTTCCTTGTTGTTTTGTGCTATTTTATTCATGTTGGTGAAGAGACAGGCAACGAGAGTTTAACTTTCATTTTATTTGATGCTAGGAATCATTGTACGTCAAAATCAGGCGATTTGTTTGTTCATAATTTCAAACCTACATTGGTTTTACCTTGTCAATAATTTTTGCGATATCAACATTCGGGCGGTAGGCTTAATTATGTATTTTAACTGTGTACCGTGCTGGGTCCCATTTTAGTAGTCTTTCGAGTGATTTAATTATTTTCTTAAGTTAAGCTTAATGAACTTAATTCATTCTAACATAAAAATTGGGACTTCTCGCGTAAGAAACTGTCACGTGTAGCGAGTTTTAAATTAGCATACGCAATGACGACACTTCTTTATTTTTTTCCGTACGCAAATATTTCGCATACGCTGTTCTAAAACTGGCCGGTGTCTAGGGTCCGTAATTCCCTCCCCTGCCTGTTTGGACCTGGGAGAGCATCGTACCGGCGTGCGGTCGTGCATCACTACTGCGAGGTGCACTTTAGAGACCCCAGGCTAGCAGTTCTACTGCACTGGCTGAACTTCATATCTACAGCTGAGACAGGTATCAGACGCCCATTATGGCTAACTAACTTCCGACCACTTAAACATGCATGCAACACTCTTATTATTATTGATAATTATAACTGAGGCCGAAAAACGTTCAGCGGCACTAAAATCGCCCGGTTTCATCCTTGTTGATGATGACGAATAGAGATATGCTTTTAGTGAGTGACGAAGCCGAAATCTACAAAGCGAATCTGTTCAAACAAATCAAGATCTGCCTACTCAGGTCTACGAAGTGGCGCCTGGCGTTAGACCTCAGCATAATTTGCCGAGGTACAACTACTGCGCCGTTCAACATCATTTGACCAATTTTACGGAGGACAATTCAAACTTAGTTTGGCGGGCTTGTCACTCCTATCTTAAAGGAGCCGTGCAACGATTTTAACGTTGAAAGAATTGGCATCTTCTACTTTTGAAACTGTTTAGATTGTCACAAAGGACAGAAAACAAACCTACTTCCTTCAAATTGTTGCGGTTCCCCGCGTAATCGCGAGGAAAATATTAGAATATTCCCCGAACTGCAGCCACGAGCGGCGGCCATGAGAACAACGTGGCATGACGTCAATGGGAGTCTTGTAGAACGATAGCAAGTTGTGCGAATACCTGCTCGATAAAAGGTAACTTTTCTATAAATCTTGTCGTTCCAGCATAAATATAAATGCGTCAAAAACTTAGTATCATCGACAAAACGTTTATTATACGGAGTTTTAGTGGCGCCATCTATCCTATAGCCCACAAAACCGTCAGCTCTATCTGCTACCGCGAACAGCCGCCAGAAGCTGGAGGGGGACGGGTGCAGAGCTGGATGGGGATGGCCGGACCCGGATGAGACTTTCCTCGTTTCATCATATTGTTCACGCTGCGCCAGTACGTGGTCACGCGGTCGCGAGCAGATGGGTTCTTGCTGCTTACTGATGGCTCTAGAGAGAGAGCTTCACCGGAACCCCGCGCGACCCCCATTAACGTCACAGCGCACGTGACTCGGAAGCTGGCGAAGGAGTTGAAAAGTGCCAAAAACCTTAATCTTTGTTCATATTTAAAATAAAAACTAGGACATGCAGGCAAAAGCGGTTTTTTGTTCTTTACTTCAGAAAGGTCAAGACATCAACTCCCAAAATATTTAAGCAAAGACCTAAAATTGTTGCACAGTTCCTTTAAGCACGGCGCTGTAAACAAATGTCCATATAAAAAATAGTATACCTTCTAAGGTCAATATTGTTAAATGCTGCTAACGAATACTTTAGAAGGGTTAGTAGTCCAAGAAATTTTCTACTCAGTCTAGGTCGGACTGCCAAAATATGTCTCGAATACTTAATTTTTTTTAACATACAGTCCGATACAATAATTATTGTTTTTATAAACCCCCTGCATTATTATACGATACTTATTTTACTCTGCAAAGTTCACAAAAAGTTGGATGTCCATGAAAAACAAACAGTGAGTTCATTTTTTCCCGATTCAACACACAGCTAATCAAGCTTTCGACCTGCTTCTTCACATTCATGGATTAGTCTCTTCGTTAATTTGTGTTTCTGGAAACTAGTGTCATCGGGCGCGGTCGTAGACGATGGTAATCTTCCCTGTACATCAGTTCAATCATTTCGTCGCCGACCATAATCAGATGCATCGAAGGTGTTCGTGAAAGGCCCGCAATTGGGGCTTGTAACTACTCGGTAGTCCTCAAAGTGGCTCAATTAGGCTGTTTCATTGGTCGTGTGCTACGAGGAACACATTTGTATAACAAAGGTAAGTAGAAACTTTCTAAAACACCAATACAGCCGCGTGCACGTTGAAACTGAAACTAACCAAATTGAACCAACCTGGTTCCGGAAAGTGCGTCAGCGCCCTCTATCCGCCAGTCAGACAACTACTGAGATGAAATTGCATATACCGTATTTACTCGAGTAACAGCCGCACTGTTTATGAAGAAAACTTGAGGGTTCGTTTTTCCGTTGAGCACGCAGATTGCTAATCACCGCGATCGACAGCATGATTCCAGCTGTTTACAGGACAGAGATAACGTCTTCGCGCGAAGATACCATCTGTGAAGATTAAATTTTCACGGAGAATTGTGTTTTCGATCTGGTTATTCGCTATATTATTTATGCGCAATGAAGTCATTGGATGTATATGTGTTATGTGGGACAGTAGACGCGAGGGTCTTGTTCATAAAATAGTGCGGCTATTACTCGAGTAAATACGGTAAGAAACTTATAAACAGATGCAGCGCCTACAATAAAATCAATGATTTTATTCACGTGATAGTCATGCCTCGTCAACAAGGTTATGCTATAGAATTCGCCGATATAATGCTCAGGCTATGTCGTCTTTTCCCTCATCCTAACAACTGGCAAGGTGCGGTGAAGTGCGTTTGCATCTCCCAAATGTTTCTATAATGTTAACTAACATTCGCGGCCCAATTGCTATACGTAAAGAGCTGTGCTCTATTGCTGATTCATGTGATGATGATGATGCTCATCACCCTCACGGGAACTTAGCTCTATAGCAGAGTGAACGATAGCGAGTTACTTCATTGCTAAAAAAAGTTTTGAAACTCTCGTACATTTCAGTGCGATGGACATGACAGCAGCGGTGGTAATGTTGTCCGTCGTTTTTTAGCGCTTTTATCCCATACAACGTTAATAGTGTTTTATTGGCGGTTTACAGTTTCATAGTTTCTACACTCCGTTTCACCTTATGACAGACCGCAGTGGACGCTAGGAGCCATCGGAGCCAATCCAATGCCGTGTGAGTGTCACGTGACGTTGAAGAGGGGGCGCAGTGGCGGGCGGAGAGCTGAAACCAAATATAACCCCGTCATGATGACCCGTGAACTTAAAATTGTTTTTGGGTTTGCCTTTGTTTTCAGAATATACAAATTATTCCGAGTGTTTCTTATCGTCCTCCAAATAGTGGTACCACAACTCTAAATATAATATATTGCATTAGCCAAATTATTTCTCTGTTTCTCGGAGTGCCGTCTATATTGTTGGGTGATTTTAACCCTACAGCTTCTGCCCTTTAGTAGCGCAAGTTTTCGACCCGTTCTCACCAGAAACTAAAGAATTTATACACCTTTGTTCGGAATTCAACTATTTTCAACTCGTCACAGTCTACTACGTTTACGCCCGTTTCATCGGATATATTACACCTGGTCCTAACAACCATCCTAGTAACATAGCGTCAGTAACATGCCCCACATGTATCAGGAACACGCGGTTCTACAATTCTAATTGCATATGTCATTTCTGTTTACAAAATTTAACATAAAACATGTTCGCGACTCTAGCAGGACCGATTTCACGTCAATTAGCTCAAAGCTGTCGAACTTTCTTGATGAATAGTTACCTAGGGTTTTAGAGCGGTCCACTGAATCAAATCGGGTGTTGTTTCAAAATGTTATCGCCTTTTTAATTCAGAAATACACACCAACTGGAAAGATCTAGTGAAATTTTAACGCACCTTGGTTTAATGCAAACCTCAGACATCTGCCAAACAGAAAGAATATACTGTATCGCGCTGCCAAGCATTCGCTTACCGATGCACGATTGTCGGCGTACCATAACCCAGACCACGAGGATACTAATCCTCTCAGTGAAACATAGTCCCATTTTTATAATCATACTCTACCTATAATGTTAGCAAATAACTCTAAATAGCCATGGAGTGTCGTTAACCCCACTATACAAACTAAAAATGTTCTTTGATTTTTTTTTTGTGGTGTAGACATTCTGGTTAGGGAGACTGCAACTTTGTGAACAATGTATTTGTCATATATTTTTCTAGCAACGAATGTTAATCAGCTGCCACCATTTTTATTTATTTTTATTTTTTATACCAACTTTGTACTTGTGGCCGCCAGTGATTGTGTCAGCATCATTAAGAATATAAAACTTCCACCTTGTTCAGGAGTTAACGGATTCAACCCAAAATTTCAAGAAAATTGTAATACTGTTCGATCGTCCTTTCACAAATCTATATGCCGTGTCTTAACTATGGCGTATTACCAAATGATTGAAAAGTTGGGAAGCTAGTGGTTCTCTCCATAAATATGAGGGAAAATATAATGCTTAATTATCCATCACTTTTATTAACGAGTGTGTCATGTGCCTGGGGTGTTTACTGCTCCCAATAAGCTGGCGCGGCTGTGCCGTAAGGTCAACAATCCCATTGTATCGAGAGATCCCTGTGATACCAGGCACCGCACAGAATACACGGAGTGTACTACGGGTGTTGTCTACAAAATTCCAACATCATGTGGCTTGTCTTATATCGGGCAGGGGGGAAGGTGCTTCAATGATCGTGAACGTGAACACGCCGCGGCGACGAAAGAAGCTCCATCGGGACATCTTGCCACTCTCTGCAGTCATTGCCCATGTGCCCCATCATTTGGCGACTCCAGATTTCTGGCTAAATACCCGGATAGGGTTTCTAGAGAGCTGCATGAAGCCTTCGAAATCCAGACAAAGGGCGTAAAATGCATAAGCGATACGTCCCTTTCCTTATCGGTGAATCAATATTTCTTCTTGTTGCAGGCGTTACACAAAACTTAGGAGAAAATATGTGTTAGTTCAAAGCTATCTATATGATTAGGTTTCACAAATAGAAACCAATTGCGAGTGCGGTCTTGCCTGTCTACGTCCTCGTCCTTGTGTTTTTTGGCACTTTTTTATGCGTTATGTAAAATTGTATAACACATTATCTACTCACTTGATCATAATGCAAATAATGCAGAGGTGCCAGCGAGCTGGACCTGAAAAACGTTATTAATCTCTGGAGACAAGGGGAACAACGGGGACAAAGGACGAATCCAAATGTGCCGGCCCTTTGTCCCCCTTGCTCCCCTTCTCCGGGAATTATTATCGTTACCTACTCGCCATTGGTTAATGTTCTGAAAACAACACTCTAAGAAAAAAAGGGACTATATATTTCTCCATAAAGCAAGGAACGCTCTTGTCCCCTACGTTTTTTTTTACAAACAGAGCAAAGTTCGTCACTCCAAACGGGGGAGCAAAGTTCCTCCCTCGGCTGCATCTCAAAATGGCGGCTCTGAATGGAGTGAATCGAAAACAGTATAAGGCTTAACGAGGGCTTCAGGAAGCTACTAGCATTGTAGGGTTTTACGCGTAACACTGCCGCGATTTAATGAAAAAGAATTAGCATAGTTTTCGGTCAGGCAGATACCTCGCGCTACTGGCGGCACTAGCTAGAAAAGCAGTCAGCCGCTTCGCACCCGTTCAAACAAGTTTTAGCTTTGAGGACACGATGAGCAGTAAATAAGACTATAACAAGAGCGTTTCATAAGCCGTGTTTATTGCCGAAGCCGGCGTCTCGCGCAGGTGGAGAAATGTACATTTCGAACTCAGTCCCACAGTATTCACGTTGTCAACACGTCAATGTTATACGGAGCCCACCAAAACCCACCCACTTAGCGCACTTTACGTCTTACCTTTGCTATTCCACGCGTCACAATTCTTTTGCCAGCCCAGCACATCACACAGAAGATGTAAACTAATCGCGATACTCAAAGCAGCTCTCAAAAGGGCGAAATCAACCAGCCTACAGCCTACTTGATTTATCCCACCGTAACCAGAAAATATCGGGAAACGTGAAACTAGGTTACTTCGCTCGCCGCCCGATGGCAAGCTCAAGCACACGAATATCTCGGAGGTTATTCCGAATGACCCGAGGAAAAAGTCTCTCTTTGGAAGGTAAGCATTCACGGCCATGCTGTAATTGTTTGCGACCGCCGTTAAAACAACCCATGGACTCCACTAAGTTTCCTAGCATCCATGTGCACGCTTGTCCCGCAAATCAAGTCGTAAAATGACGCCGTAAATGAATTTTGACTGGAACGAAAACAAACAAACAAACGAACCGAGATTGAAACACCGACGATGCGTTTCAACAATCGCTAGTGAAATTCATGAATACAGTGAGCATGCTGCAATAAGAAATTAGATCATACTTATAAACCCCGAGACAATGGGACAAACTAGGAAAAAAAAAAAAGGACAATACAGTGACGTCTCAAACAATTTGAGACGTCGTTGTGTTGCCCCCCTTTTGTTTCTTTCTGTCTCTTCTCTTGTCTCGTAGTTTATAACTCTAAGTATGATAGTTCACAAGCTTGCCTGCGCCATTACCTTTATTATAAAAAAATGTACCTCATAGTTTCTTAAATTATAGAGTAGCAACAATCAATAAATCCTCTACAAAATCATGGTGCAAATTTGTGAACGAGCCTGCTGAAAAGAAGTTATCAACCGCTACATGTGGCCCGCCCGCCTTCTGATCGCTTCTAAAAGTGTATAGACGTCATATTATCCGAGCGAACGCCATTTCATACAAAGACGTTTCAGTGAATGCTGATCATATTACGACAAAAGGTAGCGGCATTGAGCTACGCTTTTGTGTTTCGCTGGCAGCACTTTGGGGAAACGATTTCGACTCTCCGAACTGCATTACCTCTGGTATTATTGACCCAGGTGTCTGATCGCTTTTTTCGCATTGCTAAAGTCAAGCCGTCACTCATCTTCGTTGCTTAGTTGTTGCCATTGTGGTGTCCGTTACTTGAAAACAGGAACGAAAGTTCGTTTCTTGTTTCTTCTTAATCTTGGAACGAATTCCTGTTTCAAGTTCCAGTGATTCAGAAGGAACGAATTGCCCTTAAATGTCTAAGATGGGAACGGGTCGTAACTTTAACATTTCAATAGTGTATTTTAATGAAATATTGTGCTGGATATTTCGCAAGTAAAAGAAAGCGAGCAAGGAAATGTATTCCCGTCAGACTACGTGTCGAGTCGTCACAATCCCATTTGCTGCATTTGTTTCTACTCTCTCAGACACTTAACAATCCCTTGAAGTCGAAGGTTGAAATAGGCTCTCTAATGAAAAGTCTAAATTCCTAATATATTTAAATAAAATGACATAAAAAACACTGTTCCTCTTATCGTTCCCACGAAAACTTAACACATTCCGTTCCAGATCCACAAACGCAAAATGGAACGCTGCCGTTCCTCCGTTGGTTCCTACAAAAAGGAACCCGTTCCGGGAACGTCCTTCCTCGGACGCCGTTCCGTACAACTCTGGTTGTTGTTTCTTGTAAAAAAGAGTTTCCGAAGTGGCTTAAAAAAAAATTAGAGTAAATGGTTGCTGCGTTTGCATGTAATACACATAGATAAATTATATCTATTCGGAAATGAAGTATGCGAAAACTGCAAAACATACCCACATATAACAGGTATCTATATCAGCGGAACGACACATTTTCTGAAAAATCAAGATTGACGGTATATCTTCTATGTTACCTATCTTTAAACGCTAGGCTCCGCGAATTTAATACATTCTGGGTGCAATTATTAAGTGGGTATTCAGAAGATGGTTTAGCGAGGGTCCACCTCGCAACTACAGTGGCGGTAGGAAAACTTTAACGCAAACGAAATATGAAAGGTTGTGGCCATCCTCCTGTGAGCGGTAAGCCTGTGATGAGCTGAATTACAGACTGGACAGTTGTCAGTTCACAAATGGAGCTCAAGTGGAGCATCTCTGGGGTTTGTAAAGCTTCCAAAATGTGTCATTCCAACTCTGAGCCCTCCGCGTGCCTCGAAGAGTTCCCGGGATCGAAGCCCGGACCAGGCGGACTTTTTCAGCGGCATACCAGTCGCCTAGAGGGCGCGAGCTGCACTCCGTTTTAAGTGGAAGTATAAACAGTAAGACAAAGCACTGTATCATCAAGGATGCGCGACTTTTGAAGTTACTACCAAGATAGCACAGTCCTTTATAGACCAAAATTTCGTTTTTTTCTGGGAATTCAGGTCTTTAAAATTCCCCAAAAAAGCCATGGTAGTGCCAAGCTTGACCTTCTTTGGCCAGAGTCTGGGAACCTAGGCCGTAATTCGCCAAGCAAGTGCCGAAGTTAGGCCTCGCTGCTCGTAGTTTGGCTGTCATCTGGAATTTTTGGACATAAATCGTCAAACAGATGCCCGAGTTAAGCTTAACTTCTGGTTGTTCAGTTCTCATGTCGCAACTTTGGGCCTAAATTGCCAAACAACTGCCAGATGTAGGCTCCACTGCTGGTTCTTCGGTTGTTACCTGGCATGTTTGGCTTAAGTCTGGCACTCCCACCATTATGTGGCGATTTGGAGACATGCCTTAGAAACGCCCAAGAAAAATACTCTGGCACGAATTAATGCCTTGGAGCAAAGCCGTATTAGTCCCAAGCACACTTGTGCTTGGGAAAATGTAATGAATTCCCATTACAAATTACCGAGCCTCAAAAGAAACGGATTACTTTACTCGTTACGTTACAAATTACCTCCACATTACTTTTCGCGTACATCTATCAAGAACGCAATAGAAACAATTTTGATGCTTTAAAAATCTTCTGCAACCCCACTTTTCATCACTCATACGCCCGCATTATGGTAGTCCTTATAAAAATAGAATATTGTATTTAAGATAACGAATTTAGTTTCTCTCTGTTCTCCTGTAAGCTGACAAGGCGGCGAGAGCCGCAAACAGACCCGCCATCCCGCTAGCTTACGGCGACCGGAAATGATCCCTAAAATTCCGCAGACAAAGCTAGCGGTTCGCATTCTCAGTAGCAGCGTCTACCTCCGCTATTAGATATAGAAGACAGCGCCTGTTTGGGGTTGCCTTCTTGATCTCTTGGGGACCGGTGATGCAAAAAATTGTGTTTTATTTTCGGCTATTCTCCTCTTCGCGATGTTCTTTATTTTGTTGCATTTGTTATCTTTATGCTGCTGATTTGCCTGCTCATACAGCTGCAGTTTCTGTATTGTGCTCATATCTTTAAAAAGCAACCAGTGATTAAAATAATCAGTTACCAATATTAGTAACGAAATTACATTACAAATTACTTCCGCAAAAATGTAACGTGGCAGTTACAAAATTACTTAAAAAAGTAAGGGCTTACGAGTGATCCCTTACTTGTAACGGATTACTTCTACAGTCTTGTCCAAATGAGGCCTCTATGATTGCGAACCTTTTGCCAAGTTAGGTGTTCCTCCGGCATGCTACTTAGGTTTAGTTCCAACGACATATCTGTGCTGGTTACTCAGCACATACTCATCCTTCATTGGATGGGAGAAATGACGGAAATGGGGGGCGCCTTCCTAAACGCTGGCAAGCCTCATTTGAGGAAACGAGTGAGCTCTTGGAAGAACTACCTGCTCACAACGCAGAAAGCCCGTGTTTTACCTGAGCGATTCATTTGCATACAGTATTGTTGAAATAATTACTGTACTCACTATTTTACCACTGTGTAACTAATAAGAGGCGTAGACACTATGCTAAAAACGACCTGACTCGCGAGTTTTAGAATTGGTGCGAAAGAATGACGAGTTAGATGATATCAAATAAAGCTAATCTTTCTCAAGTTTGAGAAACTTCACATATTTGGTCCATCATTTGTTTGGAACTTTTACGTGTTCTTCAGGAAGTAATTCAGTTTTGAATTTTCTGCGGTCTATGATGTAGGGTTTCTTCCACGGTATTTCAAGTACAGTCATTCTCGATATCTGACTGTTATGCAAGGTGCCAGTCAAGGACATCTGGCTTGTCATAGTTGATTCATTTGACCAAGCTTTCCAAAGTTGAGCATATAAACCTTTGGGCTATAAATATTTGCGTGTCCGTGATTCTGCTTGCAAGGTCTTCATCTTAGAAGCCGTTAGCGTCAGTTACAATTAAGAAGTTTATTTCGTATGTGTCTTGCATGCTTGTAAGGCTCGTAAGCCAGCTTCGCGACAAAGAACGCGTCAAGCTAATCTCCTCTTTTCATTTCTTCGTATCGTAATTAATAGAATCATAACTCTAATAATAGTAGTATGAATCTTTATCATCATGCTCCAGACCACCTCCGCCATCTTCAATATTATCACCATTAATATTATTATTAAGATTATTTGCACATCTTGGGCAAGTAAGCGCTGGAAAGAGGGGATTGAAACCCGGCTGAGAAAGTGTGGCATTTGTTAAAACTGAACAAAGTAAACAAAAAGTGGGCGACGGAAGAAAGGGAGTTAGAGGGAAATAGAAGTTCGGGGGAAGAGGGGGAGGGAGGCTGCCACACGCGCTCTAGGTTCATTACTCCTTTGTGCTGCCGAGTTCGGTGCGCTAAGCTCAATCCGCGGGATTAAAGCACCGGAGCGACAGCACGTCGGCGTCGGCAAGGACCGCAAGATGGGCCTAATCCTCCTACGCCGCTTAGCATAATTAAACCGCCTTTGCCGAACCTCTCCGACACGCGGTCTGTTCTCCGTGCTTAATTGGATGGAATCCGCAACCGTTTTCCAAGTGTAAGCGGCGCAGGGATAGACGCGCGCTCGGCGTGTGTCCCTCGCTCCAGGAATCGCCGTTGGAGATACAGACACTCCAGTCGGGAAGACGCTCGTGGTCGATCTAGTGTCGAGACGCCTGGAGTTTGCGGTTCTCAGAGCCGAGGTTTGTTTCTCTTCAAATCCACGCTATATTGGTACTTACATTTGTTGGGACGAACGGGTGAATTTCCGCAGTGTTCTCTCTTGTCTTACGCTAAAAAAATTATATTTAGCAAATTTACCTTCAAGCAATACACTTGAAAGAGCCAATCCCTGCTGTCCACGGAGACAGCTCAGCAAATGGCAAAACAAAAATATGTCTAAACAAAAAAAAAAAAACAACAACAAAAAACTCAGTTTACGCTGTGACATGGAGCTAGACGTAACCACACCATGAGCTTACGTCAACACGGAACCTTGCGGGGAGTATAAAGTTCCGGATTTTTGAGAGGGTGTCCTCGTACGTATACCTGGTTTCCCAGGACTTCTTCCGCCCTACAATAAACTGGGGAAACTAAATTGGAAGCTTTGGCATAGGCAGTTCACTTGGAGTTGGTTTTATATACAATTTTAAAACGCAACCCTGCCCTTTGATAAAAAAAAAAAAATGAATGAAAATAACGCCATTGTTTCGCGCATTGCCGCTTATTCCTTAGAAACCCAGGCTTCTAATATATAGAGGAAATAAGTATTCTTCAGATTTCAGCGAATAAAATGACCGGCAAGTATGTCTGTCTGCACAAAATTTCATACACGGCGGAAAACCTAACCTAACCTAACCTAACACTGACGAGAAAAAAATATTTCGTCCGTGTTTACTGTTTAAGTTGATATTTTGAAATCATGCATATAAATCTATTCGTAAGACGCCGATTTCGCTGACCGCGGATAGAAAATGTTTTCGTCACCTTATATGTGTGCGAGAGCAATGTAAACCTGTTTGCAGACGATACGGAAACTTCTTGGTCGGGTATGTAACACACATACTTAATGGCTAGACCAATAATTGTATAAAATATCGACGAAACAGGCGGTATCTATATTCTGTAGAGGATATATCTCTATAATATGCACAAAATGGGATATACGTTCCGTGTTTCTGATTATGCTCTATCTTCGCAGTTATGATTACTACTATCAATACTGAAATTACATACCGTGGATGTCTATTCTACTAACATTGCCGACCCTGACAAGACTAGGCAACCATCCCTCGCCGTAATATAATAAATATTACAGTTTAGGTAGCGGAAAGTTCATCTACCCATAGGGGTACTTAATGCCTTCGCTGTAAATAAGGCATTAAAGGGATGCTGAACCGAAAAACAAAATCTAAATTCTTTGTCGTTTTGATATTTACAACACACGAATGGCTCTTAAATGACGGTACTTGAAACAATAAAGTAGTCTAAATTATATGATTTATGTAAATAAATATTCTAAGGTGCACCTGGTGAGTTTTTTGAAAGCTCGTTTCGTGACGACAACAAACTTGTAGTACGCAGAACCCGGCTATGGTGAGCCATCAAAGTTGGCTCGGCTGGCTCCGACCTACCTCGTTGGCTCCGGCGTGCGCTCACGCCGCGTGGTGGCGCGACGAAACGGAAATGCGACGTGCGAACCCCGTCCCGAAACGATAAGATATATTTTTGAAAGAAATGCAATTTTATCTGATAAATTTGTCGAACAGTGTTCATCATGTCGTTTTTGACACGACACTATATGCGGCGCCAAACGGCCACTTTCGGCCTCTTCCTTGGCGGTTCTTCGTTCTCCTCGTCCGACGGCACGCCGCTGCCGCTGCTGTCAGACGTCGTCATGGCCAAATTATCAGGACGGGAAAGAAATCGCCGAACTCCGAAAAACCCACAGACCAAAGTCGCCGCCGTCGCTACGACGCAGGTGCAGAAGTGGACTGGGGGTGGCAGGGTGCAGGGTGGCTGGCAGGTAGTGCGCAGCTAACTTGGCTGGATTAGTTGGCAAACTTCCAACGCGACGGGCATCCGTCTACTATTATTCAAAGCGCAACTTTCTTCCACGCTGTGGCGCGTCGGCAGCTCGACTTGTTCACGTCAGTTCCGTTACGGTTTGTTGACGTCAGCTCCGTTGCGAGTAATCCCAGAGGGCCTCGCGCGCATCGGAGGCTTCTGGCGCTTCTGGCTCAATCAGCGGTCGTCATTCCAAGAAATATAATAATCCGATCTCCATTCCTTTACATGAATAGCATTTTTAGGTATAGTGCGGTCCCAGGAAGCTTGTCCGGGGCTTATTTCGGCAACTTCAGATATCGGTTCAGCATCCCTTTAAAGTACTGCAGCACAATCACTATCCCGCTTTAACGTCCACCACGCAATAGTGATTACACAACCGCACGCGGATACAATATTCGTCCAAATCGAAATGGGTAGGAACAGGGAAGAGCATAGGAGCCCTGGGATCTTCAGCGCAATAGTTTACTCAACGACATTATTAAAAAAAAAAGGGGGGGGGGTGTTCGAGGTACACTTAAGCACTTCTTATGAGTTGTGAATGCGAACGCATGCAAGCGGCTCGTCCGCTCCCTTATTTCGTCTGCTGCGTACTTTTCGTCGCCGGTCAGCACGCGCGCTCTCCTGGGCGCGCTGACATTGGACGCTCCGTGTTAACGGCGCGCTGACGGACACGGATCTCCATGGGGTGAGCGGTCGTTGAAACTGACGCGCAATGGCCAATTGGAGCCTCGTCGACGAGCGCCAGCAAATGGGACCGAAGCGGGGAAACTAGGTGCCGTTGTCAGGCTTTTCGCGTGGTTTCATAGTTGGGAACCGGCTGCACTTGAAGGATTTAAGGGGCCCCTTAAAGTCGATGACGTCGGTTCACTCCATGGGACAGTTCTTGCTTTCGCATTAAAACAGCACAAAAGGACGGGACAAAGGTAGAAGCACACAGGACGGACGCTGACTGACAACTGAATGTTTATTACTCAGAGTTCTCCGAGCTTCGTTGTGCTAGCGTACTCGGCCACCGGACCCCCGGAATATATTACCAATAGCGTTTTCTAAGCAGGTGACTTAAACAGTAATTAATGCAGATGATGGACGAGACGGTTTTTTTTTTCCTTCAAGAGACTTCGCTAGTCTACTCAAACGTTTGGAAGAAATTCTTTCCAGCATAATTTCGAGATCTGCTTCTATAGCAAAACATTTAGAGTCATTTTACCGTGAGTAGAAAGTTGTGTCGAAGATAATTTTTACTTCGCTCGAAATGTGAAAAAAAAAAATGGTAGGGTTGGGCGTCGAATAAAAACATTTAACCCAATTGATCGATACCGTCTAATCCATTAATTAATCGATTAATCGATTCTTTTCGTTCCTATGCATAATAGGTTTTTCTTCTAAATCAAAATTGAATGTTTTGGCTTTGTAATAAACGGCACAGTACAATTTCTAATTTTAAATAAACCTTGACATTTGGATCAGAGCAGTCAGAAGACACCCGCACTCACACATTATTAATTTAGCTGCAGAAACAAAGAAGTTCGTTTATATTATCCTGTAATAGCGAACTTCTTTGACTGTTGACAGTAGATTTTGCTGTACTAAACGGACACTTGCAGGGCGTTGAATCGGCTGGGACATGCATAACATTCACCACTTGTTAGCAGTTACAAATCTCGCCCCTACAGTTTACTTTAGGTCAAAATGTCTTCTAAAGTTGGCCTTTATACAGGTGTACTCGTCCACGTCTGCGTGGTAAAAACGTTGAACTTTTACCTTTTTCTTGGTTTGTCAAAATTCAACCGATTAACCGGTTAAAGAAATTGATCGCGATAAAAACATTAATCGTTTAATCGGTAGGTTCATCGATCAACTGCCCAGCCCTAAAAATTAAAAATTCATATTTACAAATTTACTCGAAGGTGCGGCATGCCTTCCTACAGACCGGAGTCAGCGAACTAACGTTGAAGTACGCAGACGCTTGCATCGCGCACCTTCGGCATTTAAAGAGCGTCAACTTGAGCTTTCAGCCTCCTGCGTCTATAAGTGGCAAAGGGTGTTGTGGAAATACTCTTAGAAATAGGGGGTGTATAGGGCAACACCCCTTCTCCCATATGTAACACCCTAAAACTACATTTGGATGTTCAGTCCACTGACGTCGAGCTGGCGATATCGACTTTTGCGAGGGGCTTGATAGCTGTTGGATATAAGGTACTACATAGCTAATGTGCGTATCAAAGCTAGGAAGAAAAAAAAAACCTTCAGTTTTGCAGCAGGGCCAGAAAAAAACCTTGGTTGTCTTACTGAGTCCTTTAATTTATAAATTAGGTATTTTAATAAGTTGTATCGGTCGACTATCAAGCCGCTCTTGAAAGTTGGTATGGTGGGCTCGGCGTTTATGAACTGAACGTCGCATTGTTGTTTTGGGGTGTTGATATGGGACAAGGGGTGGGCCCTTATACCCACCACATTTCTTGGAGTGAACGGTCATTCTCAAGGGCTTGAGAATGACTGTTCACTCCTAAAAACCTTCATTTTTATAACTCTCGCTCACTTCTGTCAAATCATGCGATTCCTGTTCATCATGAACCGTATACCAGTTTTTAAGTAAAATATCTCGATGCAAATGGTCTGTCGTTTTTATGCGGAGGAATAATTTTATAATTTACAAGGTGGCCGTTCTTTCGTTCTATACGTCAGCTGAGAATTTGATAATAGTTCACGATGAATGTCGCAGCTAATTTTATTTAGAATTGGAACTCGATTATGGGACTGTTGTACAGAAATAGACTTACTATAGTGCTTTTTTTGTCATTTAATAAATTATTTGTTTGTTTGTTTTTTGTTCAAAAGGGAACAGGGGAAATTCTGATTCTGCGGCCCTATTGGTTCTAGGATCTTTACGAACTCCACAGGTGGGTTTTGGGTAGGTTTAGGGGTTACTCACCGATATCTACCGATTTTTCGCGCATAAACGCGCAGCCACGTCGTGCCTGGAATTTTGGGCGCATCCGCCAAGGACGCGCTGCCGAGGTAATGATATGTTCGAAGTGGTTACGTCACTATTCCAAGCGTCATTGTAGGCAGGGCTCGCGGCGCTCTTTTTACGGGTAATTTTTAAGTCGGGATAAAAAAAAGTGAAAATTTGCCAATTAATATATAAAAAAACGTTGCAAATCAGTTTAATTGGTCTGGCCTTTAAGTTTAACTACCGTAAATACTGAAATTATAATATGGCCCCTAAAACCAATTAGAAAATATAGTAACGCATTCTAACAACTTCCCGTGGTGATTATCCCCTCGTTTAATATTCGCCGAGCGTGAAAAATACATGGCGAAGATGGCACACCCCTAACTCGAACCTCCTTTAAAAAAGTCGTTCGAGTAAAAATTAAAAGTTTTTTATACGGGAAAGGATTTCTAGTAGAACACATGTAACAGATACAATATACTAGAGAAGTACGTATGACTTTATGAGAGTTAATGCCACTGTCTAAAAAGGCTGAAATCGTTGTGAAGTTTCTGTGAAATT
This sequence comes from Ixodes persulcatus, assembly GCA_013358835.2. Classification (NCBI taxonomy): domain Eukaryota; kingdom Metazoa; phylum Arthropoda; class Arachnida; order Ixodida; family Ixodidae; genus Ixodes; species Ixodes persulcatus. Next base: position 349,396 of record JABSTQ010010918.1, on the reverse strand, counting down.
TAAGTAAGGAATTTGTTTTAATAATCCATCTAATATCATAAACTTGGCATTGCGTTATTAGGGCGCTCGTAGCGATATCCACTTTCCGTCCCGTTTTGATGTGTACGATGACGCTGTTTTGGTTACATCTGCAGTGATGCGAAGTTGCATTTCAAACTTTACTCTACAAAGGTCATGGTAAAGAATTTGATCTGCTTTCAGCATGTTCTTCTCAAATTTGTGAAACTTTCTTTTGTACAGTGATTCCTTTACTGTAACTTACCTTAATTTTTGTGTCGAAAAAAAAATCCATGGCACATTTATTACAAGCAGAACGCGAACAACAACAAAAAAACGCACAAGGAATGTTTTTATCACAAACCTATTGTGTTTCCAGATTGGCTCGCTAACAGAACATGAAATTGAATAGCGCGGTTCGTATCCAAACACCCATCTCTCAATGAAGCATAGAAAATGTATAAATGAAGAGTCGACAAAATGACTTAGCACATAAGAAAAACGAAGCAAGATTTCTCGACTATTCTCAAAATGTAGCTCTATATTTATCAAGCATCACGAGAATCGAGTAAAAAAATTAATAAAAATTATCCTCAAACCAGACCTGGTTTTCAGCTCTCGCTACCAGTCGATATATATGTTGTCTGCATACAATAGGCGAGCAGCAGTTAATTTGGTGCATCTGTCGTGGTCACATCTCTTATATTTATTTCGTTTCGTACGCTGCACACATAAGGAAGTATAAAGACTACGTCCAGAGCCAGACCATTACCTTCGTTCGCTCATCCAATAAAGCTCCACACGCTAACGCAAATAGGCCTTTAGGCCACCGGAAAAGACTCTTCAAACATCTCTTTTATGCTAGGGTTTACAAAATTCGGCAGGATCCTGGAAGTGGCAATTCGGCGCCACCGTTCGTCAACATCGGACAGCGCTTTTCCGACCAAACGGCTTTCTCTGAACTCCGTTTCGCCTTAGGATGAACCGAAGAGGACGCCACGAGAAATCAGAGCCGATTGAAGGCTGTGTTAGTGCCACGTGGCTTTCAAGAAAAGCGCACTAATACGCAAAAAGCGTCGTCACGTGCCACGTTCACAACGCCGAATTGGCTGGGATGGCCCGTAGCGTCTGCTGCGGTCCACCGTGTGGTGAAACGGAGTATGCATCCGAACTATGCGGGTTGCTTTGGTCTGAAAAGACGCGTCGCTCCTGTCCCCGACGTAAATGGAGTAGGCGGGCGCTTCGTGTTGACCAGGTCTGGGGTCCGGAATACAATTGAGAGACCGGTAGAAGTTACTCGACTGTATTAACCGGATTGACGAAACCGGTACGTTCGGGGCAAACTATACCATCTGCCAACGAAGTGCAAGCCTGGAGGTGAGGTCGAGGCGCCTGTAATGCAATAAAAAATAAAAACAAATTGAAAGAAAGTGTGGGGAGAAGCACAAATCGAAAGAAAACTATAAAACAAAATTTAACGTTTAGCTGTGAGAACATTTCGTGTCAAAATAGGACTTTTCCGAGGACACTCATTCAAATTGAAACTCAACTGTCCCAGACAGCACAGATACGTTGGAAAAACATCGAAAGAAAGTCGATGACGTCAGGAACCACATGTCGAAAGAAAGTCAAAAGTCTGAACGTCAGGTCCCTTCGACGTAATATAGAAAGGCTAATGTCTGAAAATAGAAGCGGGGATTTTACGTCGACATAACGTCCCACTTAACGACCTTGGAACATCAAGTGCACGTCTGAATTGGACGGGAAGTTAATTGATTACGTTATATTAACATTGAAACAATGTCCCATTTATCTTCCATAAAACGTCGAATATACGTCTAAACTGAACGGGGTGTCAATTGAGAACGTCATATTAACGATATCATAACGTCCCATTCAACGACATAAAATGTCGAGCGTACGTCTGTTATAATGTTATGTCAACGTTTAAATAAGGTCCCATTTAACGACCATAAAACACCGAGCATACGTCGAGACTGAACGAGATGTCAATTGATAACGGCCTCGATTTGCGTTACCGTGGAACAATGGAGTCAACCGGATCTGGCTTTGTTGCTCGAAGGTATGTTCGCGAAAGCATGTATATTCGGACGGAAAAGGCCATTTGCTAAATCCCCCAAGCACCCCGGCCCGCACTCCAGGAATCAAGGGAACGGTGTTCCTTCAACTCCCTAGTGATCGGTAATTTCGGTCACTTCCATGGATACACAGTCTTGGGTGCAATTCGGAGTCACCCTAAACAAGCGTCCTGTAGTGCCCAAGGACCTGCCATATCACTTTTAAGATTTCTTGTCAATGAGAGCGTTTTCGATACTGTGCATGCTGTCCACCCTTCAACCTGGCTCAGCTGCAGAAATCTCTTACATTATTATCATTCTCGTACAGCTTCAAAGACGCTGATATTAAGTTAGAAACGCTAAAAATTCTATAAACAGCCCCGATGACTTCGAGCTAAATCCTGGTTTTTGCTGTTATGAATTCTCGGCTTTTTAAGCCATTCCTGCTAAAACAACGATCACGAGAATGATATTACTGTAAGAGATTTTTGCAGCTCAGCCAGGTTGAAAGGTGGATTGCATGCACAGTATCAAAAATGCTGACATTGATGAGAAATTTTAAAAGTGATATGACAGCACCTTGGGCTCTATAAAGCGCTTGTTCAGGGTGATCAAGATGTTCGCTCAGACATAGTTGGGACGTCTCGCGCTCAACGTTCAAAGAACTTCCCGGAGAAAACGTAGAACTGACGTCTATTAAGGCCAATGGTGTCAAGGTGTTGCTCAGACATTGTTGGGACGTCTCACGCTCAACGTTCGAAGAACCTCCCAAAACAAACGTAGAAATGACGTTGAATAATGTCGATGACGTCAAGGTGTTGCTCAGGACATTGTTGGGACGTCTCGTGCTCCACGTTCAAAAGAACTTCCCGGAGAAAACGTAGAACTGACGTCTATTATTCCCAATCACGTCAAGGTGTTGCTGAGATATTGTTCGGACGTCTCGCGCTCAACGTTCGAAGAACCTCCCGAAAAAAACGTAGAACTGACGTCGAATAATGTCGATGACGTCAAGGTGTTTCTCAGGACATTGTTGGGACGTCTCGTGCTCGACGTTCAAATAACTTCCCAGAGAAAACGTAGAACTGACGTTGATTAATGTCGAAGACGTTAACGTGTTTGTCAGGACATTGTTGTGACGTCTCCTGCTCGACGTTCAAAGAACTTCTCATACAAGACGTCGAACAGACGTCGATTACTGTTGAAGACGTCGAGGTGAAGCTTATGACGTTGTCACTACGTCGCGTGTTTGACGTTGTCGGAACCTCTCATGTGGACGTACCCATGCCGTCGATAAAAAGTTTATTAAGGACTTCGACGTCGCCCAACGTCTAAGACCTTATTTCGCCGTCATCTCAACGTCTTGTGCTGCCTGGGATACTGCGTATTAAGTAGGGCTGGGCACTTAATTGATTAACCTAACAATTAATCGATTTATGCTTTAATCGCAATTAATTCATTTAGCCGGTTAATCAATTAAATTTCGACAAACAAGAAAGTGAAAAAAATCGCGACGCCGCTCAAGCCGGAAACGGGCGCCTAAGAGCTGCGCTCTAAAATTCAGCGCTTTCACAGCGCACACGGGGACGAGTACGCCTCTATGATGGTGAACTTTAGTCGAAATTTTGACCTAAAGTAAACTGTAGGGGCGAGATTTGTAACTCTAGACAGGTTTAAAGGGGCGGTGCAACGATATTCAGTTGGAATGGTTTTCACCTTACACGAGTTTACTTTCGCAGGTGGGACCCTTAAGGATACTCGCACGCAACGCCGTTGACCAAGAAACCTCTTCGTTGTGGCGTAATTGCAGGGATAAAGGCAAGCGTTTTCTTTCAATCTCTCATTCACAAAACGTGATGACGTAGATTGGGGGTCGCAGTGTCCCCTAGTGACGGTATTTGGATGCGGCTCATAGATTAAACCTGAGTATTGCGTGAGCACTCGATTTGGGCTCGAGATAATCAGTAGCTCGACAAGCATTCGGGTAGTGGCCCGTGTGCAATCGCGGCAGTGACGACAATAGCCGAACCCTAACAATGTCTCAAACTCAGCACGTGTTACGTGCTTTGCCAACCTCAGTGCGTGGCTATGATCAACATTGGCGGCACAAATAATCGGCTCCAGATCACGTCCACGCTTTTTCTGGCTGCGAGTTGAGGAGGTGAACGCTGCTCGTTTTTCTTTAATTTTTTCTGCGGCGTGTATTGCACGGGGAGAAAAACGAGCGCGTCTTTCTTTGGTCCTAAACGCCAGGGATTCGATCTAAGCGGTATTTGTGCAAAGTACAAAAATTGTTGCACCGCCCGTTTAAAGGGTTATACGTATCCGAGCCACTTCACCGCCGTGCGAGTGCCCGTTTTGCCCAGTAGAGACTGTTGTGAACAATCAAAAAAGTACGCTTTGCCCGAAAATATCGACGAACTTAAAAAATAGTCAGAGTGCAGGCGAGCTGGTGTAAGTTGAACATGATGGTAAACCTGAGACTGCGGTAAGAAAACGGAAAACGCGAAGGAAGACAAAAAAAAAAAAAAGGGGGCAACGTGAGACGTAGCCTGTTCTTTTTATGTCTTCCTTCGCGTTTTCCGTTTTCCTACTCCAGACTCAGGTTTACCAATGTGTTCAACGAACCTCTTTGCTTCTGCAGCTGAAGTAATAATTTGTGAGTGTGGGAATCTTTTGACTTTTGACTGTTGAGAACAGTATTTTGACTGTTATCAACTACATTTTAAGATTTATTTAAAGTGCGAAATTGTACATTGCACCGTTTATGACATATTCAGCAAAGGCAAAAAAAAGTAATAATGCACGGAAATGCGCGAAACCGATTAATCGATTAAATAATCGATTAAAAAGGTGACGATTAATCGGATTAAAATTTTTAATTAACGCGCAGCCTTAATCTGAACGATAGCTCGTTATGTATAAAATAAGATGTGAATGACGACCTAATTTTAGCGTATGTTGGTTGAGCGATAGCAATGTAAGATGAGCCGAGATTCACACTTGATTGGAAATAAGGTTAATAATCCGGACGACCGCATAAAAAAAAAAAAGAAAACAGCACACCGTGTTTTTCGCACAACGAAAATCATCTGCGCAACGCTAAGAGCTCGGACTGCAGCGGACGGTCGTTCTAGAAATTCCAACGAACTGCCCAAGATTTAGAGCACAGTTCTGTCTAATTTAAAAGCCGAGATGCAATTTTCTGGAATTTTAATTCAAATAATTTGGGCCTTCGCAGCCCGCGAAACTACATGAAAACAAAGTCTTTTGAATTCGATAGCGCTGAGTAGCGAAACTTTGGCGTCTTAAACCCAACCACTGACATGACTTTTGAGAGGAGTCTGAACTTTTGGCGACGCAGTTTGCTGCCCGCAAGAAAACTACGATTAGCTTTTCTCACTAATATCCCTCATTCTTCATGTCGATCACCAGAAATTCTCATACTGACCGAGGTGAGTATTAAACGCACATGAGACTGCCAACTGTGCCTGTCGAGTTGGGCTGAAATCTTTCAACTGCAAAACCCCCTGAGTTTCAAGGTACAGGGCCCGCGCACAGGACTCACTAAGCCCGGAACCCTATAACTCATCACCTTCTAACCATTGTTAATAGAAATCAGTTATTAATTCAAAAACAATAGATAATCCGAACGACCGAATGTTAATTGTGTAAGGCTTACACGAGTGCAAACATTAAAAGAAAAACAAAAGTGAGGACACACACACACACAGACACACACACACACACACACGCACACACACACACACACGCACGCACGCACGCACGCACGCACGCACGCACGCACGCACGCACACACACACACACACACAGAAATTGCGGCGCTCGAGATCGACCAAGACCCGCAGCTGAGAACTGCGCAGCGAACGCACTGTTTTCATCGATGTGTCCGCTAAAACAGCAGCAAAACAAAAACACTGTTTAGAGAGCGATACGGCCGTGTCGAGAAAGCACCATCCGTCACCGCGCACGCGAAACCGCTTTGAAAGCCCCCAAAACACCACTTGACGCCCTCCGGGCTCGTTTCTCTTTTTCTTTATTAGCACTGGTTCTTCTCTGCTTATATCGCTACGAAACACTGGGGCAACGTTGTCGACATCAAATGAAAAGGGAGGATAAGCGGGACAAAGCGTGCCGAGAACAACAACGACGTCAGCAGCAACGTGAAAGAACTCGTTCACGCCTTTCAGAGAGGGGACAAATCTAAACGAAAGGCACTCCCGTTTGTATGTTCCGGAAAGGGCATGCCGGCGGGGGTTAACTTTTTTTTTCTCTCTCTCGCTCGCTTCGAGCTTAGAAAGGCGCAGAGAAATGCTCCACGTACTCTCCATTCGGAGATATCCTGAAAGACTAAAAGCCCTCCCGCGCGCAATGTCTTTTTATTTTATTTTATTCTTTTTTTTTGTAAAAGAGGAAGGGCAAAACCCCTGACCGAGCCGTCCAGTCGTCCTTAGGTCTAACCCCGACGTTCTCTGCCCACAAACGTCGAACTGAAAGGCGTTCTTCTGCTCACACATCCAAGAACAAGAGCAGAAATTGCAGAGTCGGCGCTTCGCTTCACGAGCTGGGTCTCTGTGAGTCCCTCACAAAACAAAGACCCCCCCCCCCCCCCCCTCGAATTCCATCTTTGTTCTACTTCCGCCATGCCTTTCTCGAAGTAAAATAGAAAAACCCGGAGACACAACGAACAAGATAAAGTCCCTCCTCTTTAGGCCTAGCGTCGTCCGGCTGGGGCGCACTGGAGCGGTCGCTCTGTCTGGCATGGGCGGCTCTCCTCACACCCAGAGATGCTGACTCGTTTCGGAATGTTCAGCTTCAGCGGCTGCGCAAAGCCGACTTGTACAAGTCAGCGGGTCTCGCACGTTGCAGCGGTGGTCGCAGTCGGGTCCCCTTCCCGTACGCACACACTATACACAAGCGACACAACAGCAGTCCTCAGGCGGGCGAGGCAAGACCAGCAAAACAAGCAGAACGAGCCAAGAAATCACGAGAATACCAAGTTAAAGGAACCGGGAGGGGAATGCGGGCAAAGCGGAATTCTTCAACGCCAGCCTCTCGGCGCGAGGAAGCAAGCGTCGGTTGGGTTTCGCGAGCTGGGGACGGCAGAGAGACGCCGAGCCTGTCGTCCCACTGCAGACGGTTTGCTCTGCGCGTTGGGCTAGCCACCGGCGCACGGGGAGGAGGACTTGGCGGCTTGGCTCGGCAGTTAGTTGTGGAAGAGGGGGCGACCGTTTTCGGCGGAGCGAGAGCATTCCCAAACTGTCCGAGCGTGCGACTCCTAATGAGAATCCTCCCTCCTCCGTCCCCCGCAATTGTTTCCGAGACGGTGGACAGCCCAGCGAGAGGCGAGGAGGGGAGGCGGGCAGCCCGCTGCGTCGGCGGCGTCGCCGGTGAACCTCGTCGTCTTCTTTCTTTTGTTTCTTTCTTCTTCGGCCTCCTCATTCGCTCACCCTTGAGTGCTCACAAGACCCCTATTTGTGCGGGGAAGAGAAAAGAGCGAACTGTTGTGCCTGCTTATAGAGCGTGTAGGTGGTGGAAAACTATATGGCCGACCGACGAGGATCGAGCAATGCGGGTGTTGTGTAGTGTCTGATGCCCGAACCATGGTGATACCGATCGACCTTTATCATTTTCTTCAAGATACTAGGGAGTCAGGATACCTGCCTGCCTGACGAGAAAAAATCGTGCCAACTTATGTGAGCGATGCAAAACAGAGCTGCTGCCTCAATAAACGCTCATGTTTGGAAGCAAAACAGGCCCACTGAGCCGCTTCTCTGGAAGCCGGGATAGACCCGCTGTTAGTATTTTCTGTTACGATCCACAAGCAACTTGTCCTGCATTAGAATGCCGAGCTTAGACTTGTGGGTACCTAGCGGAGTTAGGAGACTTTGAATTGAACTTAACACTACAAATATATTGTAATTTTGGGCTCATCTGTCTCCTAACTTCTCAGCGTCACTCTACGATTGCCTTTCTTGATTCAAATGACTATTAGCGAAAGTTTTATTTAGCATAAACGCTTAATTAACGCGTATAAATATTAAATAAGGTAATTTAGACACCCTCTCCGTTTTCATCTGGATGGGTATCGTACCGGTGTGCATTTCAGCACTCTAAGAAAAAACGGGTGTAGTCGGGTGTATCAGGCGCACAGGCACCCCTTTTCTGAAAGATGCACCCTCCGTTGCCCAGCCAGTGTATTTTAGGCACCCCTTTTCTGAAAGATGCACCCTCCGTTGCCCAGCCAGTGTATTTTTGCACCGAAATGAGCATCCTCCTCTCCCTTACGAACCTCTGGGTGTATCAGTGCACCGCCACGCTAGCCACGCGCCCCGATCAGCTTGTACTTGGATTCCCCCTTGGGGGTCACTTTTGGGTTGGGCAGTTTCTTAGGAAGTATGAAGCTATCCTGTACACTCGGTATTGACAGTAGAGTAGACGCTATGCTTGTTTTAGACCAATCGGGTCTCCGGGTAGGATCACATGGCTACAGTCTCCAAGCTAGAGATAAGGCAGAGCACGGCACCTGCCAGAAGGCCAAGGCCGCGGGTAGCATCCGCTGCACTATTAACTTTGGGTCAAACTTTCAAGAGGATATAAGGGACAAATCCTCTCGCTGTGTTCATTGTTGGGATAACCCTGAAGATAAGCCTTCGCGAGGGCAGCCACTTTTGGCCTTGAAGGGGCTGCTATTTTCGTATACTCCTCTCTTTTCTTTCTCTCCCTAAGCTGAAAGCGTGGAAGAAGCTGCGCAGTCGTCGGACCAATGAACCGGGGGCTTTTTTTATCCCTTGAGTCGGCTGTCTGGGCGCGGGTAATGGCAGGAGCGTGATCATGTAGTAAAGGTTTCACGGGTGACGTAGTAGCTCTTTCCGATCCGGCAATGTCTGATTCCCGGCCTAGTTTCTTGTGTGCTGTGCTGCGACCAGCGGGGCTGCCAGAGATTTCGTCCGTGACAACGTATTCGACTGTACCAAGGCTTCCAGTGTTTGAAAAGTCCTACGTACATCGGCAACAAGCGATTTCTTCAAAAAAGCCCAAGGAATTCATATGACGCGTTTAGTGTTCGGTTTGGCAAATTACTTCTTCTGCCACATCGCGTTGAATCTTCACAATTTTCATCGTAAGTGCGCTGCAACCTACTCCTTTGCAGTAATTGTCCGTTCCGTTCCGGATTTTGTCTAAAATTAGGCAGTGTCTATTTCCTAGCAGCCGGGAGAATATTTTCCCCGAAATTCTATCGGCAGTCGCCTGCCACTAGCTGTCTCCAATCATGTGATAGCTGCAGGCATAATACTGACTTTTTTATTCGCCCGGCGTTTTGTGAAAACGCGTTTCATGGACACCTTTTCGTTCATACACGTTTTGTAGACACGTTTCGTCGACACTAACGTTTCACCGTCACTCGTTACGCGAAATACACGCTGTAGGGACATTTCGTCGCGCGTGTGTCTCTGAGGCGCGTGCTCACCGACCTGGCCCACCCGTTCACGTCGCTTCGTGGCGACAGTCTGCGGCGGCTAATTAAAAACATTTTACCCTACCTGTGATACCAGCATATATCACCTCGCGCATATAGTCTAGAGCGGCTCATTACAAAAAAAGAGAGAAGCGTATAGAGGAAAGCTAATCTGAGCTGTCGATGAAACGCCGTTCGGTGAAGTGATTGTATCGCCGAATGAGTGGCGACTGCCTGCAGCATTTCGGGTACATAATTCTGCCGGCTGCTGAGAGAATAGACACTGCCTAAGAATCACCCCGTTTCTTGTTTCCTCAGTAATCCTCTCAGTTGTGTAACAGCTTCGTTGTACGTCTTCACATATCACGGATTGCTTGCACGTTTGTACTTGTTTACGGAATAGGCTGTCTAATAAACTTATAGGAGATTTGAAAACAATACCTTGTGTCTGTTTACCTGCCTTTTTGCAACCACCTGGGCGCGTACATTTTTTACAGGTTTCCTTGAGGTGCGTGCATAAAGAGGTGTAATGGTACATCCTTGAATGAGGTGTATATATGTTCCCTATGAGCGGGGTGGGTGTAAAAAATGGTGTAATAGTAAACCCTGTTGGCGGGTGTATCTCTGTTCCCTATGAGCGGGGTGGGTGTAACAACGGTGTAATAGCAGACCCTCTTGGTGGGTGTAGAGAAGGGAATACTTGTACACCTTAAATTGGGGTGTACCTGCACGCCGAAACGACAGTGAGGGTGTAAGAAAGGAGTAGCGACACACCCCAATATGGAGTGTATCTGTGCACCCCCGAATGATGAAGGTGTATAAAAGGGTGCACATATGCACCCTTAAAAAGGGTGTACGTATGCACCTCGTTTTGAGGTGTACTTGTACACCTTTATGGGTGTAGTATATGTGGCAGCACTTACACTCCCTGTGGGTGTATCCACTACACCCTTTGTTTAGGGTGTGTATCACTACTCCGTGATGCACGTTACAGGCTATCTAAAGATAATGCTGCACTGCTAAACTTCTCTTCCACATCGGAAGCGTTAGATGCTCCTCGGGGCAGAATAACTTCATGTTGCTTAAACTCCCGTGCAAGGCATTACTTTCGATCGAAACCGGCGGGGGCGGTACTTGAGCCCAGAAATGACCCATGGGTTCAGCTACACGAGCTTTCGCCACGCGTGTTGTTACACCCTTTGAAGGAACTCGTATGGTGTGCTGAAAAGCCAGCCACATGGGTGAGCGTAAGCAAGCGTGGGAAAAGACAGCTTCACATCGCGTGCTGGCTGGTTGCCTTTCGCTTAGTACTCTGGAAACGGGAGCAGTTACTTCGGCTTTTCTTTGGAGATCATTGCTGCAAATATGGCAAAAAAAAATGTTTTCTTCGTTTTTTGTGTGTTTATTAGGGATGTATGTGATTAGATAGCGATTAGGTAATAAAAATGTTCCTATTGAATAAACATATTATAATTTACAGGGTGCGTGCTATGGTGCAGAGTAATCTCAAGCGATTAATATATATATATATATCTCCCTCCTTCTCGTTCTTTGTATGAAACCGCTCACAGCCTACTGTGTGTCATCACATATTGGTAAACTAATAATGACTTACACGTAGCAGAGGGCGTTGAAAACTACAGAATACAGAGAAAGAATAAAACACGTGAAGGACAAACACAGACACACACAGTTCTTTCAATGAGCAACGAACATTTATGAGATGCCCATGACGCTACGATATTGAAGTACAAAGAATTGAAAGAAAGAAAGCGAAAATAAAAGAAAACGAAAATACTCAAATTTAAAATAAAACCAAATTACTCACAAATTTTAAGATGATAGGAAAATTATGGAAATTAAACCCTAAAAAAGGGGGAAAAGGAAGAGAAAAAAGGAAGGAAATTAAGGCAAAATTAATAATTGATCAAAACAAGCTTTTTACGATAATTCTGGCGCGAGGCACTCTAGCTCTTTCTACGATAACGCCAGAGAAGGCTCAGAAACATTGTTCGCGGCGTATCTTATCTTAAATGCCTGAATTATTTCGCGTCCGCACTTATCTCTGTATGAATCAAGCACAGTGGTGTTTTCAAAGTTTGGGGTGCAATCGTGGCAGATATGGGCATGCACAACTATGGGGTGGAGGGAGTCCGATGATGCCTTGGCAACTTCTATATGGTGCTCCCTAAGGCAAACATTTATGCATCTTCCAGTCTGGCCGATACAACGGTACACCAAGCCGCCTCACGTATTCCGGAACAAGGGTGGTCTGAGTTTTTGTCAGCGGCAGCTCGTTCTATCTGCTACCATCCCCCTCCGAAAACACGCAAGTTCCCTCTCCGGAACGCAGTTGAAGAACTGAGCAGGAAGCGACTCAAATTGCTCGAATCCGACAAGACGGGTGTTTTCGTGGTCTTGGATGAAGGTAACTATGAAGAGAAGGTTGCGAAAGCTTTGAAAAGGAACTTGGACCAACTAAAGACGATACCATCAGGATTTTTGCGGGAAAGAGCAAAACAGCTTTGCACCTTGATGAATCTGCCCTCTCTCAAGAGAACACTTGGATCTCCCGCAATTAATTGTTTGTGTATTTTTTACAGCAAAGACACACAAGGAAGGTATGCCCCTCATGAGCACTGTATCTGAAAGAGGATGTTGGAAAAAACCCTTAGCCTTACTTCTACAGAAGCATTTTTCCATGTTGAATCTCCACCAGCCCTTCAGGATTACGAACTCCACAGAGCTCATTTCCCTCCTTACCTCTCTATACGTCACCACCAAGCCACACTCCATGTTCGCATTAGATATAGAAGACCTTTACTGCAGTCTGGATCCCTGAATTCTCTTGAATTCTGTTTCTGATGCTTTTCATGAGCACGGTCCATGCGAGTTCCAAAACGCATCAGGGATCTCCACAAAGAACTTCATTGATCTCCTTACCGTATACCTTCATTCCACGCTTGTTGAATACCACAGAAACATTTTTAGAGAAAAGAGAGGTGTCTGTATAGGCCCATGCCTAGCCCCGGTGCTCAGTGAAGTCTTTCTCATGTACATAGACCGAGCCGTGAAGACCCAACTTGACGTTATAGCTCCCGAAAGCCGAGTGTTCCAATATGTAGATGACTATCTAGTTGTTCATCCGTCCTTCATCTCTTCGCTGGCCATTTGTGAAGCCTTTAATTCTTGCTCGTCGGGTCTCAACTTCACGAGTGAAGAACCAACAGATGAAGGTCTACAGGATCTGGATTTAAAACTTCATCTTCATCCTCAAGGTCTATGCTTCCGTCTTGCAGTAATCATTCAAAGTCGGTAAAGCTGGAATCATCCAAACCCCGTTTGCCTCTTCGCTCAAAATCCTGTTTACACCACTCAACAGAAAGCGTCTTACGTCAGCATGACCGCCTGCTCCAAGCCGGTTATCGAGCCGACCTCCACTGTACGACCCTTCAACGTCTCATCACGGACCCCATCCGTTCTCCATTGAAACAAAATAGTCATTCACGTTCGGTTTGCATTCCATACGTGCACAACACCACCCACCGCCTGAAGACTCTTGCTGCTGGGTTCGACACGAGCGTGGTCTTCACCTGCAGAATGAGGTTAAAACAAATGTGCCAGAGGGTGAACAACGAGAGTCTACCACCCGAATTCTCCATCAAGCACTTCAACAAGTATGTTAACTGTAAAGAAAAGCCATTTATTTGATTCCATTGAGTTGCGGAGGCCAATACATCGGCCAGACTGGAAGATGCATAATTGTTCGCCTTAGGGAGCGCAGTGTAGCTGTTACCAAGGCATCATCGGACTCTTTCCACCACATAGTTGTGCATGCCCGTACCTACCACGATTGCACCCCAAACTTTGAAAACAACACTGTGCTTGATTCCCACAGAGATAAGTGGGGGCGCGAAATAATTGAGGCATTTAAGATCAGATACGCCGCGAACAATGTTTCTGAGCCTTCTCTGGCGTTATCGTCAAAAGAGCTAGAGTTCCTCGCGCCAGAATTATCGTAAAAAGCTTGTTTTGATCAATTATTAATTTTTCCATCTTTTCCTTCCCTTTCTTCTTCCTTCTCCCCCTTTTTCAGGGTTTAATTTCCGTAATTGTCCTATCATTTTAAAATTTGTGAGTAATTTGGTTTTATTTTAAATTTGAGTATTTTAGCTTTTTTTTTCTTTTCGTTTTTTTTTCTTTTAATTTTAATTCTTTGGAGTTCAAGGTCTTAGCATCATGGGCATCTCATAAATGTTCGTTGCTCATTTAAAGAACTGCGTGTGTCTGTGTTCGTCCTTCCCGTGTTTTATTCTTTCTGTGTATTCTGATAATGACTTTCAAGTTGCGAATGTTCAAAACAAAGTGAGGGCTGTTTAATAAATAAGAACAACACCGTGTATTGTTTACAAACGTACTGCCAAACGTGTAGTTTCTATAGAATAGCGCGAGCGTGTTTGCCGCTTTGGAAACGATGCCCTTGTGCTCACGATTGCTAAAATTGCACTTGGAGCATATGCGACGGCAGCGCCACTTGTTAGATTAAAACGATAAAATAAAATATTACAGGCTTTGTTTTTAGATTTCCTACATCCGAAATACTTATTTAGGCGGAATACTATGCCATTACTTTATTACTGACGATTACAAAACGCGTTTCTGAGTCGACCATGCATGATCAGGTGTCGGCATGAGAGCCTAAACGCTGCAACATGTTTCAAAGATTGAAAACCCGTTTAGGCAATTTATAAAGTGTGGAAATGAATAAATAAATAAACAGAAACAGGAACAATGTGTGAGTTCCTATGCCACGCAGCATACCAAGACGACGTATTTATTAGAGAGGTAGATTTATAGGGCCAACCAACCTCAGGAGCCATGTTAAGCATGACACGCGAATGTCGGTCAGTCCGTAACCGCTAAACGATCTTGAAAAAAAATGGCTACCTGTGAGAAAGATCGAACCCTGGTCACCGGTATGGAAGTGGAGTGCGCTGCTGACTAAGCTACGGACCCAGCACGCAGGAACGGGAGGAGCAGAAGCAGGTGGTGTGAGAAAGCGCGCGGAGCGAAGAAAGGCGGAAAGGTCAAGAAAAAGAGGAGCAGAGACAGGTGGTGTAGAAAGAGTACGCAGATCGAGGAGTCAACCTCTTCGTTCGGAACTAAGAGTTCTATCTGAACCAAGAGCTCCATCCACCCCAGGCACTGAAAGAATAAGGGGATCTAGTCCTAGGCACCACTTGCACTAAGAGCACCACCCACCCTATAAAGCTACCGCTTTTAGACGCTTTCGGCAAAATGACTAGACATGCAGCCAATCTTACAGCGGAGCTGTTAAGGGCTAGTTTCCCCAGGATCGTGTCCGCCAGCAAATAAATGTCGACACAACACTCAGGACAGCTACCGCCATCTATGAGCGACGGCGGCAATCAGACAACCGTGTTGCCGGTTGTCTGGTGGCACCCGTCGCTCATAGATGGCGGCAACCTTTCCAGCCTTTCCACTCTGGCTTGCCGACTTGCGGCCGGCCATTGCTTCATTCTCACCATAGTACAGCTTCGCTGGTCTTCCTTTTTCACCAGAGTGGAAAGGCTGAAAGTTTTTCTACCCGCTTGACGTCCGGCCATATTTGTTTTTATTTCGGGTTTAAGCAAAAACAAGCAGATAAATGCGTGAAAACAAATTGGCAGGCCATACATTTCTGTTTTCATTACAAAAATTTCAACGTGTTGCTGCGTTTAAACGTTACAATTTGTGTTTGTAGCTTGACTTTCTCAAGCTCAAGTTACAACAGCGACTTGAACTTGAAAAAACGTGACCAAAAAATGGCGGCACGGGCAACTATAATTACCCGTGCCGTCATTATTTGATGATGTTCCTCACCGTCAAAGAAGGGGTCGCTTTATTCGAGCATCGCTTTCTCAAACTACAATCTTAGCTTCAGTCGGGCTTTCAAAGTCCTACCTATGTTTAGACTGGAACGCATGTGCAGCCAACCGAAAATCAGACGGACATTCGAAACTTGCTGCAATAAGTATACGTAGCAGAGCACTGTTGTATAAACTCTGGTTCACACAGAAAGAATAAAAACACTAAAATGAACGAGGAACAGACACTAACAGTTCTCGTTAAAAGAACTGCGAGCTGAGTCTGCCCCTCGTCCGTTTCAGTGTTTTTAATCCTTCTGTGTGAACTACAGTTTTGCTGCAATAGTTCCACGCCATTTTGCGGAAAAAACAACCCAAATACCTTACTAGGGAAAATACAGGACACTATTCACATTTGAATTAGAAAGAACGCGCCGAATCCTCCCCTGGTGGACTGGTTTATTTGGCGACGCCTCTCCCCACTCCCCCCCCCCCCCCCCCCCTCCTCCCGCCGCCAGAGCACGTGACCAGGAGACGCGCCGGAATGCGGTGAGCTAGACGGGGTCGCGGAACCGAAGGCGGTACCGCCGCTGCCGTCACGCGTGTTTCCGCTGTTCTTCGTTGTCGTCTTTTTCGATGCATTCTCGGAGAGTGTGCTGTAGTTGAACGAAACACAGGGCTCAATACAGTGCCCTCGCGTTTGGATGATATTTTAGAACAGTATTAGCATGAGCTATTTTTCGGTTTATGTTTCGTGTACCTGCTTTAGCCTTTATGACCATGAAAGAAAGCAGCGCTATAAATTCTCGTTTGTCTGTATTTACGTGCTGTGTACGCAGGCTGGTTAACCTTTATTTCTCTCAATAAAAACAATACTCACCTTTTAATGGTTGTGCGTAAGCAGATGCTGCAGCTATAGTGAGGGTGACGGGGGTGGGTATTTCCCTCGCCAAACAAGACCGAAGCGGTGGAAGGCATTTGATATGGCGGGAAAGATCAGACTCTGCAATACCATGGCTGTTTACTTGAAACAAATACTCACTAGCTTTCCGGTAGGTGATAATAACTCTAATGATTGAATGTGAATGTGCAGTCTACAGGTTCACATCAAAAGCGTAGCCAGGAATTTTGCTCAAGCTTTTGCGGGTTTCAGGGGGGGGGGGGGGGGGGAGGGGGGGGGGCGGGGGGGGGGGGGAGGGGCTGATGCCCTTATAAGCCCTCCCCTGGCTATGCCAATGTTTATCATACAACATTAACTGACAAGGTATATGACTATAATTATAGAGTTTCGCCCCTTTCGAAACGAGCCCGATGTGTTGCCACCCGCTGCATCTGTCCATTTCACACAGGTAGTCCTGCAAGGTATAACATTGTCAAATAGAATATTTGGCGCACAAAGTTTTATATACAATATTCATAAAAGGTAGTTAGCAGAAATTGAACCAAGGGGACGAGCTCCCAAAACAACGCCTGGGACACTATCTTTCTTACCAATACTATTAATAATTAATTTTTATTTTCTTCGATACAAGGAAAACTTCTCGAACATGCTTCTTCTTGCACTTTATGCCTGTTAGCTACATTATGGGATGTATTTTCTGAACTGAAGGTATATATTTCACAAAAAAGTCACGAATAAAAAAAATAACGCATTGTTTAGCTAAATAACGGCCCCGTACTAAGGAAACGAATGTTCAAGGGTGGCTGAGTATAAGCAGGGTCGGGAATAAAAATCAAGATGATTTTTTCAATGGCGATTTAAATCAAACCTTTCCCGCGCAAATAACCACGGAAATATTGGATTGTTTAGAGTTTGTCTATCATTTTATGCTCTCTGTGTGCATTTGTTTTGTATTTAAATGAAATACTCCTCAATCAAGAAATATCTATAGCAGGCTGAAAGTGGGTAAAACGCAATGCTCTTCTGACCAAATTGGAGCATTAAGCAACCTTTTTCTACCTTACTCTTCGTTTGTCAGCTACTGTCCCATAGCAACAAAATAAAAAAAGTGAAAGGAAAAACAAATGCAAGAAAATAATGTCATGCTAGAAAGTAATAAAGCAAAAACCGTAAAGTTTCCTAAAGAAATCGGCTGACTTTATTTTAGTTTGGTGGGGTTCACATTAATACATAAATGTTACTTGACTGTACCCTAAATTTATAAAAAAAATTATTCTGTATTGTTTTCAGTGATCGGACGGATTTATCAATCTGCTGTGTAAAAAATACATCCAGTGATAAAGAACCACTTTTGTCTAGATACGGCGATTTAGACCAAACTAATTTGATTTAAATCAATAAACCCGATTGAACTAAAATACATCTGATTTTGTTAATCATTAAAAAATCACGATTTTGTTTTGATACGAGTCATCAATTTGCGCTGCACATCCCACGGAGAGGTCGAACAATGATGAAGAATCCCTCTAAATTTTCTTTTTCGAGCTAACTCCGTATCGAAAATAATCTGTCAAGATAAACATACATCTCACCCGCACAACAAATATGCACCACTGTTAGACGTCACGACTACGACCGTTTTCCCGCTATCACTATCGCCATGAAACAGACTCGACCATTCCGTTAGAAGAAACGCAAACTGAGCCAATATACAATGAAAACGGGAACGAAGTCGAGAGGCATGAACTTCCAGCGTTACCGCGAGCAACCGATAGAGCCAAGGGGGGAGTCAGCACATAACCGCCCCCCCCTCCCCCCCCCCAAAAAAAAAAAGAAAAAGAAAATACCATTTCCATTGTCTACATAGGCTTAGCCCCGCCCCCTTTCAGACTTAGTTTAAGCGTAATTACCCGTTATCGCAGAAAACTGCCATACTTCTTTCGTCGCTCTCGCCATATACGCACGCGAGAGCGAAAAAAAGAAGCTGCCTCCATTACTTCTAAGTCATTAACCACAAATAGTCGTCTCCAGTCAGTCATGCAGCGAACGTGTATATACGTAGTTGCACGGAAAAAAAAAAAAAATCCCATTATGTACGCTCGTGCGGCTCTAGAGCCTCCAGAGGAAGACAAATAAACGCGAGCTACGAAGTCCTCTCCTGAGTTATGTAAGCCGGCTAAGTTTTCCAGCCCTTCTGCTGCTCCCCCGCCTTCGACAACGGCCCTTTCCTCTTTTGCACTCTCCCACTTTCTCTTCATTTTTAGTTTTGCCTCTTGTGTCGTTCTTTATTAAGGACAACGCATTACTCTCATCGTAAGGCGAATGGAGCTTGACGGTGTCGTCATTCGGTATGCTCTCTTTGGCTGATCCTTCGAGGAGGTCTCGAGAGTTGGAGTGCTCCTTTCGCTAGTTTGTTTCTCTTTCTGCCATTTGGTTAATTTATTTTATTTCTTTCAAAGACTGTTCTTCCGACCTGCAGCGCACCGTGTACCTGGCTTGCACGTAACTTCCTAACTCCGTGCTGTTTGTTATACTGGGTTGTCCCTAGCATGGTTCCTGCCATGGTTACTACCTGCTCTTGTGGAGAAAACGCAAATTGAGTAGTGTGAACTAGGGTGCCGTCATGTGCGCTTTGCTTGGGGTGATGACATCTGGCCATTTTGTTTCGAATGCTTATTTTTATTTTTTTTTTTGTTCTGAAGCGCTTGAAAGAGCGTGGCGCTGACTGTGCTACGGCGACATTTTATTTCCTGCGATTTCTTTGTATGTTCCCTGTGAGCACGTGCTGTCGGCATCCGGTACTACAAACAATGGCATCACCCTAAACAGAAGGACATTGGGGCACTCTATACTCCGTTTCACCTTATGTTGTACCGCACAGAAGGCTAGAAGCCCGAGCTCATAGCGTTGGGAGCTGCTCTTAACGCACGAGAGCTTGTGCCACCGAGATGTGCCCTAGAGCAAGACGCTCGCGCTTGTAGCCTTTCCTGCAGTACATCATAAGGTGAATCAGAGTATAGTGTGAACCGTATGCTGCAGAAAGTATGCGCCCACCACAATGACAACTGAGGTGACGTCGCTTCAAAGCTATATACGTGGTTTCCAACGTTACCTGGTCTCTCTTTATGGCATCTGTGAGCACAGTGAGCAACTCTTGAGGGATCGTTGGCCGGTTGGGAAGCGCACACCAGCTCGGAGCACGTGGAGCGAAAGCTCGCGCTGCAGGGATCCTGGGTCAGAGCCGTACAAGGGTGTTTTCATTGACGCCATTATGTCCACCATTTTGTGGTTAGGAGCAGCCTGGCGCGTGCAAAAGGTGAACGTTTGAGGATTCATTTGACACCATCAAATACGCAGTGCATTGGGGCCTATAGGTTTCACCGCGGAACATGTAACAACAAAATGGTGGGTTTTACATCACGTGAAAACAACCTATATGGCCAAGAGCCGGCTGGGCGTGTTCCAAGGCGTCTTCACAGATTCGAATGTGGCCAGCCAGAAGCCGCGATAATATCCTGGCGGTGGTCTCGAGAAGCAAAATTAATAAGTGCGTCAGAGTAACTCTCGGTGACTGCAATATGCCGCACGTGATTTTTCGATCACGGTCATGCAAAATCTGAACCTAAAAGAATGATCGACGTGATCCGTACGCAGGCGCCAAGGGCCGTGAAAATGCCGTCCGAGCGGTTAGACTCCGAACGAGCAAAACGGAGTTCGAGCGGTACATTCGATTCTTACATCGCTTTGCATGATCATAATCGAAGTATAACGTGCACTACACTTTCAACCAAGAAGTCCAACTCCATTTAACTCTCACGCACTTATTAAAATTGTTTCTCGCTACTACTGCTAGGGGATTTGTTTCGGCTTCTAGTTGGCGAAGAGAGCACGTCAAGCCTTCTACCTGCGTCTCGTGCACGCGCTTGCTCTGCCCGCTCCTCCCATTGACCAAACTCTCTCTATATACGGCTCTGTCCTGGATAAAGGGAACTAGAGGGGGGGGGGGGGGGGGATAGTGAGCTCAGCAAGCGGTCACGGCTGCCGGAATTCGTGTCGACGGCACGAGAGGGCGCCACTAAAGCATGGGCTGAATGAAGCGGGTGGCCAAGGCGGCTCGCATTCCATTTGCTGCGCCACTGGAGTTTTCGTCATCGTCGATGTCGTCATTATCGATTCGGCATTGCACTTCATTCGACAAAAGCGACGAAAACACGTGGGAAAAATCTGAACGGGAGTCAGTTCGCGCTGCCAAATCGCCAAGCCAGTCCTGCTCGCTGAATGCCCCCTGAACACTTATTAGGAACACTCGGATCCTCCAGCCCATGTCACCGCAGCACCGCCGCGTACATCCGGGACCTTTCCACGCTCACCGCTTCACATCAATGCACGGCGCTCGTCCGCTCCAACCTGGGTCCAAACCATCCCCTTGCCCGTTTCGATCTGGATGAGTATCGTACCGGCGTGCGGTCGTGTATCACTACTGCGTGATGCACGTTAAAGACCCCATGATACCAGTCGTACTGCACTGGCTAAATTTCTCATCGACAGTGGGTAACGGCGTCGCCATATTTCTGGCAGACTAACCTCTCGCTGTCTGAACAACTAAAGGTACGTTTATACTCCAACGTAACGTCGACGGGCGCGGCGTAGCGCAGAGCGCACAGATACTGATTGGTCGCAGATATCGACTTCCTGTTTGCCGGCCAATGAAAGGCGCGCGTTCAGCGCTACGCTGCGTTCACTGCGCTCAACGTCGGAGTATAAAGAGCCCTTAACGGCTAATAGACCAATCTCACCAAGCGTTCGGCACATGCACGAGGCCGTGATAACTTTAGTTCACAGGAGGCAATCGGCAGTGCACGAGAATGTTCGTGCCCTGCACGCGCACAGCTCCAGCGAGGTTGTAGCACGTGCAGAAAGACTAAAGTTCCCTCGATGCATTGCGGCAGCGGTGGCGTAGTCGAACTGGCTGGTGAGATCGGTCTATTCCTTTTTTTCTTTTTTGAGCCCCACTTAGTAGAAAGCTATAGTGCTGAATTTTCTACGTCTCCTACTGACGGACAGTGTAGAGGGGCACATTGGACGCAAGAGCTGTTTGACCGCGACTTGGAATCCGACTGACTTAAAGGTACCCGGAAATGAATTAAGGGCTGTAATAAATGATTGCAGATTAGGAGTTTACTAATCGTACATCGTTCCGTGGGATACAATAAAACTAGTACCCAAGGGTAGAGAGAGAAAAGTCATCTTTTCGGTACGAAGTTTTGAAAATATAGCGGACTCTATAGAACCGTTGCTCTGGGACAGGGGGCGCGAGCGCGTCCGCAAGACGCGACCCTGTTATGATGGCTGTACCATCCAGAGGACTCCGTACCGTTCGAGTTGGAACGTGCGATGTTCGAATACAAGCATCTGTCAGCATCTGTAGGATGCGCGATAACAAAACTTCTAAGAAAATAAAAATTAAAAAGAAAAAAAAATTATACAGCTCGTGGCCGCAGCGTCCCATTAAACATTACTTTAACTTTTAATATTTGCAATCCCTTCTTTCATGCTTCCCTGAGCACGTATGTTTCGCTCTACGTCATGGCGAAGCCAAAGCTACTTGCAAAAGAACGTTCTCCAGAACGATACTCGCGCTGCATGAGCGCACGTGCTTGACAGGGACGCTGAAAGCTCGGAACTCGCTCTTGTAGCCTCTGCTAAGCTGGCACTTAGAATGGAACGGAGTATAGACCTTTCCAAAAACGAGCTTGTGGCCGGTGCCATTTTGAGCGTTCGTGCGTATGGCGCGTGCTTTGCTCGCTTTCCGAAGCGACGAACACGCACGTGCTGGAACTGTGAAGATCGCACGCTGGACTGTGATTTTGTAAACATTGGAAAGGTCTTATAGACCTTTCCATAGCTGTGTGCACGACTGCTGAGCGCGTGCTGATGGCAAGCTTCCACAGCTCTTTTGTAACGTGCATTTCGCACCCTCAAGATTGCCGGTCTTAGCAGCCTATTAATGTGGGCTCGTTCAGAGCATGCGCTCTAGACATCACCCACAAATATGGCGCCCAGTGAATACTCCTTATAAAATCTGTAGTGGGGAAGTGTAAACGACGCGAACGCGAGCCTCAAATATTCTATTTTGCTCGCCTGGAGCGCTGTTCAATGCTTGAGAACTACCGGCCTATTCCTTCGAAAGCTTTCTTCCTTTTCACTGTGATACATTCGTGGTACCCAAGCAAAGCACACCAGCTGAACCCAGCTCACGTATTGGACACGAACACTGCGTCACACGGACGTAAGCGCTCGTCAACAATCCATCCATCGACGAATATTTGGACTCCCGTTCGTGGTCGGTGGCGGCACTTATCATCGCTTGCGAATAACAAGTTCTATGGTGTCCTTAAAAAGCACTGGGGAAGCTTAGACCCATTGAATTCCGACACCATCACCGTCAAAGTTTACAGTATGGCATTACTCTTGTTTACGCCGATGGATCCAGAATTACTCAGACATATGGCCAGTCGTGGGAGAGCTGACCACGTCGGCAAGAGGGCTGTCGCTGTAGCTCAGCATTTAACGACGATGGCATCAGACGCAAAAGCAAAGTTGGGGCATATGTGGCTTGTTTTATAAATGGGTATGAAATTGCGGCATTTGACCTTTCTGCCCTACCTGCCTGGACCCTTCACTTGGGTGTGCAGTGTGCATAAAAAAATAAATAACCCCGAAGACCCTCAGACGGATGGGAGAACTTCCTGTTGCGGTAGAATACTACGTCACGACCCTGTGATCTCTCATTCCGCTCTTTAGTTGAGGAAAGCCAGGGAGGAAGAAGTTGAAAAATCATTTTATGGTCCCTTTAATGCGAGTACCAACTGAAGGACGACTCAGCACTCGTTTTCACCAGCCAGTAAGTAACGCATAAAACACTGCGGCTTTCCACCTACATAATGTTAGCACAGTAAGGTACGAAAATAATCCCTGGAGAAGGGGAACAAGAGGGACAAAGGACCAACACAAATCTCCAAACACAGCTGATAAAACTGGGAGCGGCTGATAAAACCCGTTTGCTCTACTGACGTCTACCCCCTGGTTAGGTCAGTTAGTAGAGCGCTCCACCTGTAATGGAGAGGCCTCGGGTTCGATACCCGGACCAGGCGGATTTTTTCGGTCGCGCACCAGTCACCTAGCTGTGTATGGAGATTTGTGTTGGTCCTTTGTCCCTCTTGTTCCCCTTCTCCAGGGATTATTTTCGTTCATTCTTGTCCAGCTCGCTTGCCCCTTTGCATTTAATTGCATTATAAAAATAACCTTAAATTGCAAGCTTCACCCTTGTTGGTGTTAGACTGGTAGAGGCTGATAAAACCCGTTTGCTCTACTGACGTCTAACCCCTGGTTAGCTGAGTTAGTAGAGCGCTCCACCTGTAATGGAGAGGTCCGTTTAATACCCCTACCGGCGGATTTTTTCGGTCGCGCACCAGTCACCCACCTAGCGTGTATGGAGATTGTTGTGTTGGTCCTTTGCCCTCTTGTTCCAACCGCTTTGCGAACGCGGATCCGCTTCCAGTGTGAATGAGCCCTAATGTGGGCTCGTTCAGAGCATGCGCTCTAGACATCACCCACAAATATGGCGCCCAGTGAATACTCCTTATAAAATCTGTAGTGGGGAAGTGTAACGACGCGAACGCGAGCCTCAAATATTCTATTTTGCTCGCCTGGAGCGCTGTTCAATGCTTGAGAACTACCGGCCTATTCCTTCGAAAGCTTTCTTCCTTTTCACTGTGATACATTCGTGGTACCCAAGCAAAGCACACCAGCTGAACCCAGCTCACGTATTGGACACGAACACTACGTCACACGGACGTAAGCGCTCGTCAACAATCCATCCATCGACGAATATTTGGATTCTCGTTCGTGGCCGGTGGCGGCAGTCATCATCGCTTGCGAATAACAAGTTCTATGGTGTGCTTAAAAAGCACTGGGGAAGCTTAGACACATTGAATTCCGAAACCATCACCGTCAAAGTTTACAGTATGGCATTACTCTTGTTTACGCCGATGGATCCAGAATTACTCAGACATATGGCCAGTCGTGGGAGGCTGACCACGTCGGCAAGAGGGCTGTCGCTGTAGCTCAGCATTTAACGACGATGGCATCAGACGCAAAAGCAAAGTTGGGGCACATGTGGCTTGTTTTATAAATGGGTATGAAATTGCGGCGTTTGCCCTTTCTGCACAACCTGCCTGGACCCTTCACTTGGGTCTGCAGTGTGCAAAAAAAAAAAAAAAATAACCCCGACGACCCTCAGACGGATGGGAGAACTTCCTGTTGCGGTAGAATACTACGTCATGACCCCGTGATCTCTCATTCCGGTCTTGAGTTGAGGAAAGCCAGGGAGGAAGAAGTTGAAAAATCATTTTATGGTCCCTTTAATGCGAGTACCAACTGAAGGACGACTCAGCACTCGTTTTCACCAGCCAGTAAGTAACGCATAAAACACTGCGGCTTTCCACCTACATAATGTTAGCACAGTAAGCTCTACTGACGTCCTAACCCCTGGGTTAAGGCTGAGTTAGTAGAGCGCTCCACCTGTAATGGAGAGGTCCCAGGTTCGATACCCGGACCAGTGCGGATTTTTTCGGTCGCGCACCGAGTCACCCTATCTGTGGTATGGAGATTTGTGTTGTCCTTGTCCCTCTTGTTCCCCCTTCTCCAGGGATTATTTTCGTTCATTCTTGTCCATCTCGCTTGCCCCTTTGCATTTAATTGCATTATAAATAATAACCTAAATTGCAAGCTTCACCCTTGTTGGTGTTAGACTGGTAGCGGCTGATAAACCCGTTTGCTCTACTGACGTCCTAACCCCTGGTTAGCTGAGTTAGTAGAGCGCTCCACCTGTATTGAGAGGTCCCAGGTTCGATACCCGGACCAGGCGGATTTTTTCGGTCGCGCACCAGTCACCTAGCTGTGTATGGAGCTTTGTGTTGGTCCTTTGTCCCTCTTGTTCCCCTTCTCCAGGGATTATTTTCGTTCATTCTTGTCCAGCTCGCTTGCCCCTTTGCATTTAATTGCATTATAATAATAACCTTAAATTGCAAGCTTCACCCTTGTTGTGTTAGACTGGTAGCGGCTGATAAAACCCGTTTGCTCTACTGACGTCTAACCCCTGGTTAGCTGAGTTAGTAGAGCGCTCCACCTGTAATGGAGAGGTCCCAGGTTCGATACCCGGACCAGGCGGATTTTTTCGGTCGCGCACCAGTCACCTAGCTGTGTTTGGAGATTTGTGTTGGTCCTCTGTCCCTCTTGTTCCCCTTCTCCAGGGATTATTTTCGTTCATTCTTGTCCAGCTCGCTTGCCCCTTTGCATTTAATTACATTATAATAATAACCTTAAATTGCAAGCTTCACCCTTGTTGGTGTTAGACTGGTAGCGGCTGATAAAACCCGTTTGCTCTACTGACGTCTAACCCCTGGTTAGCTGAGTTAGTAGAGCGCTCCACCTGTAATGGAGAGGTCCCAGGTTCGATACCCGGACCAGGCGGATTTTTTCGGTCGCGCACCAGTCACCTAGCTGTGTTTGGAGATTTGTGTTGGTCCTCTGTCCCTCTTGTTCCCCTTCTCCAGGGATTATTTTCGTTCATTCTTGTCCAGCTCGCTTGCCCCTTTGCATTTAATTACATTATAATAATAACCTTAAATTGCAAGCTTCACCCTTGTTGGTGTTAGACTGGTAGCGGCTGATAAAACCCGTTTGCTCTACTGACGTCTAACCCCTGGTTAGCTGAGTTAGTAGAGCGCTCCACCTGTAATGGAGAGGTCCCAGGTTCGATACCCGGACCAGGCGGATTTTTTCGGTCGCGCACCAGTCACCTAGCTGTGTATGGAGATTTGTGTTGGTCCTTTGTCCCTCTTGTTCCCCTTCTCCAGGGATTATTTTCGTTCATTCTTGTCCAGCTCGCTTGCCCCTTTGCATTTAATTACATTATAATAATAACCTTAAATTGCAAGCTTCACCCTTGTTGGTGTTAGACTGGTAGCGGCTGATAAAACCCGTTTGCTCTACTGACGTCTAACCCCTGGTTAGCTGAGTTAGTAGAGCGCTCCACCTGTAATGGAGAGGTCCCAGGTTCGATACCCGGACCAGGCGGATTTTTTCGGTCGCGCACCAGTCACCTAGCTGTGTATGGAGCTTTGTGTTGGTCCTCTGTCCCTCTTGTTCCCCTTCTCCGGGGATTATTTTCGTTCATTCTTGTCCAGCTCGCTTGCCCCTTTGCATTTAATTGCATTATAATAATAACCTTAAATTGCAAGCTTCACCCTTGTTGGTGTTAGACTGGTAGCGGCTGATAAAACCCGTTTGCTCTACTGACGTCTAACCCCTGGTTAGCTGAGTTAGTAGAGCGCTCCACCTGTAATGGAGAGGTCCCAGGTTCGATACCCGGACCAGGCGGATTTTTTCGGTCGCGCACCAGTCACCTAGCTGTGTATGGAGCTTTGTGTTGGTCCTCTGTCCCTCTTGTTCCCCTTCTCCAGGGATTATTTTCTTTCATTCTTGTCCAGCTCGCTTGCCCCTTTGCATTTAATTGCATTATAATAATAACCTTAAATTGCAAGCTTCACCCTTGTTGGTGTTAGACTGGTAGCGGCTGATAAAACCCGTTTGCTCTACTGACGTCTAACCCCTGGTTAGCTGAGTTAGTATAGAGCGCTCCACCTGTAATGGAGAGGTCCCAGGTTCGATACCCGGACCAGGCGGATTTTTTCGGTCGCGCACCAGTCACCTAGCTGTGTATGGAGCTTTGTGTTGGTCCTTTGTCCCTCTTGTTCCCCTTCTCCGGGGATTATTTTCGTTCATTCTTGTCCAGCTCGCTTGCCCCTTTGCATTTAATTGCATTATAATAATAACCTTAAATTGCAAGCTTCACCCTTGTTGGTGTTAGACTGGTAGCGGCTGATAAAACCCGTTTGCTCTACTGACGTCTAACCCCTGGTTAGCTGAGTTAGTATAGAGCGCTCCACCTGTAATGGAGAGGTCCCAGGTTCGATACCCGGACCAGGCGGATTTTTTCGGTCGCGCACCAGTCACCTAGCTGTGTATGGAGCTTTGTGTTGGTCCTTTGTCCCTCTTGTTCCCCTTCTCCGGGGATTATTTTCGTTCATTCTTGTCCAGCTCGCTTGCCCCTTTGCATTTAATTGCATTATAATAATAACCTTAAATTGCAAGCTTCACCCTTGTTGGTGTTAGACTGGTAGCGGCTGATAAAACCCGTTTGCTCTACTGACGTCTAACCCCTGGTTAGCTGAGTTAGTATAGAGCGCTCCACCTGTAATGGAGAGGTCCCAGGTTCGATACCCGGACCAGGCGGATTTTTTCGGTCGCGCACCAGTCACCTAGCTGTGTATGGAGCTTTGTGTTGGTCCTTTGTCCCTCTTGTTCCCCTTCTCCGGGGATTATTTTCGTTCATTCTTGTCCAGCTCGCTTGCCCCTTTGCATTTAATTGCATTATAATAATAACCTTAAATTGCAAGCTTCACCCTTGTTGGTGTTAGACTGGTAGCGGCTGATAAAACCCGTTTGCTCTACTGACGTCTAACCCCTGGTTAGCTGAGTTAGTAGAGCGCTCCACCTGTAATGGAGAGGTCCCAGGTTCGATACCCGGACCAGGCGGATTTTTGTCGGTCGCGCACCAGTCACCTAGCTGTGTTTGGAGATTTGTGTTGGTCCTCTGTCCCTCTTGTTCCCCTTCTCCAGGGATTATTTTCGTTCATTCTTGTCCCGCTCGCTTGCCCCTTTGCATTTAATTGCATTATAACAGTAAGGTATTTGCCCCCCCCCCCCCCTTTTTTTTTTCTAGAATTTTCTGTCCCCTCAGTTTCTTTGTCTTTCCGAGAGGTTAAAAGATTACTGCCGTGCCACAGATGGTCGCCCGACAGATATGTACCGGTTTTGCGTTATCCAATGAATTGTATCGATCGTTGTTTGAATACTAATTCGGTATTTTAACGTTTTAGCGTTTTTAGCGGTGGATTATTCCAAGGATCACTTTGCGTTCGAGCCTAAAGATACGGAAAAGTTCAGGCTCGCAAGCCGCGCTAAACTTTCTTGACAGAGAGAAATCTTTGGTCAAATTAAGCTCAGATTACCATCACCCCGCACACGACGAGCATTTCTCCGCTGCCGCAAAGAGCGCGCATTTCTGAGCCTATAAATGCATTAAAAATAGAAAGACCGACGCCGTGTGGCAACGCACGATAATGCCCCAACTTTGCTTTTACGTGATTGGACAAAGCGGCGCTCAATGCCTACTGAGAACCAATAGAAAGCGAGAACGCGGATTCCTGCGATAGAGTCGGTCATTCAATCTGCGCCACCGAGCCGGTGTACCGCTATATGCGTCTCACGTAGGAGCATCGTGAGAGCGATAACCGACTTCCTTGCCTCTTTGCTTTCTTTCGGGCGGCATGAGTCGTCGATCTCCGAATTAAGTGAGATACTGGCGCAGCTGCGAGGCATTCATTAAGACGCTGCCTCTCGCTTGGACAGGAACAGAAACAACTAAACACCGACGGTCTGGGCTACTTATTCTAATGACTTCCCCTTCGCTTCTCGGTTACACGCTGTCCGGCACTTATACTGTTTAATTAGATCCGAAGAAACTTTGGATAGTACCAAGTTGGAAAGATCGGAATCTTTCGCGTTTTCTTTCCAGAGTGTAGCATCTCTTTCTCTCTCTCTCTTTTTTGTATGTTTTACTAGTGGAAAAGGAATAGCCAACAAGTTTGGTCGTGCGAACCTTCTGACAGGCTCATAAGTCGTTGGGTGCGGAATGTCGAGACTGGGAGAATTCCGGTGAGAAGCTTTTTCTGCGTTACAGCTGGCGGACTCATCTTACCAATCGGGTTTCGTGAGATAAAGGCAAGACGGCCTAATAAATAGTAGCACGCGTGATTAAAAAATCGGTCGTGCGACTAACTGAATTCCATCGCTAGAGGGAGCGGCATAAGTGGATCGGCAATAAAACCAATTGACGAGATTTCGAACTTGAAAGACAAGGGCTCGATGAGTTTTAATAATGTTTACTTTGAAGATTACATAAAAACATACCTTGAACTGTATCATCCCGGAGCTGAAGAATAAAAGATAATGGTGTGATTTTAATTAACGTTATGCTAATTTTAATGAATAAGCGGTCTTAAGTTTTAACTTCCTAAAACCCAATAACGAAAGAATATTAAAGAAATAAAGATATATATACAGCGTGGGCAAAATGGATTGAACGCAATTCAAACTGACCGCATCAATCGGTTTTTTAACTTATCGCACTGGGATTTACTACAGAGATTCCATAAGTTGGTGAAAGCTTTCGATAAAATGTTGGAAAGATTGGCTAACCTGAAAAAAAGAAACACTATTTTGGAAATAAACAAAAAATCCAAAACTATCTGTTTCTTATACTTTGCATGTACACTAGAAACAAAAATGTGTTTCTGTGGCGCTTATTCGGGCCAAATTAAGTGAATAATAGGTAAGCAAATTCGACTTTCTTTCCATTTCATAAATTTTGCAATCATAGTAGGCACCAGAATAGCCCACGAGTTTCTGGTGATTTTGAGATTAAAAGCTTAGCGAAAATGTTTCCGCAGACAAAACCAGTTTTAATTTTCTCTCTTTTGACTCTGGAGGTTTCATGTATTGATACCCTCAATTAATTAACGCACCAGGTTCGAGCCCCTCTGTAACAAATCCAAACGCGATATGTCAAGAAACCGATTTAAGCGGTCAGTTTAAAGTGCGTTCAATCCATTTCGCCTATGCTATGCTGTATCTCTCTCTCTCTCTCTCTCTCTCTCTCTCTCTATATATATATATATATATATATATATATATATATATATATAAAATTTAATGACAACACGAATCACGGTGGACAAGAGACGAATAGGAGAGTCGAGCGTTGCAGGAAAGCTATAGATACAAGAGATACATCATACTCGGTCGAGGAATAGAAGCTGATAAGGGCATCGGTACCGGGTTTCTGTCTGACATTACCAGTCATGTTAATTTCGGAAAAAAAAAAATATTATGCAGTTATTCTAAGAAACCTATTAAGAAGTTCTCTAGTTCCAAGTTGAACATGATGCTGCACATGCTGCATCATGTCTGCTTGCAAGACAAGATTCTAATCGGAAAAACGCTCCTCCTGCAAGTCGGAGGTAGCGTCTTTGAGTATGCCCCCCTCCATACTCCTTAAGCTACTTCGATGAAATAATAAATAAATAAACAAATTAATTAATAATCGATCCACGGATCAATAACCCATCAATCAATACGCCAATCGATCAATATATTCATAACGGTAACCTTTTTTTTAATCACGAAAGATGGAAACTGGGTCAAAAGGCTGCAGCAAGTTCAGCTCTGCGAGACGAGGCCCTAATAAGAACGTTTCAGAAAATTGTACGAATTAACCATATTATACGCTACATAATATTTAACCTCTATGCTCATGTTTCACGGGCACCTCAAATGCCTTCAGAGCATACTTCTTTAAAGAATCATGTGAGATCTGGGATCTACGCGAGTTCATCGGTATGCGCTGGTTCACCCATTCTTTTCGGGAGTTCGTTCTGAAGATTAATAAAATTTCCTCGAAACAGGGAGAAGTGAATGTGATTACGTTTTGCAAAATTTGTTACAAAATGTCAGACAATGTTCCTTTGAAGGAAATTGTCAACACTTCGCAAGTTTTTCTTGAGTTCAATTTAAGCTATCGAAAGTTTCAATCTACAAAAATGTTGAAGACTTTTTATTTACCTTATTTCAGAGGTATATGAATGAGAGAGACTGTGTTAGACACATTTGAATAAGCGAATGTGTCAACTCCTCGCTCATTTGTTATTAATTAAAAAAAGAAATAACCATTCTACTGGTTTAATTTTTCGGTCCCGCTCATTTGAAAGAAACCATTGAAAAGAAACCAGTTTTACGTCCCGACAATTTTTGGTCCTACTGGGTATTGCAGTGTTTCTTTTTTTTTTCACAAATTACTAACGTGTAATTTAATATTTTATTTATTTAACCTGTATTGAGCGTTGAGTCTCCTAAGATTCCCAGTATTATTGCAGTATAGGTGCGCGGCTGGTCAGTATTATGACATCGATATCTTCAAATTACCTAATATGGGCACCGAACGTATAACTGAAATGCCGGCTATCAAATGAAACATGTTTTTCGGCAGTCGTACTGTTGATATCACATATAATATCGAATTTATCGCTCATAAAATATATCAACTTTCCTAGATCTAAAATTTATTAGGATGACTCTGATGGGTCACACGAAAACGTTGCAAAGCTTTGAAAATATAATTGACATTCAAGAAATGCGCAGCATGATTCAAGCTCCAATGCAGTTCCTATAATCTAAATATTACACTTTCGGGTACTATTCCTTGATACATTATTTTGTAGTACAATACCTTGTAATAAATAAAATATAATTGATACATGTTTGAATTACAATGACTTAGTTGGTAAAGCTTTCGAAACAATTGTTTATTTAGATTCATGGAACACTTGTTTGCTTTAGCAGACAATAAACATATTTAACCAATACAAATGCTAATTTCGAGCTTTTAGGATACTATTAATGTTATTAAGAATCTTTAAAGGGCCACACAGAGAAGCTCACCAAACCTTCATAGACATGGCCGAAAGACAGAGTATGACAGCTTGTTAAGAAATAATATAACATTTAATACACTACTGAAATCATTCAGCCTGAAGCTATTCCGATAGTGTATTTTAAGCGCAATAATGTTGCTACAAAAAACAAACACAAAAAAGTGCCAAAATGTGTGTGTGTGTGTTTTTTTTTACAGGCGGAAGATAAGTCTGTTGGCATCTCATCCGCTTCAATTGTCAATACCTTGAAAATGAGAAATCCCGGTTGCTTTGTTGTTTTATACTACAAGGGCCATCAAAGCATATTTCTCCGGCAAATTTACAACTTCACACTAAAATCATGTTAGAGTTGAATGAAAACCTCAACCCACATATTTCGACAGTGCATTTGGTTTCGTACCGTTCCCTTTCAGTAAGGGAATCAGTAAGGGGTATTATGAGAAATTATAGCAATTGCACCTGGTCAACTTCAAAATTTATTTTCTACAATAATCTCTTTTGAAGCGGCAAGTAAAAAATGACGTGTTTCCTCAGCTTTATTTTGGAGGGGAGAAAGCAATCAACAAGAGTTCGAAGACGCGGGAAATAGGGGGAAGAAGATAGAGGGTTAAGAAAAGGAGAGAGAACAAGGAAGGAATTGAGGAAGAGGTTGTTTCTGTTCGACACGTGAGGGAATGTGCAAGGCCCACGCGTGTACGTCCCAGGGGATTTCAACGAAGGTTCCTAATGAAAACTCTCGAGTGAGAGATTTTATTTTCTTGGACGGTCGTCGAGGAGAATAAATCGCGAGCATTAAAAAAAGAAGAGAACCAAAGTAGTACATAACAAAGTGAGTGATAATGAATTAGAAATAAAAAGAAGTAAGAAAAAAAAGACAAGGTGAACGCGTACAAACAAGCAAAACAACACGCTTCGAACGGACTCTGGGAAGAGAATCGCAAGACGAGACGACGAGCTAAGAAACTGGGAGGGAGGGGAGGAGGACCATAGCAAAAGACTATGGAGAAAAAGGGACGAAATGGGGGAGGCAGCAAGCTGATAAGAAGGGGCGAAACGGCGGCAGGAGCGACGCGGGACGTAATAGAGCAAGCGAAGAGTGGAACGCGCAGAAAACAGGGTAATGAGGATTCATCCTCCGGGACTACACAGACGGGGCCGGAGGGAAGAGCGGAAGCGAGGAAAAGTGCTCGACGAAAAGGGAATAAGGGACTCGAAGGAAGGACGGAAGGCGAGATAAAAGTACAAACAAGGGGAAGGAGGCGCGAGGATATATAGAACGGGGTTCGCAAATGGACGTCTAGCCTGGCGCGTGCCCCGCAGGAATAATGCTCTCTCGCGTGCCGAAGGGGATTCGGGATCTCGCGTAGGGCCAGCGGGGCCGATGGGGACCTGCAGCGCGGCGGCGGAACAGATTAGGGAGAGATGCGTGTCGTAGTTATCGGGTCGGGGCGCTCGGCGGCGCGGCTCTCGGAGTTGCTGCGATGTTGTTTCATTCCCGAGATGGCGTTTTCGTTTCCGAGCTGCACCTGAGCGAAAGAGGCCCGTTTTGAAGCGGGCATCGTTTGATGCGTGTCGAGCAGTGTTGCATGATTCCGTTACTTGCAAGAGTGAACAGCGACGATGGAATGTGGAGTTTGGTATGAGCTGCGGATGGAGTTGACTTGGGGGGGGGGGGGGGGATTTTGAATTGCGGTTCGACGTTAATGTTTGTGTCTTTCCTTTTCAAATTAATCATAAAATTGAATACGGATCTTCCGCTTTATCGTTTCCATTATACATCATGGGAGCATGTAAGTTGAAGTTTCATACTAAACGAGACATTAGAAATTTAAAAATTAAAAAAAAACTTCAAGTAACAATATGTTACATTTTAAAAATAACCGTGAGTCATAGCTTATGGGGATTTTTCAGACAACGCACCGATGGTTACTAAAGGTTTTGCTGAAATACTTAACGCTATCACGCATTGATAGAGGTCTGAGTCTGCAAGCTACTGAGTGTTGTGGACTATAGTAGGAGACGATGACGAAAGGAGAATGACGACCAGAGCACGAGACTGACAAAAGCTCGTGTCGTTAGTCCACTGCAGATATCATTTGGAACCACTTCGTTAATTTAGGAGCATCAAAACAAGTTATAAGTGGTAACCCGGATTGCTATCCCCTCCCACATATCGAAGATTTCACCGCATCCCTTCATGACGCTAAAATCTTTTCCAAAATTGACCCCGTCAAAGCGTACCATCCTATACCTGTACACCCTGCTGATATCGTCAAGACCGCCATCACTTCCCAATTTGGTCTTTTTGAATACGTCAGAATGCCATTTGGCCTAAGAAATGCCGCTCAGACGCTTCAGCGTTTTGTCGACCACGTAACTCAAGACCTTCCCTTTTGTTATGCATATCTTGATGACGTCCTCATCTACAGCCTCGATCCTAAAGAGCACTTGTAACATCTCGAACTTCTTTTCGATAGGCTTGATGAATATGGCCTCATAATTAACAAGACCAAGTTCGAATTCGGCTTCACCGAAATCAACTTTCTCGGCCACCACCTCGGCCACCATGGATTTCGACCTCTCGACGAGAACGTAAAGGCTGTTCAAGATATCCCCCGTTCTGCCTTTATCCGGAAACTTCGGAATTCCTGAGTTTGATTAATGTTTACCGACGTTTCATTCCTAACTACGCTGAGATTGTCAAACCATTAACCGAACTCCTCAAAGGCACCCACATACCTCTGGCAACGCTTTCGTGGTCTGTCAAAATGGCGCAAGCATTTTACCAAGCTAGACAAACACTACTAGCCAAGGCCACTCTCCTATTCCATCCGAGGTCCAATGCCCCGCTCAATCGTATGGTTGACGTTTCTAATACGGCTGTTGGGGCCATCTTGCAGCAGTATGCCGGAACAGATTGGCACCCATTTTATTCTTCCCAAAGAAGCTGGAGCTGCAGAGTGCCGCTACAGCACTTTCGGCCGTGAGCTCCTCGCTATCTATCTGGCCATCAAGCACTTCAAACATTTTTCGGAAGGCCGAGATTTTTTTATATTCACGGATCACAAACCATTGACTTTTGCGTTAAAATCTGCCAGCGATAAGTTTTCTCCTCGAGAAACACGTCACCACACATACATCGCTAAATTCACAACGGATATTTGACACGTTAAGGGACCCCACAATCCAGCAGCAGACGCTCTCTCGCGCATTTCGGCTACTTTCAATTGCAAGACCTTTCCATCTTCCATCGACTTCAATGCAATGGCTTCTGAACAGCAGAAAGACGATGCCGTTCCTTTCATTAGTCAGTTTTCTAATAAGTTGAAGCTTGAGAATATCACAATCCCACTTTGTGATTTTCCTTTTCTTTGTAACATATCAACCGGAGTGCCTCGTCCAGTTGTCCCTGTGGCATTCTGCCGCCAGGTCTTTTGTGCACTCCATGGATTCTCACCCCCCGGCATAGGCGCGACACAACGCTTGGTCACTGAACGTTTCTTTTGGAAGGGCATAAATAAGGACGTCCGGGAATGGACACGAACATGTATAGGCTGTCAAAAATCAAAGATTAATCGCCGTACCTCAGCACCTTTTCAATCCTTCCCAGAACGGACCAGCCGTTTTGATCACGTTCGTCTTGACATCGTAAGCCCATTACCTCCATCAGAGGGTAACACCTACATACTTACCTGCATTACAGATTTACTCGTTGGCCAGGGGCGCTCCCGATTCCCAACAGTACAGGTGCTACCATTGCACAGGTATTCGTGAGCGGATGGGTGGCAAGGTTTGGTGTACCGTCCAGCATAACAACAGATCGGGGACGACAATTTGAATCATCTTTATTTCGTTCCCTCGCACAACTTCTCGGTGCCAAACAGATACACACAACATCATATCATCCCATCGCCAACGGCATGGTTGAAAGATTCCATTGATCACTCAAGCCATCACTCAAAACAAAAGGGGATCTAACACATTGGGCTAGACACCTGCCTCTAGTTCTCCTTGGACTTCGATCGGCAGTCAAAGCTGATCTCAACTGCAGCCAAGCAGAGCTCGTTCATGGCACCACTCTACGCCTTCCCGGAGAATGTTTTACCCCGACCGATCATAAAGTCAAGCTTGATCCCGGAACCTTCGCTAGCGAACTAAAAGCTCTCATGAGACAAGTTCGGGCAGAGCAACCAAGGTATCAACAAAGGCCGTCGATTTATGTGCCACAAGATCTTCAAACATCCACGCACGTTTTCGTCCGACGAGATGCGGTTCGAAAGCCTTTACAGCAGCCATATGACCCTTTCAAGTCATGGAACGACGATACAAGCATTTTCTCCTGGATTTAGGTGGTCGAACAGACACCGTATCTGTTGACCGACTTAAACCGGCCCACTTGGCAACGGCCACCAAGACTCGCCCATCTCGTCATATTTCTGCTAGGCAACCGTCTGCATTTCCTTTCTCCATCCCTACACACAAGCTCCTCCGTCGTCACGTCACGTGGACTACGCCTCTCTGCAGCCTTCTTTCCTAGGAGGGGGGCACCTTTAGTGGACTATTGGCGACGTGAGCGAACGAAAGCGTCGCTGTGGTCGGCCCACCACAATCGGCCGAATGCTGACTATGACGTCAGCAAATGATTTCTCATTGACGGTTATAAGAGGAATGTATGAACTTCAACTTTCACGGTGTTGGCAGTGTTGCTTTGAGAGCGCTAATATTTCAGGCTTTCACCATGCCCATTACAAACACCATCGAACTTGTTGTTCACAAGGTAATGACGTCACGAAAGGTAACCGAACGAGGGCGCCACCGAAACATCTCGCCGCTAATAGTAGGAGACGACGACGAATGAGAACCAGAGCACGAGACTGACGAGAGCTCGTGTGGTTAGTCCGCTGCAGATATCATTCGGAACCGCTTCGTTATTTTAGGAGCATTAAACAAGTTATATGTGCGTTCGCACCGCCAGCAATAATCTCTGCAATGATGCTGCAATTACAGTTTTCTTAATTTGTCTGAAATTGGCCAAAATTCGGCTTCACTATTTTTAAAGTCGAGTTCTTTTATTAATTAGGCTTACCTAACGGTTCGTACAAACATCACACACCTTCCTGAGTCACACGGCGGTCTTAACGCACACTACCTTAGATAGTTTAAAAATAAACTAATATAATTAAAATAATAATAATAATAATATTAATATTTTTTAATCAAGATTGCAAATATAACCACTCCATAATAATAATAATAATGATAATAATAATAATAATCATAATAATAATAATAAAAACAATAATAATAATAGTGTTGTATGCATGCTTATACAGCCGGAAGTTTATCAGTTTTGATGGGCGCTGGTGCCTCAGCTGCAGATGAGATGTTCTGCCAGGGCGACTATGTTCGACAAATGTTTCGTTTCTCCTAAAAAGAAACGGAAATGATGGAACTGCCGATATCGCGTCCGATTGGCTAGAGGTTCAAATGACGAAAAGGGAACTTTCGTGATTTGAGCCTCTAACCAATCATGCACGATATCGTCAGTTACGTCACTTTCGTTTCTTTTTAAGAGAAACGAAACATTTGTCGAACATAGCCCCCTAGTGCAGTAAAACAGCTAACCTGGGCTTTTAGCGTGAACTACGCAGTAGTCATTCACGATTGCAACCCGCCTTTACAAAAATCAGTAGTTGAATTCTTTTTATCTTCTGTTCAAACTTTTCTGCAATTGTATTGAAACTCTTTTTAAACTTTTTTGAGGTTTCCCAAAGTTTATTTCGACAATCTACTAAATTTCTAGATAAAATTGGCCACTGAATATATTTAGAATTCCTTCTGACATTCATTTTGTTGAATTCTTTTTGACAGAACCTGAGAATAACGTAACAAAGAGAACACTCGAATTAAAAAAAAAATATATATATATATATATTATATATGTTATCGATTTTGTTAGGAAACAGTGCCCCTGTCGTATTTATACAAATACACATTAGAAACGAACACAAAAACAAACACCACGAAGCACTCAAGACCAAAATCACAGTCCCGTTAGCTGCTCCAGACCCTTATATAGCCTACATATTGAAGGTAAGGATTTGGCCGGTGACCACCTCAGCACTTATTAAGGTTCCAAGTGTCCGATCTCATCAGGAGTCTGTCAAGGGGAAAACAATGTTTCGAAGTTCGTGGACTCTATCTCTTACTAAAAGCCATTGGCACAACTAATAATAATTCGGCGCAGTCGCTAAAACAACATCCACAAAAACAGCTCCTAGAAGAAATGTTATCGCTTTTCAGTGTTTACGGGCGAGAAAGAGAGGGGGAGGGGGGGTTAAGTTAGCGCGTTTCAGCGGTCCGACCGTACGTAACACTAGGCACAGCGAACATTTATGTTACGTCAGAAATAACTTTAATTTTATTTTTGTTACGTCAGGCGTAACGCTATGCACTGCCATAAAAATGAGAATTTTCCTATCGACAGTTGTCGAGTTGAGGCCATTTTTCAACGTATGTTCGGAGTGTTGGGTTATCAGAATGTTTTATTAAATAGAAACAGGAAAGGGAATGAAAAAGGTCCTTCTTAATTTTCCTTTGTCCTCTGATTAAAAAGAAAAAATAATCCGAGATTAAAGGAAGAAGTGCAAAGCAACTTCAGTACATTTTTAGAACTCTACAATTATGTCAACAGGGAAAAATCTGTAGGAAATGTCTTTTCCCTTTGAATATTTTCAAAAAAAATGTGAACTATTATTTTTTAAAACTCTCTTCCAAATTAAAAAAAAAGATGACCTCAATGTTCTTGATAACCATAACAAAAAAATAAAAAAAGTTTTTTCTCTCATAAATCTAAAAAAATAATGTCAATATTTTTCTTAATTTCTTGTTTATAAAATTATTTAAACAAACACAATATTAGTTGTTTTTCATAATTTGTTTAGAAAATAACCTACAAGCCAAAACGTCATTACTACTTCTTTATTTTTTTTATGAATAAGTCTACAAAAAATTATTATTTTTTTCTTTTGAAAGTTTTTTGACAATAATCAAAACATAGTGCGCTTATAAAGAAATTCAGTAGGATTCCGAAAAGTCAGTAAGAGACCTAAAAAATTAAAAAGAATGTTGAGACCTGTTAATGTAAGGGCGGTACGATGCTCATCCAGATCGAAACGGGCAGGGCTAGGAATTGAACCCAGGATCCCCTGGTTTAAGAGCGCGAGCTGTCGCTCGACGCGCTCCAGGCTGCGGTGCGTTAACACAGTCTTTCACTTTATACTTATTATAATTTATTACAATTTAAAATTATAAGTTCAGTATTTTGTTGTCTTCGTAACCGAAGTCGTCGTAGTCGCTCCAGGGAAACAAGACCCCAGAATCATTCCCAGCCAGGCTACAATTTGCCAAAATATGGCTGCAAACTGCTCGAACTATTCGAGGAATGGAGAAAATGCACGCGAGTATCAACCTCACTCGACGTCCGATGGCCAGGGAAGACACAGTGCATACGGTGGCATAGCGAATTCCTCAGTGAACCGGGGGAATTCTGGCGCACGGCTCCGTACACACAGATAGATGCCACGCCGGTGACGCAACAGCGGGCCACATGATGGACGCACCCCGCACAGTCCTGCGGATGGTGCGTTCTTCATTCATACCGGCACTTGTGGATTCCTTATGGCCACGAGGCAAAGGATTCTATTAACATTCCACCGTAACTGTTCGCGCAGGGTCCTATTCTGCTGATACTCTCCACCCAAACTTCTTTCCGAGATGCCACGACGATAGTAGCGTGTGGTATCGATCAGTGAAAAATCGTACGAGAAAGCTCATAGCAGAGAGTTTTAATCGAACTATTTTAACCATTCTTTTCAATCTATGAAGCCGTTTGACCCTGTATGTGTGTGCGTCTTTGGGAGGGGGGGGGGGAGTTAAAGGCAAATATTTAGTTAAAATTGTATGCTAACGTGTCCGTTCTGTCTATCCTTAAATGACGCGCCTCTCACCATGCCAAACCTAACCTAACCTAACCTAACCTAACCTAACCCAGGCCCCCCCTTCCCCATCCCCCCCCCCCCCCCCCGGTTGCCACGTTTAAAAATCAGAAATAAATAAAGAAG
Source organism: Ixodes persulcatus (assembly GCA_013358835.2). Lineage (NCBI taxonomy): Eukaryota > Metazoa > Arthropoda > Arachnida > Ixodida > Ixodidae > Ixodes > Ixodes persulcatus. The sequence continues at coordinate 309,273 of JABSTQ010010918.1, read as the reverse complement.
AATTGTCTACAAGACAGAGGAAGATGTCGACGGAACGTGGCCTGTTCTTTTGTACTTCTTCATCTGTCTTGTTTGGGAGCGTTTTTTTTTTGCGTAGGGCGTTAATTATGAATTACCAACTAGCACAATTAGCTAGCGGGGTGGTCATTGCTTTTTTGTTTATTTGCGGACTCTCTTTTTGTGCCAAATGTTCGTACAAACAGCCTCTCTGCACCACATACCATAACAAGAGCACGAGCTCACTTTTGCAGCTCGGACCTTCGGAATACTTTTAAATGACACTACACTGCCGTGTAGGCTACTCCAAAACGCCCAGCAGCACCGATCACTTGAAACACGAAACCGCGCAAGCAGCCACGGCCACCCATAATATAGCGCGTGGTCGCTAAACAATTCAGCCCGCAAAAGCGAGACTCGAAAACACGTCGGGTGCCTCCAATACCTCTCCCGAAACTGTGCAGCCGCGATCGCCCAGTCGCGGCGCCCCGCTTAGGCACCATCAGCGTATACTGCATCGCCCACACGGGCCAGCGGCCCTCGCTGCACGTGCAGCGCCGGCGCGCGAGCTCGATGAATAATTATGGAGCCAGCCGGCGCTCGCGAGCGCTGGTGTGTGCACGCGCGTTTGATGCGAGGCCTAGGCGGCTGCAGCGGTTCGAAAATAGGTCTCAGGGGATCATCGGGATCCCGGGGAAGGCCGTCTCCTACTCTCCGCCGTGCGACGGACCGTAGCGGAAGCCACGAGCCAATCCTGGCCAATCCATCGCTTCGGGCTGCACCGCGTGACACGGCGCCTCGCCGTTCTCGCTGCGCCCCTCCGAATAATGACGTCACACTCACGCGTCATCCAACTGGCTTCGATGGCTCGTGTCGTCCGCTCTGGTCCATCGTGAGATGAAACGGAGCGTAAGCTCCGTTCACCCCTAAGCTGACAGCGCGGTCGAAACTACGTGCTTGCCGGACCAATCAACAGTCCGCCTTAGCATCAGCTGACCCCGCTCTGTCTCTGCGGCGCGTGAGTAGGGCGCGCGGGAGCGTAAACACGTGATGAAAGATACACGTACGCCTGGTCCAACGAGCGTATCCGCAGCTTCCTCCGCGGTGTGGGCTTAGGAGTAAACGGAGTTATAATGTGCTCGGGGGCATTCCGGGCGCGATGGGCGATGAACTTCCACGCGACGAGGCCATCAGGACGGTGGCTGACTTAATGGACCGCAGCGTCCTCGTGCAAGTCCGATTAAACGCGCCCCACTCGCCAACTTTCGTTGGGCGTCGGGCTCGATATATACGCGCGGAGAAAGCGGGAATGAAATTTCGCAGGAGGCGCGCAAGCTGGAAGCCTACGAAGAAGACTCGATAGTTTTTGGGCGGCCAAGTTGTATATGTATACGACCGTACTCTCGCCCTGGGTGATTGCCGTAATTTTTATACGGCTTTGGAGAAGTTGAATGCGTCCGCTGGAAGAGGTCTTGAGCCGCGATGTTGGATTATATACCCGTGGGAGGGACTATATTTGGTAACCGAAGGCTGTGTGTGATCTGTGAACTTCGGGTGGGCTTCTGGTGCACCTTCGTTTGTGGAATGTGGACTGCGAAGCTCGTGATTACTTGCTTTTCTGAAGAGAGGTTCTTTGAACGTGAAAGAGTTTGAAGCGGAGGCATGTTTCTGAACGTCCTCTGCCTCCTTCTCTTTCTTTCAGGCTTTCTCGTTATCTTCTTCTTCTTTTTCTTCTTCGTCTTCTTCTTCTTCTTCTTCTTATTATTATTATTGAGTGTTCATGGGCACGAAATAATTAAATATAATCTTGAATAATATAACACTTAATGTCACTATCAGTATTAGGATTTTTAATTTGTTTCCAGGACGTATAACATAGGTAACAGATGAATTAGCAGAGGGCAGTGTTTTAATCAATTGAACGTGCGTTGACTGTCGGCTGTGAAATATGTCTGAATAAAGCCACACGTGTATAATCGAAAAACCAACCGAAAGTTGCACAAAATTCGATGCTAGAAAACTCGTTCCTTGCCGTTTAAAAACAAAACGTTTTGTAATTTTTGCACTTAAATTTCAAATATAAATTTATCAAATGCATACTTGCGGTTTTTGTAGACTCTATGCTCACGAATGGTTCTTTTTTTTTTTCTTGTAAGTTGTGGAACTACTTTTTAATGTTTCTACTTTCGTCTAATTTTGGTTTGATTGTTGAACATATGTTCCAGCCCTAATATCGCACATGTTTTCTTTCGAAGATATTTAGGGGTACAATCATTCATATATATATATTTGTACTATGACATCTCCTGCGTGTATTATGATCGCAGTGTAGCAAAAAGAATACTAGTTGTTTAAACACCTAATATAACTGTATTTAATGTAAAAATTACAATAGGGTAGCTTCTTTGGCATAGTGCCCTTCCATGCGTTTCTCAAATAGGTTATTCAGCGAATTCCTCAGATGAGACTTAGGTGAGCTGTTTCTTAGATAGCAAAGTTAAAAATAAAGTTAGAGATAAAGTTCGAAATCAAGTTAGACGCAAGCTTTTGCATTTTAACTAGATATCTAGTTCAAAAGAAGAAGCATGCTTGTAACTTGGCAAGCATATCTCTGCTGAGAGAAGTCCAACTAAATTGCGTTAGTTAAGTGCCTTCCCTTTAAGACCATATTATACAATTTCATGAATACTGAAGTTGTTAATGTTGCTGAAAAGGTTTGAAAGACTAAGACAAAATGAGAAAAATCTTGTTAGAACTTGCAAGAGCAAACAATTGGTTCATTTTCAGTTACAGCCTCCTATCAGCACTCAACACATCGAAGTTTCTTTCTCCGATAACGATTCTTATTTGTTAAGGTGATCAAGCAGTCTGCTGAAAAAATATTTTTATAGTTTAATAACTAAACACTACCAAGTGTTTGGGTGTTAATACATTTCTAGTGATGAACACCACCCCGCAAAGAAAGCGGCCAATAACGCTATTATGTGAGCAAAAAATATGTTTCATAGGGTAGAATAATGCAGACTCTTTTACTAGTAAACCTCTTTGAAACCGTTTATTTTCTTGAAATCCATGAGTCCAATGTGTGTAGATAAATATATATAAAGTATGTGCCGCTTCTTTGGTGCATAAACAATGACGAGGCAAAGTTGTAAACGAATGTTATTACTTCGAAGAAGGGTTGCTCTTCAGATATTATGGTTATGTTTGCAACAACTTGTACCGTAATTTAAGTACTTATCGTTATTTTTGAGCGAATCGAGTACATTATGGGGAGAATTAATTTGCCTAGTTTTAATGACCCTGTAAATAGGAAACGTTTGTAATCAAAAGTACATGCGTTCACCTTGAAACAGAAAGGACACACAGGAGGCCAATTGCTGCGAACAACAGAATTATCTTAGATGAGGACAAAGCAAAGTTACAATGCGATAAGAGCTCAAAAATGCGATATGGTCAGATACAATATGTATGGCGTTCTACCTACCTCTGAACTCATTGCATTTTTCAGGCGTAATTGTGCTCTCATTTTTTTTCTTTTCATTTGCGGGGATTTTCTTGTTGTACGCAGTACTGGACTACCAACACGTGTTGTAGGTAAGTAAGCGTACAGCTTTTTGCGCAATCTATACCGGTAAAAAAGCGGCCATATCGAGTTTTAAAAATGTAAATAATGTAATGTTTGGTACTTTCTAGCTCTGCATTTGTCAATACGGTAAAAACACCAGAAAAAGAAAGATATTTAGCTTTGGTTTGAAAAGTCAACGAATCTATAACTCCGTTTCACTTTAAAGTCCGACTGCGCAGCCGATGCTCCGACATGATGGAGGCCACCAAGTGGTTCCAAAAGTGTATTTTCAGGGCGCCGTAGTCGTTGCGACTTTTTTACCAATCGCGCACAAAAAAAGTGCAAAAAGAATCTATGAGGCACATTAGCTGTGCCTCATAGGTTCAGCCGGTGATTAGCGCACAAAGACGACGAGTGCCATGACGACGCACTTTCGGTGCTGCTCTATTTGCTTTGGTCGGACGGGGAATGAAACAAAGCATAAAAGTTTTTTCAATTAATGAATGCGCTTATGTTGTATAGTGGCGAATGTAGCTACGGAAACATATAATCAAAACGAGAACTATAAGAAAATAAGTTATATTTGTGACCGATGATGTTAGCCTCGAGCAAGACATCGATAATAACTTTTGGACTCTAGACGTTTTATGCTCAATAATTCCGAATCTCCCGAGCAAGATTCAAAGTGTCATACGAAACTCCAACTGCTTAGCTCGTTTCGTGACCCTCCGATCACGTCGGGAATGCGAGGATTCGAAACCACACCCCGACGGAAATCGACTTGGCGCGCTCGGTCCATTTTGTGCAACCGGTTTTTGCCGAAAGCCTATAGCGACGGACACGAGCTGAGAGATCGTTACTATTCATTACTAGTATTACCGGTGAATTAGCATACACGTCGAAGCGCGTGCTTTAACGAGCGGCCTTAACCAATCCGGGCTTCCACGGACAAAATATGACAAACTCAAACTCATTGATGCGGAAACTAGAGAGCCCTTGGCAGCGAATCCTTTTTCTTTGCACTCGTTGTTCATCATGATCAAGGAGATTTAATATGTGCTTCTTGCTGGCTCTTTGGACGATCGCGTTTAGAGAGACACAAAAAAGTATTGGCGCTACACGCTGGATTCTTTATTGATGAAGGAGCTAACTTCCGCTGCGGTCGTGCTCTGAGAAAACCACTTGGGAGTCCGGTTTCACATTTTCGTCACCTTAAATAAATATTGAACTGAGAAAAAGACTGTTTCTTAAGTGACAAAGTAAAACAGATACGTGAATAAAATTCCTTGGGTCAAAGTACCCCAATATTACGTCGCAAGACACATTTTGAAGGGATTTGCCAACGTGCTTTTATTTTGAAACGTCGACCCCGAAATAGAAGTATGTTTCGGAATCTCTCAAATAAGTCTCGCGGCGTAAATATTACACCAATATATTTCTTTTCGGGGAAAATTCACTTTTGTAATGGCGCTCGAAGAAAAGTTTTATAAAGATCAGCGTCCCTCTGAGTAATGATGAGGAACAATAGCACGTCTGGCTCGGCTTGAATTTACCATGTACTCATGGGAAGGAAGACTGTATACGACATTCGGTCATCCCCATCGTCTCCTTTAGTTCAACTGTAGTGTTCTCTGCAACGTTGTTTGAGGCAGGGGGTGGGGGAGGTTTTAGGGAACGTCGTATGAAGGAAAATAGGATGTCTGTTCGATCTTATTATGCCGGAATTGGTATTTCATAAACACAATAGAAATAATTAATCAGTATTGAAGTACGAAAGGGATAGAGAGAGAGAGAGAGAGAGAGAGAAAGAGAGAATACACTTTATTCATCAAAGAGCAGACGCTGTCTTCGTCCCCCGGTGGGTAATCTCCTCAGACCAGGAGGCCATGGTCCTTGGTTGCCCACCGGGTCCTGTCGATCAGCTCGATCTGGTAACCAGAGTCCACGCTGTTAAAATAAAAGGAAAATGAAAAGAGCAGAACGACCAAAAGGATAAATTAAAAATGGGAGATACAACTAAATTAGGATTTCGTAGGTTATAACTAGAGTAGGTCAGCGAGGCTGACGAGTTTAAAAAGCTTAGAAAAGAGGATCTGAACCTTTCAATGTCAATGATCCGATTCACTCAGGAAGATTATTGATTTTGTTTTTGTTCGCAGTTCTAATACTACGCCGTGCAAGTTCATCACGAAGTTGGTGACAGTGGATCTCACATTCATTGTAATCAAACATAATATGAGATGTTTTCCTCGTCACTCTTAAGAGGAGATGAAAGACTGTCGACGATGGAACTTTCGCGTCGTCTGAGCAGAATAGTAGGTTTCTTTGCGATCTTGCAGATAAATAATTAGAAAGAGTAACACTGTCGAGCATGGGCCTTGGCTACTGCTGCGCGCAATTTCAGATATAATATGGCGCCAAGGTGGTAGACGAGGTTAATTTGTTTTGAGATAGAAGCAGGAGATCACTTTGGTGAAACATTTGTCTTGGTTTCTTGAACAGAAAGAGGCAACGACGACAGACAGAAAACGCGCCGTCCGTGTCTGACGTCTCTTTGACCTGCACTATTATAATGAACAAAAGTTCAATCATAACACTTCCCTTCACTTCACTTTACTTTATTACCTTAAATTTCATAAGGGGTGGGGTGTACAAAGTAAACATTTAAAAAAGTGCATCAGGAATTCACTAAGATAAATTAAGTGTGATATTTTCTATGAAACTTGGTGGGCAGGTGATGACAGCAATGTTGTAGGAAAGGTCGTTCTAGTCTCTAGCTGCTCGAGAAATAAGTGAGGCAGAAAAAGTGGCAGTGCGGGACTGTGGGCGGGCGACCTGTAGCAGATGACCGGTGCGGTGGGAGCTGCGTGCTGGGGATACGATGTGAGGTGCGCTACCAGGCGGAGAGTAGAATAACTTGTGAACTAGAGAGAGGCTGGAAATGCGGTGACAACAAGAAAAAGTTAGCAAACATGATTCAGCTTTTAGGGACGATACACAGACGTCCTACGTGTATGAAGCCTGAATGAATCTGGTGGCGCGAGTTTGAAGTGCTTCGAGTGAGTCGATAAGATATACTTGGTGGGGGTTCCAGATTGCGGATGTGTATTCAAGTTTGGGCCTGATAATCGATTTATAAGCAAGTAATTTCACGTGTTGCGGTGCATGACGTAGGTGACGCTTTTAAGAATCGGAGGGATCTCTTCCAGAAGAAATGATGTTAGTAACATGCGCGCGCCATGATAGATCGTTGCAAAGGGTGACACCAAGGTATTTATATGACTGAAATACAACACCCCTTCCAGCTAAGGAAAACGGGCTTCGGATGATGAACTTTGCAATAAGAGCATGGCGTGAGCGACCAATATAGAGCACATAAAGTGAAACATTTAAAGAAAAGTTTTTCACAGATTCCGCACAATTCAGACTTACAGAAAAGCCTGTCGTTGTCAAAGTTCTTGCTTTATTTTTATTAACGCTTCGTGACAAACTTCTACAGCAATCTTCATATCTTTACACTCACTCTGGAATACGTAGTAGCAAAAAATGAGAGTACTTACGCAAAAATCCTATCGCATGAAAAAAAAAAAAAAAGATTGTAACTATTGATTGTCCAGGCAGGCAGAAACGCTTCAATCATGCGTAATAACTTGAATTGTGCGGTGCATTCTGAATAAAATCAACTGATTTTGTTTAGCCTTAAGATATCATCAAGTGAGGGGAGCTTGACTTTTGCTTCAACCACACTCACATATAATCCGTCCGTCCGTCTCTTTTTTCAATTTAATTTTGTTAATTCTTTATCAAATAATTTTTAAACGGTTTACATGCGAATACAATTGGCATTTTAATTTAGTAAATCTCCTCTCATTTTCGTCTTTCTCTTATCATGCATTAAACAATCAGTTGTTAGTAAGCGCTTGTCCTGTTCATTCTGTGTTCTGTCCATGTCCTTTGCGCTTTTGTAATTAAGATGTTTAACCAACTAGCCCAACAGTTAATTTTAATTCACACACAAGGGCCTCATTCAAGGACCCCAGCGAGGAACCGAGTCCTCTAAGCCGCAGCTTTGAGAAAGCAACCAACCTTCGAAAAATTTTCGGGGCACTTTAGTCACTGACACAATGGGAACGGCAGAACGTCTTCCTCGGATGTCCGGCTTCAAGCACGCGCTCGTTGCCTTCCACCGTGCACTGGCTGCGCGTGCACGCGCGAGGCTCAAGATGTGTCCAAGCGTTATTGAAGTTGGAGAGAGCTTGCGCTGGAGGCGGGGCGGGTGAAAGACTCCTTTAACGTTCTAGTCCTGTCGGCGACTACGGGGCTCTTGCACCTGACGTCAGTTCCGGTTCGCCTTTTTCAAAACGTGCGGAAGCTGAACTCAATGGACGTATTGCTAAATTACCCAGGCATCAAGAAGCGTGCAGGAAACGTAGTTACACGCGCTGCGCGTGCTGGCGTTGGCAGTAGGGTGATTTCAGATAAGATCGACCAAAGGGTGGCTGGTCGACATTTTTAAATAAACTGATGCTTTTATATGCCATTGTCTAGTGTCTGGTATAAACCAATCCACACTTAGGTTTGACCAGAAACAATATTTGGGGACAGGAAAAATCGTAAGGCATGAAGAGGTGGACAGTTGCATTAACGCGCACTGGTGGAGGGGGCACGTTTGAGAGTGAATAACTAAAACGATAACGTTAGGAGAATTCTAATACTTTTTAGACGCAAACTATGGGAACAGCTTGCTTGTAATTTAAACTAATAATATTTATTTAGATTTTATTTATTTTTCTAAAAATTGCCAAACATGCCTGCTCGAAAGATAAATTTCCATATTTGGAGGCCTGTATCTCATGAAATAATTTAATCATTATTATATAATTTTCAGATAGTTTTCTACTTATATGTGGCTTATATGTAAAAAATAAATAAAGTATCTGAGTGATAAGATAGTCAGGATATATTTAGGTAAACATGAGAAAAAAATCAAACAACGAAAAATTCCGATGCGAATTAAAAAAAAAAAAAAAAACACCACCTTCGATTTTTTTTTTTTAAATTTGGGTTCCTTGTTATACTCTATTTCGGCATTCATTTCTATTAAAAACATGTTGCATCATTTTATTGAGAAAGAAGAAACAACTCCCCAAAGTAGAGTCCTTTTTCAAAGCCTACACTTAGCAGTGCCCTATACAAGAAGTGACTCTGAGCTCCAGTTTGAGAAAACTAACACACATCTTTTATATATTTGTATCCAGATGAGGTCACCGACAACTATAGCAATCGGTCACACACTAAAAGCGAGGAGAAAGAATATACAGCATTTTACATACAGCGTACAAAGAGGTATCATATTAGAGACTTGTGATTCGAGAAAGGATGATGGAGTGTGAAGTTTTACTTCCCGGTATAATTCATACTTAAAATAAAAGAAACAACTTTACTTCCACACACAAAAATAAAGATAGAATATTAAATTGTTTAGGTTAGTTATGTATTTCCGGGGACAAACCATTTCAGGTGAGCGGTGCCACCGCGCCGGACTATAAGAGCTTCGATACTCTCGGTGTACGAATGGATCGTGGCAAGCCGAGATATTTTATCCTGCGCCAGGATAACGTGTCGTGATTCTCATATGGAGATCACATAAAGATTATAAGCTATCACCAAGTAAAATAGTTGGTTCAATACCCCGCGAAGAAAATTGTGATAAATAAGATAACCCTGCATTCAAAATGAGCAGTCCTTGGGGCATCGAATTTGGCACTTTACTCTAAGGCTTTCCTCGATGTACTCATTCAATAAAGTTTCTTCTAACCCGATGCCACTGTCCGTCCTACATATATGTCACAGGTCCCTTCTGTTGATGACTTGCACAGCCACCACGCGTGCCAATACTGAATGCCAGGAAAGGCGCGCACCGTCAGCCACTCTTCTTTTTTTTTTTTTTGTTGACGATACGGAACAAGTTTATTTTCGTTCAGATACGCAAGATGCACCCAGTTTTCCAAATAGAACACTCACCATGGTCCTGGCCGTCTGAATAGTGTTTATTAAACGTTCTCTCGGGTTATTCAGCGTGGTCTGGTGCTTCACGAGTCCGCCAACTCTGTCGCATGCATTTTCCCATGTCCAGATGCAGAAAATGACCACTGGGCTTGTGGGCAATCATTCTGTGCAAACTGGTGAAGCTGGTAGCGATTCTTAAAATGACTGGCGGCCCCGTCACTTACGTACGTCACGTGCGAGTATACCGCAACGTTGTCTTCAACCCACTCTTTCACTCTTTCTAGAGCCAAGCACGTGAGAGCGACGTCGTCACACAGGTCCTCACTGATGATAGCAACGCTGTTTGTAGATTTTCTTGTCACTACACATGTAAATATTGTAACTTTTTTTTTTCTTCAGTGGTATGCTTTAACTTTGTCAGGAAGCACGATGGTCCAGTTTTCAGCAAAGTCAAAATGAAAGACAATGCTCCCGCGTTGCATGCAGCTGCTTTTCATCGTAGATCGCTTTATCTTGCGTTTGTCGGATATGGTTGTGAAATATCCAACTTTCAACCGTTACTTGAACGACTTCTAGTAAAGTCTCAAAATCCAATGTTCTTTTTTTTTTTCACCAATGTTCGCATGTTGTAAGCACAACCTCTTCATCCTCTGGGATATGAAGTTCCTCGAGTGTAAGAGACTGGCCTTTTGGGCCGTGATCACAGACTTGTTAGTGGGTCGCACAGAAATGCTGAGTTCATTTCAGCAGTGTTGAATGTTGAGCCTGTAACGTTCTCTACAGCGGCAATACAAAGGTAATAATTGGCGCAGCACACACAAATGCACACTTCCCGGTGTGGAATACATTTGACCCAGTCTAGGGCACAAGGAATAAAGTTTCGTTAGTCCAACGCCGGAATCAGGATGCTTGTCTCTGTATACACGAAAGGCCTCTCGGATTGAGCGTGTCAGGAAGCGCTTTGGCACAAACGTTATCTCCACGTGGAGCATGACTGAGATCACGTCCTTCTGGTTGGGACCTTGGCGCGAACATTGTAGCTCGTCTTTCGTGAAGTACTCTAGGGCAGCAGACAGGTTCTCAGGGCTCACCTTGCACCTCGTGTGAGGATCCGGCTCATACCACACTCCATGCTTTTCCTTACCTAAAACGTAAACACTGTCGCCAAGTTAACCTTTCCTAGGTTGACATGGCGACAGTGTTTACGCTCTATTGTATTTAGGCGGGGCTCCAGTATTTGGGGGTTCTGCTCTCTGTCGGTGTGCCTCTTTGTGCCTGATATTATCGCCCGCGAAGCCAGCGAGTGGGATGGCTACAGGCACGACTGCTCAGTAGACAGGCATCGGCGGCCATACTTTGTTGGTTGAAGCGAACCCCCTCATTTTTGACAGCTAGCGGGGAAATGCGAAAAAAGATTGTATCGGCCGTTATGCCAGAACTAGCGACGAGTGTCGCCTGCTACTTCCATCAACTATTGCGCCATAGTCGTGATCTTCGCGAGGAAATGATTGTTGCTAGCCACAGAACACTATCACGCAGAAAGGGAATGTTTGAATATGTTTTTATTCTAGATATAAGTCAGGATATATATAAGAAAGAGAGAGAGAGAGAGAGATGGAGATAGAGGGTAAGAGAGAGGAGTATATAGTGCCGTAGGAAAATAAAGTAAACAAAGTCCCCAGTGGCCGATGGCTGCAGAATCTTTTCTCGGATCACTAGTTCGTAATATGATAGCTCTTTGTACACAGTAGTTTCTCCTCAATTTTAGTGTGTGAACGATTTCTATGGTTATCATTGGCCTCATTTGAATAAAAATATATAAAATATGTGTGTTAGTTTCATGAAACTGGAACTCAGAGTCACTTCTTGTATAGGGCACTGCTAAGTGTAGGCTTTGAAAAAGGACCCTACTTTGGGGACTTGTTTCTTCTTTCTCAATAAAATGATGCAACATGTTTTTAATTGAAATGAATTCCGAAATAGAGTATAACAAGGTACCCAAATTTCAAAAAACTCGAAGGTGGTGTTTTTGTTTTATTCGCATCGAAATGTTTCGTTGTTTGATTTTTTCCCCACGTTTGCCTAAATATATCCTGACTATCGTATCACTCAGATACTATATTTGTTTTTTAAATATTAGCCACATATAAGTAGAATACTATCTGAAAATTATATAATAATGATTAAATTTTTTCGTGAGATAAAGGCCTCCAAATTTTAAAATTTATCGTTCGAGCAGGCATGTTTGGCAATTTTTAGAAAAATAAATAAAATCTAAATAAATATTATTAGTTTAACTTACAAGCAAGCTGTACCCTTAGTTTGCGTCTAAAAAGTATTAGAATTCTCCTAACGTTATCGTTTTAGTTATTCACTCTCAAACGTGCCCCCTCCACCAGTGCGCGTTAATGCAACTGTCCACCTCTTCATGCCTTACGATTTTTCCTGTCCCTAAATAATTTTTCTGGTCAAAACTAAGTTTGGATTCGTTTATACCAGACACTAGACAACGGCATATAAAAAAATCAGTTGATTTAAAAATGTCGACCAGCCACCCTTTGGTCGATCTTATCTGAAATCACCCAGTAGCATTTTCCAAGCAAAAATCCAAAACAAGTGGAAGTTCGCACGTGCGTCCGCAAACGCCTTTTTAGAGCGCAGCTCTTAGGGGCCCGTTTCCGGCTTGAGCGGCGTCGCCGTCGCCGTCGGCGTAACCGCGCGGTGCATTATGGGCAATGTCCCATAATGCACCGCACGAGCCCCCCCACGGGGTCACGTGACCTAGGCGGCAGGTCACGTGACCCCCCCCCCCCCCGAGGTCACGTGACCCCCGGAGGGCTCGCGCGGTGCATTATGGGAAATGTCCCATAATGCACCGCGCGAGCCCCCACCCGGAGTCACGTGACCCCCCGATGACGTCATCATCACTGATGACGTCACAGGCATCCGCATCGTCATCGTCATCATCACTGATGACGTCATCAGTGACGTCACTGATGACGTCACCGGCATCCGCATCGTCATCGTCATCATTACTAATGACGTCAGTGACGTCAATAATGACGTCATCGGCATCGTCATCGTCACGTGAGGTCACGTGACCCCCCGACGTCACGTGACACCCCAAGGTCACGTGACCCCCCCCCAGCACCCTTCCCTCCTCCTCCTCAAGAGCTGCGCTCTAATTCGGTGTTACAGGGAGTTGTAAACGGCTTTCACTTTTTCTTAAAGATTTCTTTAAGATCTTTAATACGGGTAAGGCGAGCGATCGCAGCGCGTACAACTACGTTCCCTGCATGCTTATGGATGCTTGAGTAATTTAGCAAAAAGTCTTTGACCATTTTCAGTATACAGTATTCAGTATTCAATAGCACCAAAATGCTTCTGCATCAGGGCGGTCGCTGCTAAGGCAACGTCGCAGGCGCTATGGAAAATGCCACCAGGCATGCTCCAGTCTTTAACGTCCCAAAAAACTTACGCTTAAAAAAAGAAAACAAGAATGAACAAAGTCCGCTTTACCACCGTTGCTTGAAATGTCGATGAAACGTTAACCACCAATCCTCCAGGTGAACTCCAAAAAAAAAAAAAAAGAAAGAAGCGCGAGATCATGCAGTTCAAGTTTTCGTTGAATATGATTGTAAACCAACTTGTCTCCTCCGAGACTTTAATTTGTACAACCGAAGGCCCTCTCCAAATCTCGAACGTTTTTGTCCGTGTAGCGTTTATGCTTTCTGGCACTGGTGACATGAGCAGGCTCGATAGGCTTGCGAAGACGGAGCGACCGGAAGTCACTTGGGACGCAAGTGGCGGTTCACGTTTATGAACTGTAAAACGGTCTGTAAGCCGTCTGCGGCGTCCTGCCTGTGACACATTGCGCTATTTTTCCTATTCGTCTGCCCGTAAGCGATTCTTAATTAACGCCGTCTTCGCAGTTGGTAAAACGCAGTAGCAAGCCTGGGCTGCCTGGCTCAATCGGCCACAGAACTTGCTATCGAGGAAGAATTGGAGACGCTAAACCCGGTTTTCTTTAAGCCGATTGACGGCATCTGCCCGGCCCATTTCGGTCGCTAAAGATCCGACTTCTCGAGCACCGGCTCGTCTTAACTCCGAATCAAGATCGCTATGTGTAAAAACCAAGTACCAGCCGACGCTTCTTTACGCTCCCGACTACGCTAGCTGGTGCAGGTGGTCAAGATGCCAAAGGACTCTAGAGATCTCGAAAACACTACCTCTTCTGCGTAGGCGCAAAGGCATGGGACCATAACAGGCGAAAGTCACCGCCGAGGATTCCGGCGAGATTTCAAGCCGGAAGTTGCGTTCCACCATGGCCTCGACCAACCACCCTATAGTGAGCCTCGGTTCATCAGCGGAAGGTTTCCGACGAACCCCGGCTTCCTTAAACACACACGGAAGGTCCCCGAGAGGAAGCAGTAAATCAAGCGCGTGTATCGCCGACGCGGATTGTTGACACGGCTCACTTTAGAAAGAGCTGCCTCCTTCCCGAGATGTCTGGTTTTCTGAGCTCCTTTGTTCCTGTTCTTTGATTGGATAGCCCTTAATCACGTGACTAATGCTCCTCGTCTTCGGTCCGTTCGAGCCTCCCATCATCTCGAGAGTGTGCGGCCGTGCGATAAGGCTCTGCTTCTTTATGTCTTCCGTCCGCCCGTCGCGGGATGGGAACTGTTTTTCTTCCGGGTCGGTGAGGATCGGGTTCAGATCGCGACAGGATGTAAGCGGCCAACATATGTTGGCGGATTGGAAGGTGTGCGTGCGTGCGTGTGCGTGTACGTGCACATGCATGTGTGAGTGCGTGCGTACACGTGTGTGTACGTGTGAATGTGCGTGCGTGTGTATGTGTTGTGTGTGTGCACGTGTGCGCGCGTGTGTACGTGCGCGTCTGTGTGCATGTATGTTTGCGTGTGTGTTCGTGCGTACGTTTACCTGAGGGCGTGTATGTGTACGTGCGCGTGTGCGTGTGTGCGTATGTATTTACGTGTGTGTGCGTTTACGTGCGGGGCGTTTGTATGTGTTTGCGTGTGTGTGCGTGCGTAATTATGCGTGCCTGTATTGTTGTGCATGCATGTTGTCACAGTGGCAATCGACTCTTCGTTAAAAAAATTTGGTGTTTGAACTAAGCCTCTTAGCAAAACGTCGGATGCATCTCCGATACATTCGCGAGGTTCTATTTTTATGCCTGCAAGTGAAACTGTGTCTGATACGTGGCCATTGGTCATGTCTTTGTGAGATAAACACACGAAGCAATATTACCATATGAGTAGCCCGCGCTCGAATTTACTGTTATTGGTCCCCCACGAATTCAGATTTTGGCAGTAAATATTTACTGTCCTAAATATTTAATATACGCTTCGACTGGCATCGTAATTCGAACACCCGAAACGCATCAATGACTGCAGTTAACTGATAGAAGACACGGTTAATAAGCAAAGCAAGTAAGCTGGATATCGTTAGACAAGATTCTAGCCGGAGACGAGGGACGACAAAGTTGACGAAAGACAGACACACAAGTCTCAAGCTGAAAATTGTGGGTGCGTGCGCGCACGCGCGCGCGCGTGTGTGTGTGTGTGTGTGTGTGTGTGTGCGTGTGTGTGTGTGTGCGTGTGTGTGTGTGTGTGTGTGTGTGTGCGTGTGCGCGCGTGTGTGTGTGTGTGTGTGTGTGTGTGTGTGTGTGTGCGTGTGTGTTTGTGTGTATCTACGTGTACATACGTGTACCTCTGCATGCGTGTGTGTTTGAATTGAACTGTCGCAAAATGCCCGCTCGGGTGGGTTGCCAGGCTCAAGCATTCATTAAAAGAAAAAAATGAAAAATTCCAGATGTGAAAGAACTAAGACTTTGTTCTTGTATCAAAGAAAAACACCTTCGCGGCCTTTTTTTTAGAAACTCCCGTTTTCATCACATCTGCATATACTTCTTTAACCACACTAATAAATCAAACTCGTTCCGTGCCTGTAGCCTACTTCTCTCAATGTCGTCCCATATATCTGCGACGGCCAGTTCGGGCTTTATACTTCTCGCTGTTGTCGTTACCGAGTTGCACGTTCTGGGAGGTTCCTGGATGCCTTTCAACATTCAACAGTCCTGTGCACATGGGCAAGATTCCGTAACAACATCCTGCTCATGAACAAAATCATCTGTGAGTACATCAGATACACCCACCAGGCTTTCGATTTCATCTACAGATAACAAAATGTTTATCTTTATTAAAAACAAATTGTCAGTTGTGTGCAAACGATCTCTTTTTTTCTAGCCCAGCTTACGCCTTCTTGTTTCTTTGTTTTTGTTTTGGTATCTATTTTCTGCCTCTGCTGCGTTGCGCGAGGACAGCGAAGCAGATGTTGGTTGAATTATTTCTCCAAGGAGCGCGTTACCGTCGATGCCGAGAAGCGCTCCGCTTGCAAACCGAAACTTAACTACCCGTCAAAGTTGTGCTGTTTTTCAGAGAGCTGTAAAATGAAGCGCGTCTCTTCTATCACACTGAAATTTTTTTTATTGGGTGTTTTTCGATGATGCTCAGCAAGTTTCCAAATAAAACCATGCCCTTAAACTCAATATTCAAAAAAAAGCGAAAATAATTATTCCAGTTTAATTATCCCGAACACTTAATAATTTTCCTAAATAGGCCCCTGGCTCAGGACCAAAACGACACAAGCTTTTTTTCGGTGCGATGCGTAGTTTTCGCGAATATAGAATTTGTCCACCTTTCGTGAAACACCCTTGATATGTAGATAGGTAATATTCTAATCTATGCGATTGTGCCGAGGCAATTATCGAATATTTTAAAACTTTAATTCCTTCGAAACACTTTTTCTGATAGAAGAGACTGACCCTGCCTGAGAAAACAGAGCCCAATGACGTAATCGGTCATCACCAATTTAGTTTTGCTTTATTAGTACCTCGCAATTATTTGTAAAAATTATCCAGTAGGCCGTAATAGCAGCAATTGTACTCTAGTTCGACACGAACCGCGCGTTACTCTTAACTGCTTGAGAAAGAAAATGATCTAAGGCTGACGAGCTCAATAGAGGCAATGTTGTAACATGAAATCCATGGAATCATCAAGTTCTATGGCCTTTATATTACCGATGTTTTTTTGGTTTTTCTTGGCAACCTAGAGTTTTTTTTTGTTTTTTTTTTAACGTGAACCGTTTTTGTTTTGCTAGTTGCTCCTGATTTTGTGAAGCAACATTTTGTGAAGCCGCATTTTTTGAAGCCGTGGCCCCTGACGTCCCATAATACAACGCGTGCACGTTGCATTTACGTCACAGACCTACACATTCATTCAGTTTCTTCGCTAAATTTAGCGGGGCATTTTTGAATTGGTGTATTGGTCACGGGAAATCAGGTCACGTGACGTCAGTTTCACCGCTAAACCTATCGGGAAAATAAAAGACCTATGACCTACACACCACTTCACTTCCCCCCCTAAATTTAGCGGGAAAATTAACGTCCCGTGACGTTTCCCATATGCTGCACAACTGCCCAGCAATTTGGCACACAATTTTTGTCTGTTCAGGATATGAGACGAATGAGTGAAGGAAAATAATTTTTTAATAGGGCCAACTTGCCCCAAAAACAAAATAAATGAAGGCTCGCGTTGCAGGCGTCGATGTCGGCGAAACAGCGGAATCGAGCGCTGGGGCGAGACTGACCCCGGACGGCCACGCGGAGCACCTTTTGTCACCCGCGTGGGTTTCTGGAACATTCGGCGTAGAACGTTCGGCGCGTAGAACATTCGTACCTCGATCCGACGACAAGGTTCTGGAACTTACGAGAACGATAAATTGAAAGAATGAATAAAAGCAGTGTCCGCCCCCAGGAACCGAACCTGGGGCCTTCTCGTGAAAGTTAACCACAATAACCATTCGGATACCCACGCGCTCGCTCGGCGACGCGCGTGGCATTACTCCCCCCTTTTAGAAAACGCATCGTCTCGATGCAACGTGTCAGGAAACAAAAGTGCGAAACCAACAAAAAAAAATGACAAACTACGGAGGCTTGGAAAATACAGTCCTATCGAGCGTAGTACAAAAACGCAGTTCACAGTCCTATCGAGACTAGTACGGCTCGAGGCGCACGACGTGGAGGACTTCCGGTCTTGGAGGGCGGCGTGATGAAGTCCGTGATTTGTTGGGCATCATCTCGTAGTTAAGATCCCCGACTCGACGAAGCACCTTCTAGGGTTCGACGTACCGTTTTAACAGCTTCTCGCTGAGACCGCGGCAGCGAATCAGTATCCACACTCATGCCCTGTCTCCGGGTTGGAAGTGGACGTCGCGGCGACGAAGGTTGTACCGACGAGTGTCAACACGGTGTTGGTCCTGAAGTCGGAGTCTAGCGAGCTGCCTAGCCTCCTCTTCTCGTTGGGTTTGCAACTGGGCGTCGCCGGTTCCGTCGTCTGCTGGATAGTGGTGTAGCATTGCGTCGAGCATCGTTGTCACCTTTCTGCCATGCACCAGCTGCAATGGTGTCATTCCGATGGTTTTTTGAACTGAAGTGTTGTAGGCAAACGTGACGTACGGCAACACTTCGTCTCGTGTCTTGTGCTCAACGTCGACGTACATAGCGATCATGTCGGCGATGGTCTTGTTGAGCCGCTCCGTCAGTCCGTTGGTCTGCTAACGGTATGCCGCGGTTCGACAGTGTTCGGTGTAGCTCAGACGAACTATCTCCTGGTATACAGCTGCGCCATGAACGATGACCCCCGATTTGTATGAGTACCTGGAGAGCGCCACGTTGAAGCACAACCGATTCGACGAAGAACTTGGCGACTTTCACGGCTGTTCCCAGCGGAAGGGTTTTTGTCTTGGCGTACCGGGTTAGATAATCGGTGGCTACAGTCATCCAGCGGTTTCCAAACGTCAACGGTGGAAATAGACCCAGTAGATCCATTTCGAATTGCTGGAACGGTGCGATCGGGGGAGCAAGAGGCTGCAGGAGGCCTGCCGGCTTCGTCGCCAATCTCTTGCGTCGCTGGCACTCGTGGCACAATCGTGTGTAGTGTAAACGGTCTCCGGGAGCTTGGGCCACCAATACCTTTCTCGAATTCGGGCCAGCGTGTGGCTGCAACCAAGGTGTCCGGACGTCGGATAGTAGTGGCAGGATTGGAAGATCCCCTTTTTAAGGTCGGTAGGGACTACCACCAGCCATGGTGAAGTTCTCGTCTCCGAAGTTCTCCTTGTAATGTACCCCTTGTCGAATGGCGAAGGTCGGCAGGGCTCTGGAGAAGACACGGGGGATAGTAACCTATAGTCCTTCGAGGTGTTCGATTAGCGCGCGTTTCTCAGGATCGTCTCGTTGACGTCGTGCCATCTCGTTGGTGTTCACTCCGCCTAGAAAGCACTCGTCATCGTCGTCTTCGCTGCTACCAGAAGGTGTCTCGACGCGGCTCTGGACGGGCAGTCGACGTCGCTGCTGCTTGAGGCCTGCCTTGTAGGCAACAGTCATAGTGAACCCTTGCAGTCGGAAACTCCATCGGGCGAGGCGTCCTGAGTGGTCCTTGAGGTTCCCAAGCCAGCAGACGAGTGGTGGTCCGTGACTACGCGGAACAGGCTCCCGCACGAGCACGGGCGGAACTTCGTGATTGCCCAGACAACCGCAAGACATTTTTTTTCCAGTCGTGGAGTAATTTCCCAACGCCCTGTTCAGTGTCCGAATTGTGTAGGCGATGACTCGCTTGGAGCCTTCTTGCACTTGAACCAGTACCGCGCCAAGTTCTGGGTTACTTGCGTCCGTGTGAATCTCGGTTTCCGCATTCTGATCGAAGTGTCCAAGAACAGGAGGAGTCTGCAGTCTTCGATTCAGCTCGTCGAATGCCTGCTGCTGCTCCTCGGCCCATTCGAACTTCTCAGCGTCCTTCATGAGATTTGTGAGCGGTGCGGAAATATTTGCGAAATTGCGAGCGAAGCGCCGATAGTACACACATAGTCCAAGGAATCTTCGCTCAGTCTTCTTGTTTGTCGGCACTGGAAACGCCGCGACGGCGCGAGTCTTCTCTGGGTCTGGGTGAACGCCATCGTTGCCATCCACGTGGCAGAGGAACTTCAGTTTGTCCTAGATGAACCGACACTTCTACGGCTTGAGGGTAAGTCTGTCGGTTTGTACGGCTTGGAGAACAGCTCGGAGTCGTCGCAAGTGCTCGTCGAAGTCGCTTGAAAACACCACGACGTCGTCAAGGTAGTCGAGACAACTCTGCCATTTCAGTCCTGCCAGTACGGTGCCCATGACACGCTGAAAATTTCTGGTGCCGTGCTTAGTTCGAAGGAGATCACCTTGAACTCATACAGTCAATCCGGCGTGAAGAAGGATGTCTTCTCTCGGTCCCGTTCATCGACTTCGATCTGCCAGTAGTCGCTCTTCATCTCCATCGATGAAAAGTATAGAGAGTGGCGCCAGGGACCCCGGAACTGGGGGGGCAACGGGGGCTTGAGCACCCGCTGACATTTTTCAGGGGGCGCTGGGCAATATGATGAGCCCCCGTGCGTTTGGCTCGATGCGTACTGAACAATGCCTGCACACCTCCCCCCTCCCTTCCGTGTTCCCGTTGTTGCTCAGCTCCGCCAAGTCACGTACTTGGCTAAGGGCAAGCACTTGGCTCTGTTTTTTTACGGATAGCTACCCACCAAATCACGGCATGACATTCGCCCACAAAATTCCAGAAAAAAAACGAAGTAAAGCAAAGTGTCAGTAAACCGCGGACGACGCGGCAGCTTAAAAAAAAAAATGGAGGGAGGAAAAAAAAAAAGAGCCGACGCCTGCGGGCCTGCATAGCACAGTCAGGGACTGGGGCCCTCCCATCTCCACTCGCGTGTTGGCCATGCGGGGGAACGCGCAGCGCACTGTTTTTGTCCACCCAGCCAGCCGGCTTCTTCGTTTTGCTTCTATTTTGGGCAATGACGTTTCCCAAAAAAAGTACAAAAATTTTTTCCTAGCTATTTTTTTTTTCATCTGCGTTTTTTTTGTTGTGTTTGTTGTTGTTTTGGGGATTTGAGTAACCACGAAGGTCGGGTAATTGCTTCCGTGTGGAGAGCCGATCGCGGGGCGGGGAGACGGTCTGCGCGAGAAGAAAGCCCTTCTTGAACGGGGGACTGCCTACAGATGTACCAAGTGGAGGGGAAAAAGTTTCCCAAACTCCCAAGGCAAGAGGAGGCCTTGGCGGGCGACACAGGTTGTAAGGGGAGACATCGCACTGCAGTCTGTGTTGAAGCGCTGCTTCCACGGTGGTCGTCGGAGACATAAAAGAATCGCGGCATTTCCGCCTGTATTTCTGTGTCTGGTTTCCGAAACACCATTTGGTTCTTGCCGAGCCAGCCTGCTATGTTCAGGCGGGCGCACTATTATACACCCATAAGGTTTTACCCTATTTTCAAAGACGACCATAAAAACAGGAAACACTCTGAAATAAAAAAAAGGAATCGCCAGTGATGGTGCTGGAACGAGAGGGATGTTTTTTTCCTCGTCTCCAGCAGCTCATCTCCTTCCTCTTCCCCAGCCTTCCTTCTCCTCGCCCTGTCACTCTACTGAAACTGCAGTTGTAGATCTGTCACTGAAATCCGCGGACGGTTTCTTTGGACATCTGAACATTAGAGGATATTTTTCTTTTCAACGAGTGCGACGCTAAAAAAAAAACACACACAAAAAAAAACACGGTATTTAAAGTTTTACACTTTTAATCATTATGGCGACCAATAGGACGCTCCTTGATACGTGGTTGCGAGGACCCAAGAAATTGGCAGTTTGTCAGGGGAGCAGCCACTGAAAATATCCAAAAATATCGGCACGGCAGCAGCGGATCGTATCGTACCAAGAGTCACCCAGAATTTACAAAACTCTGGTAGGTTTTGTTTCAATTTTGTGTGTGTACATACGTAGCAAAGCAAGAGGGGATTGTGAAATCTTAGGTCGCATGGACTGCGTTGGAGGGAGTTCACGATGTTTCGTTGGCCCTATGAAATAACCGCATAAAACAATTTGGCAATAGATTGCGAAGGTATTTCGCACACAGACGTAGTTAAATAGTAGAAGTAATCAGTAAAATTTTAGTAAAGTTAGTTCACGTAAACAAAAAAAAAACACTTTTTTTTAATTTTGCGTGTAAACACCAAATAATATTTTAAGCCACTGTGGCGTTAATTCTGGCGAAATGAAGGCAATGTTATGTATTATTGTTTTTCGTTTTATTCCAGCCATTTGTTCAGTCATAATAAACGCCTCAGTTGCCCAAAAACGTATTTGATAGATTCGCGAAAAAGAGATTCCGCGAAAATTTACCCATAGAAAAATGCTTCTTTTCTTTCACTAAAAAGGTTTACCGTATGTCTTCATTCTTCAAAAAAAAAAGAATCCACCATTTTTGGGCACCTCTGTACTATATCGTAGCACGCTACGTTAAACAAGCCAATTTGCGCAGTCACTTTAAAGGGCTAACGAAACATCGTATGTGAACTCCCGGTAAAGTATGTCAGATCCCCTGACCACTTTTGGGGTTTTACATGCCAATCCAACGACGGGCATCTGGCACGCTCCAGCGGAGGACTGAGGATTAATTTGAACCACCTGGGGATCTTTTGACGTGCAACCAAAAGCTCGGCTACACCTCCTCCACAATAAGCCTCCGTCAGAATGCGTGAATCCGAACCCACCACACGGGGATCCGTAGGCCGGCGCTTTGCCTCGGAGCCACCGAAACGGCTGGCTTTTGGATTTAATTTCCAAAAGCATTGCATTGTGGTGACGTTCTATAGAAAGTCGCACTTCTCTTAATGTAGAAAAATAATTGTGTGTGTCAACATTTCATTGCTTTGTGACTAGAATTTTGGATTAATGTAGGGACACACGGTATACGAAATTATAATTAACCTTTTATAAACAATGAAATCTTAGTAATAACTTTTTTTTTCACTTTTAATTCCCCCCCCCTCCCTTCCCCCCCCCCCCCCCCCCCCCCACACACACACACACACACACTTCACTCTTTATTTCGACCGCTAGCCCCCCCACGTAAAATACACTTCCGGGGTCGCTGAGTGGCGCAGCCGGTCTAGCGTGTCGTCTATGTGGGAGAGTGAATACACGTCTTTCTTCGTCACCGCGTTCAGCTGCCGGTAGTCCACGCAGAACCTAAGCGTTCCGTCCTTCTTAACCAGTACGACTGGAGAGGCCCACGGACTGCTTGAAGGCTGGATTGTGTCGTCGTTCAGCATTTCTTGCGCTTGCTTCTGGATGACCTCCCTTTCTTTTACGGAGACTTTGTACGGCGATTGATGCACAGGGAGCGCGTCGTCCTCGGTAACGATGCGATGCTTCTCAACGGTGGTTTGGCGCATCTTCGACGACGTCGCAAAGCAGTCGCGGTATTCGGCGAGGAGGTCACTCAGCTGTCGTTGTTTCTGGCCCGGAAGCTTGGGGTCAATGTCGAGCTGCGCTGGCGACGTACTGTCTTGCTAATGTGGCGAAGATTCTTTAGCAGTCACGGTGATTTCGGCAGAGTTCCGGTGTTCCTTGGCGTGGCTCACAGCGGCACCTTTCGTGAGGTGTTGCGTTTCTTGTCGGAAGTTCGTCACGAGGTCAACACTGAGTCAATCCTAAAGTTCATTTACCCCACCCCCTTCTGCGACGCTTATTCCTCTACCCACCACCTCTACCAGAATGTCACGAATTACAATTGATGAGGTGACGAATGACTGAAGAAAACGAAACGTTTAATGGGCCGAACTTGTGCCCGAAAAAAAAATGGAAGAAGGCTAGGGTCGGAGGCATCGATGTTGGCGAAACAGCAGGATGGAGCGCTGGGGCGAGACCGACCTTGGACCGCCACGCGAAGCACCTTTTGTTCCCGCGTGGGTTTCTGAAACATTCGGCGTAGAACGTTCGGCGCGTAGAAAATTGGCACCTCGATCAGAATACAACGCTATTTAACTTACGAAAACGCTGTATTGAAATAATCAATAAAAGAAGCGTCCGCTCCCAGGAACCGAGCCTGGGGCCTCCGCACGAAAGCCAAGCACGGTAACCATTCGGCCACGTACGCGCTCGCTCGGCGACGCGCATGGCAATGTGATGCGAAAATGCTTTATTATTTTTGTTCACAAACTACTTTAAAAAAAACAACAAACAACATAAAGTTTGACTGAAGTGGCTTAAGTGACTGAAGTGCGAGTGTTTTTGTTTATGCAGGGGGTACAGGGATATAAATAAACTCTGCATGTAATTAGCAATTTTTTTAAAATAATAAACGCAGTTTGTCATAGCTAATCTTAAAACATGTAACAATATTAACGGAAATAGAAACAATTTTGGGGACGTCTTCTAAGAACTTAGTGATGTTGATCTTGTCTTAAAGGGGCACTGACAACCCAAAGGTCGTATTTTTTTTTATTGTCTAAAGCGATGCCACTTGTAGTCATAGACACGCAAAAAAAAAAAAAAGAACGCATCGCGAAAAAACATTTTCCCGCGCGCGCGCGCGCGCCTTTTTACTTTTGGCGTTTGTATTTCCCGCCGCTCACCTGCTCGCTTCTTTTGATCGGTGACGTCAAAAATCAGGAAATTTAGAAGCTTTGTAGGTGGCATTT
The DNA here is from genome assembly GCA_013358835.2 of Ixodes persulcatus. Taxonomy (NCBI): domain Eukaryota; kingdom Metazoa; phylum Arthropoda; class Arachnida; order Ixodida; family Ixodidae; genus Ixodes; species Ixodes persulcatus. The sequence continues at coordinate 285,110 of JABSTQ010010918.1, read as the reverse complement.
CCATAACATTAAATAACGGCAATCGTAAAACATGTTTTTTAACGCAATTGCGAACGCACTACGGCTCCTCTTTTTGAAATACCAGAAATCAGAGTTCGGTGTGATGTTGCTTCCTAGATTTGTACCCTCCCTCGGAAAACTTGCCGGCGCTCGTTGGCGAGTCGGCGAAAAACCGGTTGTTTCCCGCCGGCGCCCTTCTATCCCTCACCTCCTCCTCGCTTCTGGACGCAGTGGGAACGGCGGAGGTCCGAAAGAAAGTCGAGTCGCAGGAGACCGCAAAATTTGAGGCACTGCACTGGCGTGGATCGCGCGGGAACTTCAAATTCGGCATTTGGAAATTGTTTTTTTAATTCACAAATACTGAATCTTAAAGTTTCAAATTTTGAGGGTGATGTCCCGACATCGTTTTCAATCGTTTCGGATAACAAAAAAAAAAAAATATGATTTTGGTGTGTCAGTGCCCCTTTAAGATGACCTTATTCTTTCTGTAAAATTCGTGTTCACATGGTGCGTGTGTAGTCCGGGGTGCGGCAGACATGCTCCATGTGACCTCCGTCGCGAAATACGACGTTATGGACATTTCGTCGTGGTTATGTCTTGCGGTTAAAAGTAAACGTGTAAAATCGCAGGTACGGTTAGACTTAAAATATTTCAAATTTGATATTTTCACAAACCAAACAAATCGCAGTGAAAGATTAGCGCTGTGCGAGTAGTAAATACCCAACTCGAATCGAATTTAAATCGAATAGTTCCGAATAGGGGGCAAAAAAAAAATTGCAGTGGCTTAGCTTCGCTATGCCAGGATATACGTAGCGTGAGCTTAGGTTCAGCTGTCTATTCTTAGCTTTCCTGGTTGTCTAGGATTAGCTTGATTATCATGCTTACTGCAGCTTCAATGACACACACACGGTATACGCATTATGTGACTACTTGGGGATCCGATGAGTTAAGCTTCTCCGCTCTTCTGCACCGCTGAGCAACGATTTCGCTATCCTTCTCCATGGCTATACCACACTGGCAAACGCCCCGCTATATGCATACCCCCCTGATACCTCTGCGCATGCGCACAAAATGAGAGGCGCTATAAAGCGACTCCGGTGCAGCGTCAGACTTGGCTACAGCGCAACGGAGGCGCACAGCTGGGCACGCGGCGGCGCCAGTGCGTCTTCCGCGGCTATGACATCACTCCTCTGGAATCCGCAGACCGCCGAGGCGCGCGTGGCGGTGGCGGAGCGCGTGGCGGCGGCGGCTCCGGCGCGCCGGCTGTGCAGGCCGCCTCGGTGGCTCCGAGGCAAGAGCGCTGGCCTACGGATCCCCATGTGGCGGGTTCGAATCCCGGCCGAGGTGCCCGCAATCTGACGGAGGCTTATTGCGGAGGAGGCTCCGTGTAACCGAGCTTTCGGTTTCACGTCAAAAGATCCCCAGGTGGTCCAAATTAATCCTCAGTCCTCCGCTGGGGCGTGCCAGATGCCCGTCGTTGGTTTGGCACGTAAAAAAACCCCAAATTTGACTTTTTTGCGCCAGCTGTGCGCCGTGGGACGTCACTGCTCCTCGCTCATGCGCAGCTCGGCTCTACAGGAGCCACGCGAAACTGCTGAACCTCGGCCAGTGTAGCTCACGCTACAGAAGTCAAATGTCCAATCGAATACAAATACCCGAACTTTTATTCGCAATACTCACAAGACTAATAAAGAAATCCGCATAGATAAAAAAAAAACTACAATGCAAAGTGTGCTGTGCTTGAAAGCGGTAGCTGTTGCGTTGTTAAAACACGTTCTTTAGAATATTTGCATTTTGTAGAAAGATTCGTCCCTTTTTCCTTTCGCAAGGCAGACTTGCATTTCGCCCTGACTTGGAAATTATGCGTGCGTTTCGGTCGGGGAACTCTTGCACCAGGGAAACGTGCTCAAATTTCGCGGGCGTCAAGTCTCTCAGAAACCACAATCGGTCGCACACGTCGCACCCGTACCCTAAAGGGTTGTCCAGAAATGCTTTCTCCACAGCGAGGGGAACGACGTCGTGCAGGTCCCGCCACCTCCGCCACCTCCGCCGCCTCCACCGCCTCCGCCGCCTCCGCCCCTCCCCCACCTCCGCCGCACCCCCACCTTCGCCGCTTCGAGTCCGCCTCATACACTCGTAGATAGTCGTCTGCGGCCAGCCCAGGCCGCCGTTGTCACATTCTTGACCTCGTTCCAGTGCTGTGCCAAATACTCAACAAAACTATTTAAGATAAAGTACTAAATACCGATTTGAAAATGTATTTAGGGTAGCTTTCAAGTTATTTTAGAGCGCAGCTCTTAGGCGCCCGTTTCCGGCTTGAGCGGCGTCGCCGTCGGCGTAACCGCGCGGTGCATTATGGGAAATGTCCCATAATGCACCGCACGAGCCCCCCCCCCCCCCCTCCGGGGTCACGTGACCTCGAGGGGGGGTGTCACGTGACCCCTCAGGTCACGTGATTCCCCCCCCCCCCCCCCGAGATCACGTGACCCCCCTCCCCCCGAGGTGCATTATGAGAAATGTCCCAAATGCACCGCGCGAGCCCCCCCCCCCGGGGTCACGTGACCTCGGGGGAGGGGGGAGGGGAATCACGTGACTCCCCAGGTCACGTGACCCCCCAAGGTCACGTAACCCCCCCCCCCCCCGGAGGAGATTGAAGAATGAGGGGAGGAGGAGGGGTATACCCTCCCCTGAGTACCCTTCCCTCCTCCTCCTCAAGAGCTGCGCTCCACTTCGGCGTTGCAGGGAGTTGTAAACGGCTTTCACTTTTTTAGCAGGAACTATTTGGAGCATATAGTACAAATACTCTCTAAGAGTGATTAAATTACATTCGAAGACACTTTGCATCTGTTTTCGAATACATAACTTTAATGCTGTTATATAAAAAACAAAAATGTCTGAAAGGGGTGCTCCATTTGCGATGGCTTTGCTGAAAATCACGTTTTGCTGTGATCTTTTGACTTTCAAGAAGCGCCTTAGCTGGTGCAATAACAGTTTACTTTGAAATAATTCTGGATATGCAACATAATGGCTGCCGAAATACTTTAGAAACGAACGGGACTCGCGTGTCGTAAGCATGACACCTGGCGTGCTTTAGTTTGCGAGCAGCCTCGGCTCCTGACGCATTCCGTAATAAGTTCGTAATATGCCCCGCCGTGACTCGGGGTACTTGACATGAAGACCGACATGGCATATGACTAACAGCCGAGCTAGAAGATAATCACACCTCCAGACTTGTTGATGAGTACGCGAGTAAAGAACACACGTGCACGCTCGTGAGAAACATCGACTCGAGGACAGCAGCGTCTTTCGCTGATCGACAACAACGAGTAAGTACTTTGTCTCCCCAGTCAAAAGCGAGAATGAGCAGCTGTACCTTCAAACCGTAAAACGAATACCCTTAAACCACGTGCGTGGTTTAAGGTTTATTTGTCAAGCGGATCCAAGAAGCCGAGAGCATGTCTGATGCGTTCGAGGAACACAGGAAAAAAAACTACTTTCTGTTAACATGGTTTGTTATTCAAGGCTTCTGAATGTAGGCTTTATTTCAGTCTAACACGGGCTTGTGAGGACTATTTCACCATACGAACAGCGTTCCAGAATAAACTGCAGAAATTTCGGCAGCGGTAATAATATTTGATGTATCGAAATATTTGAAAACTCGAATACTATAGATCAGAAAGTCGAATCGAATTATTCGGGCAATCATTGTTTGATTTCATTTCAAAAGTGGAATTTTTTGTGCACCACTATAACATCGTCCCTATACTTCGTTTCACCTCAAGTGCGAGCGAAGGCAAAGCTGGAAGCGCGAGCGCGAAAGTTCCGTGCGTTCAGGCTTTGCTCGAGCGCGCGAACTGGGGAGAAACGGAAAAAGCGCTGGCCTCACGCTTCTAGCTTTGGCTTCGCTCGCAGATAATGTGAAACGAAGTATAGACATCAATTATTCAATGGAGGGACGTGAGCTCGCACGATAGCGAATAGCGGGTGCGGCCGTAGGGGACTACCATATTTGGCACGCCTTGCCAAACTCAAATTCCAAACGTAATACATACCTTAAATTGGGTACGAGAACGTAGTTTCCCAAAATGTTTTCTGTATGTTTTTCAGAACTCAAATATAAGGAAGTAAAAAGAAAAATAGAGCAAAAACGGCCGCAGTGCATTTCCTATGCTTTATATTGGATGTTCGTCGATGTACACTAGTTAGTGAGCTTGCTCTCAGGTGGTTATTGCTCCTATATTTCGTTCGAAATATTAATTATCGCGATTATCTTGCTCATTGCCAGCCTCTGCTATTGAGCGTTTTTGCGTTCAGCAAGCCACCCGAGATCGCGATCATAAAACAGGCTGATATAAGACATGAAATACAAGGCCTCCGATTTTGCTTTATTCTTGATATTTCACCTTCTCAAAATTGAGCTAAGACAATCGACGTAAACTTTCTGGCGAAACTACATCCGCGTGCCCGATTTCAGGTATGTACGTTTGAAATTAAAATTTTACGCGTGCCAAATGTGTTACTCTTTACTCCTACAGCCGCACCCTGGCATCGTTTAAGCCATGTAAACACCATAAAATCCTAGATGAATCCTCACGCAAAAGTATATATTTTTAAATTTATGTTTTTGAAAACAATACTCGGAAACATCGCGGACATCTTCAAAATAAAGCAAAAAAAAAAAAAAAAAAACTCAACTGCTCTAGACCGAAATCGAAACACGAGCACGGAAGCTCATGGCCGGAAGTCACGTGGCTACACCCGACCGTGCTTCTTTTTTTTTTTTTGTTTTTGCTTCTCCGGCGTGTGAAGTAGACGACGACAAAGTTGCGTGCCCCGTTTCTCGTGCGATTGTTTCGCACTTATATCCCTTCCGCTCGGTGTACTGCGCTTGAAGATCGAGTGCCCGGTACCAAGCACGACAGTTTTGAAGTAGCGACCCCACGTCCGTCGCAACGTTGTTCCGTCGTGCGCCGCCATCCCGTCGTCCAGCCCGCGGTACGTCGCAACATTGAGAATGACGAGTACATGAACTTCTTGTGTTCTGTGCAACATTTTTTGTAGTGTGAGCTACACTGGCCGAGGTTGAGCAGTTTCTCGTGCCTCCTGGAGAGCCGTGCTGCGCATGCGCGAGGAGCAGTGACGTCACACGTCGCACAGCTGGCGCAAAAAAGTCCAATTTGGGGGTCTTACGTGCCAAACCAACGACGGGCATCTGGCACGCCCCAGCGGAGGACTGGGGATTAATTTGGACCACCTGGGGATCTTTTGACGTGCAACCGAAAGCTCGGTTACACGGCGCCTCCTCCGCAATAAGCCTCCGTCAGATTGCGGGCACCTCGGCCGGGATTCGAACCCAACACATGGGGATCAGTAGGCCAGCGCTCTCGCCTCGGAGCCACCGAGGCGGCTGCACAGCAAGCGCGCCGGAGCCGCCGCTGCCGCGCGCGCCTCGGCGGACTGCGCATTCCTGAGGAGTGATGTCATAGCCGCGGCAGGCGCACTGGCGCCGCCGCGTGCCCAGCTGTGCGCCTCCGTTGCGCAGTCGCCAAGTCTGACGCTGCACCGGACCCGCTTGATAGCGCCTCTCACTTTGTGCACATGCGCAGAGGCATCAGTGGGGGTATACATATAGGGGGGGGGGGGGGGGCGTTTGCCAGTGCGGTATAGCCATGGAGAAGGAGAGCGAAATTGCTGCTCAGCGGCGCAGAAGAGCGGAGAAGCTTAACTCATCGGATCCCGAAGTAGTCACATAATGCGTATACCGTGTGTGTGTCATTGAAGCAGCAGTAAGCATGATAATCAAACTAATCCTAGACAACCAGGAAAGCTAAGAATAACCAGCTGAACCTAAGCTCACGCTGCGTCTATCCTGGCATATCCGAGCTAAGCCACTGCAATGTTTTGTTATTCGATCGACGTATTTGCAGTTTTTTGGAGGCCACAAAAATTGGGTTCATACACTTTTCTATTTTTAACATTGAATGTGTGCCTTTGATAACCCACCATTTTTGAATACATTTAGTACACATAGTTTGAACGCCACGTGAACATGAAAAAGAGAGTGAGCTCGACAGAAACCGGCCAATTCTCGACCGGCTGTTCTTGGGAAAAATGAAAGCGAATTTTGAGCTGCTAATTATGTTCCGAGTAGTTGGGCTCTTATAGGTCATGTTCAAATAAAAACTTCGGCCAGAGTAAATACCCTCTCAGTGTTCCTTTAAGTACCAGGCCGCTACACCTGTGTTATCAGTTTTTAGCTTGGCGGCGGCTCCTTTACACACTTCACGATACCAGGACGATGGTACTCTCTATAGCCGGTGACAGGTTTTAAGTTCAGGGGACCTCCTCCTAACGCTTTCTTTTAGCAGAGCCAGACTTGTACGTAATTCGACTACTCTACTCAAGTTACTGTAGTTTAACTACTTTTCTGAGTAGTTTAGTAACTTTCAATTACGTATTTATTTCGGTAATCAGTAGTTTACTTTAATTACTTTTTTGAGTAACTTCTACTCAAGTTAGAAATTACTTTCGAATTTTAGTGGTTGTTTTGCCTATCAACAAACATTCCTGCACAAAGGAGGTAAGATGTTCGAAGATCAGCTGATAATTGTAAAGAGGGGGAAGCATGTGGCGTAGGAAGGGGGGGGGGAGAAAATAATTTGGAGAGTCCTGAAACCCCCCCCCCCCCCCAAAATTTTCACAAGCTCCCCCCCCCCCCCCCCCCCTGCGACAACACTGGTACGAGGTGCGGGGAGCGAACAGACACGATGCAAGAGAGGCCGAGTAACTGTGGGATTTGCGCCGAAGACTGGCGTTTCTCTGTGTCCCGAAGCTCAAGGAGACTTGACCCTTTTGAAGAAAGGACTGGTCCCCGCTTCTCACCAACGTAGGAACTCTCGCCCACTACAGGAGGTGCACACATTGCATCCTCACTCAAAGGAGGCAACAGAATGCAGCACCTGCTCTGAATCTCATCTTGTAGTCCCGTAGTTTGTGCTGTACTCGAAGAATCGCGTGCTAAAGGGCAAAGCAAAGATTACCTTTTGCGTTGCCTCTCCTCCCAAAACTCAGAATATGCAGATCTTTAAAGATTTATAGATCGTTCGAGAAACCTGTAGTAATTACCCCAACGTTTTATATAAAAAAATAATAAACAAGCAGTGTTTTGAAGTACTCTATGTACATGGCACTTAAAGTACTACTGTTTAGAAAAATTGTACTTAACTTGAAGTAAATTCTCTGAACATGTACTTGTATTTTCCGAGGAAAGTAAAACTCCCGACTTCAATGTACATTCCCCGAATTTGAAAACAAAAATGACGGTATCGTCGTGTGAAAACGCGCTCTTTTGAGACGTCATCTGGTCATTTCTCTGAGTGAAGTAATGGCGGCTGTAAGACCGATAGAAATTTTGCTGGCGCCGTGCATAGGCCGAAAGGCATCACCTTGAACTCGTAAAGGCCATCCGGCGTGACGAAAGCTGTCTTCTCTCGGTCCCGTTTGTCGACTTCGATTTGCCAGTAGCCACTCTTCAGGTCCATCGATGAAAAGTATCGAGAGAAGTGCCTTTAAGTTGATTGTGTCAAATAGCTCGTCAGCAAGAGTAAAACAACCCCTCTGCGGCGACTTGACCATATACAATATTTGCTGCGATTTCCGAAAAAAAAACTGATGCACCTCCGATTACCCCTGGAGCAATGCATACCAGTTAAAAAGAAACACAGTATAGAGAATGAAAGGGCATCATGAAAGATTGTGCTAAAGGTGCGTGTACTTTACCTTGAAATGTATTTATATACGTTACTTAAAGTGTGTACTTACTACTTTATTTGAAGTGCATAACCTCTCATTTACTTTGTACTTTACTTCAAGTACTTTTTAGATGTACTTTACGCAACACTGCAAACAAGCAAACACTGTCTAAAAAGTCAAGCTCAGATAGTGCTAAACCTCAAAGTACAAATGACACATTCGAAGTACATCATTGACCAAACAAACAAGAAAGTACAAAACAATTAGGCACGCAGAAGCAGAACCAGCTATCAAAGCATTTCTGTGAAAAAAACAAGCCTATTCATATTTGGCTAGCACAATTTCGCTGACGGATCAAAACCTCTGTAATTTCTTTTTACCATAAAAAACATATAAAAGTAACTTCAAAAGTAACTTAAAAAAGTAATTCGCTGCTTTTTTACGGTAAATAGTATTTTTCTCAATTACTTTCTATATGAGTAATTTATACGCTACTCAAACTACTCTTGACGTCAATACTCAGTAACTTAACTTAATTATGTTTTTAGTAACTTGTACAGAGCGCGACACTGTTAGCGCGAACAAGCGATCGCCGGTTTTTCCAGTTTTTCTCTTTGAAACCGAAGGATGTCATCCAGGTTAATATTGCTACGGAAAGAGCTCATTTAGTTCTATAATGCAAGCGATAAACTTTCGTGCTCTCTAATACTATTTAGAAGTAAAATGCGAAAATGCGCCGATGTCGTGTTCGCGCTAACAGTGTCGCGATGTGTACATGTCTGAGCAGAGCGAACGCTTGAGAGGAGGCGACCTCCCCTCCAGTGTTTGTTCTACTAAAGTGGAAAGCGTTAGGAGGAGGTTTCCTGAGCTTTAAACCTGTAAATGACTATAGGTCGCTTTAATTATCCCCTCCGTTTCCAGTTCGGCAGCAGCTAGGAACCTATTTCCGGAGCGTTAGACGCACTTGCGCCTATGCCTGCTCGTTTAACCGTTGGCACTCAGAGAGCCGTTAATGCAACGAACAAACAGGCTGGTCCCAGTTCCTCCGTCTGCGAAACGAGCTACACTTTCTCATCCCACGAAGCGAGCAAACTGCAGCTTCCGATATTTCTCGCGAAGCGGCGAATTACGCGCCCTTAATTGCTCGGTTATCTCCCTCACGCACGAAGGTGCATCCTCGGACGCTGCCGTCCCCCATGAGCTCCCCCGAGGGGGGGCAGCGGGGGAAGTGCATCCTGCCCGACCCGCGACGACTCTGGTCCTGGCCGATCGCCGTGGCAGCAGGGACTTTGGACCGGCGCGCTCTCGTTCTGCAGCAGGACCGGGTGTGTGCAATCCGCTTTGAGATAAGGCTCCTCCTTCTGGCCGCCTGTCCCTTCCCGCCAGCCACACACGCCTGTCTTTCGGTTGTCCCGAGGGAGAAAAAACAACAACAAAATAAATACGTCCCCTTACAGTTCCGAGTTCGCAGAGCGCTAAGCTGCTGGAAAATCCGTCATTTGTCAACTCCCGGGAAGGGAGCACCGAAGAGGGTATGCTCGAGTCCGTGAGAGAGAGGCAACTGGGAACGCACCTGAAAGCCGTGCTTGCGAAGACGATTATGGCCGAATGATGGTGCCACTAATAATGATAATGAGCTCCCGGAACTTTCTGAAAGCAATTGATTAAACTCTGTATGCAAGAGTGGGCCATTTTATTGACGCTTTTGTGAAGTGTATCACGGAGAAGTACGTGCCCACTAACCATAGTTATTGACCTTCTCCTTCGTCCAATACGAAGTAGCAGATCAGCATGATCTGCAACGTTGATTTCTTTCATTTTTCATCTCCTGTCTTTTTATATACTCGAGACAACTGACGCACAGAAAAAAAGTTCGCTTTGTTAAATACCTCTGCCCCCTTGTCAGAAAACGAAATTCCAAGCCGTGTTTTTTTTTATTCGTGCACACATGTCTGATATTTATGATGCAAACGGCGTACGAGTGACGGATTTTCACTGTGATGTCACTAAAGCCAGAATGTACAGTATCTGGTTATTTCTGAACATTTAGCTTTATCGCGTGATTTCTTTAATAGTTTGCTACTAATAAGTAGTCACCTCAACTTCTCAGCTTCTTTTAAAGTTCTGTTTTTCTTTTAGCACTATTCGCGCAACCATAGCGTTAATATGGTAACCGTCCGTAATAGTTTGGAAGTTCGTGCGAAGCATATGCTCCGGGAGGATTTTTGTAAGCCACAACCACACATGTGATACATTGATGATGATGACGATGAGGATGACACGTTCACGGTTCAAACGTGCGTAACCTTTCTTGCCGATGCTTCTTCGGAATCCCAACGGTCAATAGGAGGGAGCATTTACTCGACACAATATCACCATTCTGTTTAACGCTTTTTTGCTTTGCATCTTACTGAATTACAAGGCTGACAACATTGACGATGGGACAAAGCACACGGTGGTCGAACTCTCTTTTACGAGCTGAGCAACACCATTCAACGAAACGTCAGCTGAAATGACGTCTGTGTTTTTATCGCTATCATGCGCACGTTAGAGAAATCTAGATAATTGTTAACCTTTATTGCAGTAAAATGAAGTAGTTTAGGATCGATAGCCGAAGCCACCGAATCACAGAAAGAGGATAAAGTTAACGGCAGTGTTGGCGGTTATCGCCAACACTGCCGTTAACATTATCCCGTAAGCGTTACAAGTAACGGCGTATCGGCAACGCGTTAGTTTTTTTTTTTTTTTAGTTACGTACTCGTCACGTTTCCAAAACAGTAACGGTTAATGTACTAACGTTACTTATTTGGAGTAACTCGTTACATCATCTTCCCAAAACATGAAAAAAGTACACTTACTTTTTCTCGTGTTTCTATACTAGATTTCTATACCCGACGACGTTTCTATACCCGACGACGACGCAGTGATAGCCAGACAGACGTAGATTTTCGGAAATTGTAACATATGGTAAAAAGAAAAAAACTTGGAACTAACTCACGCTTGACGTGCGTCTAAGCCTTTTCACCCATACCCTTGGCGGCTGCATACCCTGTCAGCGGGAAATCCAAAAAAAAAAACCAAAAAAAAACACCGGGTCGAGGGTGCGTTAGTTGCGCGATGGAACGAGGTAAAGCAGAAATGGTTAATCAAGTACAAGTTAGAAATGCACAAGTAGCTCCTCATACACCGTACCTAAAATCTCCGCCTAGGGGGCCCGCAGTCTGACAGTGGCTTGTTGCGGAAAAGACGGCGTCTAACCCCGTTTCGGTTACACGTCAAAAGATGCCCGTAGTCGCCATTAATCATCAGTCGTTCTAAGGGGCATGCGCATTCCCTTCGTTGGTACGGCACGTAGTCCCCCCCCCCCCCCACACCCACACACACACACTCACATACACAATTTTTATGCCGTCATTACTGCTAGCCACTGTTTTGCGCAAGTAGTCTGCTAACAACCTGCACATCGCGTTACTTCGTGTAACTTGTCATGACTGTAACGCGAGTCATGATTGTGCCCTCATGTTATCAGCCGCCGCGCTCTTCTTATCTGTTTCACTGCTCACACTGTTCTGTATATATTATCTTGCTCCTGGCAATAAACGCTCGCTCGTCACTTGACACGCAACAGACTACATGGTGTCGGAAGCGGTCGCGACCAAGATATACCTTGGTCGCGACAGCGATCCGTCGAGCAGGCTCTCGCTGTTGTCGGCAACACGCCGCTTGCTGCTGAAACGGATCCGCCCATGGCCATGTCGAGCGTCAACAGATCCGACGCCGCAGCATCGCAGGAATTTATGACGTCGCTACTGCCTCCGCCCAAGCCCTTGGACACGACCGAAGATGCCTGGCAGGGTTGGCAGATCTGGAAAAGTGAGTTTGAACTTTTCGCTACTGCGACCCGCCTTACATCGCAGCCCAAAGAGGTACAAGCAGCGACACTGCTTATGACGACAGGCCAAGAAGCGCGTAGAACCTACAGCACGTTTTCCTTCGTCAACGAAGAAGAGAGGTACGCGTCAGTCTTCTGATCGCCAGATTTGAAGAGTTTTTTCGACCAGCATCTAACCTAGCATATCATGAATATCGCTTCGGTACGCGAAACCAGAAGAAAGAGGAGACTTTCAGCGTGTGGCTAACAGTCCTAAGAGTACTAGCCAAGCGATGCGAGTTTGGAGAGCTTGAAGAGAGGATGCTCCGCAGCAGGATAATACTGGGAGTTCGAGACTTGAAGTTACAAGAAAACTAATCTCTGAAACTTCGACCTACGGCAAGACAGTTGAGATTTGCAAAGCTCGCGAGCACGGTAAAGAACAGTGCCAAGAGATTCAAGGGTCATCAAAACCGCAGGAAATTAGCTCCTTAGTGAAGACCAAGGAACAACTTTGTCCGAAATGTGCCTTCCAGCATCGCGATGATCGATGCCCAGCGCTAGGGAAAAACTGCATGAACAGCGGCAAGCCAAACCATTTTGCCAGAGTGTGCAAAAGCAAAGGAAACAAGCAAGCGAAGAATTAAGCGAGCTACAAGGTGCGCTAGATAACGACCGAAAATTCAGATGAGTTCTGGTTAGAATCCTTGTCAGTGAACACAATTGCGGAAGAAAGTAAATGGACAGTCACGGTCGACATAGAAGGCACGCCAACGAAGTGCAAGCTAGACACCGGCGTGACCTGCTCAGTCATCTCGGCGGGTCAAGTTAGACAGATAACTTCGTAGCCGTGCCAAAAGTGCAACGTCGTGCTGAAAGCTTTTTTTGGCTTTCAAAAGAACGCGTCCGCAAAGATTCGGTTGTGTATATCCGGGAGTGAAAAAAGAATCGAGATAGACTTTTTTGTGGTTGAAGACGACGTCACAACCACGCTCAGTGGTGATGTCTCCAAAAGTTTAGGTTACGTTCTTCGTGTGGCTACCGTAGAAGAGCAAAATTGCCTGTGAAAGTGTTCGATTAAAAAAAAACAAATAACAAATGTACCACTCCCTTGTGTAATGCCCGTAAGGGCCTTCAAGGATAATAAATGATGATGATGATGATGATATGAAGCGGCTGAACCTTACCGTGATGTTTGTCAAGGTTTAGGGCAACTTAAAGACGTCATCTACCACCTCAAGCTCAAGCCGGGTGCCCAAGGTTCAGTGAAACCGGCCAGACGTGTTGCGGTTATGCTGCAGGAGAAGGTGAAAGCTGAACTGTACCGCATGGAAGCAAATCAAGTAATCGAAAAGGCAACTGAACCAACAGAATGGGCAAGCTACATGTTTGTAGTTGTCAAGAAAGACAAGAATATGTTTAGATCCGTCAGACTTAAAGTTTTGTTGAGGGAACACTATCCAATGCCAACCTTGGAAGATATCGCTCCGAATCTGAGTGGTGCAAAATATTTCTCCACGCTAGACGCTGCTTCCGGTTACTGGCAGATTAAGCTGGCAGACGAAAGCTCGAACATTTGCACCACGAGCACCTCGTATGGGAGGTATAGATTCCTAAGAATGCCATTCGGAATCTCAACAGCTCCTGAGATATTTCAACGAGCCATGCACCAAGTATCGCAAGGGCTAGAAGGGGTCTCAGTTGCTGTGGACAATATTCTGGTATGGGGACGAACCAAAACGGAGCATGACGAAAATTTGAAACGCGTGCTGGAGAGGTGCCGAAGCCACAACTTACGGTTAAACAAGAAAAAGTGCACTTTTTACAGCAAAGTGTCCGCTACTTGGGTCACATCGTGACTAACGATTGACTGGCCCTGGACCCAGGAAGACTTCAAGACATCTTGGAAGTGAAGGAACCGAAGAACCTTACCTTCGGTTCCTTCACTTTTTTTTTCTTCTACTTTTAAACTTTCTTCTTTTCCTTCACGTTTTTTTTTCTTCTGCTTTGAAACTTTCCTCTTCTTTTCCTGCCTCAGTCTCGGGCTAAGAACAAAATGGTTAACATTCACCAGCTCGCCTGCGCACTCACTGCATAACCGTAAGGAACTTCAAGTATTCCTTGGCATGGTCAACTTTGTAGCTCGGTTCGTGCCTAACATGTCCACAATCACGGCGCCGTTAAGGGGAGCTGCTGAAAAATGAAGTTGCCTGGGTGTGGGATGAACGACAACAAACTAGCTTCGAGGCCTTGCGCGAGGTCCTGACCAAAACCCCAGTGTTGGCCTATAACCGGAAAGACAGGCCGATTACACTTTCGGTTGACGCAAGCCAGACGGGCGTCGGAGCTGTAATCATTCAGGATGGGCATCCGCTAGCATATTCGTCGCGTTCGCTAACTGAAACTCAGCAAAAGTATGCCCAAATTGAAAAGGAAATGCTTGCCATTGTCTATGGGTGTGAAAAGTTCCACCGCTACATTTTCGGCCAGTCCGAGGTGATCGTTGAATCTGATCACAAGCCGTTGGAAATGATATTAAAAAAACCGCTGTGCCAGTGCCCGTTGCGGTTGCAACGCATGCGACTAAATTTGCAAAAGTATGCAATCACGATCAAGTGCAAGCCAGGAAAAGAAATGTTTCTAGCAGACGCCCTGTCGAGGTTCCAAACGAAGCACCCTTGCGAGAGGAAGCAGCATATTTTTATGTGAACGTAATCGAATGCTTGCCTGTTTCAGACAAACGTCTGAACGATGTACTGGAAGAAACCAACAGGGACCCCAGCATGACAAACCTCCGGGAGTACGCAGGTGATGCTTGGCCCGAAACCAAAAGCGAGGTTCCAGCCGAGATCCGAAACTACTGGAACTCCCGCGATGAAATGCACGTCCAGGATGGACTCGTGTTTCGCAGGAACAGGCTCGTCATTCCCGCGAGGCAACAGAGGGAAGTACTTTCTGTGCTGCACTCCGCGCATGGAGTCGTCGGAAAAATGAGGTCAAGAGCAAAGGCCGTGATTTTTTGGCCGAACATGGGAAGAGACGTTGAGCAAATGGCAAAGAATTGTGCCGAGTGTCAAAAGTATAAACCTAAGAATGTGAAGCTGCCACTACTCAGCCATGACATCCCCAAATTGCCATGGCAGACCATCGGAATCGACTTGTGCTACCACAATGACAAAAAATTTATTGTTGTGGCTGACTTTTACTCTTTCTTTTTCGAAGTGAGAGCCCTCGACCGCTCGATTTCGAGCAGAGTCATCACGGTCTGCGCAGACATCTTCGCGGCACACGGCCTGCCAAAGACGCTGTGCAGTGACAATGGTCCGCCATTCAACAGGCAACAGTTCAAGGACTACCTCAGTAAGATTGGCACCACGCACGTCAAGTCCAGTCCTTACCATCCTCGCGCAAACGGGATGGTGGAACGCGCGGTGCAAGAGGCAAAGAGGCTCCTGAGAAAATATGCATATGGTGGTGACGAATACTACACCGCATTACTGGAGTGGCGCAATACTCCCAGGGATGATTATCTCAAGTCACCTGTGGATCGGCTGATGGGACGACAGACTAGGACCCTTCTACCAGTAGCCCCGAGTCACCTGGAGCCGAGCATCGTTCGACCGGAAGTTGTCCAAAGACGTCTACGGCACATCCGGGAGAAGCGGCGGACGTATTACAACCGCACCGCCAGGTCTCTTCCCAATCTAAACGATGGCGACCAGGTGACCATGTACGACACCTTGGCCAAGACGTGGGCTCCAGCAGCAGTCTTTGGAGCAGCGGGTGCCCCTCGGTCCTACATTGTCCAGGATGAAGACGGACGAGAACTTCGCCGCACGAGAGAACACCTGAGAAGCACAAGCCAGGTCCCGATGCCGACATTACACACCACACCACCAACCTTGCCCGAGACTCAGACGGTGGAATTGCGCCGTAGTAAGCGACCAAGGAAATGTCCCGCAAGATGCCCGGAGCCAGAACATTAACAAGCATTTAGGTGTCTTTAAGATGTGTAGTAAGCAGCCCGGACAATAAAAGTGCTTATAACTGCCTTGTGTTTCAATTATGTTTAATTCGAAAAGCTTTCTTTAAAGAAGAAAAAGGAAGATGTAACGCGAGTCATGATTGTGCCTTCATGTTATCAGCCGCCGCGCTCTTCTTATCTGTTTCACTGCTCACATGTTCTGTATATATTATCTTGCTCCTGGCAATAAACGCTCGTTCCTCACTTGACACGCAACAGACTACAATGACTACCAGATCCGGATGAAAATTGGTGCTAAGGGGGCAGAACCCCAGGGTCGCCGAGTCTTGTGGAAGGGGGGGGGGGGGGGCAGAGGAATGCTGTCGATTGTGAGAAAAAGAAATAAACAGAACAACTATTTTGGACCGACAATTTTGTAACATAAAAGCAAATATTTCAAAAAAATATGTGTAAAGTATTTTCCTCTTTTGAGAAAAAAGTTCGGACACTTTGTAACCTTAAGTGCTCACTGGAAAGGAGTGGTTAAGCTAGTCGTGGTAGTAATTAGATTGCTGCATTCCATTTTCCTCGACATAGTGATTTACTTGAAGCGATCACAGAATCCGACCCTTCTCTGAGTGATGTCGTTGTTGCAATAGATGACTGAAGAAGGTTGAATATGTAAAAGAACAAAGATAGATTAGACTTCTCGAATTTGCTGTGTTCACAACCAGTCATATTGTCATCATCATCATAGTTGTGATCGTCATCGTGGGGCTTCAGACGTAACTTTAGCACGGGGCCCTGAAATTTCTTAATCAGGCTGTGATGGCTACTGCCATTTGGTTCACAGTGCGCGTCGATCCCGCGGCTGGTACGTAGTGGTGAATGTTCTGCATTCGTAACTTGTATCCGGCGATAGCAAACGAGGTTAGCACCACCCGAGGCTCGGACCTTGCGCCTGTAGACTGGTGCATTACATACTTGGTTAAAGGTAGGCGCAGTCCAGCTTTTTGATGCAGGGTTCGGTTTCATCGAATCGTGCAACCAATGAGTACGAAGTTCGTTGCTGTGGATCTAGAGATGAAGGTTACGCTGTTTTTTTCTTAGGAATGTAATGTCGTATACGATAAATACATAAAGGCCTGCTGCCACCGCGATCCACGAACTAAAACAAGCAGTCTTGGGGAGAGATCCAGACAACAAACGGGCAGTCAGAGGCCGCCCGAATCTTGGGGTCCAGCCGGCCAGCTCAAGAGGGTGACGCTCCAGTTGGCAATGCTTATCTCGCCGAGCCAGCAAAGCGAATGCCTCTCGGGACCCGAAACGCCGGTCAGTGGCTCACACTTCTCCTCGGCTCAACAAAGTTATTCGGCCAAGCTAACAAACTTTCTTTTGGGTATCTCGGGAGAACGAAAAGAGGAGGAAATGTGATAGCAAGGGGGGATGCAAGCGACGCCGCATTCCTAAGGGGACCGGGTGTTCTTTGTACGCTTCGTGACGCTTTTGTCTGCTGGGATTCACTTAGGGATCGGGAGTCTTTCTAACAGATTGGTCGGATTTAAGGGAAGTAAGTGGGAGACGAGGAAACCAACACCTCCGAGATCGGAGCGCGGGGCGCAAATTGGACGCGAGTGCTGCTTTCGGATGGAACTTTGATCAACGCGAGTCGAATGCTCGGCTCTCGTCCTGTTCAACCCACCCCCTACACTGGTGGCCCAAACTCCAGCACTGATACGTGCTAAAAACTATTACTCCTGAAAGGTGTAAACATGCCCTTCTCAGGGTTAACACCTTATGGTTGTCAGCCCTGGGACAAGCCCTCAACAACCCAAATATGTTGGTGTCACCCCCTGAGTCTGTTGCACCCTTAGCCCTTAGGACGCTGGTGAACACCCGAACAATGCGATGATGGCGATCTGAGCAGCATCCTAAGAACGCATTTTAGGACCCGCAGCAACTCATTCCCAGGTTTGCAACCTTCGCAATTACAAAGATTACATTTATGTTGGTTCGTTATCGTCGTTATTTTGCGTAAAGCATAATATATAATTTTTCAAGGAACGTTTCTCCGAGTAAAATTCATTGGTAGAGGCAATAATTATTCGAGATTGTCGCTAAAACAACCTCGCTAGAGCGGATGTAAATTCCGCGAACACCCTCCGAAAAGGGCACTCACTTCACTTCAGCCTTTTCCGCACCCTCTTTTCACCCCACAAAAATAAAGGGTGTTCAAGGTAAAAATACCGTATTTTACGATTGAAAAAGGTGTATTAGGTCAAAAAATACGGGTGCTGAAAGGCTGTAGTCATGAGTGTATTTATGAAACAGCGTTTTTACACCCTTAAGGGTCTAAATGTTTTACTGTGTACGGCCTTGTCATCTAGAAGATGTAGCGGCAACCGTGGTCTCGATTGTCTCCCGCCGGTTTGTCGGACTCTTCGATCGATAGTGTGGACAAATCACAAAAGACTATTCCTCGTAATCTGCGGTCAAGGTAATTGATCGAAGAAAGTCACTCAATGACGACTCCCAACATAGTTCTGACAGTTGGATACTCAGCTTATGTAATTCCATCTGAATCCAATTGAATATCTAAGACTCAAGATCAAAATTATTTCTTCAGTTTAGACTCTCTCGCTATACTGAGGGGGAGACTGATGATTGCGTCTATCAAAATTCATTACTGACACAAATAAAGCAAACTTGAGTTCGTCTAGCCCAGAACGAGAGGTCATTTTGGTTTCAGAGAGGGCCGCCTCCCGCCGGTTTTTTTACTTCTGTTCATCGATCGATAGGGTGTGCGAATGACAAAAACAGTTCATCGTAAACTGTGGTCAAGGTAACTCATCGAAAAAAATGAACATCAATGACGAATCGCAGTTTAGTTCTGACAGAAGGATACTCAGCATGTATACCTCCCTCTAAACCCAGTTGAATACGTCGGGACTTAAAATCAAAATGCATTCTTCAGCTTAGACTTTCTTGTTGTTCTGGGGGTGAGACGGAGAATTGCACGCCTCAAAAACTTCATTCACACAATAAAGAAAAAATTAAGTTCGTCTAACCCAAAACAAGATGTTATTTTGGTTTAAGAGAAGGTCAGGATGTTGTTAGTAATAATATATTAACACAGTTGTCGCCAATACTTCATCATCATATTTTCTCCGCATTGGTATTTTATTGCAAGAAAGAGGCTGCCGTTGAAGCTACTTGCCAGTGTGGGGAAATGTGTTGTTTCGGTCTCAACTTGGTTGGCCATGTTTGATATTGGAAGCTAATGCGTATGAGTCATTTCAAAGGAAATGCTGTAGGAATAATCAGCTATCGTTCTCATGCCGTGTATCGCGCGTAGGCATTTGACGGCTCCAAACCGTACAAATGTTGGGGCAAAAGATTGCGCTTTCCCGTTAATTTGTCAGGCCTCATTTGAATCAAAATAAATAAAAAGATTGGAAAAGTTAAATGAATGAGAGAACGTATGTCTCAAATGAATTATGAAGGCATTTGCGCAGTACTCCAAATCAATATTGCCCATGGGAGTTTATTTTTCTTTTACTTTAACTGTGCCATGGGATTTCGAAACCAGCCTTCCCGTCGTTGCGACAGATGTGCCGGATAGTCAGGTTGCAACATGAGAAGTCAGTATAACCCCGGGGCACCGTTAAGAACAAATGAGAGGATGTAATTGCTGTAAAGTTCTGAAAGGTGTGATATTTTTTGTCTTATAGAAAGGAAAATGATCATCTGAGTTGAGAAAGTCAGATCACATTGGTGCAATGCTGCTAAGTTTTTTAAAGAAGGAAAGCATGAAAGCTGCCTTAATGATGCAAACGCGAATTACACAATTAAAAACTATGTTTAAAATCTGACTTTTTATACACGTGACATAGCTTGTTTCAAATGGTAGCTTTTATGCTCAATGCTCGCAGCATTATAGTTTCCTGAAGACCGATTGCTTCGGCGAAATTACAAGGGATTCTGCGTCTCATCATGCTAACATAGCGATGAAACGAAACTTCGAGTGTAATTTCTTACAAAGACTGTTTAGAAGTAAATCTTGTTCGTGACTATACACAATTCAGTAGACCACCCAAGAAGTCCCCAAGCACCAAGAAAATATCTAGGACGTTTGTAGCCACAGACAAGTATACATCAAATGTCACCTTACACATGCAGTCGTCATTGCATTATTTTAGTTTTTTACATAAATATTTCTGGAAAAAATAGGAGTGAGTGTGGGATGTGCAACTACAACCCCAACGAGCTCCTGCGAGCTGAAGATTTAGCAAAGAGTGGTGTATTCACTACATAATTTCTTTTCATTTTACAGGCAACTCTTTTTCTTAGTATCACGAAAAAATCCAGACTATAAACATTCTGTATAACGACATTTCCAATATGTTCGTTTTGTGCTTAGGAATTTCGCAAATGGCAGTCTCTTGATCACATAATTTGTTTCTCTAATAGATCACTCTCTTTGCCAACTTAACAAAAACCCAACTTGTAAAAAAATAAAAAAATAGCAAACGCCATGGCAAAAAACAGCTCGCGAATTTCACCATCTTGTTGGTTTTTCACTATATATTTAATGACAGCTCGACAAAGGCAGGACATGGGTTATTACTTCACGCTTCGTGCTTTGTGATTCGTTCTTCGACTTTAATGTCGAGCCTCGATTTCATTGCCCGTGAGCAACAATAAGGTCTAAGTTGTTCAGGACGTGCCACGGTATGCGCTTTTCAAAGTTTTCAAAAATTACTAAGTTATGCTTTGCTGATATAGACTCCCCCCCCCCCCCCCCCTCCATATCGTCCATAATGTGAGTTGTTCATAATAGAGATACAAAGATGCGCGTATCTACCCATTTCGTCACTAAAACATTGGTCTATTTAACGGGGCATTCATATCAACCTGGTCGATATGACCCGGCATGACGGGTTACCCCTATGGTCGAGTTTCACTAAAGCGTCAAACAGACACAGCCAGCAGCGACATGAACTCAAAAATGTGCAGCATTCACGCGAAAGTATCTGTGGAAGGCTTGAAATCACTCCCGCTCACTTCACGATCACCGAATGAGTGCAAGCCTGTCAACGATACCTTCCCCTGCATGCTGCACGTGTTTGAGGTTCGTCGGAGTCGGTTGCGTTTGTTTGTCGATCTAAAGGAACCGCCGACAGACATCCAGTTTGACGAACGGTGTGTGACCACACGCAACAGCAACAACAATTTTGGCCGAAGCCAAAAGACATCGTCATGTACACAGCTCCAGAGGCCGTGCAATAAAAGTACGACCCGAGAGCAGCGACAACAACCGATGATGAAGCGGGTCGTCTACTACCACGGCAGGCGGCCGCTGTGTTCCAGCCCCTTCCGTCCATTAGGGCCAAAGCCCGCCGTTGCGCCGCGCACCTGCATTAGGTCCCGCGCTCTCTAAGGAGCCAATTTGTCGTACGGATCACGACCTCCGACCGCGAGACGGCCAAAGCCGGCGGCCTGGCCCGGGGCTTAGGCGGGCTCTGCCGATGCCCACAGCCCGTAGCCCGCTGTCGTTCAACCCCGGGCCCCTTATGAGTCATCACCCGTTCCCCTCCTCCCCATCTCCTTTGGCTCCCGCGTTTTTTGGGGAAAACCAACGACGAGGTCCTTTTCTTTTTCTTTTTTTTTTTTGGAATGGGGACGGGGAGGATGGCTAAACGAGCAACAACGATGACTGTGACTGCAGTTGTCTGTGTTTTGCAATGTGGGCACCTCGAATTTTGTCGGAAAAGTATACGACAGGCATCCGTCAGCCAAAATGGGTGAAGACGTTGGGAATGGCCAGCTCGTATTTTTTGCCTTTTTGTGACATCTGATGTATTTCCGCCGGGAAGATTGTGTCCGCTGAGCCTGAGGACAAGACATTCTCGTACATGCCGGTATTTATTATTAGAGCGCAGCTTTTAGGCGCCCGTTTCCGGTTTGAGCGACGTCGCCGTCAGCGCCGCCGTCAGCGTCGCCGTCAGCGTATCCGCGCGGTGCATTATGGGAAACGCCCCAAAATGACGTAACACGTGACGTCACGATGGCCACAAGTGACGTCACAAGGGCTCCGAGCGTTGCATTATGGGAAACGCCCCATGATGCAACGCACGGGTAAGAGGGAGGAGGCGGAGGGAGGAGGAGGAGGAGGAGGAGGGGGAGGAGGGGAGGAGGGGAGGAGGGGAGATGCCATCTACCCGTTATGCAGGCAAGTGATATCACCATTTATAAATCACAGAGAGGCACGTATGAAAACGTGGTGTACTCGTTATCCAAGTGGCCATCTACATGGGTACGGGTCTGTGCTGTACCCATCGATCTGTGTGCCGCCAAGGTCGACAACGGCTTGCTCGTGGTAGCTCTGTATCTTTTGCCCACTGCACTCACCAAATATTTCGTGCAAGACAAAGAACTTCATACCAGGCATGCAGTAAAACATCCCATTGGCCCTGAGGGACGTGCACTCGCTGTTCTACTGTGCCATCTCGGGGGAGCACGCTCAAGACTAATGCTGAGGAAGTCAAAAACACCGAGCAGTCTTTGACTGAGCGGACAGTGAGTAGGATGACATCGAGAGTATCACGTGCTTCTTCAAAGCGTTGACTCTAAAGGCCCGTTCACATTCTTGCGACCTCTTAAACCTGTGTTCCTTAAAACTTCTTAAACCAGAGGACACACTGGCGCCATCTATTGGGTAGCAGTGTAAACTCGGCGGTCCGGCATATTTTTTTATTTCTCTCGCGCATTATCCTTTCTTCCTTGGCTCGAAAAACTTTTGTCAATGTTATAAACGAGCCTTTCTATGTGTATTACGCACATTTGACCTTGGAAATCCCGGAAAACCTTCGCTCTCGTGAAACGCAGTTCCAGGGTCACCACATAGATGGCGCCACAATGCCAGTGTGTTCCCTTGTTCTAAAAATATTTAGGAAATTTCAAGAGATCTTGTCTCTCTCAGTCGTACTCGGTCGCAAGAGTGTGAACGGGCCTTAACGCTTCCTTGTTCTCCCGACTTTCTCCTGCTGTCCTGTTTCCTGGCTCCGGCAGAACTTAGACAGAGTGGAGCTTCCAGTTGTGAGAACTATATTTCCTTTCTCCGGACAAGCGGTGAGTGAGGATGCCACCCACACCCACCCACCCACCCACACACACACACACACACACACACACACACACACACACACACACACACACACACACACACACACACATTTGTTTAGCACGACATATCGCAAAATTGAAATACCTTAAGAGAGGAGGAGGAGGAGGAGGAAAGGAGGGGAGGAGCTCGGGAGGAGTAGTGGAGGTGGGGAGCGTACGGATGAGGAGGACGGGCATACCATCCCCTCCTCCTCCTCAAAAGCTGCGTTCTGATTCGGCATTACAGGGAGTTGTAAACGTCTTTAATTTTTTTTATTTATAAATACTACAAGCTTTCATTTAAAACTTTTGTATGGTGGTTACAGGGAAATTATTTAAAGAGACATCCAGCTTAAGGTGGAGAGTGAAGAAATGAAATAGGTGAGACAAGTTATGAGCCTCTGAAAATACTCATACTCCGTTCACCCCTAAGCTGAGTGCGGTGTAAGCTACGTGTTCGTTGGACCAGTCATACATCTGCCTTTTGTCACGTGATCACGCTTCCGCCCATACCCACGCGCAGAGAGCAGAGACAGGTGACAAAAAAAAGGCGGCTGATCGGCCAGGCTAGGGCGTTGTTCCCACCATACTCTTCCTAGCTTAGGGTTGAACGGTGTGCAGATAAGGTATAATGAATTACTATGTACAGAGATATTGCAAAACACGATTATTGATTAATATATTGAGGAAATTCTAGGAAAGTCTACGGAAATTCTACGGTGTATGACTATGGTATCTGTCATATATATAGGATTCCGTTTTTTTGGACTTCATTTTTCGATCAATAGGGTGAGTGTTTTTCGGAGTTTATTTTAGAGCGGCAGCTTTTAGGCACCCGTTTCCGTCTTGAGCGGTTTCGCCGTCACCGTCGGCGTAACCGCGTGGTGCAGTATCGAAAATGTCCCATAATGCACCACGCGGCACCCTCGTGACGTCATTCGTGACGTCACGTGTAAAGTCACGAGGTTCCCGCGCTGCGCATTATTGGACATTGACCATGATGCAACGCGCGGGGGGAGGAGGAGAGGGAGGAGGCCGAAAGGGAGGGAAGGAAGGGGAGGAGGAGGGGGAAGAGGAGAAGGGAAGAGGGGAGGAGGGAGGAGGAGAGGAGGGGAGGAGCTTGAAGGATGAGGGGAGGAGGAGGAGCTGAAGGAAGAGGAGGAGGAGGAAGAGGAGGGAGGAGGAGTAGCAGGGAGGATGAGGAGGAGTGAGGAGTTGTATACCCTCCCCTCATTACCCTTCCCTCCTCCTCCTCAAGAGCTGCGCTCTAATTCGGCCTTACAAGAAGTTGTAAACAGCTTTCATTTTTTGCTTGGTGCCCAATTCTTCGACATGGGAAGTTTATTTTTGCTATGCTCTAAAATTTTCAAGATTAAGCATAAAAATATTTTTAAACCGGACATAACCGCGGTTATGTCCGCGTGCCATGACTTCATAAAAACTCACCTGTAACAAATGGCATTCGCACCCTTGCCCTTTCCGTAATAATAACTGTCCCACTACAAAACCAGAAAAAAAAGTTGCTTCGATAAACGTCGACACCTTAAAATCACTGAACTTCTTGACATAGTCGCAGGAAAACCCGTTTTCTTTTTATCCTATGTGGTGAGATAAATGTCTCAGGTGCTTCTGTAAAATCTAAGAGTTCATAGCCTTCACAGTTATAAAATTACATCCCAACCTTCCTCTCAGAAGTTCAAGCTGAAAAACAAAACTGGCTTTTGTGGTCAACCAGAATTACAATGCCCCCTTCCCTATGTCCAGAACGACCCTTGACGGGATAAACGGTGAGTTTGTCGTCCATTATTACGAGATTTGTAAGGAAATTGGGAAAGCTTTTCCTGACGACCGCTGACCCTCCGCTCTGACCAAACTTATTCGCAAAATACTATCTTTATTGCTTCTTTTTGGTCATCGTGACCTCCAAATGTGGAGTTCTTCGGATAAATCCAAATTGCAATTTTTTACAGCGTCGGCTGTTGGTGGTTTGTTCTCCGGTTATTCGACACCGTAAGCGTAAATAAAATAGCTTCCCCGCAAAATTTAGCAAAAAATTGATGTCACGTGACCTATGCACAAATTCAGTTACCCTGCGAAATTTAGCGGAAAAGTGAGGTCACGTGATTCATGTACGAATTCAGTTACCCCGCTAAATTTAACGGAAAAATTGACGTCATGTTATTTATGAACAAATTCAGTAACCCAGCTACATTTAGGAAAAACATTGCCGTCACGTGACCTAAGCTCCAATTCAGTTCCCCCGCTAAACTTAACGGAAAAATTGACGTCACCTGACCTATGCACCAATTCAGGTTTTCCGCTTAATTTGGTGGAAAAATTGATGTCCCGTGACCTGAAATCACGGGACTTACAGACAAGCTCAGGTCCCCCGCTAAATTTAGCGAAAACATTGACAACAGGTGATCTATGCAGCAATTCAGTTTTTCCTCTAAATTTTGCGGGAAATTTGATGTCAAGTAACCTAACGTCATGGTACCTGCAAACAAGTTCAGATTCCCCCCTCTAAATTTAGCGGAAAAATTTACATCACGCGACCTATGCACCAATTGAGTGTCCCCTCTAAATATGGCGGGAAAACACATTGCGACCTTAAAATCATTTATTCATCAACAACGTACCGACGCTAAATCAACGCAACATTTTAATATCAGATCATCGTATGACGCACAATCGGCGCAATCGTCGTCGCCATATCGTCGAATGAGCAGCGCAGCTGACGCTGTCTGAACGCATCACGTCGTGTGATCGTCGCGCAATTTTTTTATTGGTGAGTGTCTCGGATTTTTTAGATTTATTCGAAAACACAGAACCCTACATTCTATATTGTACGCTACTGTATCATGCCATATTGCCGAGAACGCGTCTCCGACTGGTCTTTTTCCGCGTCCACAAATGTGGTCCCTCGATTTCCGCCTGATGGCGTCATGGAAGTGTCATCCTGTCGCCACTATACCCGTTTTCACCTCAAGAAAAAAGCAAGTTTTGCGCATTGTTCATACGCGGCGCTAAGTAGTTCTTACGAGATATGCTTATCGGAAGAAAAAGCTATGCTTTTGGCGTTTGGAACGTGTACGTGTTGATACGATAGCCTATATCTAATCTAAAATTCACCTACATATATCTTAATTATCAGCATAAAGGGGGAAACTAGTAATGCTCCGCGAGGAGCCGGACTTGTTTTACTTCGGTTCTTGAGGTGAAAACAGGTATAGGCGATCATGGCGGTGCCCCAGCAGCGGCGGTGGATGTGGCAAATGCCTGTTCAGTTGCAGGTCGCTCTCCAATTTCACAGTCCTCGCAAGTTTCGGCAGCCAGGAATTGGGACGCGGCCACCACACCCACACTCGGATTCGCTCGTGCTTTTTGCCAGCATTTCTACGACCAACCGCCAGGATCGCGACATCCGACAGCGTGACACTTTAGGTTTTTTTGACATTATTTTTTGTCACTTCGAGATCACTTTCGATGTATGGGCCGGTTTTGACGCTAAACACGCTAGTCTGAGACGTGGCACCATATTCAGAAGACACTGACTGAACTCGGCCGAGACTATACGGAGAGGAAGTTCGTCTGCTTCTTGGGTAAGGGTTGCTGTGACGTCGGAACGCCGAGCTCTGATTGGCTGTGATTGGAAGGATAGTGGGTAGAATTGAATGCTAGCTGCCTTGAGCTCTACCCATTATCCTTACAATCAAAGCACAGCGTTCTGACGTCACCGCAACCCTCCACAAAAAGCAGACGAACTTACGCTCTGCATACTGTCCAATCAGACTCCCAACCAAACGCAGCACTGGTGTCAAATCTCGCCACGCGCTGGCCTCCAATACATGACGTCCAAACTTCAGTACTACGGCCTCGTTATCCAAAAAAGTGTTGCTACGGCTACAAAAAAAAAGTATGTTAAACTGCATTTAACATTGAAAGATGCACTCGGGATCGCATAGTGTACAAAGCTCCACTCTTGCTTGTTGCCCCCTGCCCATCTTGACAAAATGAGGCGATTTTCCATTCTCTTACTCCAAATAAGCCACTTTCCCTTCCCTCTAAATTGTTGTCTGCGCTTGTGGATGACGAGCCTGAAGGATGTTTACCGCCATGCGCACCCGTAACGCATAAAAGGAAGTGCAGAATTCTTTCCTGGAGATTGAAAAAACAGAAAAGGTAATATCGGACGTCGTGCGGAAGCAAACAGAATGTGCTCTGCAAGTAGCAGACGTATTAGGCTTTTTGGACGATATATTAGGTACGAAAGTGTCGGTGTGGACCCATATCTCGTCATTTTATGACTAAATGTATCGTGTCGGCTGCGATCATGATCATTTTGTTTATTCGAACTTTTATCCTTGATACGATGATGGACGCTTCACATCGTGAACAATATTTGTGAGGAATCGATGCGTCCACATTAGAGAAACACGACTGTATTATTGAGAGATATGAGAGGAAAGCGACAAAAAGGACGATGACGGAACAAGACATTTTGAAAAGATGTTTTCCCTGTCTTCGTCCTCATTGTGGCTTTCATGTTTTACATGTAAGCTCCTGAAGGCTTCAGTTCTTCCGGTGTATTATTTAGGTTATCTTAATATAATTTCTTTTATTTTTACTTTCTTTTTGATTATTGTCACTCGAGTGCAATAACCCATAGAAACTCTCCACGTTTAGCGAGATAAAAACCTCCTTAAGGCTAGGCCACAACAACAATCATACTGCTTTGGTCTAGCTATTTTTGTTATATCAACAAAAACAAAACTGACACGTACGCCACCCCCGACGTTATTTTTCTCGTGTCCTTTTATTTTGATCTTTTTTGGTCACTCTTTACGAGTTTATCATCGTATGACGAATTCTTGCACTCTAAAGATTTATGAGACTTTAGAATAGGTTTCTATTTATTCAATGCAACTCAAGGGTTCAGTCGTTTGTTAGCACGCAATGCCTTTTAACGGAAGCTCTTCATCCCAGCAATGTGCCTGTCCCTGCATCCATACGTCCGTGCGTCCATGCATAAATGTACCCTCCAAGCTTAATAGGAAGATTTTAATCGTTGCGTAATTATTTCCGTAAATACATGCTAACGTCATTCATCTATCACTGTTAGTGATCTTTACGATATCTTGTTTGGTCTAAAATTCAATAAAGCACCTGGTGTAGACAATATTTGTACGTACTAACTTCAACGAAATTTTTCGGTACCACGAAATGTTCTTCTGTTTATGCTGAATCGATTTATAGATGATTGCTTTATTCCGGATGAGTTGAAAATTGCTATGGTTAAGCTATTACATAAGGGAGGTTCTTTCAAGAAGATTGCGAATTACAGACCTCTTTCAATTTTACCTGCAAGTAGTCAGATTCTTTAGAAATATTTGTACTTACCTATGAACAGCTTTCTTAATAGGAACAACATATTTTCTGGTACCCAATATGGCTTTACGTCTGGAATAAGTACTATTTCCCTTTTAGAACACTTCTCTTGCGTATTATACTCTTGCTTTGATTATAACGAGGTTGCATGTGCTCTCTTTCTAGACGAAGGTAAAGCCTTCGATTCAGTACATCCTGAGCTCTTAGCAAAAAACTTGAATTACTGGGATTTCGTGGTCCTTTTATCAGGCTACTAACCAGGCACTTCTGTAATTGTGATAAATTTGTTCAAGTTCGCAATCATTTTAGTTCGAAAGCTTTTTTTTTTTTGCAATCAGGGGTATTTCAGGGATCTATATTATCTCCACTTTTGTTTAACATTTATGTAAATGACTAAGGAAATGCCATGTCTCGATGCCGTAGTTTTCAATACGCTGATGATACTGTTCTTGTTGCCACTGACTCCCGATATGATACTGCCCTTCTATGCCTACAACGCGATGCTATTTCTGTGATGAATCGTTTTTTTTTTTGTAACTCAATTTCTATTAACACACGAAGAAACAAATCTTGCTTGTTTTCATAACCCACACAAAAAGATTGTTCCCATACCGGTCCTTCTTCATGGTTCTCGATGTAGAAACTGTCGCTGTACTTCCATTCCGTTGTCTAACAGTGTAAAATACTTAGGTGTTATTTTCAATAGCGACACAACTTGGAATAGTCATCTAATATTTCTTTGCAATAAAAACCAGTATAGCTTTTTGCTAACTGGATTTCTTGATGGAAACCTGAAATCCAGTTGGCAGACAATTGTCTACAAATTGGACTTCAGGTTTTCAAAAAGAAATCCAGTTAGATTTCCAGTTTCATAATCCAGTTAGCAAAACGTTATACTGTTTTTTTTTTCGGTAGGGTTATTATGCATCTTTTACAATTCACGTTCCTTGCGTCCGTTTCATATTCGTATTGCTCATTCCCTTGCATACACTATCCTTAGGTACGGAATGACAGTATTTTATCGTTGTTCTCTTACTTGGCGTACGAATGTTAACTCTATTTAAAAAAAAAATGTTCTTCAGAACGTGACTTAAAATTTAGACATCCCACCTGAAGCGAATCTGTTTTCTTCTCTGCATTTGCCTTCGTTTGATGCATTGTTCTTTCACTCTGTTGTTCATAGGCACTTTTGGTGTAGTGAATTCCTGCATACTCATGTACTTGCAACAGTTTTCAGGCATAGTCCAATGTTTTCAATTCCAAGATGTTTTACTCGCTTTGGTTATTTTCGTAGAAACTTTTATCTTCATAACATCTTTAATTCCTTACCTGATCAGATCATTTCTTTGACATCGAAGCGTGCGTTAAAATAGCGTCCGCGAAAGAACGTTTTGTATTTTTGTAGTGAATATGTTTTCTTGATATTTCTATTGGTATTTGTTTTTTTTTGGTTGCTGCGCTTTGTTGCTGGCTGCCTGGTAGAGCCCGACATGTTCCAGAGACTTGGGCTGACCCGACACTCATTTGTATTTTTATCTGCAATGAAGTTATTATTATTATTATTATGAGTCACCTGGTTGTTGCGACGATTGGTCTGGTGGCTACGTATGACGTCAGGTGGACACGCATAATGATGTCACGTGGACACGGAAAATGATGTCACGTGACTACACGAAATGACGTCACAAGAGATCGTAGAAACGACGTCACCAGATACCGCTGCGTCACGTAACTTAAGTTATCATGTAACATGTAGTAATTACATAATGACTGTAACCTATCGGGATTACGTGATCACGTAGATACGAACTCCCAGTGACACGGAGCGACCCAGAGAGCTTCATATGCTCAGGGGTGCCTCTGTGACCCCTCAGCATGTGAAGTTCCGGGACCCCTCAGAATTTCCGGTGTCACCAACAAGATCCCGTGACGTCTATATTTCACTCTGAATATAGCGGAAAATGTATTCAGCGTGAATTCACTGATGAAAATTCCCAGGCAATCCGTTCCGGCGTTCGAAAGAATCTACAGGCGTCACATAAAAAAAAAAAAAAATGTTAGAAGAAAATCCAGGCAAAGCAAGTTTGATCTGGATGAATCACGTCACGCTTCATCTCACTAGTCGCAGCGTCTGGACGCAACGCTCCACAGCGCGGCGCAAGAAACTAGAGCCAGGCTCAACTTCCCAACGCAGCGTGTTGCCGTGACCAATCAGAAACCGAGAGAACAAAAAAAAAAAATTACACCATCTTCCCGAGGGGAACCATGGGGTGATGCGGAGCATCGTGTTGGTTCCGAGGAAATAGTCAGTTGCGTGCTGACGTCGAGAGATGGTGCCACCGACTGCCCTAGCGTTACCCCCTACGCGAGCCTTCGTCGCGGCTCGCGGCAGAGAAACTTGGAACGCTCGCCGCTCGCCGTTTATTTTTTTCACACTTGAAGGAGAGGAGACTAGAGGAGGAGAGTATCGCGTGCGCGCGCGGTGTGAGGAGAAGCGAACGCACGCGCAGTGCACGCAGCTGGTAGAGAGATAGAGGGGAGAGTAACGCGCAGCTGTTGGAGAGAGGGAAGGAGGAGAGTTGCGCGTGCGTAGTTCGAGTGCCGACTACAACGCCGACGCCGCGGGACATAGACCCGAGCAAGAGATGCTCCGCATCTAAAAAAAAAAGGAGGATCATGTGTCACCCGCGCCCGTCCGAGACACGCTACCGGTCCCGTTCAGAGTGGCACTTTGCTTTTGCTCGCTCGGGAGCGATAGGGACGCGGGAGTGGTAAAGTAACGGTTGCAGGTTGTTCTTAGATTGCGCTGGTTATAGCTGAGCAGAAGTCGAGGAAGCCAGCGGGATCGCTTCAAGACCAGTCACGTTGACGATGTCGCCGGGTGCCGCCAGATTTTTCGCCTAACTTGTACTCTGTGTACAAGTTAGGCACAAACGCTCTTCGCTACGCTGTGCAACCGCACGCCGCAACTGAACGCACCACGTTCAGAACGAAATGTGTGTATAGACCTTAAGAATGCCGGCAGAAAAACACGCATATTAAAAAGAAAAAGGCGGTACACTGTGTACCTATCCTTCGCTTTCATACTTGGTCTGCAACGCACTCTCAACTGAGTCTGGACTACGCATTTGCGTTTGAGTGTGTTTGACTGCGTTGCAACCGCTTGCGACTACTTATTGCCGATCCACACAACGAACTGATCCGGGGACGGATTGATCACGTGACGACATGGCCGCGGTTCGTCCGTCTTTCAAGCGCATCCACACTAGGGAGACGACGAGCAGACGCCAGTGAGGACGGCCCTAACCTTTTCGCCACCCCACAGTGCCGCGAAACTCCAACATCGCACCGTGGCACCGTTGTGCAAGAGAGAAATCGACGTTTGCTACCACGATAAAGAATTGAACGCCGCTGTTACGTACAGATCGAGAACAACCACCGTGATAGGCTTCGGACGAAGCGCCACTAGCTTTAATAACCCAAGGCATGACAGTGACACGGGTATGGACATGCTCGGGAAGGCTTCGGCGTATAGAAGCGACGAAGTTCTGGGTTCGCGGAGGGGCGTTTGGAGATGCCTTCACGCACCCCGCGCTCATGCACACCAGAACCACAAGACAGGTCTTGCTCGGTGAAAGGCAGATTGGACGTGCAAGAGTTATCGCGGCGTGATAGACGACATTTTCACGTAAGCTTCTTGACAAGGACCCGGAGGACTATACCGGAACCTGCGTCGCGTCCGCTGGGCAAAGTTTCTGCAGTTTCCGTTAAGCGGGAAACCAAGAATCGCGCGACAAAATGACCAGCAAACGCACAAAACACAACGATTCGTCATTTTTGTTGTAATCGCCCGAATAAAAAATGGAAGAAAACATTGTATCGTTATCAGGATAAACACTTTTCAAGTCAATATCCCGCCAAATATCCGCGAGTACGCGCGGTCGCGGACGAGGTGTGGATCGCAGGAGAATCGGTGACGTGACGGTCAGATGATACACGGTTCGCGGACGAAAATCGCGATTTGGTCCATCGTGTGAATCGGCTATTAAGAAGAGCGGATACACTGACGCCATCTACCGGGTAGCCCGGGAACACTTGCGATCTGCGTATATTTCCTGAACTAAAGTGAACATCTTCACAGTACTTGCGAGGTGAAAATCTACGCATTTGGTTACGAAAAATGGTTGCTTATAACATTGTTTCAAGTCCTAGATGACAGAAGGATACACACGAAGTTAGAAAATATCCCCAGGTTGAAAGAAGTGTTCTATGGCTACCCGATAGATGGCGCCAGCGTGTCGTCTCGTTATAAGCGGTCACAAACGGTCGCGACGCAGTCGGTCGCAGGATCGAGCCTGCATATTAATTTAGCCCTTGACGTGCACGCGTAATCATGAAAATGAGTTGCACATGAAGCCACGTGCCCGAGCCAGCAGCTTTTAGATCAATGTAAACTAAGTATTAAACAGAGTGTAATAAAAAAACAAAGACAATCAAAGTTTTGAAGAGTGCTTATTCCACGTCTCGATTACTGCAAACGCGAGCTCGACATAATGAAACCGACAAGACTTGCCCAACTTCGCCGCGTGGAACATCAGCGGTGAACAGGAGCAAAAGAAACAGACATGCCATTTTATTTATTTTATTACGTCCCTCCCAAAATACAATGTGTCTGTCTTTTCCACGCCGCGCCAATCTCCGAGACTCCCCCGCGTCTGTGCATGCTCGCGGATTCGAGCGCTACTTTAAAATTCATGAGAGGGAGCCGGTGCTGCCGAGCTGGAGAGAATTGCGTCGCTATTCTTCCATCTTTGGTCTGCTTTTGCACTTCTTTGTGTTGTCGAAAACGCCTCCACGTGCACAAAAAAAAGAAGTTTTTTTTTTTTTAATTTATCTGACGTTTTTTTGTGTTTTTTCTTCTGCCCACAAGCCACATGCCACATTTTCTAACACGGCGTCTGCTCCCTATAAAAATAAAACTGAGTTTACTGCGCTAGAACAGGGTGAAAAGGGAGGCGATATTATTGGGGACGAGATAAAGCAATTCGCAACTTCAAGGGTGTGCATTTAATCCTCCCTTCATCTGTTTCAAAATTCTGCAGCCAATCCGCTTCAGTTTTCGCGGCTTATTGGGTCAGGGGGAAGCGCCCCTCTTCTCCCTCGCGTCCTTTCCGCTGCGTGGCGCCACCTCCTTCCCCTTCCCCCCCCCCCCCCCCCCCCCCCCCCCGGGGTGACAAATAGGAGGCACTTTTTTCAGCTTGTTGCCTACAAAGCTCCGTGTGTACCCAGTACAGGAACTGTACACTACAGGTTGTACGTCACCTAAACCTCGATCGAGTGCGGGGATCGAATTGGGCGCGAGCGCCGCGTCATCGGTCGGCTCGGGCTGGTGTCCAATCAGTGCGAGATCAATCTAATGTTATGTTATAATCAATCTTATGGGCGTATGTCACCTACAAACTCAATAAAAAAATAATGTTCTTGCGATTTATAATGAACCGCTAAATTGTTACGCTCTCCGGACAATATCGAGTTCATTTAAAAACTGCACCAAGTTCACTGAAATTCCTTTCGAAGCGAATGCACGCCACCTTTGCCTGCATGGCAAACACAGTAGAATTTTAAGATTAAAATTACCTTCTTGAGAAGCATGTTCATCTTGCGCTCAACCCTTCAGTATGCACTCCTGTCAAGAGCGTTCCAGCGCTTTCGTATCCCGCGCTCCGAAGCTGTCCCGTTCTGTTTAGATAATAAATAGAGGTCAAATAATGGGCCAACTCGAATGAAAGAACGCAAGTTTTGAGTCGGTGGGTAAGCTAGTTTCGTCCACAACAACAGAAAGTGGCTTTGGGTTTTTTTAGAGGGGTGAGCAAAGACACCAACTAAAATATTAAGAAAAAAAATCAATACCCTATTTGGTCCTGTGATTATCGGTTTTATATTTGTACTAATATGTATAAGCGTATATCTTGGTATGCACAACTTGCGGTCTAAGCGGGCAGATCGGCGAATGATACAGCCGTAAATACGTGCATACATAAAATGAAAACTGCGATATGGCACTAAGCATGACGGAAGCAAGTGAAACACGTTGTGATCAGTGCCAGACAACAGGCGTCCTTTTTTTTTAAGTCTAAACAGACTCTTTGTATCGTTCTCCAACGAACGCTCATCATAGAGCGCAGTAAAGCCACAGTAAAACACACGCGCAAAAAGAAACAAAAAATACCGAAAAATGCATGAAATACGAAAGACGCAGAAATCGTTCAACAATCTTTTTTTTTTTTTCCTCTAAAAAGTCAACGCATTCTCGCACTATTCTGGCAAAGGCAGTGGTAACCCAGAATGTGCTGCAACGCCGAGTAGACGCGATCGCAGCCCCGCTATTTTTGCGAGAGCGGCAACTTTGGAAAGAGGACGTACCGGAACGGAGATTATTAAAGCCTCGAGATAAAATTCACGATTAGCGTTTCTCACGTATAAAAGACAAGTTCAACTATGGTTGTGCAAACGAGCGAGACACAGTGAGTGCTTTAGGGGAGTTAGAAAAGCCGCTTCGTGCTATGCTTTCCTTGCGAACGGCTTAATCCAAAAAGCGCACTGAAGTAGTAAAACGAAAAGTGATGTGAGAAGTGTTGCTATCGCAAATACGGCTGGTGCCGCGCACGGCAAAAAAGTCGGGCACAATTTTCCAAATCCGTATTCGATTCGGCGCGCGTAACTTTTCAACGACTACATCAACCACGCTGACGTCAAATTTGCCTACGTGATTAGCCCAGGACGCATGCGGACGTCCGCTTTCCCCAACCTTCTTCGCTTTTCCCCACAACAAAGGTCGTTCCAAAACTGTCCGCAAGCAAAGGTGAAACATCCGCTATCGCCCGGCAAATGCCGTGCGCGGTACAAGCCGTGTCCTGCATGGACAGCCGTTGAAAGAACCTTGCATAGAATAGCTTCGTTCGATTTCCCTTCACCTCTTCCACCGGTGCAGAAAAGTGCAAGGCAGTGCACTTCCGGTGTGTGTATTGAGATATGAGCGGAAGTACACCACCCTACACTTTACTGCACCTGTGCAGGGGGTGCAGGTAAATCGAACGGAGGCCTTCTGCTTGTTTATCGCATCAAAAATTGATAGTAGTATAAAAAGTAAGTTCTGTACCATCTCACTACCTTGAAAATTAACCTTCGAGAAATAACATGAAAAGGTATACAAAAATCACCCTGTAGGAACGTTTTTTAACATGTCCTGTTCATAAATCGTTCCCAGTATATCTTGTCTCTTCATGTCAACTAAATGGTGATACGGAACACCGTCGCTGAAGACTTCCTTTATTCGAAAGGCTTCGGTTGTATAATTCTGTTTGTTAGCCTTTTCAAAGACCCCTTTATATTTTTGTAATCTCACTGTATCACCGACTTTGAATTTCGGCTTCTTATTAATTTTCGGAGGAGTCATTTTCGGTGGAACCTCTTTATTCTTTTTCAATGAAGCTTCGGTCGGAGTCATTTTAATAGAGCGAGGATAGGATGTATTATAGTTTTTAACAACTTTGCCCAAAACCTGTGGATTCTGCACCTCTTTCTAATTTCTCTTTTAATGTTCTTTTTGAACCTTTTACGAACAGATGCTTTTAGTTCCGAATAACTACTAATAAGTATAATTTCCTTGATTCTGAAACAATCTCAATACTTCACTATTATAAATCTCTAGTCCTTTATCTGTTTGTACCTTTTTAAGTATTCTCTTTGACTTAAATATTTCAAGGAACGCCTGAGTCATTTGTTCACCTGTTTTGTTCTTTAACGGTATTACTCATGAATATTTCGAGAACATAACTATGCAAGTTAGAAGATATTTATAACCTTTTACTTCAATAAGATCAGATTGCCATTGATAATTTATTCCTTGAACAATCACATTTTTCAGACTTGATTTTTTAACTTTGTTTTTCGGAACTTTATATTCACAGGCTTACCCTGCTTTAGTTTCTGAATTTGAGTGGAAGTAAGAAACGATCTAGAAGTTTTGGGATTAGCCCTCGGATCAATTCGTATTTTACATTCTTCTTCTTTCTGCATTGAAGTTTTAAGCTTCTTTTGTTGACCTTCTGATAGGTGTACTGGGTAAAGCATACACGCATCTATAAGAAAACAATTCATATTTTTGGCAAACATAATTTTACCATCAAATGAATGAAAGAATGAATGAAAGTTTATTGGGATTTTCACGGGCCAAGCCGGGTAAGGAGGTAGTGGCAAAAGGCATTTCTGCCTGACTGGGCCTCTACCCCCGCAGTTTACAGAATTGCAAAAGGTGGCACGGTATACAGCTTTGTAGCATTTGTTTCTGCTTCAATATACATGCCTGTGTAAGCAAAATACCTTACATGCAGCTCAGTAAACAAAAATTACATTTCATACCGCACAATAGACAAAGAATACTCATCAGCTTTGGTATTCACATGTCCTGTGGAGGACCCAAGGTAGCCATAAAAAAACACATTTCTACAACGCGTAACAGATGTCTTTGTCTATAAGTATTCGGTTAGTCTCATTCTTATATTTATACATGTACTTATTTAAGGAATATGAAACTGGTTGCAATGCTGCATTTAGTAATTTCGGTTTTACCTCTGAAAATGTGTATTTAGAAAATAAGAACACTTTGGGTTTCACTCAATGAGAAATCGACTTACCAGATGATGCTAAGAGCCTTTCTAGAGATTTTAATGAATTCGCCACCAATTCATTTTTTTGCATATCAAAGCAAACATTATTTTATTGCATACGAAAGTGTTAAGGTTTTCTAAGCAAAAGCATTTACCATTGAAAATTTTACAGAGGTTCAGAAGAAATATCCAACGTAATAGAACCTTTTTATTTGTTAAATTTAATTTGTCTATTCTGTTGATCTGTAATTTTTAAAGAAAACTTCATGATCTCACTATACTGTATCTCAAAATTCTTCATTGGGTTTGGACTAAATTCTCGCCATGGATTAGGTTCTTTGTTTGGAACAAACCTGTAAAGTAAATCATTTTTTATCAAAACTCCATTCTCATCTGAATAAGAATCTTTGACTTAGCTACAATGAACAAATATTGTGCTCATATCTCTTTCAACATTGACTGCAAAATTCCCTATCAGTTCAGTTTCTTCCTTATCACTTCCATATAGTAATACTTGAATGCATGTATCTTTCTCAAATGAATTTATTTTCTGAAATCCACTTTCCATCCTTTCTTTAGGGTTATTGATATTCTATTAATAATACCTGTTGGTAGGGCAGAGAAAATTGGAATATCCTCTTTTGCATTTTAAACTATTTAACCAAATCAAAATTCAAAGTATCAAAATCATGGTTATACCATCATAAATTATTATATGTTTTGCTCCCCATTTATCAAAAACTCATGGTGAAACGTTATTTCTTTAAGTTTGCAGGTATATTATGTTATGCGAGTCATGTGAAAGGGATTGCAAATTCTTTTGATCGCAATAAAATATTTTCGGTTTGGATCTAATTTCTGTGTCTTGGCAAATGTTATATTACCTTCACCATTTATAAGAGTTTTAAATATTAGAATATCCTTCATTTATTATACTGAAATAGTTTGTTCATATAATCGTTTATGCTGGATCGTTATTTTTTAATCTCTAATACTATATACATTATAGAACATGACTCATTACAAGTTCCTCAGAATTATTGACACCACTTTTTTGTTAAATATTAATATATAATGTTTTAAGGTCATCAACACTTGTATAAATACCATTTCCAACGATTTTTCTCAGATTACTTATTATATTCCTTAGTCAATCTTTGTATTTTCTAGGAAGTTAAATTTTTCCATCAAAAACAGTATATTGTACTAACTGTTTTTTCCCTCTTCATCACCAGCCTTTTTATTTTTCTGCCTAGTTATCCTTTTTGACTTCCTAATGATTGTGATAATCTTATCTATTCATCTAGATTTTCTTCAAGTTCATCTACATTATCTCGGTATTCATTGAACGTGTCTTCCTAACAAGGTAGTTGAAGGTTTTTTTAATAAAAACCCTCACCAAGCGTTTTATTGATTTCTTCTAAATATAGCTCGAGATTAAGATTTATTGGAGTGGATGCAGTAACGGCTGGCAAACTTGGATTCTCTAATATTTGTGCAAGGTCAAATGTTTGTTCCTTTATCTTTGCATACTTATATTTTATCGTCTGAATCTGATAGTTAAGTTATTTTGTGGCAGGGTTTGAGACTAATTGCATATCATTTCTTAATGATACCTTCGCCTCTTTGATATGTATCACTCGATTTTAAGGACTTTTTCATCCTTTATAATGTCCCGTCACATGTTGACATACATTTCTATATCCATTTATACAGGCAAATGTTTTTATACTTAAATTATTTTCAGTAAACAAAATATCTTAGTACACTATATGAAATATTACTCAGAGTTTATATAAGAATCCCAATGAATCAATGGCAATGTACTAGTATGACCATTTCAAAATATATTTTAGGGTCCAAGTGGTTGTAGCAAAACAAATTGTTTTTAATTTAGTGTTTGACTATGTTTATTAAAACAGGCTGTATGTGTATGTAAACATTTTAAGTGAACAGAAATATTTATTCATTCAGAATGTTTTTAAGAAACTAAACGAAAGGACAGGTGAAGAAGAAGCATCCTTTAGTGAATATGAAAATGATATATTAGATGCTAATGGTTTGGATTAATTTAAACATAATCCTATGGTTATTGACGATTTCGTAAATACTCGAGATAAAACAAATTTGGAAACATTTTCAGATTTTTTTTACAATGTCAAGGAAGAATTGCTCAATTATATTTATCGCTCACGATTTACAGAGTATTCCACCGGTATTAAAGATGAATTGCAACCATCTCACTTTTTTGGATTTAAAGTTAATGGGATATGAAAACATTTGAAAGTGAATTTGCGTTAGGTAAACCTCAAAGGGTTTACATCCCTGTAACATAACATGAATATAACATTTTACGAATCGATAAAGTGAACAATGAGTATAAAATACATTTTGATAACAGATATTTCATCTATATAAATATGTGGAACGAGATACTGGTTTTAAATACAAACATTACAGGAATTAGAGGAGATCTGGGGATTAGATTTCAATTGATGATCAGGGGAATTTTGATATGAAAAAGAAAAAAGTTGGTAATATTAAAAAACACAATGAAAACCTCGATGCTGTTAATCTTATCACCTTGAAGAATAGAAGTAAGGTAAACAATGAAAAATATAAGTATTTAAAAGGAAATCATGCAACAATAAAAGGAAGTCTTAAAATAATTTTAAGAAATTAAAAGAAAGCCATGAAAAATTAGAGAAAATTATGAAAAACCAAAAAAGGAGTTTAGCATAAGTACATAAATTTGAGCTATCCTCTAAACAATACACCAGTTGACAAAAATATAAGATTTAAACAACATGGTTTATATAATATTGAACTTTTAATTACAAAAAATAAACACAGAGAACGAATTTGTATAATAAGTTGGGAATTATATTGTTCGTTCCGTGAAGATCTACTAAACAAATCTAGTAACTTTATTGAATTATCGTTTACAAGCCTCGTTGTTAATAATGATAAAATTTCTTTTAAGATGAATGGTGACAACATCACACTGAATAATTGGTATCTTATAGTGGAAAACCTTTATCCTTTTAGCAAATAACATTCATATGCTAATGAAGTTATTCCATCTTCCAAAATTCTTTTATCATCCTGAAAGGTTAGCGTTTTCTTCGCTACTGTATCGGTGTATATTTCATGATTTTTCGATCTTCTCACATTTTGGTTTATGACAACATATTTTTTATCTTCTACTTTTTGTAAGCTTCGAAGTGTAGATTCTTTTTCACTATATATTTTTAACTCTTTTGCCCTTCTTCGATATCCTTGTACCATGAGCTTTATAAGAATAACATTTTGGTCTGTGTCACAAATTTCATTAGGATATTTCCATTAAATTCATCTTTTAACACACCGATTACCTTTTTTATTATCATCGGTATATAGTTCGTGCTCTCTTGGGAAATCAAAGGCATCAAAATACTCCTTCATTTCTTTCACAACTTTGTGGCTGTCTTCAGTCTGGATGTTATATATTAATGTATCTGTGTCGTTACAGAGAATCTATCCTCTCACCGTATCTATTTTTGATAACATTATAGCGAAAGTCGTACATCAAGGTCTTTGAGAAATTCAGGACTGAAATTCCAATACATAGTGACTTGTTAGAAACTCTTTTTGCTTTGTGAAAATGAATAGAAACCACATCCTCACTGAATATTTTTGTGAATTTGGAGCTTGAGTTTTTTTTTTTTTTTCATACGTTTTGACGCATTTTGAGATCTGAGACTAATTCTATACGCTGTTTGTTTCTTACGTTCTTTATTGTCTTTCCATATACAACACTGTTCATAACTAAAAAAATCTTTTCAAAAGGCATTTTTGCACTGACTTCGCAGTCTTGTGCTAAGGTCTATGTAATCCTTGATAAAATGATTTTTTATCTAGGTTACTTTTATTCAAAATTTAATGTATTTCTTTAAGTCCACGTAATGAACAACATATTTATTTTTATCTACTATGGTTAGAAAACGTTCTTCTGTTGAGTTAATCGAAGCCAATGGAAAGTCACTATAGTTATCGTGTAATTCGTTTGTATATTTTAGATTGGCTTCGAGGATGTAGCCATATTCTTTTGATAAAGACTGATGAGGATCTATAAACTCGAAATCCTCATATAATAATGGTTGGGATAATGCCCATTCATATAGGTTATTTGCATATAAATACTGCAGATTGTTTGATGGTTTCGTTGGATCGTAATTTGGTAGATATATATTACTTGCTTCCGCATATCTGTGTTACATCGGACATTCCAAGTGTTATTCCTTTTTCTATTATAAGGAATATGCCCATATCTGTAATCTTTGCAAGTTTAATTTTAGTCAATTTTAACATGGCGTCCCAAGCTAAACCCGGACTTGTATAGTACAAACATGGGTCTAATTTATATGATTTGAGACAAGCATCTAGGAAGTTCTGGGATACATCTACGAGCAATAAAACATCTTAAAATAAGGATCAGAGCATTCTCCTAGTGTTTTACAGTATTTTTATAAACAGTTAATCCTCCTTCATATTCTTCGTCTTTTATTTTATCTCACGCAATTTTTCTTGTACATTTACCACTAGAAGGAAATTCGGTTTCATTATATTTTTAATAGAATCTGTGTAATCATAAGGAAGTACACATTTTTGTAACAGGATGACATCTTTTAGATATTTGGATGCCTCTATTAACTGTTCATTAGATAGGTTTGAAATAAGTTCAATCAAACTTTTGTTGTTAAATTTAAAACTATATAGAAATCTCAATTATTTTTTTCTTTACTATTTCTGAGAATGATATATATTTTTCTTCGTTGTTTGGAAGAAGCTCACAATCTGTTTTTTATATTTTAGGTTTTTATTAATAAATGACAGTCATATCCGGATAAGTTATGAAAGAAAACTGGAAAAACCTTGAGGCATGATAATTTACATTACAACTGTTACAAGCCGGGCCTGTAAATTTTCCCTTTCAATGATCGTGTTCGTATACCTCGTTTTTCTTGAATGGTTTCAGACGTATGTAGCAGTCATGGACATTATCGTGTATTTCTCGTTGATTTCTCATTCAGAACAATTATTTCTTTGTTTGCCCTCAATTAAATTTCCTTAACAATATTTATAACCTTTTCACAAAAGAATTTTGCAGTACTTTGTTCCCGAAAAATGTAGCAGTAGAACGTTTCTATCATTTTAAGCACTGACAACATATATTCCAAACCTGGATGGTATGTGAGTTTGGTATGCTGTATTTTCCCTGCATTCTGATCTATTGGCTGAAGAACCGATTCGAAATCAGCAAAGATAGCACACGGAAGTCTGAGTTTTCAAAAATACTTATTAAATTAAATATCACCATATTTTGGTAGTACGACTTTTTGAATTTCGTTATTTTTAAAATTTTTTGTGGTCATTCAAACTATCTTTTTTCGTGGTTTGATGAAGGCATCGCTCGCATGTATATGCCTTTCCATTATGTTCTGAGTGGGAGACTAATCTGCTAAGATTCTTTATCAACTAATAATCTTATTTATGGAATTTTACAATTGATAAATACCATCAGTCTTATATCAGTACATCAGTACAGGTAAATACATTTCAGCACAGTATGATTCAGCAACATGAATGAAAATCATCCACACGTCAGTATGCGTCATCACAAGGTGAAACACGTCAGTACACAACACTTCAAAGATCAAAGATTCACATTTTACCTATAATAAAAAAAAACATTCACTATCAACTGATACTATATCTGCATGCAGGTCGCTCCATTCGGAAATGGTTTCCGTGAAAAATAAAGCTTCACGTAGTTTGTCCGGAATTTCATTTCACGTTTTTTTGTTTCGCGATGATTTCTTCTATCTAAGGTGTAATGGGGCGTTTTTAGATATAAAGATTTGTTAACTCCGGTTAGATTGTTATAATAGCATAAATAAGTTTCAGTCTGCATTTTCTACGTCTGGTATCAAGAGATTCCATTTCGATAGAAGCTTTCGTTTGTGTGACACTTTCTTTCCTTGAGTATTGTTTTAGAATAAACCTAACTGCTCTAATTTGTACGGACTTGATCTTACTTATTAAGTATTTCTGGTGCGAGTCGCCCACGGCGCTTGCATACTCAAATTGAGGTCTCACCAAAGCACAATATGCCTCTTCTTTTAGAATTTCGGGGTGCTGTGCTTAAGTTCCGTATGGCTAAAATAAGAACCCTACCAGACAGGTTCTCAGAAAGAATAGCACCAAGATATTTAAATTCAGACACTTTTTGTTGCGGGTCCCTTCCGATGACGCAAGATGATTCAAGATTACTTTTCTTTTTAGTAAATGTGACATCAACGCGCTTTCCTGTGTTTGAATTTAGTTGCCACTTCTGGCACTATATAATAATAATAATAATAATAATAATAATAATGCAATTAAATGCAAAGGTGCAAGCGAGCTGGACAAGAATGACAAAAATTATCCCTGGAGAATTGCTCTAGTGACGTCTAACCCCTGGTTAGCTCAGTTGGTAGAGCGCTCCACCTGTAATGGAGAGGTCCCGGGTTCGATACCCGGACCAGGCGGATTTTTTCGGTCGCTCACCAGTCACCTAGCTGTGTTTGGAGATTTGTGTTTGTCCTTTGTACCTCTCGTTCCCCTTCTCCAGGGATAATTTTCCTCATTCTTGTCCAGCTCGCTTGCACCTTTGCATTTAATTGCATTATAATTATAACCTTAAATTGCAAGCTTCACCCTTGTTGTTGTTAGACTGGTGGCAGCTGATAAAATCCGTTTGCTCTAGTGACGTCTAACCCCTGGTTAGCTCAGTTGGTAGAGCGCTCCAACTGTAATGGAGAGGTCCCGGGTTCGATACCCGGACCAGGCGGATTTTTTCGGTTGCTCACCAGTCACTTAGCTGTGTATGGCGATTTATGTTTGTCCTTTGTCCCTCTCGTTCCACTTCTCCAGGAATTATTTTCATAATAATAATAATGGTTTATTTTCCAGTGCCCACA
Organism: Ixodes persulcatus; assembly: GCA_013358835.2. NCBI lineage: Eukaryota > Metazoa > Arthropoda > Arachnida > Ixodida > Ixodidae > Ixodes > Ixodes persulcatus. Next base: position 241,301 of record JABSTQ010010918.1, on the reverse strand, counting down.
AACAACCTAGCGGTCTACTGTGTGGTGCACAAACATGGGTGAATTATTATACATATAAGGCAAAATACAAATTATCAAAGAAGAACTAACAACAAACAAAAGCAAAAAAAAATTAGGGGTAGGCTTGATTTGGCCTGCTTAAGGCAATTGCATCCATTCGCGTAAATGTTGCATAAAATCCTGATGTGCACTAAAAATATCAAAGTTATTCTGATGTGCATTATTAAAATCAATTTGAACCCTCACAAAAGGTGACACAGGTGATGCACAGGAGGGGTAAAACGTTGATTTGTTCCTAATGGTTCGCGGTGGAACATGGAAGGAAATAGACTGCAATAAGTCCGTCGAGTTTACCTCACCATGCACAACTTTGTATAGAAACATAAAATCTCGGAGCGTTCACGCCCTCAACTCGCAGCCAGAACAAGCGGCCACGTGATCTGGAGCCGATTATATGCCGCCAATGTTGATCATAGCCACGCGCTGGGGTTGGCAAAGCACAGGACACGCGCTGAGTTCCAGACATTGTTATGGCTCGGCTGTTGTCGTCGTTGCAGCGATTGACACGGGCCACTACTCGAATGCTTCTCGAGCTATCAATTATCACGAGCCTAAATCGAGTGCCCACGCAATGCTCGGGTCCAATCTATGAACCGCATTCAAATATCGTCATACGGGTGTACTGCGATCCCCGCGTTACGTCATCGAATTTTGCAAGGAGAGATTGAATGAAAATGATCGCTTTTGTCTTGAAATTACACCGCAACAAAGGAGTTTCTTGGCCAGTGGCATTGCATGCGAGTATCCTTGAGTCCCACTATGCCAGTAAGCTCGTGTAAAGTGAAAAACATTCCAATTGAATATCGTTGCACTGCTCCTTTAAGTATTTCTGGTGCGAATCGCCCACGGCGCTTGCATACTCAAATTGAGGTCTCACCAAAGCACAATATGCCTCTTCTTTTAGAATTTCGGGGTGCTGTGCTTAAGTTCCGTATGGCTAAAATAAGAAACCCTACCAGACAGGTTCTCAGAAAGAATAGCACCAAGATATTTAAATTCAGACACTTTTTGTTGCGGGTCCCTTCCGATGACGCAAGATGATTCAAGATTACTTTTCTTTTTAGTAAATGTGACATCAACGCGCCTTCCTGTGTTTGAATTTAGTTGCCACTTCTGGCACTATATAATAATAATAATAATAATAATAATAATAATAATAATAATAATAATTATAAAGCAATTAAATGCAAAGGTGCAAGCGAGCTGGACAAGAATGACAAAAATTATCCCTGGAGAATTGCTCTAGTGACGTCTAACCCCATGTTAGCTCAGTTGGTAGAGCGCTCCACCTGTAATGGAGAGGTCCCGGGTTCGATACCCGGACCAGGCGGATTTTTTCGGTCGCTCACCAGTCACCTAGCTGTGTTTGGAGATTTGCGTTTGTCCTTTGTACCTCTCGTTCCTCTTCTCCAGGGATAATTTTCGTCATTCTTGTCCAGCTCGCTTGCACCTTTGCATTTAATTGCATTATAATTATAACCTTAAATTGCAAGCTTCACCCTTGTTGGTGTTAGACTGGTGGCAGCTGATAAAATTCGTTTGCTCTAGTGACGTCTAACCCCTGGTTAGCTCAGTTGGTTGAGCGCTCCAACTGTAATGGAGAGGTCCCGGGTTCGATAACCGGACCAGGCGGATTTTTTCGGTCGCTCACCAGTCACCTAGCTGTGTTTGGAGATTTGTGTTTGTCCTTTGTCCCTCTCGTTCCACTTCTCCAGGAATTATTTTCATAATAATAATAATGGTTTATTTTCCAGTGCCCACAAACAACCTACCGGTCTACTGTGTGGTGCACAAACATGGGTGAATTATTATACATATAAAGCAAAATACAAATTATCAAAGAAGATCTAACAACAAACACAAGCAAAAAAAAAAATTAGGGGTAGGCTTGATTTGGCCTGCTTAAGGCAATTGCATCCATTCGCGTAAATGTTGCATAAAATCCTGATGTGCACTAAAAATATCAAAGTTATTCTGATGTGCATTATTAAAATCAATTTGAACCCTCACAAAAGGTGTCACAGGTGATGCACAGGAGGGGTAAAACGTTGATTTGTTCCTAATGATTCGCGGTGGAACATGGAAGGAAATAGACTGCAATAAGTCCGTCGAGTTTACCTCACCATGCACAACTTTGTATAGAAACAAATCTCGGTACTGTCTTCTCACAGTCAGTTTGTGCAATAGAAACCTGTGATGCAATGATTCGTAGTGGTTGAAACATCCCCTTCCAATATACCTATCATAGACAATTCTAATCATTCGCTTCTCTACATTTTCAATCTAGCTTGCGAGGTAGTCAGTAAATTCCAAACCACAGAGCAAAATTCTAACCGTGATCTAACCCAAGACTTATACAAATGCAATAAACATGAAGGGGCAGAAAATTGGCGACATAAACGTGAAATCATACCTAATACTCTTATCGCTGGATTTACGGTTGTAACAACATGATTATTAAAAGAAAGTGCGCTGTCAAGACAGACGCCAAGATCTCTGATAAACGATACAGGGGAAATTGGGGCGCCACCAACAGTGTACGCAAAGGAAATTCTCTCGCGCTTTCTAGATAGCACAATAGATCTAGTTTTTTGCGGGTTCAGTGACGAACAGTTTTCGGTACAGCGTGCAAAAACAGAATCTACATCATCTTGAAAACTGGAACAATCAGACACTGACTCGACACTTATGAAAAGCTTAACGTCATCAGCGAAAAGAAGAATTTTGGCATTCTTAACGCAAGAAACAATATCATTTAGAAACAAAAGAAATAACATGGGTCCTAGAATTGAACCCTGTGGCACACCGGAACTCGAAATAAACTCATCAAAGTAGCTACCGGAAACACGAACCGAATTGCGGCGATGGCCGAGATAGTATGAAAACCACTGGAGCGCAGTAATTCAAAAATGAGCATAAATTTTATTCTACGAACCTGCTTTTCAAAAAACCGTGCTGAAAAGTAAAAGTAAATCCGCTTATGCACTACTTTTTCGAAAACCTTCGCGAAGCCGCATAACAACGAAACAGGACGGTAATTCTTAACTAAAGTAGAATCACCGGCTTTAAAGACAGGAACTACTACCGAGTATTTACAGAGCTCAGAAAACTTAGCCTGAGTTAGGGACAAGTTAGAAATATGCTTCAACACAGGTACAAAAAGAGAGGAGCAACCTTAATAATAAACTAGGTATGTCATCAATACCGGGGGATAATTTAGGTTTAAGTTTACTTATGGCTTCTAAAATGTCGTCATCGTCAACCTTAAAAGTAGGCAGAAGATCCCCACACTGGATACCAACGTCACTAAAAGCGCCACCTTGTTGTGCCGGTGAATAGCAAGAACTAAGAAAATCAGCAAAACGATTCGCAATTTCTCCTGGCACACAGTGATAACCATCATCATCACGAAGACAGACATTTGGTCAATTCTCCCGCAAGTGTCGTCTAGTGAAGCGCCAGAACGCCTTAAGATTTTTAGTCAGACTATGTTCAATGCCATTTAAGTGCAACCGGTTATCTTGTTCGTAAAGTGTTTTGACCAGACTACGATATATACTGAACTTCTGATACCATATCTGCAATCCTGATTTCTTAAACATGCGATGAGAGTGTAGTTTCTTTCGGGATGCAATTTTTAAATCTTTTGAAAACCAACTCGGATAATGAGAGGAGCGCGCCAGCTGTTACGGAATAAATGCCTCGAGTGAGCCTTTGACAACTGAGGTCATTTTGATAGTAGCCGTGTCAACTTCACCATCTTTAAAGACATCATATTGATACGATCCAAGTTCTGTTGCAAGAGTGACATATCAGCGGTATTATTTATTGTGCTGTAAATAACACTATAACAGACCTGATACTAAAAGAGGCACAGGATTCTATATAATTAATGACAACTAAAAATAACAGTGGCCCCAAAACAGACCCCTGAGGGACATCCAAAGTTGCATCGACATATTCATAGATTTCTTACCTCTCAAAACGACATAGTTTTCTCTCACTCAGGTTGTCTTTTATCCACGTGAGTATAGTATTATCAATATTTAGAACACTCATTTTATGTAGCAACAAATTGTGAGAGACAGAATCAAACGCTTTGCAAAAATCGACAAAAATTGCGTCAGTTTGCAGTGTTTTCAGCTGCACGAACCAAATTTTGAAAAAGTTTAATTTACTCGGTACTGCAAGAAACGCCTTTGCGAAAACCATGTTGATTTGGAGTGAAAAGGTTTTTATCTTCCAAGTGTTTCGTCACATTACTATACACGATAAGTTCCAACGCGTTATAAGATATACGACTCAGTGAAATCGGCCTATAGTTTTCTACATTTTATTTTGATCCAGTCTTGTGAACTGGCACGACCTACGCTTTTTTTTTAATTCTTTAGGCAATTGTTTAGTTTCAAGACATTTGTAAAAAATATATATAAATATTCGGACACTATACGCGAGCGAGCTTTTAGTACCTTGGGAGATATCTCATCTTTTATCCATGTTGCCTTTCCCTCCTCTTGTGAGCCTACTTTTTATCCCCCCCCCCCCTCCTTTACCGTTATCGCGACAGGGAGGCATGAGGATTCCGTACGGTTCGCATGGTTCATGTAAGTAAAAAAGGCGGTACTACTTTGAATTTTGTGCGATTTTCGGTTGGTTTTTCACAGGTGTGTTTCAGTAATAATTGCCGCTTTAAGTACACCAATGGAAAGTAGACGTACCTGCATGTCCACAGTTTGTTTCACTTTATGCGTAAGCGAAGACAAATCTACAAGAACAAGTACGTGTTTCTGAACTGTGGTTTAACTGCACGAGCTATGAAAGCCCGGAGCCCGCTCGTGTAGCTTCCGCTGCGCTCGCATTTAACATGAATCGTAGAAGTTGCTCCTCGCAGATGACAAGTCTCGCAGCCCTACGCAGACATAATACGACCTTGTAAAATGTCATCGTAAGCTCTCAGACAATAAGAAAGGAGTCAACTGCTTAAGAGCTTTTTGTCGCGCACCTCGCCAGTTATGATCAAGTAACGCGTTATGAAAAGAAGGAAAAAAATAATGTCTGCCGACTCCATAGCCATAAAGTGTTTCATCGAGTGCCTACGCCCTCTATCAAAGTTACATTGTGCCGTCCTCTAGAGCGCGTGTCAAATGTAGGAAAAAAGAAAGAAACAAACGAAAGGCACGAAAAATAAATTGGTCATGACAAAGGCTTTTGGAAAGGGGACCAAAAAGGGAAATGAATACGGCGGGCAAAGGAGCATACCGACTCGCCGACACGACACGACAGGAAAACTCAGTCCGAACAAGATGCACGGCGGGGAATAGGGAGACGTCCGAAGAATTCACCGATGGGAATTCAGTGAGCGACGAAGGGGAAACAAACAAACACAAAAAAGGTACGATCTGACGTGTTTTATAGAGTCGACAGACTGAAGAAGAATCCGAGCAGAATAAGACAGGGGGAGACTCCGGGCCGCGCCGGTCTACGGTGGTGAAGGAGGAGGCACCCCATCCGACACGGGCAGCCCAGCCCGAAGCCAGTCGGCCCAAGAATCCATGAATAACGGATGCGGCACCCGAAACAAGACGAGGGCGGGGAGACGCACGCGACGCCGAAGATGCGGAGCTCGGAGGAATTGCAACTTTCGTCGTTGAATTCCCCGAGCCTCTCCTCTGGGTCCGCGCCGTGGTGTCCCGGGCTGTGGAAATCGTGGTTTCTTCTTTTTTTTTTTTGTTCTTTATTTGATGGTTTGTTGACTGGGAGGGCACATCCCAAGGAGACGAGCAAAAATCATTGACGTCAGAAAAATAGAGAAAAGAATGGAGTAATATGTTGGTAGCTATGCTTGTTGTTTTAAATAGGTTTACATTTAAATTGAGCGTCGGCATCTGACGTACCGAACTTGGAGAAAAAAGGCAAATGCACCGGCGCCTGTTCTGAATGCCAATGTCCTCGCGAACGTACGAGAAACCTAAAGAGACGGCGCACCTCGATGGTATTTTTTAACGTGAAGCGCTCTCTGGCTAGGTGTTCGCCATTTCGTGAAGCCGAGATAAAAGCGTGGCCGCGAGGCTCGACACTGATTGGTTGACGGGTGGGACGCTGAATGGTTAACGGGGAGGTCATGGGACCAGAGGGGTAGGCGAGGAGAAGCTGCCCACCTCTGCGCCGTGAAAGAGGGGAGCTCGAGAGTATGGAAGGCTCTGGGAGATCGCTAGGTTCATCAGCCCGATTAGCGGTAGTATCACTTCATTCTAGGAACAACTATCAAATTTGTCACGCGTTAAACTTTCTGATGAAGACTTGCCGTGAACGTAGGCGTCTGGCGTCTGGAAACTCAGGCAATCACTAAACGTTTATGGTTCCAGAACGTTTCACGCATGCAACACAATTGTTTAGCAAGTGTCCGTAATTTTTTTTCTATTTCGTGTATATTTTGTTTTCAATAATTCGCTTTTATATTGTGTTCACGATTTTAATGTTAAGAAAGAACTACAAAATAAAAAACCTTGCACCAACACATAAAACGCATGTCTTTATTTTCATGTGTGGCATAAATATATTATATACTACACTCCTCTGAAACATTTGCGAAGAGATGCATCAAGTTGTTATTTTTTTCTGGGGGTTATTGTTTATATCACTTTCTGCTTTGACTACTATGTTTACCCCCTAGAGAGGGCTAACCCTCTTACAATCATTCGGTTGCAGATCATAGCAAGAATCTGAAACCCATATAACATTTCTCCATAGAGGAATCCCGCCTTGAAATGTGATAATACCTGGACATTTCGTTGCTTTTGGTCTCGCAAAAGGCACATGCTCTACTGTCTAGGCGCACGCTCGTACCCTTCGTAAGTGCTTCTGTAGGATTTTATACTTTTTTTTTTGTTAAATATTAGGATTACCCGAATGTCATGAAAAAAAAAAAACACACAAACCAAAACGTAAGTAGCTGTCCAAAGAAAATGATTTTCTGAAAACATGTCATAGAAATTTTTCGTTTCAATCAATCTCCTATAAAATACAGTGCAAAAACAATACCTCGGAATATGCCACTTTTGCCCAATAAAAATTAGATTACAACGTCATCTTCTTCACGAGCAAGATAAAAAAAGAAAGCGTTCACATGTCGAGTGCTAGAAAATCATAAGCGCAGTGGACATCACAAGATCAGGAAAAAACGCGTACCAATTAACGTTCTCTTACCAACTCGACTCTCGGACAACGCGCCGCCGCGATGGTGAAGCTGCTGTCGGCATTGCACATGCGCAGAAGCTTTACCTCACGCGAATCTGGTTTCACGCGTAGTGCCCACAACTGGTGTGGCCGAACTCGACCTTGTTTGTAAACAGTGTGTTGGTGTATACACCGCATCACCGTAAGAGCCTAGACAAAGGTCAGACCACGTGCAAGTACAAACACACACACACACACTAACAGCGTTGTTCAGGGAGAATTCGCCCCTATCGATTGTTCCTACCAGTGTTGTACGGAACGGCGTTCCTAGAACGCGTTCATTTTAGGAGGAACGAAGGAACGCCGCCGTTCCATCTTGCATCGGTGAAACTGGAACGGGAACTCGTTACATTTTTACTAAAACAAAACAAAAAAGTGTTCCCGTTTTTTTTTATAGTCCAGTCAGGTAAATTTTACTGCATTTCCAAGGGGGAAACTCTAAGAGCTATAAAAACAATAACGTTATGAAGAGCAGGGATCTTGTTAACCTTTTTGTTACTTATTTGAAGATTTATTTTGTGGGGTCCTCGCTTGGGAACAGCTCAGGCGCATGCGAGGTGGTGGACATTGATTCTTTCTTTGAGTGCCCGATACTGCGGCAAAAAAATAAAACTTTTAGTGGAAGGAAGAGACACAGAAAGAGGGACATCTCAAACTCAGCGACTTTCTTTGCTTCCACAAATCTTTATATACCCAGAAATCTAAGGGTGACTACAGCCATCAATTAACTTCCGCAAAGAGACCTTCAGCTACAACAAGAGCAGGTTATCAGACATCGGACGCAGCGTTGTAGATAAAGCATGGGTCACTTAAAAGATACTCAAAAACTAACCTTCATTCCCCTCCCCCCACCTTCCCTTAATATTTAAACCACCAGTCCTTCTTCACGAAGAAGGACTGGTGGTTTTCAAGACTGACCTCGAAAGCCCTACCACCTTCTCCACTTGCTCGTCTTGCGGACAGCAACATTGATCAGAAGCAACTGTTAAGTTCAAACAAGGGACTTAGATTAAAACGTGTGGGGTTGTAAAACGTGCGTGCAATGGGGAGTCACCCTTTGTTAAAGAATAAAAAAATTAACCCCGCTCCCTCTTCCCGGCTCACAGTATGTTTGGCTCGTCTGAATCGCCAACCACAAACAGGAAAATGGTGAAACACTGAGATTTTAAAGTTGAATATATCAACAAATAGAACCTTGCTTCCGGTTGTTTTCTTCTCCTGATGTCCTTCCATCATGGCATTCAAATTCTTATGTTGCCATTTGATGGGATATATATATATATAAAGAACTTCGTTTGAACTAAGTAAATATCGTATTAGTACAATAGAGAAGTAACGTATATGTAAGGATACATTCCATTTATTAAACGGTAACGTGAACGAGTTTCTTTCTCACCGATGGAACTTGTAACGGGAACGCGTTCCAAAAATCAGAAGGAACGAGGAACAAGATTTGGTTCCACTTTTTGAGGAACGTGTACTACACTAAATCCAACCGACGATAGCAAACGTAGAAAGATGGCGAAAACCCAGACGTCGCGCTCTTGGCGCTGCTTAAGGCTCTGTTATACTCCGACGTAACGCGCGCGCAAGCGAACGCTGGCCTAAATCTGCTACGTCACGTCAGTCACGTCGCGCGCGTCAAAAATTCGCCCTCTTTATACTCCGGCGTCCCTGGCGGCTCCCGCGGCGCGCGTCGGTGGGCCGCCAGCGCGGCGCATGCGCAGAATCTGACTACGAGGGCAGGTTTCCTGCTAGAGTGCGCCACTTCCGGTTCCTTCTCGTTTCGAATAGCATTCGAAAATTCTCGCGCCTCTTGAGCGCCAAGTTCGAGCGATGGCGTGGACGTACCTTGCACGACGAAAAGTCTCCGCTTGCACTGCTGGTGCACCGCCTGCGCCGCAAGCGTAGGCGGTCAATGTACATACGGTACATCTTTGACAAGCGCACGGTCTACGGTACTCAAGCTTCCTCGTGTCGTAGACACACGGGTGAGGACGAATTCCCTCGATCAGCTTCTCGACGACCGAGTCCGATTCTTCGAACATGACGCTACACGGAGTGGTGCTCCCGTCGTCTGCTATTGCTCGCATTCGCCGCGCTTCCCGCGCGAGGGCTGCCGGGAGCCAACGCGTGATGCATTCTGGTCCGGCGTCGCTGGCGCGGCCGGCGCGGAATACGGCATGTCCCCTTTTGGCGTCGAGGCGGTCAGGCTGCGTCGAACGCCGCCGGTCGCGTCGGTTACGCCACGACGCCGGAGTATACACCAACTCATGTTTACAAACAAACCGGAGCGCCCCTAGCAGACGCCACCGGCGCCGCGCATACGCGGTGGACGGTGGGCAAGAAGCCCGCCGTCGCCCATAAACAAACCATTGAATTGCGTTCTTGTCGGCGTCGGTGGGAGCCCCCGTGCTCTTTTTCGCGTGGGAATTGTTGATTCTACGTCCTCCTAACAATGTCTGACTACTTGAGTGGCTTCAGCAAAATTAACGAGGCAAAACTTCGCGTGAATAATGTGACGTGCGGCGATTCATTTCACGTGGACGCCGCAGAATGGGCGCTAAAGCCTGACTCCCACGGTGAGATTCTGCTCGCTATCTTCAGTCGCGACGTCGCTCGGGCTGCAAAAGCTTGGACCGTAGCAGAGATGGTGGACGTCGATACTGAAAACGGCAGAGTAGATTCGGGCATTACAAGTCGGTGACGGCCACTGGTAACAATAATCACAATCTTCTTGTATCTACTGTTTACACTTAGCCTACTTTCCCCATCCAACCTTCAAAAGTGTTTTGAGGCCTGCACTTAGTTCTTAGAGCAATTACCGGGTCAACGTTTGATTTACGGGCCGCTGTCGTTTGAACGAGCTGACGACAAAAAGCAGAGAAGTTTGAAAGAGCAGACGACAGTTCGAACGCATACGCAATGGTGCGGGCAAGCACCGCGTCCCGCGTCAACAAACCATTGGAATGTCACGTTGTCGTTGCCTTTGTGAGTATTCGTGCTCATTGTCGCGTTGGAATGGTCGATTCTAGATCCTCATAGCAATGTCTTATCACTTCAATCGCCTGAGCGAAATTATCAAGGCTCGTTACGCCGCTAAACTTTGCGTAAATAATTTGACGTGCGGCGATTCATTCGCATGAACGCCGCAGAATGGACGTCAAAACCATGATGAGATTCTTCTAGCTATTTTCGGTGGCGACATCGCTCGTGCTGCAAAAGTGTAGAAGGTAGCGGCGATGATCGACGTCGATACTGAAAATCGGAAGCGGGAAGAGATCAAGCGTAACAAGTCGGTGATGGCCACTGGTACCAATGATCAACATCTTGTATCTACTGTTTACACCGAGCCTACTTATGTCTTTTGAGGCCTGCAATTACTTCTTATTGCAATCACCGGGTCAAAGTTTGGTCTATGGGCCGCTTTTGTTTGAACGAGCAGACGACAAAAAGCAGACAAGTTTGAAAGAGCAGACGAAAGTTCGAACCACTGATCTCAATGACAATTGCTGGATCGCGTCTGCCCGCTCCGCGAATGCGGTCACTGGCGGCCATCTTTAGGTAGAGTTATATCACCTCTAGCCAAGATACAGCTGCTGAAGCCACTTGGCAGCCACCATCATCTATCCATGGCAGACGGCGTTTTGGCAGTTGTGGTGGCAGGCTGCCATCAAAATAGCGTGGGTTATATTCCGTGACTCATTGAAATTGATTGCCGAAACATGTTTTTAAAACCCGGCGTGAACGGTAGCCCGGTCTTTGAGGACCCGGTGAAAGTTTCACGAAATCGCGCAGCACCGGGGAAAAGCAGCACAGCACGCATCGAAAGTCGCATCGAAAGAAGCATCGAAAGCAGACGCCGGTACGTAGTCTGCTTTCGATGCGAGCTGCGCTGCTTTCCCCCGGTGCTGCGCTTTCGTAAAACTTTCGCCGGGTCCTCAAAGACGAGGCTACCGTTCCCGCCGGGTTTCAAGAATCTGCTTCGTCGAACAACTTCAATCAAGCACGAAATATCACCCACGGTACAGTGTACTAGATCTACGGCTATTTTATGGCAGCCTGCCGCCATTGCGCTGTCCGCCATATTACTATGATGGCTAGAGATGATATAACTCTAGCTAAAGATGGCCGACCGTGGCCGCATTCCGGTCCATAGGCAGAGCTGGTCAAACGCGATCCAGCAATTGTCATTGAGATCAGTGGTTCGAACAATCAGGCGGCCGTGTGAATTTGAAGACGCACTGAACCCGTGGCTGGTCCGGACAACTTGGCGATTTTCTCTCGTTCACGTTGGAGCAAAACAAATACATCTGGCGACCACAAAGTGTTGCCCGCACAAGCAATCGTAGTTCGACAGCGTCTGCTTTGCCCTTTTCACGGCTACTATCTACGTTCTCGGACGAACGGAGGGGGCAGAAACACATGAAAACTGATCTTCAAACCTTTCCAGGCTCTCTTGGTACAGCCCCGTCGCAGTATTTTGACGAGAAGGCAGGTTTTTTGTCTGGTTTTTTTCCGAGAGAACACAGGAATGCATGTCTCGCACGGCGACTTCTGCCCACCACCCCAGACCGGAAGTGCGATCGACGCGCCACCACCGCGACGTGACGTCGGAGAGTTGAGTTCGTGTTGACGCGCTCGCACGCGCGCACGCGTTACGTCGGAGTATAACAGAGCCTTTAACTGACCCCATTAGCTCGTGGCGTCGGCTGCGCTTTCATTTGAGGTTAAATGAAAGGCTTATTCACGCAAGAGCGTTTTCTTACTTCTTTTTTTTATGTTGCGTTATGAGTGACCATGACATCCGTGCGTCTCATGTCGCGTGCAAAGCTACTCCCTGAATTGGTTATCACGCTTCATGCCAAGTACGGATGTCACGGTGACACTCAACGTAAGCAGACGTAAGCTTCCTGTAACGCAACATAACGTCAGAAAACGGGGCTGTGTGAACCATTAACATCATCTGATTTTAATGGTTCAAAAAACGGGACAGGAAAAGCGCTCTTTCCTGTCTTCCCTTTCTTCCTTCCGTTGTCCTTGCACTATTTTTTGGTGCTGTGTGAACCAGCCTGAAGAGTTATGGGGACGAGTTATAGGTTAAAGACTGACGACCAGTTCGCACTTCCCTCTTTCCCCCGCTTCCTCCTCTCCTCGCTTTTACCCTGTTCACCGCTGACTGTTTCCTCCTCTCCATGGTGAGGAGGATCTTCTGCCTTGCAGAATCTCGAGTCTGGTCGTCGACCTTTAACCAAAAATAATTTGGCACCCCCCGGAAAGCAATCCCTGATGCTCGTAATGACTCCCTGGCAGGTCAGAAAGAAGTGGTGCTCGTGAAAATAGGGCAACGGGAAAAAGACAAACACTCATCGCCAGTAAACTTATTGAAGCGGACGGAGCTGTAAGTTAAGCCAAATGAAATAATCCGACGAATGCACAGCTAGTGAACTACGTTTGCAGTTTTATTACAGACGGGATGAAATAGGAAATCCCCGGCGTAGTTATTTAGGCCGCGAGCTTTTTTTTTTCTTTTTCTTTTCAACTTTCTTGAAAGGCAGCCAACATGTGCCTGACGACTGAAAACGTGCGGGAAACGCAGTCCCAAAAACGTTAAAAAGGGAAGACGGACTAAAAAAAAAAAAATGATATAGTGTTTAGCAAAATAAGTTGCGAACAAGAAGCACAAAAAAATAAAGAAGCAGAACACTAAGCAAAAAATAAAATAAAACAAGGGCAAATGCAAGTTTGAGTACAAACAACGAGGTCGTAACAGTAGCTGACAAACACGGACACAAATACAAACAAACACAGCCCGGGTCGGCGGTCTTCAAGGGTAATCCAAAGCCAGACGGAAGACGTAGCGACGAGTAGACCACTTTGCACACACCCAAACAGAAAACAAAAGACAGCCTCGAATATCTTTGACAGCGCGGCCGGGAAACTGAGGATAATCTCGGAGAGTCATCATTCCCGCTGGCTTCTCTCAGCCCCATCCAGATCAAAGAAGGATTCCAGCTGAGGGGGGAAGTCGAGACAAAGGAGGACCGGGGGCAAAACGAGCCAAACCAGAGACCGAAGACTCACCACAGCCACGGAGACGGACACGATGGAACGGCTTCAAACGTACGCTGATAAGGCAAAACCACAAAAGCAAAAATATCTAAGCCGCAGTCTAGTAAACCTAAGCGAGCGAGGAGAAAGAGACCGAAAAGGAAGCGAGAGAAGTGACCTGGGCACGTCGTTCTTTCGTCTACCGATAGCATCGCGCTCGCACGGCGGGTCCCCACGTATCAAAGGTGATACATCGTCTCCGTGTCCGTAAGGCTCTTTTCACTTGCAGTTAGATTCTTTTTAGAAGTTTTTGAAACGTCAATTCCGACTTTTTTTAGTTTTTAGGGTCGTTTTTTTATTACAGGTGACTAAGCAGGTAAGTAGAGGAACAATGCAACTATATACATAAAATGTGTCACACACCGCGCGTGTACAGAGTGCAACGGTCATCCAACATTTCAAACCTGAGTGCCATACGTTTCAGCTTTCGGGAAGCGAAAATATGAGTTTGTGGTTAACCCCCTCCCCCCCCCCCCCCCCCGCACACACACACACACACACGGAAAAAACGAAACAAAAAAAAAACAACGACTACAACAAGGAAAGGTAAAGCTTGACGGAAGATACTAAAGAAACTAGCCAAAAGCACTCTTCACGAAAGCCACGGCAGCAACTACGTACCCGAAAGTATTTCTGGGATATCTTTTCGTCGCGATCTTCGGTCAACCTGCGGAGATGTGCGAGGGGTTGTCCATCCGATTTTTATCGATGTCCAGAGGCCCTCCGTTTTCGGCTACGACTGCGTGGGTATACAAAAAAGAGCGCCGCCGCGCTTCCTGACAAGAATCTCTCAAGAAATGCGTGGAAGCACCTCCCAGAAATCTTTGAGTCCATTGTTTTGTTCCTCGTTTATGCAGCATAAGGTAAGCGGCCCTTCTCTATTTCTGAGCGAAATTCTCCGAGGGCATTGAACCACACAGGCAGAGAGGCCGCCATCTTTTGGGGGCAATCAAGGCTGACAACATATGATCGCGTGGGGGATTTCATAGTTTTAGGCAAACGAAGTTTCGGTTTGCTTGAAACAAATGAAGAGGAAAATGAGAAAGGAGGAAAGTAATACGGGATCCTAGTTTACAATCCCGTTTCGTTCCGTGAAAACGTAACTGAAACAATCTGAGCTTAGAGAAACGAAAGAAAAGGTAAAAATAACAATCGAAATGTTATTAATATTCGAAGGAAGACCATTTTAGGTAGAACAACCCTACTGATCAATCTATCTATTGCTACGAGGTGATTATTAAGTAACCGAATAAAATGCAAGGAGCATAAAGAGAAACATATGCGTAAAGATACACAAAAATGGTAAAGAACGTATTTTTTTTAATCTCGCTTTTATGTTTTGCACTCTGACTTTTTTTCTTTGCACTCTATTATCTCCATCTTTCTCATCCTCTTTCTTTTCAATTAAAAACATACGCTAATTGCACTGTGATACAAGCGCACTTATTTAACGCTAGGTTTTCTAGTATAAGCCACTAAAATATAAAAAAAAAATAACTTAAATATTTTAGCTTAGTACCGGCCAGTGTGCAATAAAGCAAAAGTTAGCATTTAAATATAAAATCGCCGCAACATTTTGGGGAATTGGATATCTATTAACATACCATATACTCGCAATGGTTTTCATGTCTACCACCTGCCGAGAATCAATTACATACACAGATACCTGCATCGATGCGCCATAGACCTATACAAAATCAGAAGCAAGCCATCCGGAACGCTTGCCCAGTCACCCAAGTCAATTTGTCCACAGTCATCAAACAACAAGGCGTCCAGAACTAGACCATACCGTGACCCCACTCCCCATACAAACACCCTCACACACATATCAGATACGGGTCGACAGGGCAAACACTACGGCGCTGCCTCGTAACTGCACAATAGCGTATAGATCAGGAACACCGGAGACACCACTTCGTCGATCCAGCCCGCTCCTCTGCACGCCTCGCTCGTCAGCTTCCATCCGTCTGCGGACGAAGAGGAACAGCGGCAGCGCAGGAACGAGCAAAGACGGCCAAAAAAGATAAGCCATATACTACGAGGGGCGAACCACACCGTGGCGCACACGTAGCTTCGACATCTCGAACGAAACTGTCGTATACCGCGTTTATTTACTTCGTCATCTCGGGTCCAGACGGCGGGGAATTCAGAAGGAACCCACTATAAAAGTTCGCTTTACCTTGCGAGGGGCAGCAGCGTACGCTACGACCCATCCCAGCCAAGCAAGCGTTGCGAAAGCATCACGTGCTCGCCGCTCGCGAAGGCCACGTGATTCCCACAGAGCATTGGATTGGCTTAGATGATTGGTATAGCGTTCCTTGCGGACCTTTGTAAGGTAAAACGGAGTGTAGTAATAAACTAGTTAGCGATCTCAGTGAAAAGCGAGGACCGCGGAGAGGATCGTCGCGTTCCTATACCGTCCTTGTCCTACCGTGACGTCGGCAGCAAGCCGCTCTTTCGTCTGAGCAGCGGCGACAATGCGCTAGGGAGTTATGGCTGCAGCGTCGTACCGAAAAGAGGATCTCGAGGTCGGCACCGGCGAAAAGGAATCTCGAGAAGCCTCCCGCCGCAACAGAAACGAGACGAGGTGGGGGCTTCGGTGACCCATCTTACGGCCGGTCCGTCCACTGTCACAGCCGTCGAAGACGGGACGTGAGTGAGAGCCGGTGGTGGGGAAAAACAAGAAGAGGAGCCGCAAGAAAGACGCGTCGTAACTTTAAATCAACCCGGCCGACGTCCCTCTGAGGTCCCCAGACGGCAGGTGACGAAATCTTGGAACCGTCTCGCTTCTGCTTTTTCGAAGGCAACCGAAAAACCAGCAACAAAAAGCTAAGCGCTCTGGAACGAAGCCTGTCTCCTCCGCACGAAGGTATACTGGCAGCAGGACACCGGCGGTGATGGCTATTTCAGATAACGGAGTTGTCTCTTCAGCTCTCGAAGTTTTATTTTTTTTTAATTGTTTTTGTTGCTTTTGACAAAAACATTCGTCGGCAAAAGTAAAAAAAAAGTGTACATATCCGGGAACAACGTCGCGGCTATGTTTCTCTGACTTGGGGTCGTACAGCGTTGGAGGACGTCCTGTGGTCAGAGTTAAGTGCGACTCCTTCTTGTTTTATTTTCAAACTTTTGACGCGTGTGTCAGAAAACACTCGAGTTGGGTTTCGAGGGACAAACGCTGAAATGAAGGAGGACAGTAGAAGAAGGAGTAGTGCCTTCCTCTGGCGCCAGTGAGACGACAGGACTGAGTGGACGGTAGTGGTGTACCCAAGTGGACCCGTCCTTGGCAGGAATGTCGCCGCTTGTCAGGATGTGCCTTTCTATATGTATGACTTCTTGTTTTACCACGCGGGAACACTCGAGGGTGCTTTACTTTTAAATTGGACAGGAGACCCAAAACACATGCCTCGCTTGTTTTCGTACTCGGCTTTTACTTGCACACGCGGTTCACAGTGGGCGACTGATGTCGGCTGTTGTCGCCACGCTCGGCTCTGGTCTCGACACGGCGCGACACTCATGGTATCGTCTGGGTTGTGTAACGACTCTTGTTTTGACAAGGTTGTCATTGCGGGTAGATGCCGAATTTCGATATCCAAGAAAGGAACCAGTGGCTTAAGAAAAAACAATGAAACATCTTAGTTTTGTTTGGTTTGTTTGTGTTCGACTCTGGGTTATGTTCCTGAGTGCTACAACAAGGCAAGGTTGGCTGAAGCAAGATGCTATGCGAGGTCTTCAGACAATTGGTTAAAAGACGAAAGCTGCAGGGATAGCGACATGCTTAAGCCCAACGGTGACATCGCGTAAAAGCCGTTGTTTTTACCCGTGCTTGAAGCAACTAGATTTGCTTACATTTGCCAGCTCCTGTACCTATTTATACACCGTACGCAACGAACAGGCTGAATCACGAATTGCTAATAATTTGCGGCGTACGTGGCGATCAAGGAGTCAGATCCAGAACAAGCTTGTCATATGGACTTGTTTAATGAACCAAGTCGTTCAAATCGTTCAAACCCGAAAGTTTCTGCAAAAGTAGGTAAGAGAGCCTTAGTTCAGCCGAGAAAAACTTTCCTACAGTCCGCACTGCGCTTGGCGCCTTCCATTAAACACAAACGTAAATGAAAAAAAAAATCTGAAAGGGTATTTTTGTTTAATGAAAGAACAGTCAGTGCGCGGGCGAGCTGGTGGATGTTGATTATGACGTAGAATACCCGACACTGTGGTAAAAACTGGGAAACTTGGTTGAAGGAAAAATACAAAGAGAAAGAACGTTTCAAACTCAGCTACTGCGTTTATTTTCTCAAAGTCTTATATATCCACAACCTAATCACCGACAACCGACATCACAAAGCCAACCTTTGTTATACAATCCTACCCGCATTGATCTTCACTTGAACCGTAAACCGTGACCTCAATCCCAAACTGAAACCTTGTCATCTTGAACTACCCGTGCGCTTACAGAAGCCAGCACAATCAAACTGTTCGTGCGATGCTCTGACCGTTTGTTTATAGCATTTATTAGAGAGTTTTAGTAGATCGCGTTTTCAGGCCACGCTATTTGTAGCGGGAGCTCGCGCTGCCACTTCGATGTATGCTCTCAAGCGCGCGCAGCGTAGTGGTAGCGGGCCTTCGAAAACCATCTACTAAAACTCCCAATTGAATAGGTGAAACGGTACACACCCTAAGCGTATCGAATAGAAGATATGTTTCAATCAACGACCATATGTCCTCTTTGCTCGGTATTAATTCTGGTGTTCCCCAGGGAAGCATTCTGGGACCACTTCTATTTCTTTTTTTATATAAACGATATTGTAACTATTGACCCTGATGTAAATTTTATAATTTACGCAGACGATACGAGTATAATCATTTCTGATAAAAATTATGAACATCTTGTTACCAGAGCAAATATTGTGCTATCTAAATTAAAATGTTGGTGCGAAATTAACTCCCTCCATATAAATACTAATAAGAGCAAGGCTGTAATATTTCAACTACATTCTAGAACTCAAGGAAATTTATTCCTTCCTTTCAAATATGGTTCCGATATTATTCATTGTGTTGAATTTGTAAAAACTCTGGGTGTATTTTTTTCCTTTAACATGCCCTGGTCTGAACATGTTAAATATGTTCGTACTAAACTTTCAAAAATAGTTGGAGTAATAAACAAATATAGAAACGTTTTACCTACCAATATAAAACTTCAAATTTTCAAATAATTATTTTTCCCCGTCTTAGGATACGCGCATCTGATATGGGGATCCACTGGTTTAACCAACTTAAATTTGCTCCGCGTGCTGCAGAAAAAAGCTCTTCGTGCAATAGCCAATGTTCCTACGACCTCACCATCATTGCCTCTCTTTGATAAATTTTCCATAACCGACGTATCAAAACTTTACAGTCAACGCTTAATATTAACGTACCAATTGGCCCTAAAAGGTAAATCCGAAACATTTCTGAACCTCGCTGACCTTCATTTGCAAATTCCAATTTATCAAACCCGTCAAATACATCCATGGCAAATACCAAAATCATGTATGAACTTTGGACATCAAAGAATTAAAAATGCCCTTCCTCACTTACTAAATCATATCGCATCGCTAGAAATTGATATCACTTCACTTAATAAAAATAGCATCGTTAACATTGTATAAAAAAATGCACATTCTATGACTCATTAACATTGTATAAAAATGCACATTGTATTGTTTTTTTATATTTGTTTGTTTATTCGATGATTTCTTTTTGCGCTGTCTGCCATGTAGGGCTGCCAGGGGCTCGTCAAGCTGCATATAAGCAGCTTTTTCCCTTGGTATCCCCCATCATGTGATGGAAAATAAAAGTTGAGTTGATTTGAAGTTGATTTGATTTGATTTGATATTGTATCACGAATACTGCAATTTAGAATTCAAGACAAAAAGTTTAGTATAGGGCGTTTATGTTTATGTTTTTTTATTTATTGATGCCCACCAGCAACAACATGCCTTCCCCTTGGTGCATCACATCCCAGAAAGAGGAAACACACACACACACACACACACACACACACACACACAAAACTGCAGCATCATACACACAAAATACTAGATTAAAAAAAGATACAGAAAACTAATTCCCATATCCTATTATAGTTCTGATATTACTAAGTTTTAAAATATAGTTTAGAGGCATGACCATGTGTCTAAGCTTAGACGCATGATCATAAACAATTTAGTGTTTGAATGATTGAATGCCTGAATGCTGTGATTTGAATTTCTCAAGCCACATTTGGCCTTAGTGGTATACTTGCGTGAGTGAAGGACCTCATTTTATTAACTTTGGCACCTCAAGTTCGCTAACTATAGCTGTATAACTCTGATAGCTGCGTTCTTTTTTTTATAATTACGTTACTTTCTTCTTATTCTTGTTTTCTACAAAACTTGTTTTTTCCTTCCTCACACAAAGTAGCAAACGGAGAGTTTTCCGATTTTTTTGTTTGTTTGTGTGTTTGATCCCTTTCAATAATTTCCAAAGTATTCGCCGAAAGCTTCAGAACGCCGCGTTTCAATCGTGATTGATTTGACGGTAATCAAAGGCAGCAGTGCATAATGAAGAAGGGTATAATTGAAGTCCTACAGAACACATTCCTACACAAACAGACCTATTCAGTCCCAGATCCAGCCTCTAATTGTGGATGTACTCCTAAAGTCTATAACCTTCTCTGCTAACGCGATAGGTACAGCCGTCTTGTTTTACGTACACTAGTTATTCCGTGAAGTGTAATTGCTTTGCGCCATTATGGGACACCTCCAAATTGGGCGCGCATGCCTTATATACGCCTAGTTTTGCAACTTAACGGATGGAAACAGGCCCCACACTGCAGCTCCCTGTCGTCGCTTTCTTTTCACTTTTCACACATAGCGGATGAATACGCAATAAAAAAGTGGTCTTGAATGGTCCGCCTCAAAGAGTCCTCGAGTGTTTCCGGTGATTTATTATCGAGAAAAGACAGTTAAAAAAAGTATTATCGGCCTTCTTTTGTAAGTAGTATGACTCATTTAAACGCCAACTAATGAAGAACGGGGAAAAAACAAAAACGCACCTAAAGTCCTATCACCGCGACTGCGTTGATCTCTGTGACCTCTACAAACTCCTGTCGTGTCTTCTCCTCTCCAGGTACGTAGGAAAGTCATAAAAGAGACGTAGACGGAAAACCACGAAGTCTGCGAGGACGTTCCACCGCTTCTATAGGCAACCATCGCAACAAGAACAAACCAAAGTGCGGCGCGATTCTTCGCACCTCGCCAGTCGTCCCCTTTCGTCGCCACGCTGAAGGCAGGGTGACGTGTATCAGCCAGTCTTTGCGCCTCTTCCTCGTCGATTGCAGACGCCGTTTGCAGTGCTCGCCATGCGTGTGACAAGCGCTCCGTCATGGCGAGACAGGGCGGACACTTACTCTCGCGGCTGTCACGGCACGCGGAGACACATCACGCCCCGCAGTAGCCAGCGGCAGTTAGTGAGTTGGACGGTTTAACACCTGCGGTTGGAACACTTACGTTTTACTTTTCTTTGACTATTGCGTGGTAGCGAATCAATATAGACAATTTCAATTTTTGGTTGTGTCACCTCTTGTAGGCGACTTCGCCAAATAAAAATGAAGAGACACGTTGTTAGCATTGAAGGAAAATGATGGAAAATGATGGACAGGAATGGTATAGAAATGTACGCCATCGAATATTTGCTGGTTCCTTGACTTGGAATAGTGATTCTACTGTTGCATTCAGTAAAAGTAATATATGCATATCTATCTATCTATCTATCTATCTATCTATCTATCTATCTATCTATCTATCTATCTATCTATCTATCTATAAATATATATATATATATATATATATCTACGCTCCGTGCGGGAACTATAGGGGGCGCTTTAAAAAACGCGCGTAGCGCCGTTAGCAGAGGAGCTGGCGTTCGACAGTGAGGAGCGCTCAGCAGCCTGCGGCGCCTTTTCGCATGCAGAGCTGTGGCGGCGGAAGCGCGCACGGACGGAACTTTTGCTTTTTGAGCCGATACGTTGAGGGTGATGCTGCATGAGTGCTTGGGCAGAAGGGCATTTAGCTGTTCTCCACTTCTTATACATTGAGTTTGAGTCGTTATTTGGGGTAATTTCTCTAGTAGCGGTCGAAAAAGGTGTTTGAGCAATTTTCCGAAAAGCAAGATGGCCGCCACCATACTTTTTCTCAGTGGAAAATTTGTTTCGCTCGTCGCTGTAAACGTAGGATTGAAACAACTTTACGAAAAGATGTTCCAAAGCCTAGAAAACAAAGTTGTCGGCCAACACACGGTTTGGCCGTCAAAGGGTTTTGCGGTCAGTTGTTGTGTAATAACCTGGTTGTGCGAGGTGCCGATTTTCGGCACACAGGTACTTGGACATGACCGTAACTTTACACAATACGTATTATATCAGAAAGAGGTGTCAGAGCGAAGCCAGATGCAAATTTAGATTGGGCAGCGTAACTGAATGGAAACCGGTTTTAACCATCAAAGGCAGTCAAGAGAATACTAATCGTGGTGGGAGGTGCACCAGTGGACGTTACTTCCAGTTCAAACAACTTTGTGATAGGTGACTACAAAGCTGAGAAGAAAAAAAAAAAATTATGTCTACAGGCCTCGGGGTGTCGGCGTTTCCATCCAAAAGGAGGCTAATCAAAAAGGTAAGCACACCACGTAAACTTCCATACTCAAACGCCGATTGCCTAGTGATTCTAAGTTTCATTGTAGTTTTCCTTGGATTTATATCTGTCACTTTTTAGACCATCCGAATCTTTCTTCATGAAGTACAGACTGCGTGCCATACTGGTCCGGAAATATCATCGACACGTACGATGGGGACGAAACATCTTTGGAGGGCATTCCTCCAACGAAATTGGCACTGCATACCCGCGAGTGTGGGATAGCATTTCAGTTCGTCCCATCGGCGCTAACATATGTAGGAGTTACTAGTACGAAAACAAACGCAGAGCGCAAAGCGGCAGTGTAGAATGTGTCAGGCGTGCCGACACCGTGGCAGACATGATCGGGAGACCAAATTTCTCGCGTCGTACACCACGGGTCCATCGTTGTCGCTGTCCCACAAAACATCGGTGAGTTGAAAAACTGTGAAACTTTGTCCCCACGAGATACGACGCATAAATATTAGAGCACTTAACGCCGCGGCAGTTTATGCTGTCAACCCAGCGCAACCGCACCGCTCCGACTTCACTGCGCACCAATGTACGCGGCGTGGTTTCGTTTCGCTGGGGTTCTCACAGCCTACCGTGGGTAACAGCCGCGCGGCGGCGCGCCGGTCGCGTTGCACGGAGTGTATATATATATATATATATATATATATATATATATATATATATATATATATATATATATATATATATATATATATATATTTCAGTGTGTCGAACCGAAAAAAATACGGGTTCGGTTACGGTTCAGGTTCAGGTAAATTTATTTTTTTCCGGTTCAGTTCCGGTTCGATTAATTCGATCCGCGAACCGGTTCGCGAACCGGTTCGGGGCGCTGAACCGGTTCGCGAACCGGTTCGGAAATTATAAATGACAAATTGTAACATCAAAATAAATTACAAATAAAACATCTGAAATCAGCACATACGAAACGGGATACATCGTAGTGTAAGGCTCAGGGATTTCTACCAGGAATGGTTTCTTTATGTGCACTCAAAGGTTACCTCACCGACGTTTACGCATTCGGACTTCATCTAATTGGGTCCGACGCAGTAGCTGTAAAATCCGCGACCTCCTTACAAACCCACTTACAAGTAGAACTCGCTAACTATCCCGCCACCTCGGCGTGTAAGCAATTGAAGGAACAGTGGGGAGAAAATACAGCTTTCTTTATTTGAACTAGCCTTCGGTAACTCAAATTAGACCCTTAAAGAAGTTTTCATTAAACAAGACACGGAATATGAAAAACACTTCACCGAACGCAACGCCAGAAGGACGTAATAGGATAAATATTAAAAAAGAAGAGTTCGCTGTCTCACAAATATGTTAGCTTCTAAGTGCCTATACGAAACCGGATGCATCGTGGTGCTGGTTTTCGTCAGCGGCCGCCACTCGCACAACACTAACTACACCGCACACTATATTACCTGGACGTCTAAAGGGATGCGGGAGAAGGTAACCACTTCTGTTCCAGTGACCACGTGGTTACTATGAGGTGCTGCTTTATGACGTAGGTTATTCTCTCGCAAAAAAAAGAACTTGCCACTGATTGATCTTTTTTCAAAAATAAATACATAATTGTATTTAAGTGGCGTTAAAATTGGTATCATTGTTATTGGTATAAAGCCGTTTTTTTTTTTTTCAAATACCAGCTTGTTTTTGTTTTCGTGGCCCCTTCAACAGCTTCTGCAGCAATCAAAATAAGCACTAGTCTGCAACTACAAAAAGGTTAAGGATACCACAAAGCGTAGGACGACCCGGGAAATTTTCCATTTCCCGCTTTTGTTCTCTACTGCGCAAAAATGTGCAGTTTAGGCAAAGTCGTAAAATTAGAAACGCAAGGAATGCGCAGGAGAATAAATCCCAAATTCCGGAGGGCACACCGAAAACGGTACAAAACAAACGGTCTCCTGGAAAGATTACCACAGAAACAGAAGTTTGAAACGAAGTTGTGTATTTATTCACTCAAATCGTTAACCACGAAAGGATCATATCAGAATGAAATATCCCTTTCAATCCATTATAGACAACGTACATCTGACTGGGAAAACATTAGTTATACAATAACAACAATAACGCAATATTGATAAAAACCAAACTTGGCATTACGTTGGTTACAGTGGTACTGAGCTTTAAAGAAATCCACCATTACATATAATTATACAGTTTCAACTTGGTTACCAAAACGGCCCGCAGGATCAGGTGTAACATCATCAGTCGTGGATTATCACAATTATTACAATGTAGCTTAAGAGGGCTGCTACAGATCCCGTGGTGACGGCGCTACTGGTGTTAGGAAAACTTTACCGTCAAACAATAGGAGATTTTAACAGTGTTATTGAGCAGCCATATAAAATTGGCACTTTCGAAAAAAGTACTCACACAGCAAGGAAATTGTGTGACGATGACTACAAACCTCCAACCCGTCACTCTACGGCACAAATAGGCTGCACTGCACGACCCGGCGGACAGAACACGGCCGAATAAGCATCTGGAAGCATTATACTCAGCTGCCATTTACAAAAATAGGAGAAAACATCCTGAATGCACATTTAAGGCATTGTACCACTCCCACTAACACAAACATAAAAAAAACGACGACAAAACTTGTCAGAGTATTCTCTGACAAGTTAACGCTTTGAGGAGAAAGTATGAACTTTAAGTTAGAAAAAGTCCTCTCTACGCTCACTTGAGTTGCTGGGCACACCAGCACAACTTTAGCCAGTTCATGAAGCTCGGGGCGTTCCAGTCGTTGCGTCTCCCAATAGGCAAGGACGTTTTCATCCTTCTTCAGTCTCTTTTCTCTTTCGAAGTCGCTCAATGCTGCCGCTATCGACTGCAGTGATCTTCTTTTTTCGTAATTTTCAGCCACTTGTGATTTTTCCTTTTCCTTCAGCAGAGCGTCTAGTTCATCATCACTGCCTAGAGAGGATGTCGGACTTTCTCGGCAGTCGTTGGCGTCACGGCTGAAGCGTACAATGTTGGCCCACGTGTTGCTCAAGTGAGCGCGTGCTTGTCGCTTGTCGCCTTCAGACAGCAGAATGTTGTACCTCGGATCAAGGAAGACCGCCGCCCTGAACGCGCCATTCTGAAGAAGCAAAGTCTCCCTTGCCTTGAGTGCATCAACAACAGAGCGTGCAAATGTGGAATCCACTTTCCCTGTGTCTATAACGCATTTCATCCAAGCGCCGTAGAAATCACCGACTGTCAACTGTTGTGACTGCAGGGTGAGCGTTGTCTTCTTTGCCGGGTGGAGAGCTCGTACAATGTCCTCTATTCTACTCCATTCGTCACCGGCAAGGAACAAGTCACGATCCGACACACACCTCGCTTACATTTGATATGTAAGCGAGGTGTGTGTCAGTTGACGGCACTTAAAAAACAAATGGCATTGATAGCACATTCATTGTCAACAGCGCGTGGCCGAACCGTTTTGACATGAGCCGGTAACCGTTATTTTGTTTTCCGGTTCAGTTCCGGTTCGGGTTCATCGCGATAACAATATAACGGTTCGGGTTCGGGTTCAGTTCCGGAAAAAATACCGGTTCGGTCGGTTCCGGTTCGACACCCTGATATATTTATATATATTACGCCAAATATACCAACACGAAACCTATATTTATGTCAAATCTGCAAAACTATCAACGCAAAAAAGGAAGATATACTACGAAATAATTTACCGATGGCAGGCTTCGCGGTAGTTTCAATATTACGGGTGGGCGAATAGCAGTTAGGTTCGAATAGCACTGAGTCTTTCATAGTCTTCACGATGCTGAGGGCGTTCCTTTAGACTGTTAAGAAGACACAGTGCGACTGTGCGTGTGTTTCTCGACTTTCGAGTGGATTTACGCTTTGACAATTAAAACCAAATAATCTCGCCATCGAGCTAATACCTGGAGGACACTTTATGCATTGAGTCTCTTCAAAAAATATACCTTGAAAGTGACTGAAGCGCCACAGGTGTTTCTTTTAATACGGTTCCCACACGCAGGCGAGTCTCTCCAGAGAGTGGCACGCCGTCGCAGCTGTCGCCAAGCATTGGTTCCGAACATTTGCTAGAATCCGACCCTTACGACCATTTCTACTGAAAGAGCGAGAACTCCCGTCGACCGCCAAGTACCTCCTGAGACCGATACCCTTTTGTGTCGTTGCCGTGTCGCATTGTGGCGCGGGAGGAAGAAATCGATGTCGTCCCAATGGAGGCGGCACAGTTAGCGCGCCCAGGTCAAAAGGACTCCGGTCGTTATTGCATCCGGTAACTCACGTGCTCGAATGGAAGAAGGCCGACGTGGAGGAGGACACCCCATTCCTTATCAAAGGGGCACCAGAGAAGGGCGCATGCGCCAAATCATTAGCCCTAATTCTAGGTCCGAACCGACATTCCTGGACCTGGAACCCCGGGAGACGAGGACGACCCTGGCGGAATGAGGAACAACCAGGAGCGCGCTTTAGGCTCGCGGATGAAGACGTTCCTTTTCCCCTCGCTCTCTTCTTAACCTCCCCACTCTCTCATTCCTTTGTTGCGGTGGCGAGGAAAGACGCGACAGCGAAATGCATAGTGTTCTTTTTTTTTTTTATTTCTTCTCTAGAGTTTTGATTGGGATTTTGATTGGGAACCAAGTAGTTGACAACCTTAAAGGGTAACTCCGCTATATGTTTTCGATTTGACGGTTATGACAGTCTTAAACGAAGTTGCATGCCCGAATTTCTAGGTGTAATCTCGCTATAATAGAACCTTTTCGAAAGTCAGACTCCCGGCATGACATCAAAAAGCACCACCCCTCTCTGCCGCTTCCTCACACAGACTCAAGAACCACAAGGCAGTTTTGACCAGTGTTGTAGGTGTAACCAAAAAAAAAAAAATTAAAGCCGTTTACAACTCCCTGTAATGCCGATTGGAGCGCAGCTCTTGAGGAGGAGGAGGGAAGGGTACTGGGGGTGGGTCAAGTGACCTCTGGGGGGGGGGGGGTCACGTGACGATGCCGATGCCGATGACGTCATCAGTGACGTTACTGATGACGTCATCAGTGACGTTACTGATGACGTCATCAGTGACGATGCCGATGCCGATGACGTCACTGATGACGTCATCAATGACGATGACGATGCCTATACCTCGGGGGGGGGGGGGGTCCGCTAAATCTAGCGGGAAAAATTTTCCGCTAGATTTAGCGGGGAAAATTTTCCGCTAAATCTAGCGGGGAAAATTTTCCGCTAGATTTAGCGGGGAAAATTTTCCGCTAAATTTAGCGGGGAAAATTTTCTGCTAAATTTAGCGGGGAAAATTTTCCGCTAGATTTAGCGGGGAAAATTTTCCGCTAGATTTAGCGGGGAAAATATTCCGCTAGATTTAGCGGAGAAAATTTTCCGCTAAATTTAGCGGGGAAATTTACCCATCATGCACCGCGCGGTTACGCCGACGGCGACGGCGACGCCGACGCCGACGGCGACGCCGACGCCGACGGCGACGCCGACGCCGACGCCGCTCAAGCCGGAAACGGGCGCCTAAGAGCTGCGCTCTAAAAGTAGAGAAATACGTTGCTCCTTACTTACATACAAAAGGCACGCGATACCGACCTACGTTACCTCAATATAAAAGGAACACGTACCCTTTCCCATTACCGATAAAAAGTAACGCAGGTTCATTGTGCGTTACTTTTTTCTAAAATTATGAATGAACGTGTTTGACTGTATTGACGGTAAGGTTCAGAAATATGTTCATGCAGAAACTGATCATAATTTATTTATCGTTTTTTACGGATTCACCTAAGTACATACAAAAAAAACGTAAATAAAAGCGCAAAAACCTCAAAAATTCACATAACTTGGAGTCTAAAAACGCGAAAGAAAATGGAGTTTAAATTTTTAAAGTTTTAAGTAAGTTTTAAGTTCAAAGCAACTAACGAGTAACGTAGCTACCTTACCCGTCACTTGAAACAAGCAACGTACCGTATTTTCCGGACTATAGTCCGCGGACTATACATGTTTAAAAGTTGAAAATTCAGGCTGTGCGGACTATCTACGTGTGCGGACTATACAGGAATTTTGTTTTTCAATATCGTTGATTATGATGAGACGAGACGGATTTTGTAAATAAAAGTGTATGTAAGTTATGATTTATGTATAATACAAGCTCCTTTGTGAGCTACGAAAGCAGCCATGCAAGCTCCTTTGTGAGCTACGAAAGCACCAGGTGCGGACTATGCAGCGAGTGCGGACTATCTAAGCAAAATCTTTTATTTTTGACCTTGAAGTTGCCCCTGCGGGCTATACACCGGGTGCGGACTACAGCCCGGAAAATACGGTAAGTACAATACACAAACCCCACAAAAAAACCTACATTAGGAACTTTAAGCCAGAAATTCACGACAGCGGCTATACTTGGTTTCACATTAGATCCGAGCGCGGCCAATGTTATGAGCCAAAGGATCAACCAAACTGCGCGAAAAGCGCAACGTCATGGCGTGCTGTCTGCGCTTGATAGGACGAGCCGGCGGAAAAACACGCGCGAGAAAGACGGCGAACACTGGCCGGTGGTCCTATCGACTGCAGAGAGCACGCCGTGACGTTTTGCCTTTTTCGTTGTTTGTTTGTCTTTCTCGCCCATAACAACGGCCGCGCTCGGACCTAAGGTGCAACGAAGTGTAGACCGACACCCCGTTTACAAACAGGTTAGGGTTTGCCCACACCGCGCGTGCGCAGAAAGCAGACTCTTGCGAAGAGTGTGCGCATGCGCAGTGCCGTGACGTCAGAGAGCTGTGTTGGTGTAGAGAACGTGGCGCTAGACAGAAAACACCAAAATAAGCACAAATCGTCGATGGACAAAAGAAAAAAAAAAGCGGAAAAATTAAAATATTTGTATCGTGTATACGAACGAGACGTCATTTCCAGTGTTGATTTAGCCCTAACGCTTCGGGTCACCTATGGCAGCTTGGGTCGTCGCACTGCGCATGCCCAGAACATGCGCGTTGCGACGCCTATGCGGAGCGCAAGTTCGTGTGCCTCTTTTACAGGTGTTGTGGTGACGTTAGAAAGCCGAGCTCTGATTGGCTCTGATTGAAGGATAATGGGCAGCTTGCTTTGAGGTCTACCCACTAACCTTCAATCGGAACCATTCATAGCTCGACGTTTTTAACGTCACCACACCACCTGCAAAAGAAGCAAACAAACTTGCGCTCCGCATAAGGCCTGACGGAATCCATCGACTCCCGCCGAAAGTACATCGTCATAGCGCACGTCGTCTCTGTGCGTTTGCTAGGCCTGCCATACGAATCAAGCAAATTGAATGTAGCCGTGATCTTTTTTTTTTCTTCCGCGTGATTGGTTTAGACAGTTGCAGCAAACGCACAATGACGACGATCACCGTTACGGTGCACTTTTGGTGCTGCCTGATTGGCCGCATCGGATCGTAGCCTCGGCTCCGGTCGGGAAACGGAGTATATTAGGAATTCCGGTGTCGCTTTGACGGAATAATTTAGCTACGGCTATGCTTTTGACCAGTGAAACGATATCAGGCATTTAAGATACAATATAATACGATCCTTTAGTAAGGGATCGTCCCATTATGTCCCAATATGTCCCATTACGCGAAAAGGCGGCGTCGGCGTTGTCCCCTCTCATATGACCACAAAAGTACGTCATCAAGCACGCGCCACTCAAGGACAAAGAGGATTGTCTTAGAAATAAAACACAAAGAAAAGCACACCAACGCTGATGCTTCGTCACGGAAGCCTTCAAGACGGCGGGGGTGCCGTCTTGAAGCGCAGTGGGGGAGCGTAATGTCGCCGCCGGACTATAATGCTTTCGCGTTCCTACACGTAGGCAGTTTTAAGGGTCTTCGGCGTGTTTTTTTTTTTTCTTATCAATTAATGAAAGCGAAGGCCGGGGAAACAAATAAAGCAACAATATTGTCGCACCAAAAGGGAACCTTTGCGTTGGTTCGACTTTTGAGAGGAGTTAGCTTTTAATCACGCAGCTTTTTGCACGTACACTCATATACACAGGTATCTTTGCGGATTGAGAAGTTGTAATAGTATCGCGTGGTATTATTCCGCGCACCTCTGGGTGGGGGCGTCCACACTCTCTCGGTTATGATATTAGCACGTTCCAGCAAAATGCGCACATAAAAGGCACGAATAGTGGAACGCTGGAGAAAGGCAAGCCGGAGGGAAACAATTGCCGCTTCACGCCAGCTGCTTAAGGCCCGTTCACACTCTTGCGACCGAGTACGACTGAGAGAGACGAGATCTCTTAAAACTTCTTAAATGTTTTTAGAACGTGGGAACACACTGGCATTGTTGCGCCATCTATGCGGTGACCCTGGAACTGCATTTCACAAGAGCGAAGGTTTTGCGGGATTTCCGAGGTCAAACGTGCGTAATACCCATAGAAAGGCTCGTTTATAACATTGACAAAAGTTTTTCGAGCCAAGAAAGAAAGGATAATGCGCGAGAAAAAAAAAAAAAATATTCCGGACCGCCGAGTTTACACTGCTACCCA
This sequence comes from Ixodes persulcatus, assembly GCA_013358835.2. NCBI lineage: Eukaryota > Metazoa > Arthropoda > Arachnida > Ixodida > Ixodidae > Ixodes > Ixodes persulcatus. Next base: position 210,684 of record JABSTQ010010918.1, on the reverse strand, counting down.
ATAGATGGCGCCAGTGTGTCCTCTGGTTTAAGAAGTTTTAAGGAACCCAGGTTTAAGAGGTCGCAAGCCTTTAGAGGTCCCCACGGGTCCGGGCCGACCCGCGAGCTACGGGACGGGCTCTGGCTTTAGGGTTAGATTCATAGAGAGTTCAGGCCGGGGCCTTGCATTCAAGTCATCAAGGAGGGCCAAAACGAGACAAACCACACGTTACTTTTTTTTTTTTAGAAGCAGCGTTTTTGGTAGTTTGTTTGCGGGGTTGAGGGAGAGACCACAGTGGGAGAGACCCAACAGGTGAAAGCATGCGTACATGTGTGTATGTGTTTTTGTATGTTTCGGTGTGTGTGCACCGAATGCTCTTCCAGAGCACTAGCGACGCGGTGTTCATTTTCGTCTCCGACGGAGCAATCGTCGTACAATCGCTTCTCCACGCACACCTACGCGCCTACACAATGCGCACCACGAGTTGCGCATCCACAATATGGGTTAAGAGCTTCCTCTCAGGGGTAGTTTTTCTAAATAATTTCTCGCAGACCTCCGCGAGAGATGGCGGAAGTTTTTTTATACGTTTTTTATTGATTTCATTTTTTAGGGGCGAAGCTCGTTAGGGACTAGCCATGTCCGTCCGGCGTCCGTCCGGCGTCCGGTGCTCGTGCTCCTGCTCTTAAGCTCACGTGCTCACGTGCTCGTGTAGGGCAAAAAAAATTATGAAATATAAAAAATGATGGAAAAAATATGTTTGCACAGTCGACAGGATTCGAACCTGTGCGGGGAGACCACAATGGATTTCTCGTCCATCGCCTTAACCACTCGGCCACGACTGCGGGACGAGTAGGGGGCTCTGAGATGTGGTAGTAACTCTAGAGCTGGGGATGTCATGGATGAAACGTTGCATGTAGCCGCTCAACGTCTACACAGGAGAGGGCGCTGCGGTCAAATGCGTATATAATCGGGTTAAACTTTGCATGCATTGGCTCAACGTTTATAGACGAGAGGGCGCTGCGGTCAAATGCTCAAATGCGTATATAACCACGTTCCATACCACACATTCTCTTTCTGACATGGATGAAAACGAACGAAAGGCTCGGCATGCTGCGGCTCAGCGTCTACGCAGAGAAGCACCACCAGAGCTTCGCCCCAATCAACATCATCCACCACGTGGAGATGCCGTCAATTTTTGGTTGTGCACAGCGCGAGTTGGCAATTTCGAACTTTGCACGTCTTTTATCCGAATCCGTCGTGACGTTTCCTTTTCTCGTTGACTTAGGCATATAGATTAGTTTTATCCTTGCTGGCCTTCGCTTCATTTTTCCCTCCTTGTCGATACCCGGGTTTAATCTCAAAAAAGACCAATGAGGATTTTTTTTTTTTTTTTTTACAGCGCTGCTTAGGTTTGCAGACTGATCCAACCATTATCAGAAGCAAAAAAAAAAGCCTATTTTTGGGGGGTACCGAGCCAACACGTGTAGTAGTGGCAACCGAGCTGTCTTGCCGCAGAATTTTTGAGCTATTCATACTGGGCGAAAATAGAGCGGGCCTCACCGGGCCCGTAAAAATAAGCGTCGGGCGGGGCACGGCCGGCTGTAGGAAATAAATAGCAGGATGCGTGCGGGCCTTGGCCCAAGAGACACCGGGCCGGGCTTTTAAATGTTGCCATGCGCGTCGTCAAGCGAGCGCGTGCGTGGCCGAATGGTTACCGCGCTTGACTGTCGCACGGAAGGTCTAAAACCTAGACCTTCCAGTCTCATTCCATTCCAGTCAGCGGAATATTCTTTTATTTATTATTTCAACTTGGCGTTCTCGTAAGTTCGAGGATATTGTTGTCTGATCGAGTTCGGAATGTTTTACGCGTCAAACGTTCTACGCCGAATGTTCCAGAAACCCACGCGGGTACATAAGGGACGCCGCATGGCGAGCATTCAGTCTCGCCCCAGCGTTCGATTCTGCTGTTACACCGACTTCGACGCCTGCGACGCTCAGTTTTTATCTTCTGTCCCCTTTTCGTTTTGGGCACAAGTTCGCCCCATTAAACGTTTAGTTTGCTTCAGTTTTCGTCGCCTCATAAATTGTCATTCGTGACAATATCGACCCGTGCAGAGTTCTCATTCCTACCTCTGTATGACGAGGCCTGAGTCTCCGTAGATACATTCGGGAGTTCGAAAGTCTTCACGTGACGTGATATTTAATTTGCTTCTCGCACTTCAATCCTTTTCTTTCATATTATCGCTGCTATAGATGCTTTAAACGCGCGCCAGATGTAGCCGCCTGTCACAAATGACAAGTGATGAGGCGGCAAATAACTTAGTAAACGAAACGTTTAATCGGGCGAACTTGTGCCCAAAATAAAGAAGGAAACAAAAGATAAGAGTAGAGCGTCGCGGGCGTCGAAGTCGGCGAAAGAGCAGAGTCGAACGCTGGGGCGAAACTCACTTGGCTTGCCAGGCGGAGCCCCTTTTGTACACGCGTGTGCTTCCGGAACATTCGGCGTAGAAGGTTCGGGTCGTAGAATATTCTAACCTCGAATTAGCAAGGCGGCTCTCGAATTTGCTAGAACATCACATTTCAGCGTCAACAAAAATGTGTAGGCACGGCCAGGAATCGAACCCTGGCCTTTCGCGTGGGAGTCAGTCGCGATAACCCTTAGGCCACGCGCGCGCTGCCTACTTGGCCAGCTGCGCGCGCGGCATTACTCCCCCCTTTAAAAAGAGCATCGCCCCGATGCAGCACAAATCAAAACAAAGCAAACAAAAAAAGAAGGGTAAACTAAAGAGTCATTTGGAACACTTAAGGTCCACAGTCCTATCGAGCGTAGTATGGCTTCATGCGCACGACGTGGACGACTTCTGGTCGTGGAGGGCGGCGTGATGAAGTCCGTGTTCCGTCGGGCATCACCTCGTAGGTCAGATCCCCGAGTCGACGAAGCACTTTGTAGGGTCCAAAGTAGCGCTTCAGGAGTTTTTCGCTGAGACCACGGCGGCGGATCGGTGTCCATACCCACACCCGGTCTCCGGGTTGAAAGTGGACGTCCCGACGACGAAGGTTGTAGCGGCCAGTGTCGACTCGTTGTTGGGCTTGAATACGGTGTCTGGCGAGCTGGCGGACTTCTTCTGCCCGTTGGGCAACCACCTGGGCATCGTCGCTTCCGTCGACAGCCGGTTCGTGGGGTAACATCGCGTCCAGCATTGTCGTTACCTTGCGACCATGCACCAGTTGAAAGGGTGTTACCCCGGTGGTCTCTTGCACGGCCGTGTTGTAGGCAAATGTGACGTATGGCAACACCTCGTCCCTCGTCTTGTGCTCCACGTCGACGTACATAGAGATCATGTCCGCGATGGTCTTGTTGAGTCTCTCCGTCAGCCCGTTGGTCTGCGGGTGGTACGCAGTGGTGCGACGATGGCTGGTGTGGCTGAGACGAAGGATTTCTTGCATCAGCTGGGCCATGAATGATGATCCTCGGTCTGAGATCAGAACCTCGGGAGCGCCGTGCCGGAGGACGATGGAGACTCAGGCCTGTATGACGAGGCCTGAGTCTCCGTAGATACATTCGGGAGTTCGAAAGTCTTCACGTGACGTGATATTTAATTTGCTTCTCGCACTTCAATCCTTTTCTTTCATATTATCGCTGCTATAGATGCTTTAAACGCGCGCCAGATGTAGCCGCCATTGCCGACCTTCTCTTGTCTTACCGAAATGCCGAGCCACTGAAGTGGGCGTTGACGACCCTCCACAAAGGCCTAAGCTAGAGAAAAGGACGCAGTAGCACCTAAAGTGGCAATCACCTGTCCGGCTGTGGTAATGATGAAGTGAAGCGAACAAATAAGAGGAAACAAAAACTGAAGGTCGCTTATGGCGGCGCCCATGCACAGCTGCCTGAAAGCGTCTGCAGGCGCCGTCATGTTGCATCCTGAGCAGAAGGAAGAAAAAAAAAAAGGTATACCAGCGTAATGTGCGTACCGATTTGCATCGTTTACACGCGTTCGTAAAAAAAAAAAAAAAGAATATACTGTTCCACTTGCGTTTTTTATTGTTTTCTGTTTTTTTGTTTTTTTAACAATTTTGATCAGCAACTTTCGGGAACAATTCACTACCAGCAAGAACTTTTGTGAATCGCTCCAGCCTAGGATTCCACCGAACAGCCTTTCTCCTCGCTGTATATTAGCCCCGAGACGTTTTGGTGACGCCATCTTATGGTTCCTAACCGTGACGAGGATTACCACTTGCGATCGAATATTACGGTTGTTTATTTACGGTGGAAACTTGTAGTCATCGCTTACTTAAGCCAACACCGTCAAAACTGGCAGTCTTATACTTACTCTTATTCCCGTCGATGAAAGTAAACCCCATCTCTCGTCCTCTACCCTTATCGCGATTGGATGATGTCTACCGAGATATTACGATATATGACTACCTCTCAATAAATATGTTTGCACCACAAAATTAATTCTACTGAAGTTGTCATACTTTGGCCAGTGGTGGGAGGCTTGCCCTAGCAGAACATTATAAAGGCCCGTTCACTTCACACACGAGCAACCGAGTACGACCGTGAGAGTCGAGACCGGTTTTTAAGCCTCTTGCGACCGCGTAGGACCAGACGCTGCTGCGGAGCAGGTCCTAAGCGGTCGCAAGAGGCTTAAGGCTCGTTCACACTCTTGCGACCGAGTTCGACCGAGAGAGACCAGACCGGTTTTTAAGCCTCTTGCGATCTCTTAGGACCAGCCGCGCTGCAGCACGTCTGGTCCTAAGTAGTCGTAAGAGGATTAAAAACCGGTCTTGTCCTTCTCGGTCGTACTCGGTTGCAAGAGTGTGAACGAGCCTTTACTGGTCTTGTCTCTCTCGGTCTCACTCGGTAGAAGGTGTGTGAACGGCGCTTACGATTAGTCCAGTTATGAAACTGCTCACAGACGCTTCTTGCACGAGCAGTACCCCCCTCACTCGCCACGATTCACCTCCCGTCGTTCGACGCGCTACACGGCTGCGGTAACTGCAATATATTGTATCGAATGCGTACGTTTCGAAGCACAGCGTCTAGATGGCGTTCCTCCGTGCTTTATGGAACACTCAGTTTTGAAATGAAAATCTAGATGGTGCTTCAAACGACGTAAGGCGGACTGAAGTGATTATGTGTACCCCCCTCCTCGGGTGTTCCAGAACTGAGGTAATCTAGTAACGTTGCCATTCGCGGTAAGAAGCTCGCTAGGGGCGCTTCTGTTTTCCTCACTATAGGAAGTATTCACTGGCGGCCATAGCTGTGTGCGCGACTGCTGAGCGCGTGCTGATGGCGAGCTTCCACAGTTCTTTTGTAACGTGCATTCGGCACCCTCAAGATTGCCCGTCTTAGCAGCCTATTAATGTAGACTCGTTCTGAGCATGCGCTCTAAACAGCACCCACAAATATGGCGCCCAGTGAATACTCCTTATAAACCTCACTATGAGTAGTGCACGTGCCACCCACGCGGTTATGTTTTATTTTCATAGTGCATAAACGCTTGGCATGCCACGTGCTTGCACCAACAGCAGAAGTTGAAGTGTCCTCCCTCTGGGTTGTGAAAGAACTCCGCCAGGTGGCGACACCCAAACTTCTCGCCTCGAATAGCGAAGCTTTTGGTCTCACACGGCGTCAATGGCTCCAATAGGGAGCTTTGGTAAATGGTTTTCAAAGTCTAGCTACCACTACGGGCGCGCATTTCAGAGCATGCATCGAAGTGGCAGCGCGAGCTCCCGGTACCCTGCAAACACGATCTACTAAAACTGTCTAATAGTGACTTTTAATAGATCATACGCTAGAGCTCAATTTATGCTTCGAAGGACGGGACGTACTTCGCTCACCCATGAGCTGAGACTGTATAGTCCAAGCTACAAACACGAGCTAGCCCGCGCTGCTGGCGTTGAGACGTGCATGTCTGTACTCGGTCTGCACGAGAAGGTTTCAGAGCAGCGAGCTTGTGTTCTCGTGCTTGTTGCAATGGCCGCAGTCTCAGCTTTAAGCCTGGTTCAGACAGTTGCGTTTGACTGCGTTTGACTGCGTTGCGGCAGCGAGAAACCAGGACATCCCTGCTGCTTATATCGCGTGCCAAGATGATTCCTTGAATTGGATTCCACGCTTCATACGAAGCACAAATGTGCCGGTGACTCGCTTTCGGTACTCGACGCAACGCAGTCAAACGCACTCAAAGCTCTAGGATACGGTCTACTAAAAGTCCCTGATAGGGGCTGTGTTCCAAAATTTACTCGATCCGACTCCGGGTAAAGGTTTCGTACCGTGGCGTTTTTCTTACTCGATGACGTCAGAGCTCGCGTTCCAGAAGCAAGTTGCTTACTCCGGAGTAATTACTCACGCTACCCTCTTCGATCGAGGGGTAATGTCGGACAAAATCGAGTAAATACGTCACGTGATCTGTTCGTCGTCTGATTTCTGCGCCGACAGCCGTCAAAGCTCGTTTGCTCCGTTGGCTTTGGTGGCGGACGTTCGAAATACTAAAGAATGAGGTGCGGCCATTTATGTGTGGCTATTTCAATTTACTGTTTCCAACGCAGGAATTGATTGCATCACATCTAGACCGTGCACCTTCCCCACGAAGGTAAAACAGGCGCTTCTCCTCATCCTCGTGCTCGGCATTGGAGGTAACTCCGTATTCTTACGTTAAATGATGAAAATGTTCCAACGCAAAAAATAATGTAAGAGTTTTTTTGTTTTGTTTTTTAGAGTGTGTGTAAGGAGGAAAACGCTCGTGAAGCAGTGAAGGCATCGAAGATTTTATTTATATGATCAGTCAACAACCCCTCCACATCTCCCTCCCTAAGAAATTGCCTATAGCGGTTTCGAAGTTCTCTCTGCGATTTTGTAATGATAGATAGTATATAGGGTTTCACGTTTTCGATTTTTATTTTTTCGAAAGTCGGTGTACTTTTTTCGGTGTTTATTTTAAAATTCAAGTTTCAGTTTTTTTTTTGGTGTATATTTATTCCCAAAAAAGTTTACCGTTTTTTTTTCGGTGAATATGAAAGAAACACTATCAGACAGCGGATCAGATGATCCTTGTAGCTGTGATATTTGTGATCACTCAAAGAATAATGACATATATACATACGTGGTCTTCGCTACAACTTCCGTCTGGACACACCTCGAAATTGCGGAATTCGCGGGCATAATCTTCAGCGCGCTTCTTTTTCCTTCCCATTCTGACGACATGACTTCTTAACCACAGGATAGTTGGAGAGAGGGTGTTAAGAAAGGTATTAGCGGCTTTCCTCGCTCGATGTCCTCTGAAGTGCATGAAGTGAAAAACCGTATACTATCCCACATCCGAACCTTTTTTTTAGGACCGGGAACTTGACACACTCAGCCCGATCACAGAAAGGACACAGATGTCCCGTAAAGACCAATCCAAGACCTCTTTTGTTGCATGTTGAACCTTGGAAGGGAGCAATCACGAAGACGTCACACAATGTCGAGCCTTGCAAAGCCCTCTCTCTCTCTCTCTCTCTCTGTCCCTCCCTCCCCCACCCACCTTGACGCGGCGCTAAGAAACTAACCTTTTTCGGTTAAAACCGAATTTTAGAAAACAGATTAGACATGCTTTTATCGGTTTTTATCGGTTTAAACTGAAAACGCCGAACCTACAAACTGACCTTTTTCGGTTAAAACCGAACTTCTGAAATTGAATTCGGCGTACTTTTATCGGTTTAAACCGAAAACTCCGAACCCTAATAGTATAGTAAGGGTGCAGACGAGCTGGTGAATGTTAACCATGATGAATGAAATTAACCTGAGACTGGGGTAGAAATGAACGTCGTCCTGTCTTTTTCTGTTCCTTCGACTTATGTGTTGATTTCTGCCCCAGTTTCAGGTTTATTCAATACGGATTGTAATCATATTCGCGTCAAAATGAACGTAAGTTACATGTGAGTGTTGAGAAAGCCCCATGCGCTCTTCCGCTACACCGTGGGGATGCAATTTCCGCAAAACGTAATCGGTGCAAATAACGATGCGAGGAACATATTCGTTAACGGCACCTGGATTAGAGTTGCAGCGATCGCGCTGATTATTAAAAACAAATTTGTTATGTCTAGCTGAAAGAAGTAAGTAATTTTGAACTCAATATACAGCCCAAAAGGAAGGTGGGCAAAAGGAGTGGTGGAGCCACCTCAGAAAACACAGCGTCGTCACTGTCAAAGAAAAACTTCGAAGCGGTTAACATTATCGTCTCTTCGATTGCTTTCTCCATGATCAAAAGAGATACCTGCTATTTTCCGTCATCGCCGCTATGTTTTCTTTTCGCCGTAGCCCAAGACGTAGCCAATCCGCGTATTATCTAGATTCTAGGTGATTATCCCGGCCGTTGCAAAATCGAGTCGCGGATCGTTTACTCGCGATGTCACGTGGTATTACCCACTGACGCAGGAGCAGGTTACTCCGGTAAGGTTCAGAACATAGCCAGCGTCATTTAGTAGACTGTACGCTTACTTCGGAGCATGGATTGAGCACTGTACTTCAAAGCACCGGATTGAGCACGCACGCGCTGGGGCAGCTTTTGCCAGGCCACTGAAAGTTAAACCCTATTCGCCATCGACAGCTCTGCGCTCGAATGATTTTGAAAGAGACGGCTTTTTTCAGGAGTGTACGAATAGTGCTTTGAATCAAACTAGCGCAGCGTCATTCCCAGTATCGACACTGCAAAAAGAACCGGTAGATCTTGGTTCCGCCTAGCGCTGTGAAGGCTATAAACGACGCAGTGCTATTCAATTCGAACCACTATTCGCACACTCCTACTTTCTTTCGGCGTCACATATGAGGAGTCGATGCAGTCTCAAACTGTCTGCGACCATTTCCTACGCGGGGATCATCATCATCATCATTAATATCATCAGAAAGCCTTTATTTGTGCCAATAAACATCCAATAATGTTCTGCAATGTGGCACAGTGAAACATTTGTACACCTTTAGAACGTCCTCAGCAATACTTATTTAAAAAGTGCAAATAATGATAAAACTAACATGCAACAAAACACGACACTGCGTGGTTAACGACGAAAAATGATCTTATCTAATTATCTATTGAGAGCTACGTATTTATAAAAAATATCAAAATTTTCATGCCCAAGATTGTTTACAGACATTTGCATTCGTCTTGTTGGTTAAATCATATGTTGATTGTGGGGATAAAAAGTGAGAGCTCTCCTATTTTGAGGGAGCCGGCACGTTCAATTCACTGTGCATAAAAGTGTGGAATCAATGACCCCTTGAACTATTCTATGTAGAAGGGCAACATTGTGCGATAATCTTCTGTGGGATAGGTACTGAAGGCCAAATTTATCAAGCAGGAGTTCATAGTTGCAAAAATGCCTCGGGACAAGGTAATTTTTTAAAGATTAAGCGTCTTTGAACTGCCTCAAGTTTGGCTACATCATGTGCAGTAAATGAATTCCACACTACCGAGTCAAAACCTAGTCTAGATCTGATAATAGAAGAAAAATTCTAAGGAAACGACAAGCATAGTTCACAAACTTTTAGTTAATCGAGTGATCCTTCCCAGGAATTTAAATGCAGAACAGCCAATATAGGTTACATGGCAGCCAAAGGAAAGAGTAGTGTCAAAGTAAACTCCACGATCACAAAGCGATGAAACACTTAAAATTTGTCATCAAGTGAGTACGAACACTGCACAATTTCATGTTTTTTTACTAAAAGACAAGACGTTAGTTGTTTTTTTCTGGATCAATGATTAAGCACTTTTCCCGACACCAGTTTAAAATATGCGATGCGTCACTCTGAAGAAGGTCACAGTCGCCAATCCAACTAATACCCCAAAAGAGCTTGATATCATACGCGAATAACAACACGTCTGAGTTTTCTACGCAAGTTATGTTGTGAATACATAAGGTTATGTTATGTCAACGTTATGTTATGAATACAAAGCACGGTGCCTTCAGGACACACACACAATGAATTCTTACGATGAATATTCTTGGGACTTTCTTAAAGGGGCACTGACACACCAAAATCATATTTTTTTTTTTATTATCCGAAACGATTGAAAACGATGTCGGGACATTACCCTCAAAATTTGAAACTTTAAATTCAGTATTTGTGAATTAAAAAAAAAAAATTTCCAAATGCCGAATTTGAAGTTCCCGCGCGATCCGCGCCAGTGCAGTGACTCAAATTTTGCGGTCTCCTGCAACTCGACTTTCTTTCGGACCTCCGCCGTTGCCACGGCGACCAGAAGCGAGAAGGAGGTGAGGGATAGAAGGGAGCAGGCGGGAAACACCGGTTTTTCCCCGACTCGCCAACGAGCGCCGGCAAGTTTTCCGAAGGAGGGTACAAATCTAGGAAGCAACATCACACCGAACTCTGATTTTTGGTATTTCAAAAAGAGGAGCCGCAGTGCGTTCGCAATTGACTTTCTTAATGGCCTAAATGAGCGATTATAGACAGGTTGTAAATTACTTAATTTTCGTGAGCTCCATATTACGCGAATCTTGGGAACTGTGGGTTAGGGAAAGTTTTGCGGACCAAAAAATCTCTGGAATGGATGTGATATGCTCTGTAATCGTTACCAGGAAGTAATGTATTCGCGTGATCAATCTTTTGCAATATTTTTTTCAAATCGCGAAATTCGTGGATGTTAGGTAAATCCTCGCGTATATAAAGTCGTTTACAGTACCTTGCGCTTGTTATTGCGAGCGTTTCGCCATTATTAGTTAACAAACCACAGTTGTCATAAGTAATTGAGCTTTTAAAACACACGTGATGTCTCGGAGTCCTACCGTACACACACTCAATGCATGTGACGGCTAACACTGATTCGTGTACCTCTTCTAGCCTCTTCATACGTATCCGGTACGCCGACGGTAAAAATAACCAAACGGTGTTAAAAAATTAGCTACAGACGTTGTGCACATAGCGATGGAAGTATCGGATGACAGTTTACAAAGTACAAGGCAAGAAACGCGGTGAAACGTGACGAAAAACAAAAAATACGACGCATCCGCCAAGGCGCGAAATGGCGGCCGCATCACGTGATGCCAAGATGGCGACGCCCATGCGACGGAGGGTGAAAAGGTCTGTACATCTTTTCCAGAAGCGCCCAGCCATCTTAAATGACGTCCCTTCTGGTGTGCGTTAAACCATCGTTTTGGCCTCTCTACGCCGCTGTATTCTGTTTACAAATATGCGTGGTTATCACCTATATTCATATTCCCTGTTGAAATTCTTTATCATATTTTCGTCCCGCATACCGGATACGGAACCCAAGTTACTGAAAACGAAAGGAAACAAAAAAAAAAATGTCTATAGTACGTGCGGATCTCCGTCTCGACTCCCTTTAGCCCGTACCGACGGCGCAAAGTCCGACGGATAAATCATCGCTGCGAGCGGGGCAGGGGCCGATGCTCGGCGAAACGACGATCTCCTCTGCCGCCCTAAGAATCGGTGTCCGCTAAACAAAGCTGGGCGGGCGCGAGATGAAGTTCGGAGCAGCGAGGAGGCGGCCACCGAGGAGGAAACCGGATCGGTATGTTTGCCCCGGCGCCCAGGATTAATTTCTTAATTACACGGTCAGAAGCGAGGCACACGCCGTTCACGCTGATTAACTGGGCAGCCATGGCCCGCCGCGGTCAAATGGAGGGATACGGAAGGCTGCATCGTTTAAATGGGGCGGCGCCTTGCGCCACCTATCCGGTGTTTTTAATATCAACAGTTGATCGCGTACGCTGGCCGTCACTGCTCCACGAGGCGCATCGGAAGCGTCCTTCTCAGCCTGGAAAAAACAATGCCTGATACGTTTACTCTTCTGATGCTACCACAGTTAGCGCGTTTTCGTCTGCATAACGGCACTAGGAGACTAGGAGTGTAACCAGTGCAAGGCTGCTCATGCGAATTTCGACGGGGCCGTACGAGTTATTGATGATGTGCATAGATACTTCGTTTATGGACGCTACAAACAACCGGAGCCAGGCCATAGCTTGGATCGTGTCACGTGACCTTATGGTCGGGCTACGTCCGAAGCGCGAAGTCACGTGTGACGCGTGTGAAGCGTTGGATTGGCTAGGATGGCGCCCAGTGTCCATTGCGGTACACTGTAAGGACCGTAAAACGAAGCATAGTGCGACCTGCACGATAAGGCTCGTTCACACACTTGCGTCGACTGCGTTGCGCTGCGTTGCGTCGTGCGGCACACAGCGCCTCCTCATTGGCTCGTCGTAAGTGTTGCCATAGCAACAGCTCGACGTAAACAATCCTAACAAGGCACAGGTGGTTGCAGACGAACTCGAAAGCAACTGTGTGAACGAGCCTTTAGAGTATTCTGGTGGACGGCCGCACTGCATCGCCCAGATTGTCCTGCTACAGCGGAGAAAAGAAAGCCTCGCCACGTTTTAGGGTGGACTAAAGCCGGGGTCACGCTGCTCATACATGATACAAAAGACAGTCTGCAAACACGATTCACCGCAATATCCCTGGTTCGAATGCCGCGTGTCAAGTATACTCCTTCCACGCGGCATTCGAAGCACGGATCTCGCGGTGACTCGCGTTCGAATCTGTATGCAGACTGTCTTTCGTATGCTATATTATGCAATGTGACCGCGGCTTAACAATTTCAGCTGTAGAGAAGTTCATGCCGCCATTTCTTTACCATGTACACTACGGTGGAAAGGTGACAAGATAATGTTAACGTATGCTTGCTCGGAGCGTTTCTGAATTAAGAGTTACGCCCCGATTCTATCCCTAGTTCGTAATCCCTCACATGGTTGTTGAACAGTTTATGTGGAAGTGTGTTAAATGTTCTCTTAATATATCTTAACTCCAAACAAAACCTGCACTGTTTAGGGTAAGGTGGGGAAAAATGAGACAAAACAATTTCATTTTCATTGTAAGTTTTATTTTTGCTTCTATATTTAAAAAAAATGCACAGCATGGGTGTATTCTTACATGTCTTGACTCTATGCCCAATAAATATTACTTAACTGGAGCAAGCGAAACATTAAACAAAAATACAATATCCGAACGTCACACAATGTCTCATTTTGCCCCTCCCTGTGGGGCACAATGAGACACTTAAAAACCTGATATGCGTTCAGTTTTTGCAATAAAACCCCTCGAAATGCACTGTGTGAGCTCCAACACACTCTTTATGAGCCCACTCATTGCATTGCATGCACTCGATTCATACTGAATGTGGTGCTGCTTGGCTCCAAATTTCTTTGCATACCAGGGACTGCCGGTCTTTTATGGTGTGCACAGCACGGTCTACAGCTCGGTCACCGCGCACATCTTCGGGGGATCACTAATAATGTTTCTCTACAATTTTACCCTTTTTTTTTCTTTTTTTTTGGGGGGGGGGGGGGGGGTTTGTGAAACAGTGCTGGTCTCGTGACGTCACCAATTCCTGCGATCCTCTCCTCGTCCGCGGACGCTAGGACTGATAAAGTCGAGCGCCTTTTTCACTCGCGGATTTTTGTCGGGAAAGTGACTTGAAAAGCGTTTAGCCTGGCAACGGTAGACTGCTCTCTTGATTTTCTTACCGGACGATTAAAAACAAATGACGCATCGTTGTGTTTTTTGCCTCCGCTGGTTCATTTTGTCGCGCGAGTTTTGGTTCCACGCGTGAAAGAAACTGCAGAAACTTTGTCCGGCTCACACGACGCAGGTTCCGGTACTCCTCCGTGTCCGTGTCAAGAAGCTCCCGTCAAAACTCGTTTGGCACGCCGCGATGAATCTTGCACGTCCAATCAGGCTTTCACCGAGCAAAACCTTTCTTGTGGCTGTGGTGTGCTTGAGTGTTTTGCACGAGCACGGAGTGCGTGAAGGCATCTCCAAACGCCCCTCCGGGAGCCCAGAACTTCGTTGCTCACGCCGAACCCTTCTCGAGCAGGACAATGCCTGTGTCACTGTCATGCCTTGTGTTAGTAAAGCTAGTGGCGCTTCGCGTGAAGCTTTTCACGGTGTTTTATCACGATCTGTACGTAACAGCGGCGTACGATGTTTTATCACGGTAGCAGACGTCGATTTCTCTCTTGGAAAACGGAGTGACGGTGAGATGTTGCAGTTTCGCGGCACTGTGGGTTGGCGGACAGGTTCGGTCTGTCCTCTCTGGCGTCTGCTCGTTGTCTCTTTCGTGGGGATGCGCTTGGGAGACGGACGAACCGCGGATATATCGTCACGTGATCAATCCGTCCGCGGATCAGTCCGTTGTGTGAATCGGCCTTGTGCGGCGCGGCGTCGCTGGAAATGTGACTCTACAAAGTGCTAGTGCGTTCGAAGGGCGAGAAATTGACATGGGACAACATCAACGAGTGACTATGATTAGAAACCTCCAACACGGGGAGTATTTTCCACCATTTATTTTATAATAATGTTATTCATTCGCTGACGAAGCAGTTCGCCCTAACCGAGGAAAGTGAGATTGCTCCCATCTTCGTCATTTACGCCACCGTATGACGTGCTTCGGTCCGGTTCTTTCTTTCATACAATTCATATTTCTACCGTTAAATCGAGTTAGCACCGGCAGTACCCCAAAGTGTCTTTTGTAGCGTGAAGAGGACCTGAACTGAAAGTACTTAAAAACTTCGACACCGACACAATCGGCCTTCATAACGATTGGTGGAATAATTATTTTTCAACGCTGCCTATATGCCTACCGTCTGCTATGTGATTGCTTTATTCCCCAAAGACGTCCTGGGGATTTTTAAAAAAAATAAGGTGTCTGGGTTGTTTCCAACTTCCAAGCATCAACAATAATGTTCAGAGCGGTCGTTTAAATGCTTTGATTTTTTAATCGCTTAGTTTTCTGGATTATTTTTGTTAAACGTCATCAACGGGAGAGTAGGCATGCCGTTTTATTTCACTAGCAGTAATGTGAGCTCGTCGTTGGGCAGTTCGAATTTCAACAGCAGTCGGAACGTTCCCGACCGTAGCTGTCACTATTTAGACAACAGTATCGCTTCCCGTAAATACGCAGTAAAATCATTCATCAAATAGAGTAATATAAACTGCATGCAAGCGATTTGGTGAGCGACGAGGACCCGCTGTAGCTCGGTCAGTCAAGCGGTGAGAAAACCGCATGAAAGCGACGGGAGCAAGCGACCAAGGCGGAAAGCGACGTTTTCTAGAAATCCAGAAACCGAGCAATTCGATGAGCGACGCTGCGACTGTGAGAAATCTGCGCCGCTCGTCGCTGACTCTCGAACCGCTTGTCGCCGTCGCTCGTGTCGTCACTCGCTAAATCTCTTACATGCGGCTCATCCTTTATTTTAGCTGCACTTCAGCCTTAACGATTGTTAAATAGTATTTCCCAAGCTTTTATTTGAGTAAGCTCTTAAAAATACGCTAATGATAGGAAACTCTGCCATCGAAGCTATCTGTGTTGTCGTGTTTACGGCACAAACTTCGCTCAACCGCCGATCATGTACAACACGCGTCGTCCAACACAAGTTGCTGCTGTTTCTTGTTGCCGAAAGCTGTCACACCGAGTCAACATTGTGGCTGTCACCTGTGCTATGCTGCTGTTCCCGCGATGTGACAGGTTTGTCGGGCGACCGAGACCGAGGCCGAGACCAAGAGGAGGACGACCGAGAACAAAGTTGACCAATTGTTGACGAACATGTGTTGTCGTCGACGTCGTGTTTCCTCAATGTGACAGGGCCCTAAGCGAACATGCGACTAACAACCGACGGACCTCGCCCGGCGGCACGTTCGCTTTGTGCATGCTGTCATTAGCCACTGTTCCGACCCAGCGCGCAGAGCGAACGAAATTTGTCGCTTGTTTACAGCATATTCGCCTTCGTTGACGACTGGCTTTCGTTCAGTGCTGAGAACCGTCAACAACCAGGAAACTTTCACCGCCGTACGCTTCATAAAAAGAAATAAATAAGTAAACGAATGAATAAACGGTGGGAGAGGCGTAAAAAAAAAAAAACACGCCACCCCAACTGCAACCACCATAAGCGGTGGATGGCCGAGGTTCCGTTCTTCTTCCGCTCGGCGATGGCAGGCAGCCGCGGCGGGTCAGACGCCGCTGGTGCACCTTTTTCGGCCGGACGTGATTGGCGATAGCGGTGGCACGCAAATGGGGCAAGGTTGCCAGACTCGCTTTCCGAGTCCCGCTCGTGATCGACGCCGGTCACGATCCTCGAAGAGCAAAGAAACCAACGTGCGCCGCGAGGGGCCAAGAACAAAGAGCCCAGCGAGCGGCTCGTGTGCGAGGGAGGCGCAAGAAAGGCAGGGTCGAGAAGGTCACCGGGAAGTGAGCGCGCCGCGAGGAACTCCGATGAATTGTCCGCGCTCGCTTGTGTGTGCACAGTCGAAGCTGCGTGTTTACGTGCACGGCCATGCTTCAGAGGTGTACGCTCGGCCGCGGCGTCGTGGGATGAACACGCGCTTGCGCACGAAACAGACAACTCCGGGTGCTGGCAACAGCAATGTAACGGGAAAGACGAATTTCGCGCGCCGGAATATTTTTCGCGAGAATAAAAACGTAGCACATTTACTGTTGTCTGCAAGTAGAGTTTAGTGTCAGAGTTCTTCGGGACTCTGGCTGTACTTTTCAAGAAGGGATTCCAGATCACCGTACGTACTGGAACCACAGTAAATCGCTACCGGATGTATTACTCAAAATTTTGTTTATATCATAAAAAAAGGCAATGGAAATGGATGCCACCATCATGAGTCAGCACAGGGCATTATCATATACTAGTTTTCTCTCTGTGCTATTTGTGTTGGTTAATCTGGCTACACACGTGCCAAGATAAAACCTTTTATTCGCTGGTTTACTAATATATCCAAAGTGACAGTGTGCTACACAGCGGTGTGGGAACTTCTTATATGTAACATCATTATCGCGTGGAGTGCACAATAATTCAGATTAAGTTCAGAATTCAAAACTTCATTTTAACAGACGTACACAGGAATGGTTTTCAAGACAAAAAGCTGCTAAAAGCAGTTTGACAGGGCTTGGGCGCCCATTAACGCTGAAGAAACGACCGATGATGCAGATAGAAGTTGTGTGTTTAAGAGATACAAGACAATAGGTTTGGAGGTTTCATAGGTCAAATCGACGCAATAAACAGGGAAACATCCACTACGTGAAGGCGTAAATGGATCCGGAAGAAAAGTGGAATCGGTTAACAATCAATCGGTTTGGTTTCAAGAAGCTTAGGCTATTGTTAGAGTATTCATGTTTGCGAGTATTAAAATATGATTTTTAAAATCGTTTTTTTTAAATTTGCTCGAAGTCTCAATGTGAAATAGGTCGGGTCATCGCTTGATAAGAGAATATACACAAAAATGTTTGCATTCATGGTCTTCATCGTTTGTACTTTTAAAAACTTCCAAGGCTTTCATGATCCAACTCGGGTATTCGGTAATTGGTTACCTAAACGGGTACAGTCGAACACTGCATTCACCTTGTTTGTTTCCCTTGGTTTTGGACCTTTTGGTGCATTCGTGTTGGACGTGAATGTTTTTTTTTTATATCTTATTCGCCAGATGAATGATTACAATAACTCTTATTATACATTGTTAACGCTATGCTCTCAGCTCTTCGCTCTTTCCTCCCTTAATGTCTGAAGTGTTTTTAAGTTGTAAGAGGAGTCTGTGGAGTTCAATGCCCATCCTAAGCGGCCCCGTCGTGCACGGTCGACCCCTTCGTCTTTTTAATAAACCGCATTTCGTTCACTCTCTGTCTCTTGGTTTTCTTCTGTTGTATACACTGTAATTTCGTGATTATATTCATGTTCTTACAACGTCAGTGACGTCACCTTTGTCAGAAACTAAATCCACGCACGCTTCTGTGTTAGGGTCCAATGCATCGATGTAGAATGGGTCAGTGGCCGGAATGAACTGCTCTTATCACGCGGACATGAGTAGTTTTTAAAGTTAAACCATTGATAAGCTTGTTGAAAGCATTAGCATTTTCCGAATAGTTTGGTTGTTTATGGTCGTTTATCTTAGAACTGCCGTCATCGTCCTTACAAGTAAATACTTACCAGGAGCTTTTCCAATACAGATGAGAATGTGTAAGTTGCAGCATCGGCCCATACAGACGGTTTTGTTGTCGAGAAAAGTGTCCGAGAACTGCGGCCATCTTCAAACTGTCGGATGTGCTTTGATGCTTCATAATATTGACGGGAGCGGAAGTCACGGGAGTGAAAAAGCCGTGATGACCAAGTGACTCAACCTGTTAGTTCAAAA